>JANFCV010000195.1:0-600000 GCA_024500475.1 Phthorimaea operculella
GGCCGCAAGCGGCCGATAAGAAGATCAACAATGATCGGTCAGACAAAGGGAGCTTCATTTCTACACCGTATGTTATTATTTATTCTTAGAGCTATCGACATGAAATTTGGTGATAGCGAAAGATAGATCGTGTTGACTCAAATATAGAAATGTTGAAAAAATGTTTTTGACCCTCCCATACAAGTGAAAGATGGCAAAAAAAAACTCCTGTAATATTGAGTAGTGTATCATTAAATGGTCTTTAAAACTAAGGAGGTTTCCTTGAAACAAAGTCACTAAAATGTTTCTGTCTCGAGATATTTGCATTTGAAAGAGGCGTTTGGACCCATAATTTGTTCCAGCTGTAACTTCAAAACAAAAAAATATGGAATATAGGTTACAATCTGAAGTTACATGAAAACTATAACGGATACTGTACCACTAAAGACTTCCAGAAAATAAAAGTTTTTCTTTTGGTGTTGGTAACCATACAGCTTTAAACAAACCAGCAACAAAATTAACTTTGTAACGCTGGAAAACCTGATATTTAAACGTTGACAACGAAACCCTATTTGTGGGCGGTCTGACACTCTCTGGCCGCTTTAAACACATAACGTTCGTTAAATATAACGATCATCATCTTCCTGCCCTTATCCCAATTACTTGTCGGCGCAACACGTTTTGTTGAACACAAAATCGTGTTGCAAAGGATTTGGCTTAATTTTACGACCGGCCGCCTACCAGACGTCAAACCTCCTGGGAATGCTTTGTGGTGGATTAACCGCCACTACATGGCTGGCCCTGGCTGTTTGGGTCGGGTTTATCCTCGGTCGCCTTTTTACGACCCCCACGGGAAGAGAGGAGGTGGTGCTATTCTACCTGCCGGCACCACACGGCCAATGGGATCGAATCATTAAAATTTAATGCTTTCACATATAGTACGGTCATTCGAATAGGCCATATTTGACAGAATCTTATTAATGTATCACATAAGGTCTATTTTTCTTTGTTGGCATGTCCTCTAGTATCGGTTTGATAGCTGTCAAATTTGGCCTATTCGAATGACCATATAACGAATAATTGAAGCGCCTGTGGTCAAGTGGTTAGTGCTTACTCACTTTCGGTAACGAATGTTAAGCAACCATTATCACTGCCGTGGCCATGTAGGAAAATATTATTAACTAGACTCCGACTGACTGCTTTTAAGTAATAAAATAAAATAAGTTAGGTATTTACGCAGGAAGCGTTAAAAAGGTATTTCGTCCAAATCAGTTCAGCAGTTTTTGCGTGATTGAATTAGAAATATTTAGGCCTTTCGAAATATTTTTTAGTTATTTAAAACATATTTTGTCTATTTGACATCTGTAGTACAGAATCTGTACTTTCGGAATATATTAATATATTTAATAGAAGTTAATTAATAATAAAAATGTCAATGTGTACAAAATATGTTTTAAATAAGTGCAGAGAATATATTTGAATATTTTTACAAAACAAAATCATGCGGGATTCGAACCAAGAACCTCGTGAATGAAAGTCGAGTGATTAACCAATGCGCCAGTATGGCTATGTAGGCAAAGATGAAATTTACTATCAGTATCTTGCACGCCACAATGTTCGTTTGTGTGTGAATTATATCAATATTTTGAAATAAGCAGAAAATACATTTCTTTCTATAGTCGCAAAATTATTTATTATACGAGTTTTAATAATTAAAACCGAAATATTGACATCAACGCCTGTAAATTTGGATGACCAAATAAAAGATTTATGTAATTTATCAAGGAGGCGACTTTATTGGAAGTCGATCGGACGTGAACAGAGAGAAAATATTAGTTAAATCTAGGTACAACAGCGCCGCCATCGCCGAGTCAGCGGTTAGTTAGTGAACTACTATACTAAACACGACATCTATTGAAATATGTAAGAACTAATAGCTGCGCGGGCGCACCCATAGCGCACCGCTCTAAAAAGTTAGGAAGCAATGAACTGATGTAAGTAATTAGACAAGTCATCGATAGATGGCGCTGTGTTTAACAACGCCATCTAACGACAGTTGCGTTTGTTTTGTTCTAAGTATGACTAGTAAGTCTTACTATAACCCGCTATGCTTTTTAATGTTGCTGAGATTATTATGTAGTAGGTAAATTAAACAAATTGTTTCAGTCATTTGATACTAACGTTCGAATCTTTAAAATTTACTGCTTTCACTAACGAAATTTTGAAATGTCGTGGTCAGTTAGTTCTATTTTTTGTTCATTTTCAGATACGATTCAAACAATTATAAGTAACTGTTACTGAAGTAAGGCTTGCGACTCAATTTTTAGGGTTTTGATTGAAGTAAAATGAAATGGTCTTGCAGTAAATGTGACTGTTTATGTTTCAAACATTAGTTGTTACTATTTATGACAAGTAAGTCTTACTATAACCTGCTATGATTTTTAATGTTGCTCAGTTTATTGTGTGTAGTAAATTAAACAAATTGTTTTGGTCATTTGATTCTAACGTTCGAATCATTAAAATTTACTGCTTTCACACATCGAATTTTTGAAATGTCGTGGTCAGTTAGTTCTAATTGTGCTACCATTTAAATATCATGTTTCAATCATGTAATTTTACTGTTCCAAGCAGTAGTTTTTACTATGGTAAAATTTGTCATGAAAGCAGTTCATTTTACTGCTTTGTGCATATCCGATACTATTCAACCATTAAAACTAACTGTAACTACAGTAATGGTTGCGACAGATTTTTAGTATTGATTTCAGTAAAATGTAATGGTCTTGCAGTTAATGTGACATTAGTTGTTACTATTTACGACTAGTAAGTCTTACTATGACCTGCTATGCTTTTTAATGTTGCTCAGTTTATTGTGTGTAGTAAATTAAACAAATTGTTTCGGTCATTTGATACTAACGTTCGAATCATTAAAAATTACTGCTTTCACACAACGAATTTTGAAATGTCGTGGTCAGTTACTTCTATTGTGCTACCATTTGAATATCATGTTTCAATCATGTAATTTTACTGTTCCGAGCAGTAGTTTTAACTATGGTAAATTTTGTTATGTTTTACGATACGATTCCAACCATTAAAACTAACTGTTACTACAGTAATGCTACTGATTTGTAGCATTGTGATTTCAGTAAAATGTAATGGTCTTGCAGTTAATGTGACTGTTTTATGTTTTAGTGAATTGTAAACAGTAGTTGTAACTATTTATGACGAGTTAGTATAACTATAACCTGCTATTCTTTTCAATGTTGCTCAGTTTATTGTGTGTAGTAAATTAAACAAATTGTTTCGGTCATTTGATACTAACGTTCGAATCATTAAAATTTACTGCTTTCACACAACGAATTTTTGAAATGTCGTGGTCAGTTAGTTCTATTGTGATACCATTTAAATATCATGTTCC
Organism: Phthorimaea operculella; assembly: GCA_024500475.1. Lineage (NCBI taxonomy): Eukaryota > Metazoa > Arthropoda > Insecta > Lepidoptera > Gelechiidae > Phthorimaea > Phthorimaea operculella. The sequence continues at coordinate 3,395 of JANFCV010000195.1, forward strand.
AATCATGTAATTTTACTCTTCCAAGCATTAGTTTTCACTATGATAAATTTAGTTTTGTAAATCAGTTCATCTTACTGCTTTGTACATTTACCGATACGATTCCAACCATTAAAACTAACTGTTACTACATTAATGGTTGCGACTGATTTTTAGTATGGTGATTTCAGTAACATGTAATGGTCTTGCAGTTAAAGTTACTGTTTTGTGTTTTACTGTTTTTTAAACATTAAGTGTTACTTTTGATGGGTAGTTAGACTTAATGAAATCCGCTTTGTTTTTAATGTATTGCAGTTTAATGTTTGTAGTAATAAATTATTTTTTTCAGTGTACTTAAATGACGCTGCACTTTTTTTGAACTGCTAATTAGAATTCAACTGTTACAATACAATTTGAACGAGAATCGGGCATGCGCCTGGGTCAAATTTAGCACTTAAACAAATCACAAGCTAATAAATATCCAATGATTACTGAATAGGTACTTAAGGTACTTTAGTTCATAATTCAACAATAATATACCTACCATAGTATTATAGTTCCTCCATGACAAAGGACTAAGTACAATTAGGTAATATACCAATCAAGGTACCTTACATTACTTTACTGCTTATGTTTATGTTGTTGATATACCTACCACTTGTATGACTGGGTAATTAAACCTGAAGTCATTATTTTCATTATTTTAGTCAGAAATACCGTATAAAACTCGTAAATTAATGAAAAATGTATTTCAAAGCGTTTTTGCTCGGCTGAAAAATGGCAAGGCAATTGAGCATTCATATTTTTCTTTTCTTGTTCCGACAAGGAAACCTGCGAGAGCGATTAACTTGAAAATTTATTTACAAGCCTAAGGTAGCTGAAAACCTTAATTTCAGCAACCAGGCACAGAAGGTACACTCAGCCCTATTTCAGATTTTTGCGATTGGCACTTGTTACAGCCAGGGTTATTTGTTACTGTCAAAAATCTCAAAGTGTAAAAACAAAATCTGACAAAGAACGTCATAATGATGATTCTGAGCCAATTTAAATCCAATAGATATGACGTTCGTGTCAATCACCTTCTCATTTACTTGACTTCTCTTGAGATTCCGGTTATTTCCAGTTAAAGTCAGTAAGCGTCAAAATTGACGCTAGTACTGAGTGAGCCATCTGTATAGCGCGCCGCGAGCCGTTTCCTAATTGCGACCAAGGTACCAACAGCCGTTATACACGATGGTAGGAAAAGTAGCTAACTATTCCTTTAAAGGGCCGTTGCGGTCGGGTCGTTCGTAGGCTCGATGCCTTACACCACGACAGAAATATTATAAGCCTAATTTTATAAAAAAACTCTATTGCAGTAATTTCAAAGGTCTATTTTACGTTTGAAATCCGCCATTTTGAATTTAGGAAATTTTAATATAGCCAGTGCACTCGCGCTGCTGAAACGAATCTATCGACACTCATAATGTTAACATCCGTCAAGCCATGTGGGCTGTAGCCCTGTAGCCCATGAAAAGATTTTGAATGTCCCTGCCATGTCCTTTCGGCTTTATTTGTCATTTTGTAACACGTTGTACCTACTTATTATAGTAGGTATTATAGGTTCAGTTTGTCAACAACCGTCAACCGTATTAAGAATTTCCATCGTTTTTTTGTATCAGGTAAATCGCATATTTACCTAAAACTATCGCGATAAGACCCGTTTAAGTAACTATTATTTGTAATTTTCAATCGGTTCGAAGCGTACCAAACCGACCGCTAAGTCAAACTCAAAAGGATTGTAGTTAGTACCTCGTTAGGCATTCCCACATATAAAGCACTAATTTTGACTACTCTACACTAAAATTAAAGTTTCTAGGTTACAAGTTCTAATTGGGCCTCCAAATCCACAGTTTAAAATGGGAAACTAACTTTTCTGTTTAAAAAATAGCGATTACTTGCCATAAAGTGTAATTTTGCACAATTTACAATTTAATTATTATTCTGCATCACTCTCTTGCTTCTGAGCAATAAGGCTTCTTTTTACCCGACTGCCTCAGAAGGAGGGTTATGTTTTTCGCGAGTTTTTATGTATGTAAGTATATATGTATGCATGTAGGTATGTATGTGGCAAGAAAATTCTTTTTCACGGGCTACAGCCCAAACTGATAGTTGGATTTTGACATATGAGGTGTCGTTAGATTCGTCTTAGCAGCGCGAGTGACACAGGCTATATAAAAAAAATAGATTCAAGATGGCGGATTTTTACAGCAAAATACTACTTTAAAATTATCGCAGTCGGGTTTTTTGTCTTTTAATTTTAACACATCTACTTGTTGTTTATGTATTCCTCACAATCTGGGCAGATGTAAGTTATAATTAGTTACATAGACACTTGGAGGAACGCTGACTACTAGATGATGACTAGAAGATGCGTTGCTCGAAGCTTTGCAAAACGAGAAAGTTGGCTTACGGCTTGTACTCCCGAAGATCAAGTACTAACATCAAAATTCAAAAATTCAAAATTCAATTATTTATTTCTTTGTAGGAATGTACAAGATTCTCTTAAAGAAAGTCATATTCTAATACAATCTTAAAAAAGAGAAAATTTCTAGTGCAAAATTTTCTCTTTTTTATAACAGTTTGAGTTCCTACTCTAAACGCGGCTCAGGCGGGATAAAAAAATAAAAATAAAGGCACTGCCTCGGGGCTGGCCAGGCCAACCACACAGCATGCAACTTTATGCCTCAATGAATGACAATTAAATGGAGTAACATTCTGTCAAAATTTTAAAACGGAGTTACATTTGTATGGTTAGCGGACCCCTGGACAGGAAAACCGCCCAAAACTGCCCAGAAGTGCACCTATTCTAAAATCTACAATATTCATAGGCCCTAAGCTACCCTAGCTAACTTAGAAAATAAATTAATAGAATAGCCAAAAACGGCTCACAAAATAAAAATAAAATTACAGTAGATTATTCTAACTGTTTTGTCTTTAAAATATACTTTAAACATTTGAGCAATTAAATAAACATAGCAAAAAAAGATAAAATAGTAGATTTACAGTAAATGTAAAAATACATGTCAAAAAATAATAAAATTAAAGAATAATATGAAATGTCTTTAACCACTATACATGTCAATTTACATATCATAAAAGTAAAGGTATATCCACTAAAATATATGTCATGTTTATTCTTAAATAATGCCTATCTCTTGCATTGCGTTGGAGCAACTGTTGCTACTGACCAGACATCTTTATCTTTCAAATAATGTTCTGTCTTATAATACGCTTTCGAACATAAAGTATTCTTTATTTTAAGTTTAAATTGCCTCTCATTTAACTTTAGAATTTCCTCTGGAATTTTATTATAGTAGCGTATACAGTTACCCATATATGATTTACTGATCTTACTTAATCTGGTTTGTGGCGGTACAATTTTATTTTTATTTCTCGTATTACGACAATGAATATCTGAGTTTCTTAAATATGAACTGGAATTTTTGCACATACATTATATTATCAAATATGTACTGCGAGGGAAGCGGAATGCCAATTTCTTTAAACAATTCTCTTAGGGATTCATGACTTCGCAGTTTATATATTGCTCTTATTGCCCTTTTCTGTAACACAAAGATTTTTATTTATTTTATTTTATTGTTCACAAGCAAACTTTACAGCTTATATATAATTTATATTACAATGGTGCAAAATACATTTTATAAAGCCAATTACAAAGTTTGACATATTAAAAATTAATAATTGTGAGGGTACTTACTAAAAAAAAATAGTTAATAAATCCGAAAATAATTTTAGAAAAAATAAAAAGAAACAAATGAAATTAAAGTGAAAATTAAAAACACAAAATAAAAAAGAAAAGACGAATGGAACACTAATTGTGGAAGTGAGTGAGTGTTGTTGTGTGGAAGTGTGAGTGTTAGTGTGTGTGCGTGCATGTGTGTTCACTCGACAGACTCGATTCAACAATTGGTGCAATTGGAGGCAGCTCCCGAATTATATGTCTTATGAAAGCCCCCTCGTCAGGAAAACGGATCGGCCCCGCTAAACTTTTCTTCATAGGTGGCTACAATCCTGTGTAGCACTGAATTCTGGCATAGTTTGTGCGAGCAAACCCACGCGAAGTGAACGCATGTCTTGTACGTTTTGGGCACGCACAGACTCCGATGCGCGTAGTCAACTCTGCACAATCAAGCTTAGAATTAAGTATGTCATCATAGAAGCTTCATGTCACAAATAAGTCGTCTGTCCTCGGAGTGCAACCGATAATGCCTCAACCTGTCACCGTAGTCGTCGTTTCTCCGGGTACGGTAGTCCAGGCGTCGAGTAAAGGTCCGTTGCACAGATTCAAGGCGTGCCACGTGAGTAACGTAAGCCGGAGACCATATATAGAGAGGCATATATTCATAATGCTTCTTACGTAAGCAAAAATAATATCTTTAAAGATTCGATGTCTTTGAGGTTTTTTCCGCATCTGTGAATAAATCCCAGCATTCGACGACTCTCTGCACTACATGATCGAAGTGAGCCGCGTAGAAGTTGGTTATCAAGCATAACCCCAAGGTCACGAACTGTGTCAACTCTAGTGACGGGTAAGTTGTTAATGTTGTAGTCAAAAATAATGGGATTACGCTTCCTAGTATATGATATAGCTAGACACTTTTTTACATTTAGATCAAGGCCGTTCTTCACGCAGTACTCGCTCAGTCTATTAAGGTCGTGCTGTAAGTTCTCACAGTCCTTCCTACATCTCACGGGTATGAATATCTTTTTATCGTCGGCATACATAAGAACTCGCGAATACTGGAAGCATGTGATGACATCGTGTAAGTAAATATTAAAAAGAAGTCGGCCAAGATGTGATCCCTGCGGAACCCCGGAAGGGATGGGGGCGAAGCGTGATAAATGAGCTCCTACTTTAACAGCCTGTGATCTATTCCGAACATATGAGATAAGCCATCTTAGGAGGTCGCCGTGCACGCCGACATTCTGTAACTTGGTGATCAGAATCTCATGGTTAATGCGGTCGAAACATTTGGAATAATCCGTGTACACGGCGTCTACCTGAGCCCCATCGTCCATGTTCTGTGTAACAAAGTCGGTAAATACGGCTAGATTTGTTACCGTAGACCTACCACGCACAAATCCGTGCTGAGTACCCGGAATATATGTTGCCGCAACCGGATACAACTGATCGTGGACGATGGATTCCAGCAGTTTTCCAAAAACGGGCAAAATGGACACTGGTCTATAATTCTGAACCTCGTGTCGTGAACCGCTTTTGTGCAACGGGATAACGTATGCATTTTTCCATACACTTGGGAAAATTCCTTCCGTTATGGATCGTTGGAAGATTATAGAAAGCGGGCTAATTCATCATAGCATGTTTGAGCGAACAGTGATGGTATGCCATCGCAACCAGGTCCTATTGCGATTGAGTTTGCGTAAATAGTGACGCACCAGCGATTCTGTTATCGTCACAGTGCCTATCGTATCAAACCCAGAGTGAGCCACTGTCGGAGGCGAGTTGGGTGCAGCGTTAGTGTATACTGATGAGAAGTGATTTAAAAAAGCTGCGCAAATCTCAGATCCGCCACAAGCAACTTTATCCCCAGAAATCATGCGAACCGGGACGCCCCGATCCTTTCGTAATGAGTTTGAATAGGACCAAAACTGTTTCGGGTCATTTTTAATAGCCTTCTCACAACTATGTGTGTATTTATACCAACATTCCTGTTGAATATTCTTTTGTCGCTGTCTCAAGAGTGAGAAACTATCATAGTCCAGACTACTACCAAACTTTTTCCACAGTGAATGAAATTTTGCTTTCTCTTTTATGATATTTATTAAAGGTTTCGAGTACCATATGGGATGACCATTTCCATTACTCAGGTAACTAGGAACTTCATCATTAATTATGTCAGTCAATTCCCGATTGAAACGCGAGACAGCCTCGTCTACTGTACCGCATTTTAATATAGAATGCCAATCAATATTTTTCAATCTACTCTTTATTTGGTCATAATTGCCCTTTTTAAAATTAAATACTTTAAATTTTGGATCTTTCAAAATGTTACATAAGTTCAAATTAGGCAACTCTATAACCAATGCGGGATGATGAGGCATATCTTCGCGAGTAAGTGGGCAATCGGAGCGCTGAACTGAACACTCTAGTGTAGAAAATATTAAATCTAAGAACCTAGCGTTCCCATTGATCACCAAGTTATACTGGTCTAAACCACACGAGGAAATATTTTCCAGAAAGTCAGACTGGACATCATTACTCAAAGAAGACGGCAAAAGTACTAAAGAATCCGGAATTTGGTTCCATTCAACGTCAGGCAAATTAAAATCACCCAGTAAAAGGTAATCAACACTTGTTTGATCGATAAAACAATTCATGTAATCAGTTAGGTGCTTTAGGTGGTCATCGTGAACTTTGGCTCCGGGTAAATAAACGCAAATGCAAGTCCCGCGCAGCTCGTAAGGTGCGCGCGTCTATCTGAACATGAATCATATCGTACGACAAACCGTCGGGAGGCGGTAGTGCTCGCGCGCCCAGCCGCCGGTGCATCAGTAGCATGACGCCCCCCCCGACAGACCGCACGCCCCCGCGCGCTCCCCGACGGTTCAACGAGCCCGTAACTGGCCGGTCCCGCCTGTGTACCTCATACCTATCATCGCAAATTTCTGAATCGTATATCCCCGAAACAAGCCACGTTTCAGATAATGCCACGCAATCATAATCATGTAGCAAAAGTCCCTGTCTAAATTCTGTAAGTTTACCGCGGATACTACGGGAATTTTGATAATAAACACTAAACTTAGTCATTATGAGTGCGTAGACGGTAATAACCGTCTGATGAAAAGTTAGGATGAAAGATCCCCGTAGTGTACGCGGCAGGCCTAGTAGGTATGATATGCGAAGTGGCCCACAATCGATGAGTCATTAGAGTGCACACACGCTGCAATCGATGAATGTATGTAGGTATGAATGTATAGGGTGTAATTTGTTGTGGTGTTATGAGTATGAGTGAGATTAGTGTTCCAGTTTGTTTACATTCTGTTATCAACAAATAATAGTAGGTAAAAATCAACAAGTTAAGCAGATCGCCATAGAACATATTTATTTTTTCAAGGATAATTTTGTGACCTGATCTTCGTCGTAGATACGGATAGCCGGGACTTTTGGATGTTTCCGAATGTAAATTTTTGCGTTCCTTGTCCAAACACTCTGAAACCCCAAATCTTTACATACAGCACGAACTTTTTTCAGGAGGGCTTTATTCTTGGCGGTAAGGTGTTCGTTGATGAAGACATTTTTTGCTTCTCCTGGAATCTGGATATCTGATGACGTCAGTCCACGTTTCTTCCGAGCGGCACTTAGGAAATTATCACGTAATATGAGTGATTTAAATTTTACTATCACCGTCTTTGGTAGGCCTGCGTTCTTGGAGCGCGACTGAATGCGTGTAACGTACTCCAGGTCCTCGCTCTTTACAGTTACGTTCAATGCTGCACCGATTTTAGAAACTATGTTGACTAAATTTTCAGTGTTTTTTTCAGGTATTCCGAAAATTTCAAGATTATGGAGTCGAGCCCGCTGTTCGACATCATTTAATGTGTTCTGTAAATTTTCGAGGTCGGATAACTTCGATTTCAGCGCAAGGTTTTCGTTTTTCAGTTGGTCGATGTCCTCTTTGAGCATTGGAATGTCGCGAGCTAGGTCATTGATAACGACAGAATCCTTATTGCGATCAGATGTTATGCTGGTGATCTTACCGTCAAGCTCGTCAAGTCGTTCGGCATGGGAGTTGTTCTGAGCCTGGATTTGTTGCATGGAATCTTCTATTGTTTTTATTCTAACAGTAATCTCGGACAAGATTTCAGTTTTCATACTGTCTAATTTTTTATCTATGTACTCTCTAAGATCCGCAAATTGTTTGTGTAAATCTGGGTTACTTGAATCGTGATGCACGGAAGAATCATCCAGAATAGGGGTTTGTCGCTGATTGGTCCCACGCGTCATGTTCACGCACCTGGTGAAAGTGCCATCCAGCGTTGATTTAGTTTGCAACTCCATAGAACTACGATTCGGAGTGTGTATACGCGTCGCGCATATGCATGAAGGACAGGACCAGTTGTACTTCTGGGTGTCGGTCAGCTGTTCAAAGTCTTTGGGAGCCATGTTTATGCAGATCAAATCATATGTTTTGCCGCATTTCGTGCATTCCATATATTGTAGATCGCGAATATAGCCGTCACAGGTCGAACATTTGGTAGACATGATTTGTGTAAATACAGTCCAAAAAGTATAGTTTCAATATGTATTTACAAGTTATTTACTTATTATCACGATGTCGGGTGTTGTTATATTGACAATCACAGCGAGAGCGATGTAGGTGCAGAAGTCCGCGTGAGTGAAAAGGACGCACGATCCGGGCGGTCGACTTGCCGTACACGTCAGCCTTGGAACAGCTGATAGATGTTTAACGGTCAGTCATGAGATTTTTTCTCACTAATTTCACTAATTGCACTTGTGTATCCACTGATATTATAGTGTTTATTAATAGTCCGGTTTATTGTGTACACATTGATATACGATTTTACGTGATTTATGTACTTTAAGCAACAAAATTTTAATATAAACACGGGAGCACTCGAAACAGGTTGTACCCGCACAAGCGTCGATGACGTTATGTTTATATGTTAGTTATGATAGTTTCTATGTTAGCGGCTTGACCCCATAACAAAAGTCCGTAGGACATTATGCTGTGAAAGTAACTAAAATATACAAGCCTGGCCGTAGCAACATCGGTCAATTGTCGAATTTTTCGAACAGCGTAAGCCGCAGAGCTAAGTTTACTAGTGCTAGTATATGTGGATCCCATTGAACTGTTGCGTCGAGTGTAATCCCCAAGAAAACTGTTTCAGTAACATAATCAAGCTTTTCATTCTTAAGAACAACATCGTGTTTAATACTTTTACATTAGGCAAAGAGAATTTAATACATTTAGTTTTTAGAATTCAGTACTAAATTGTTTGACGTAAACCATTTATTAACCTGATCTAGTGCGCCGTTTACTTCGTCAATATTTACAGCCTTTCTATCCACTTTAAATATTAAAGAAGTATCATCAGCAAAAAGCACTATCTTGGCTTGATTCTGTACAATGAAGTGCAAGTCGTTTATGTACACTAAAAATAGGAACGGTCCTAAAATTGATCCTTGCGGTACACCAATTTTGACAGTAGAACCCAGTGACTTCACACCATTTATCTGCACTCTCTGCGTCCTACCTCCGAGATAAGATTGAACCAAACCAGCTTAAAAAGAGGTATAATTTTACTGTGCCTCATGACAGGAAATACGCCATGATCAATGCAAGCATTAAATATACAGGCTAAGTATGGTGCTAATGTATCTATTAAGGAACTACATAGTCTTACTGACATGCCCCATAAATCCTCTGTAGTTTTATTTTTATTTCTTTAAAAGTTTTTAATATTACATTTGCATTAATGTACCTAAACTCAAATACATTATTACAAGTCTGAACATTCGTTTTAAGAAGATTTGACGCGATGATAGGCGAAGAGTTAAGTGACTCAGTAGTTTTAAATGGGATGTTACTGAAAAACTTTCAAACTCATTAGCTACATCAGCGTCTGCAGTAACATCCCTGAGCAGTCTTTAACGAATGAGATTTTTAATAGGTTTAGTTCGACCAGTCTCTGAATTAACAACTTTCCAAACAGTTTTAATAACATTTTCAGCAGAGTATATTTTATTTTTGGTGAAAATTGCTTTAGCTTTATACAAACATTTTGAATATTTTGAATAATTTTTAACACGTTCAACGAATGTTTCACTATGATTATAAGACTTTTCATCATAGAGCTCAAATAACTTTTCCTACTTGTTCGAATACCTACAGTCGCCCAGTCACTGAATTTAAATTTAGGATTAATTGTTAATTTCTTTACCTTGAATTTGGCTTCAAATTCATCACGTATCGTTATAAAAGCTTTGAATAAAAGTTATTTGGATTATTAGTATCATAGTCTAGAACCGGTAGTTTTTCTGATAGTGCAGTATGGAATTTGTCTACTTGTTGGAGCTTATAATTCTTTACTAATGACAATCTTTTCATCTTTAGGACGACATGGAAAGAGCACGGATTGCCCATTGTGGTCTGATTTACAACAATTTACGATTTCCTGGTCTGAATAGACACAATCACAGTAGATATTGTCTAAACAAGAAGCTGTGGTTGCAGTTATTCGAGTAGGTTTTAAATATGTTGTCTAGATTAAACGACTTAAACAAACTGATAAAACGACTTCTAAAGCAACATTTTCTAATAAGTTTATATTGAAATCTCCACAGACAATATGAAATTTATTCTTTGATTTTAATAATATCTTTAAAACATCTTCCATGATGAGTTCAAACCTCTCATAGTTACTATTTTTAGGTGGTCTGTATACGCACACTATAATATGTTTCTCCAACTCAATGCATGAAAGTTCACACACACATTCAACCGAAAGTCCAACAATATCTTTCCGCTCTTTAGCTTTAATATTTTTATTAACAAGAATAAATGTCCCCCCGCGAATAGTGGACTCTCGATTGAAGGCACTGACTATTTCATAATTTTCGTAATTAATGAGCATTTCATAATCCTTTAACCAATGCTCCGAAATACAAAGAAGGTCACATTTTCTTGCCTCCAGGAACAACTCAATCTCAAGCTCCTTGCCGGGAAAGCCCTGAATATTCTGATGAATAACACTAAGCGGCTTTCCCTTTCCCATCATTTTCATACACTGTTACTGTGCCCAACCCCGGCTGAGTTTACCCGACCGACCATCCCAGCGACATAAATCGAACGTATTTACATTACTCTATAGTAAATTAACATATCTGCGGGCATTCCCCAGGCGGCTACCCAAACATCAATGTGCCTACACTTACATAAAATTTCACTCTATTCTAGTGATGTAAAAAATGTTTTTTCCAAAATAATCGATTATGCAATTTTAATTAATTGATTAATTTTAAATCGATTTTTAATTGAAATTACCGAGTACAAAAAATCGATTGATTTTGTGGAATTCATTTGCACCAATTTGTAATTTGTAATATTAATAAAAATACACGATACCTTTTATTAGATTCCTTGAAATATATTGTTTTGACGGCATGATATTTATTTTCCTTCTATCGAAAATTATATGATAAAAATATGGTTGCGTAAAAACAAGTGAAAATTATGGAAAAATCTATTATTTATATATAACTGATTTATTTTTATAAATGAAAATAAGAAATAGAAAAAACGTCATGCATCGACTGGGGATTGAACCAGTAAAGTTGTAACTTTCTACAGATGTCGCTTGATCGTCGCTTGGAGACGAGCATCGAGAGATAGAAAATTTGGCATTCATCGATCTGGTGCATCGTTAGCTCAGTCAGAATAGTGGGGCGTTTACCCATGTGGCCCGGGTTCGATATTTTCATTTATGAGAATAAAATAGCACTGTGTGTGAGTGCATAAAATCCCAATAGACTGATTTATTTTTATCGAATTTTAGCTGGCTTGAAATAATCGATTATTGAAAAATAGATTAACTAAAGTCGCTCTTCTCTGTTCACAGAAATACGCACGAGTGCCCGGAGCCTTTTTTAAGTGATGGAAGGATTTCATAAGCAGGTATTTTTACCTTTTTCCTTTGTATACATTGTTTACTTTGGTGTGAGTTTTTAATTAAAAAGGTATATGTGTGTGTACGTACATTTTACGTACTATATAGGTTCTGTAACGAATATTAATTCGCACAGTTTTATAAAGTGGATTATTATATTTTCTACGCGGGACTGATAGAAGTCATCGTCTTAAGAATACGTACCCGCTTTAAGAATCGGCACCATTTACCAGTAAATAACACGTGCGTAGACGCACCCGGGATAATGGAGATGCAATCGCATCTGGCTGGACCTTTTTGCTAGGGAATAAAGACTAAAACAGCCTACCTGCATGATTGCAATAATAATTTTGTTTTGGGTTTGATGTCGCTGAGAGAAGCGAAGGACAGTCAATCCCCGGCCTCGGTGACGATAACGCGCGGAATCGTCTGAGGGCATGGCGGAAAATTTTAATAAAGGACAACTCTCGCGCGCCAAATGTTGTCTTTAGTGAATTAATAAGATTATTATTTTCAGGGTCATCTTCGTCGACGTGCATCGGACCTGGGCGTCGTCGAACGGGTTTTGTTGCATTTTTAACAGCTGTCCAGCGAGGCGACGGACGGAGTTTCAACGGTAGATTTGTGTTAGGCTCCTTAGAAAATTCCTGACGTGGTTAACATTTTTCTATTGTTTCAACAGAACGAGGAAGCCGCCGGAGGTGTTTGGTTGGGTAGAAAGATTAGGGCCCCAGATTATCGCAGCCTAGGGTTTTAGGGAAGTGAACAGAGTTAATGTATGTGTTTGAATGTGACGGATGAATCATTTGACCTTCTGTTATTTATTTATTTTATATCTTCCGTTCAATATTAAACGTAATTCTTTTGTACACTTTAACATTTGGTGCTGACACGTTAAAAAAGACACTGAATATTAAAGTTGACGGTTTTCTTTCTGAATTATTTTCGACAACGATTTCACGGATAGGAGTTAGAGACTGACCAATTGAAGTATCACCATTTTGACATATGCATACAGACATCTGGCGAGCTGCGTTCATCCAGGTATGGGCATTCGCGACCCGATATGTTTTGGATAATCCGAATGTCCTTGCTCATTAATTTGGGCCCTGAGGAGAGCGTAGTATCGATCAGATACATATGAGAATGGTTATGCATTGTTGCAAAGTCTAAAATCGTTCAATGGACTGCAGTCCGTAGGTAATTGTTATGAAAGAGTACTCTGGAAGGAAGAATGAAAGATTAGCGGAAAGATTGATGTTTTGAGGTGATCAGAATGTTTGACGAAGGTTTGAATGTTATAGAAAGAATAGGTATGGATTGGCTAGGCATAAACCTCTAAGGTTTTGCGTGATGCCATTATTTTAAGGTGTGCTGGGAGACCCGGGTATTCTGACTGTTATCCCTTTCTAGACCTAGAGGTCTCTATCAAAACCCAACCTTTCCCTGGGAAGTCGTGTCATACTCTTTTCTTACAGCACGCGTAACTTGCCGCCGTTCGAGTCGATCATCGCACAACCGTGATATTATTGTTTTTCTTTTACCCTTAATAAAACAGGTAAAGCAGCCGTTCACGAAGAAAGGACCGCAGCCCGTGTAAGACTACGGGATCGAGTCAACGCTGCCAGCTCAGAACGAGACCCGCGATGGCTTCAGATCAATATGTGCGGTCTAGGACGTCTGGAGTTATTACAGCTAAGTGGACGCTTATTTTAATTTATAATAATGTTGTGTATTTCGTTCCAGCTCCCCTATGTTATGTTCTTTCCTTATGTAGAAACGCGCGTACTTATAATCTCACAACGTAGAGTCTGAACTAATTCCACTAGACGAGTTAGGTATCGAAGGCCAAGTTTTGATTAAATTCTTTAAAGATTTTATTAGGTAGGTAGACATTTAGCTACAGTTCCTAATTTTAATTTCATTTTAAAATGGAAGTTTGGTACTGATTGCAGGGATGCCTAGAATCACCAGTTTATTTTTTTAAAACAAAGGTGTATGTACCTAAATATGACTCTAGCCATTCCGTATCAACACACAATACAAAGTACCTAGGTATATTTAGTGTTCTTTGACACAACTAACAACCATCTGGCACAAAATAGATTTAGGATTTTCGTGATTGTCACTTGTTACATAGTCAGGGTTGCTGTCAAAAATGTCAAAGTAGGTATAAAAATATCAAAAAAGCAAAACCTGATACAATAACGTCATATGATTCTGAGCCAATTTTAATCCAAGAAATATGACGATCGTGGCAATCATTAGTTACCTTTAGTTCCCCTGAGATTTCAGTTATTTCCTGTTAAAGCCAGTAAGCTTAAAAATTGTCGCTAGTACCTACCTACTGAGTGAACCATCTGTATAGGCGCCCCGCGCGCCGTTTCCCTAATTTGTGCTTCATTCGTGATGTTAACGACAATTTTCACGGCCGCGTATGCTAGCAGACCTACCCTGCAAAGAGATAGTCCGAGCGGCGGCTGGTCTCAACCCTATCTCACAAAAGAATAGAATATTCTCGGGCTAAGACGTTGTCATGATTTTCGTATGTAAGTATATGGTCGGTACATGTAACTATAATCACATTCACGTCTCCGATCGGGAACATCTGTAGCGGTGGAGGCGGCAAATTTATTCATGGACCCCGAATACGTTGTCTGAATTGTTGTTATTGTTTTGTTACGGTGTAATTATTATTCGCAGCCCGCGGTTACGGATACAGGCCTAAGTAACTAGTTACTCTGACATCGTGACTTGATAATGAGGTTACACACGTAAATTACGGATTAGGAATGAGCGATCTATAAAGTATGTAGGTGAAATAAAAAATGCATATATTGATTGATTGATTCTTTATTCAGTTTAAATACAGGGTGTTAGGAAAAGTAGTGCGTTATATAAATTATTAAATAAATTGAATCGCCCATTCAAAATTGGCGATTAGCTGATTTGAGTTATTATGAGAGGCCCAGATTGGGCAGTTTTACATATTTCAACCTACCTCTATAATCCATGTGAAAGTTGTTATTTATCACCAGCTAGCTCTGATTTTTTGCTATCAGTGACTACTAAAATTTCACCCTATTTATTTTTGGCTTAACCTCTCAAAGAACGTGTGCGTTTACATTTCATATTTCCAATATCCAGCGGAAGGTTTTTCCGGAATTTCGATCACTCCTATCCTGCGTTGAATATTCATACCTTTGACCTGCGACCACGAAAATATGCCGGCGGTCAATGGGTTCAAGTAAATTTCACATAACTAAATATCTCAATTTTATTGCACATCCTTCAAAGCCGGACTGTTTTCTAGAATAAACCTTAAACTCAAACTCAAAACTCAAACTCAAAAGCATTTATTTCTCAGTAGGAATTACAAAATTCACTTTAAGAAAGTCACATTCTAAATCAAACTTAAAAAAGGGAAAATTTGTAGTGCAAAATTTTCTTTTATAACAATTTGTGTTCCTCTCTAAACGCGGTTCGGGCGGGATAAAAATAAAAATAATGGCACTGCCTCGGGGGCCAGGCTAACCACACAGCATGTGTCTTTATGCTTCAATGAATGAAGTAAATGGAAATAATCACTAAGTCAATATTTAAAACAAGAAAGGTGTTATGTGTATAGTTAGCGGACCCCTGGACAGGAAAACCCCAAAAACCTGCCCAGAAGTGCACCTATTCTAAAATTCACAATATTTTTAGGCCCTATGCTACCCTAGCTAAGTTAGAAAATAAATTAATATTAATAGCCAAAAAGGGCTCAACAAAATAAAAAAAAAATTACAGTGATAATTCTAACTGTTTCGTCTTTAAAATAACAATATACCTACTTTAAACAATTGAGCACCAAAATGTCATAGAAAAAAAAGTCGATTTACAGCATTTTAACACACCTTCAATCACCCGACCACCCGATGAACCCTGGTGTCAGAGTTTTTCAACCGCCTACTGCAAGTAAGAGGCCTCTGACATGGTTGTGTAACGTGCCCATCCGAAGCACGGAATCATCGTTTCAGAAATAGCAAACCGCGGTGCTCCTGTGACGCTGCGATTCTCCATAGACATTGTCAGAAGTGTCCTCGTAGAGAGAAGTCAATATTTATAGAGTTTTATTAAATACCTTTTCCGTAATCTTTTCAAAGAACCTAAATACATCGTCTAAATGGCTGTAATTACGCCCAAGTGTTGCAACAAAATCATGTTTAGTTTTCGTATAAAATGGGCGCGCGGTGCTGGCAACACTGCTCTGTCATTGTCACGTCCTCTGCCGTCGCCCGCATCGTGGATGCGAATTTTAATTATAAATGGTGTAATTTAGTGTGCTTTCGGTTTTCTCGTGTGGTTTTCCTGTTCGGTGGGAAGTGAACCAAGTGATTTTGGTTCCGGCGCTTTGATTGAGAGTCACGCGACCGCCGGCAAAATATAACCTCACTTTTCGTTGGCTCGCGTCGTGGCTGCCGATAGCTACGTATTTTAATTATAAATGATTGGAGGCCAACGGGGCCGATTTCTCATTCGGAGAGAAATCTTTTAGTTATTTTGTGTTAAAAAACATTATGTGATGTCGAACTGTGAACTATAGTGCAAATTGGAGGAAAGGAGTTCGAGAACGAGCGGATGTTCCGGTGCCGTGAGTTTAGGTTATTCCTATTCCTGAGCTCCTCAAATATCCTGAATAACTGATTCCTGTCATACTTAAACACAAAAACAAACTGCGTCATCGTTCGCTCGGTAAGCAAATCGTAGCAGGGCCCTGAATAAGAAGATTTTTGAAACAAGAATTTCTGCCGGAAACTTTCGGACCAAAATTCTCTCATTAAATTTATTTTATTTAGCTATAGTAAAGAGCACTACGAATCGTAGTCAAATGTTGTTCCGAGGCTGATCGACCATTTAGTTTTAGATTTTAAGATAACTTTAATTTGCTTCCACTGCGCTAAGATCAGCTTCGGAATCAAACATTTTATGGTAGCAGAGCGTGGTTGCTTTATTGCAACATAGTTAGCCGTAATTTAGTATTAAGCGTGCTTTTTGTATTACCCACATATTTTATTAATTTTGGAAAATATTGTTTCGGTTTTTTTTTGTGACTGTATTGTTTGCCTAGTGAACGGTATCTTATCGGTAAGGTCTAGGCCAGTCAACTAACATTTATTTTGTGGTATTTGTTTATTGGTTTTTCGTTTTTATTAAGTCGAGTGTGTAAATTGGTACCATGGCTCCCTCGATCGCCAGGTATAAGGCTGCTATAAAGACGGAATTAAGGTGGTTTACTACCACAGCGGCAATGATCGGCCGCGAGGACCGGGAGGACGCGCTCTTGAAAAGTGCACTACAGGCAGATGAACGGGTTCGGGTTGTGTCGGAACACCTCACAGAGTGCCTCATGCACCTTGAGGAAACTCCTAACCCTGAAGATCAGGTGCTGGTCGAGGGCGATGTAAGCCAGTGCTTGAGCTGGCACAGGACATTGAGCAGGCAGCTGCGGACATATCTAGGCGACGTGACGGAAAGGAAAAGCCATTCCGTGGTAAAGTGGGACAAGGATTACAGGTGCCTCTTCCGCCTGTTACGGTTCCAGTCTTTGCAGGCGATTACGCCGACTGGCCGGCGTTTGAGGACCTGTATAGCAGCGTGGTCCACACACGGACGGACATAATGCCAGCGTACAAGATGGCTCAGCTGATGTCCAGGCTACAAGGAGAGCCTCGCGAATTGCTGACGCATTTGGCGGTCTCGGATAGCAATTATGAGGTGGCGTGGAAGATTCTTACCGACCGGTATCGGAACAAGCGCCTGATTGTAGACAGGCTGTTAGACCAGTGGCTGTCAATACCAACCATAACGCGAGGTACGGACCTCCGCGAGAAAATCTTCCACCCAGTCAGCGTCGCGGTCAGCGCACTGGAGCGACAGGGTTTGCCAGTGGCGGGCTACGGTTATATCTTGGTCCACACAGTGCTTCGCCGCCTGCCGAGCGAAATGGTCGCTCGATTCGAGCAGCTCCATGGGGGCAAGTCCTCGGACCACCTCCCGACCTACGAGGATCTGAAGTCGTTCCTCGAGGCCGAAAGCAGGCGAGTGGACGTCCAGGCTGGTGAAGCCCCACGCAAGGAGACCTCTGCCCTCGCCACCCGGAACGGCCGGGTGCACCGGCGCGAGGAGGCAACATAGCAACCCAGGCGGTACAACACCGCATTGGAATCAGGGTGTGCCTACTGCAGGGAGACAGGCCACAGGGTAACAGCGTGTCAGGACTTTGCTGCGCAGCGGGTTCAGAGGAGACGGGGTGCACAGCAGAGGAGTTGGTGTTATCGGTGCCTGGGGCCGCATCAGGTGCGAGAGTGCCCTTCAAACACCAACTGTAGGTACTGCCAGGGTGCACGCCATCCGCTGCTCTGCATGAATCGCTCCGGAGACGCCGGGGGCAGCGCTGGATCGGATCAGCGAAGGAGCCTGCCCACCAAGAGGGGAGCAACGCTCTCCACCTCCAAGGAGGAGCCCACCTCCGCATCGGTCACAGGACAGGCAGGGGACGTCAACAGACGGAGCCCACTTACCCAAGGACGGGGACGATCCCCACCACGGCAGCAGGTGCCGGATTGGGGAGGAGCGGCACAGGAACGTGGCCAGGACACCCATCCCAGGTACGGGATCCAACGGGCGGGTGTCAGGAGAGCACTAGGCGGCCGCCAGGGTACATGCAGTATTCTGCGGCTTGAGCCACCTGGTTGGGTCTCAAGACCCACGCATGCCCCCGCCTATGCCTGAGTACCCGCGGCTACAGGCGCAACCTCGGTACGGACGTTTGCCGTCGGGGTACTATAGAACTCCAGCCATGGCCTTTATGGGCAGACCTCCCTACCAGCAGGAGTGGACCCATACACAGGTTTGGGTAGTGAGGATACCCGCGGGACGCGGCCTCACCGCGTTTAGATTCCCGCTAGGTAATCGCCGCCTACTCATCAGCTTCGGCTCCCCGTCCAATCACGGTACTTTGCCAACGGCTAAGATTTTATGGGGATACGGTGGCCGGACCATTCAAGTAAGAGCCCTACTGGATACAGGGGCTCAGGGATGTATTGTATCGAGTAAGCTGGTGAGTAGGCTAGGCCTAAATGTACGGCCAAGTGAGGATGAAGCTGTAGGCATCGGGGGCCTAAATGTGCCTGACATTCGGGGTCAGACGAACTTTGAGTTCGCATTAGGTAGCACATGTACAGGGGTCAGCTATCAAGTCTCAGCCGTGGTGCTGGATGAAGTGGTTGGGAACCTCCCTCAGGTTAGGTTAGCACCAACGGTACGAGGGTTTACCACAGGGTTGGAGTTAGCTGATCCTGATTTTATACTCCTAGTACGGTGGACGTACTTCTCGGGTCAGACGTCCGGGAGATTATGGTGCGGTAGGAAGAAGGTACTCCAGGAAACTGGTTTGGTGGCCGTAGATACCACAGGGGGGTATGTTGTTTTCGGCCCAGTTTGGAGACCTCAGGACCTACCAGAAGGGGATCCGGTCCTCTATGGTAGTGTGCTGTCAGAGGCTGCAGAGGTTTTGGGAGTTCAAAGAGCGCCCACGGCGGACAGACGGAAGCCAGAGGATGACGAGTGCGAGTTGTTCTATCAATACAACACTGCGAGATGCCCGTCAGGCAGATTCGTGACCAGGCTACCTTTTCTCCCAAACCGCCCCGCTTTAGGTAGTTCGCGACAGCTCGCGGAACGGAGACTACTCGGAATGGAGCGGAAGATGAGGCGAGACCCAGCACTTCGGCAGAAGTATATAGAATTCATGCGGGAATATATTCAATTGGGCCACATGTCGGTGTCCAGCCTGGATTGGAGGTGTGTCGAGCATTCCAGTCCCCACCGGGCTGTCTTGAAGTCACCTGAGGCGAAACTACGGGTGGTGTTTGACGGTTCTGCTCCTACCTCGAATGGTGTGTGTCTGAACCAATGTTTGCACGCGGGTCCTAAATTGAACCGGGACATTGTGGACATTCTCACAGACTTTCGGTTACACCAGGTAGCGTTCGTCGCAGACGTCAAATGATGTTTCGCCAAACCATGATACATCCGGATGACCGTCGGTATCAGCTGATTTTGTGGCGTGAGAGCCCAGATGAGCCGATGGTCACATACGAACTTAACACGGTGACGTATGGACTTAAGCCAAGTCCGTATTTGGCAGTACGTACGCTGCGAGAGTTGGCCGCACAGGAAAGGGTAAGATATCCTCGAGCCGCAGCAGTACTGGATCGCGACGTCTACGTGGACGATATCTGCACGGGTGCTGATAGCGTGGAGCAGGCGCTAATTCTACGAGACGAGTTGATCGCGATCATGGGTTCAGGAGGTTACGAGTTGCGGAAATGGTTGTCCAGTTGCCCAGAGCTCCTGGCCGGTTTGCCAGGCGAGTTCCATCAGGACCCGCACCTCTTTGAGAACCCGGACAATCCAAACACGTTGGGCATCCTCGGGGTGCAATATAGGCCAACGCATGACGTATTCACGTACAAGATCGAGCCCGACCTTTGGAGAAAACTTGACTAAGCGGTCGGTACTGTCGACAATCGCTAGAACGTTCGATCCTAGCGGATGGATCGCCCCGGCGAGACCCCGCAAGTTAGTCCCATCGGTGGGATGTAAGGCTACCCTACATGGGTTTTGTGACGCCTCGGAGCGAGGGTACGCGGCAGCTGTATACCTTCGGACAGCAAGTTCAACGGGAACTGTGCACGTGCGTCTGGTTATGGCCAAAAGTAAGGTGGCACCAGTCAGAACTAGATGGACCATCCCCAAATTGGAATTGGCAGGGCAGCTCTTCTAGCGCGCTTGCTAAATCATGTAACCTGCAATCTGCGTGGTACCATCAACTTGGATGAAACGGTGTACGCGTGGACTGACAGTCGGATAGTTCTGTGCTGGTTGCAGACGTCGGTACATACACTTGAGGTTTTCGTGGCAAATCGGGTGTCACAGATTACGGGGTCGGAAACCCCGTTAGTGTGGAGGCACGTACCGGGAGAATGGAACCCAGCGGACTGCGCTTCGCGCGGGTGCAGGGCACCTGATTTGGTGAGTCACCCACTGTGGTGGGGACCTCAATGGCTGACTGAGTCGCCGCAGGAATGGCCATTCAACGAGTGCAGGGCGCCGCTTGGGCCACCTGATCGAGGTTTGCGAGTGAACGTGGGGCAACTCGTACCGAAGCCTAACCCAGCTTTCTTGCTGGAACGGTATAGCTCCTCGACAAACTTCTTGGGGTGACAGGTTGGATCAAGCGGTTCGTGAACAACTGCAGGAAGCCTCAAGCAGAACGGAACTTACACCTGTCCTCTCGCCTGCGGAGCGGAATGCGGCTCTATGCTAATTGGTTAGAGTCGTCCAGGCGGAACATTTTGAAGAGGAGGTCAGGCTGCTCAGGGATGGACGTGGAAAGCTGAAGGAGGAATTGTGCGCCTCAACCCATTCCTGGATGAGCAAGGTATGCTCAGGGTTGGAGGCAGACTTCGAACGCTAGCCTCCTTTTCGGCTCGGCATCCACTGTTACTTCCAAAAAGGGACCCTTAGTTGAGCTCTTAGTCAGGATCGTCATGAGAAAAACTCGCACGCGGGCTGTAATGCGCTATTGGCCATCCTACAGCGCGAGTTCTGGATCTTATCGACGACGAACGGTACGTAGCGTTGTGTTTAGGTGCTTGCCTTGTTACCGCTTGAAGGCAGCCACAATGCAGCCACAGATGGAGATCTCCCACGGACCGGGTGACGGAGGCCTGGACGTTTGCAGGTGTGGGAACGGATTTTGCAGGCCCTTTCATGGTAGGCATCACGCCTACGGAACGCAAAGTCTATCAAGGCGTACTTGTGCGTGTTCGTGTGCCTAGCCACCAAGGCCGTCCACTTGGAGCTCGTGGCCGACCTATCTACGGAGGCCTTTTGGCAGCGCTGGAGAGATTTACGTCGCGACGAGGGCGACCAGCGCTGATCAGGTCGGATTGTGGTACCAACTTTAAGGGTGCTGATCGGTGTATGAAGGAAATTGTAACGTTCTTAAGGGAGAACGAAGAAGCCATCAGCACGGGCCTCCTCCCGTCAGGGCATTACCTGGGTGTTCGATCCACCAGCGTGCCCTCACTGGGGTGGTATTTTTGAAGCGTTGTAAAGTCCGCTAAGACGCATGTGTTGCCAGTGGTAGGGTTAACCATAATGACTTTCGAGGAGCAGGCGACCGTGTTAATTAAAATTGAGGCGGTACTCAATACTCGTCCTAAGTGTACGCTCAGCTCCGACCCAAATGATTTAGAGGCCCTGACGCCAGGGCATTTTTAATTGGCCGCCCACTTAACGCCTTGCCGGAATATCCCTATACGGAGGTGAATAGCAATCGTTTGTCGCGTTATCAGTTGTTGCAGCAAATGACTCAAAACTTTTGGAAGCGTTGGTCGCTTGAGTACTTGCACATTCTGCAGCAACGCCTTAAGTGGACGGACAGGACTGAACCCCTGCATTGGGGATCTCGTTCTGGTTAAGGATGCCAACCTACCGCCACTGCGTTGGCGCCGGGGCGCATTCTCAACCTGTTTCCGGGCAGTGATGGCACTCCTCGAGTTGCAGAAGTTCAGGTGGGGATTCAGTCCTAAGCGAGCAGTAGCTATTATCACGCCTGCCATGAGCAGAGCGGACCGATGGGTCGGTCCGGGGCGGGTGAATGTTTAGTTTTCGTATAAAATGGGCGCGCGGTGCTGGCAACACTGCTCTGTCATTGTCACGTCCTCTGCCGTCGCCCGCATCGTGGATGCGAATTTTAATTATAAATGGTGTAATTTAGTGTGCGTTCGGTTTTCGTGTGGTTTTCCTGTTCGGTGGGGAAGTGAACCAGTGATTTTGGTTCCGGCGCTTTGATTGAGAGTCACGCGACCGCCGGCAAAATATAACCTCACTTTTCGTTGGCTCGCGTCGTGGCTGCCGATAGCTACGTATTTTAATTATAAATGATTGAGGTTAACGGGCCGATTTCTCATTCGGAGAGAAATCTTTTAGTTATTTTGTGTTAAAAACATTATGTGATGTCGAACTGTGAACTATAGTGCAAATTGAGAAAGGAGTTCGAGAACGAGCGGATGTTCCGTGCGTGAGTTTAGGTTATTCCCATTCCTGTGCTCCTCAAATATCCTGAATACCTGATTCTGTCATACTTAAACTCACAAAGAAACGGCGTCATCGTTCGCTCGGTAAGCAATTCGTTGCTGGGCCCTGTTTAAGTAGATTTTGGAAACAAGAATTTCTCGGCCGGAAACTTTCCGGACCAAAATTCTCTCATTAAATTTATTTTATTTAGCTATAGTAAAGAGCACTACGAATCGTAGTCAAATGTTGTTCCGAGGCTGATCGACCATTTAGTTTTAGATTTTAAGATAACTTTAATTTGCTTCCACTGCGCTAAGATCAGCTTCGGAATCAAACAATCAATAAAGGATTGTATCACAACCTCACAACTGACAAGTTCGTACTTCCCTTCCCAACTTTGTTTAACTTTTCAATACAGCACGGGTAATGTTTCTCCCCACAAGTTTCCGTGTTGCCAACTCACTGAAAAAAGGAATCTTTCACACTAAAATTGGCCGCAAATGGTGGTATGATGGTTTTTACCATATGTTACTCATTACCCGAAATCATTCCCATGAGTGTCGTAAGATAAGAAGCGACTAAAAGACTCAAGGGTTAATGTGTTTTTCAATTTTAGGCGATAGGCTAGCAACCTATCACTGATTATTCTCAACTCTGACTGAGTCCTCTCAAATTAGCTACTCCCAAATGATTGTCGGACGTGGCATAAACGGCGGTATTTTATGGTCATTACGCTCTGCCTACACCGCAAGGGATGTAAGCGTGGCGTGATATACCTGCTTATTTATGTATTTGAAATCACTTTTGTAATGACATTATTCATGTATTATGACTGGCAACACAGGAGTTTGCTGTTTTTAATCGACGCGGGAGGCTGCGTCCGCCTTATAACGTGCAAATGAGGAAGTGTTGCAAACTTTATGAAAACAGTGCAGCAAAGTAAATGGTTTGGTTGCTCCGAGATATTTTATGTAACCTACCTAAAAGCCATAAAAATTTCTGTAATATTGTGCTGTATAAACTACAAACAGCCTGCCCAGCGGTTGCACCCGACACTTGTCAATAATTTTCTCGACATTAACAAAACATATAACCCTCCTCATGAATAACTCTATCTATCTATTCAAAAAACTACATCAAAATCCGATGCGTGGTTTAGGAGGAGCTACCGTGACAAACAGAGAAACGCAAAAACCGGCTTCAAACGACTTCCTATTTCTTGCTAAGCTTTGTGATTTCTTCTTCTCACACCCTAAAGGATTTTCCAGATATTTTCTCATTAACTTAAAACAATATCGGCGTGAGGATTATGCGAATCGTATATATCTAACACGGTATATGTTTGTACCTACGTATTATTGCATACGGGGTGTGATAGTATGTGTAAGGCTATCATCACGAACACCTGACGAAATAAACACTTTCAACTGTTCTTTAGCGGTCACTAGGGTTGCAAAATTACGCAATTTTACCGAAAACGCTGGTAAAATACGTGTTTTTTACGGCAAATTATATAAATTACGGTACGGTAAGTAAAATTACCGGCTACTTATGTATAGTTTGCAGGGCTATCGCAATCTAAAAAGTTAGTAAAAGCCGTGACAGCGCAATACATTTCACCTATAATTGCCTCCCTCTCGCACATTACACAACATTGCATCACACTAAACTGAAAATTGTATGTCGCACCGCTTGGTACCGCTTGGCCCGGCGGGCGACAGCGGGGCGGGTTTCGCCGGAGAGGAGGGGGACAAGTTCTTTCTTATAGTGCCGTCATTCGAATAGGCCATATTTGACAGCTGTCAAAATCATGTTAATGCTTGACATGAGGTATATTTTTCTTTTTTATTTGAGGTCTGTTGACATGTTTCCTATAGTCGAATTTCTAATTCAATGCACTGAAATGACAGATGTTGACAAAATAATGATACCAACTCCATATCGCTAGTGACGTACTTCAGTTCGAATTTTAAGTTCAGGTGAGCTGATTCATTTGAACCTCATACTCTGGTCACTCAGATTATTTATTGATTCTGTACTGTACAGTTGCCGACGACAAGAAAGATGAGCTCTGACCCAGGACTGGTGGGGTGAACCCAGTATAGTCATGCTCATAATAACGTTTTGCTTATAATAATATTTGTTTTTGTAATATCTTTACCTACTCACATAGATACTGTTTTAGAAAACCATACCTTAGTTGAAACTGTCACAATCTCCACAAATATTCCGTAGCCCATACGAATCTAGGGCTCCGCCATCGCCTGAAACCACAGCTCCTCGAAATACTCCAGATTACCACGATTTCGCCGGATTGAAATCTAACCTCAAAAGACAAGTTAACGGCAGCGCGGCCAAACCGAGAATGAATCAATCGCATTCGACACTCGAGTTCATCAATACGTCATTCGTCAATCCCACTCGAATGAGTTCACTCGTTCAGTCACTCAATCTTCCAACTTCACTACACAACCGCCAATGTAACCCAAACTAGAACTGTCAAAGTTGTTTACTCAGTTCGCCGCCTGAGTTCCGTTTCTTTATTACGAAAGCAGCCATCAATGAACTGTGAGAACGAACTACATCGCCGCTAAAGTCAATCCAGTCTATCTTGCTGTCTTTAGCCTACTGAGTGCAAATAAAGCGCACCGCCTACGTCGAGTGTTGCCAGCGCTATGCGTTTCGTTTCTGCAAGATTCAGCTAGCAATGGAATGGAAAGACAAATTATCAAAACGCGAACAACCATCAACTGTCAAATAATTTCACCAAATACCGACAGAGTTTGATCATTCTGCGACATATTTATTATTGGAACCGTATTTCTAAAACCGTAGTAGCATTGCCAGCAGGTGCCAACAGAAGCGTGCCATCAAGCTAAACATTTTTTGCTTTGGACGCAAGTGTCGTCAAACGCCCTCATTTTCTCGGCTGGTGCTTGCTTTTCTGAAGTTTTTGGTGGAGTCATGGATTCCGGGCCAGGAACCTCAAGTGACGCTGATAGGAACTTTTTATCGCCAAGAAAAAAGAGACCCAAGCGTGCTTTTACTGT
Organism: Phthorimaea operculella; assembly: GCA_024500475.1. Lineage (NCBI taxonomy): Eukaryota > Metazoa > Arthropoda > Insecta > Lepidoptera > Gelechiidae > Phthorimaea > Phthorimaea operculella. The sequence goes on from JANFCV010000195.1 coordinate 29,263, forward strand.
TACTGAAAAAATCATGGTGCGAAACACCTACAAGTTCGTCTACGAACAACAATGTTCTGAGCAATAAGTTTTTTAAATCATGCTCAAGACACTTTAATTATACCTACATACTACCCATTTCACAAAAGAAAGGGAATATAAATAGCGAGAAGCGACAACTCTCATCAGAAACTTTTCTTCGAAATACGAAAACAAATTTTAGGACTCTCCATACAAAAATGTTGAAAAATCTGTCACCAAGTATGGGAAATCCAATTTTCCTTTCATATTTCTAAGAAAAGCTTTTCTCAAATGTTATTCAGCTTTATGAGCAGAACACGCCACCTAAAATTAATGCACTTACCTATATAAATGTAACGGAATATAGGTACTTAGTGATTTGAGTACAGGAACGAACAAGTGATTGAATTAACTCTTTTTAGTACATCACTATTTATTTTTCCCAAAAAAGCGGCCACCCACCAAACGTCAATTTAGTGCATTGAATTAGAAATTCGACTTTAGTATAGGTTCGACAGCTGTCAAATATGGCCTATTCGAATGACCATACTATAGCGTATGGTGAATGGGTGTATACTGGCAGGCTCCATCTGTTACACGGACTCGGAATCTTTTAGTAGTAGTTTATTTCGTTTTTTACCCAATCTTACCGTAAAATATAATATTTAACGTAAAGTATCGTATTTAACGGAAAGTGACGGAAGTAATATTACCGCTTTGCATCCCTAGCGGTCACACATATAGAAGACCGCGTTTTAAAATGCCTTCCCTTCATCTTACACTGCGCTCACCAATCCGCCTCCCAAGCGTGGTGAGGTAAGTATGGCAATTAGGCACCTCCCAATCGGGGAACGTCCAGCAGTGGGCTGATGTGGCAGAAGAATAAAGAAGGGCTCAGTAGCAGAAGTCCTTAAGTCCAAAACGGTCCAGTTCAAGATCACATTTAGTCCTCTTTTTGATTAGTTGTAAAAACAATCGTATTTAAAAAGATTAAAGTTCAGAATTCAACTGTCATGATATTGGACTTGGGGACTTTTTGAACTGGACCGTTTTGGACTTAGGGACTTCTGCAACTGGGCCCCGACTTGTAGTATTTCATATTACTGATTGCTTACTCACACAAACAAATCTTTACATTTTCTTTTTCTTTTCTAGGATAACATTACTTGTTAATTGTTACACCCTGTATATTTGATTCGGTGGTGACGTCATCAAGTCGTTGCCAGTTTATTAACATGTTTCTTCGGAGGATTATCCGCGAATGCGTCAGCGAGGATTTCAAATTTTCAACACAGGGTCTCTATTTTTGAAACGTACTACTTCTACCAGTCAAAAATATACCTATAAAAATAGAACCTACCTGACACTGACATAGTCAAGTTAGTTTTCAGAATTTTCTTTACCATACAGGGTGGGCCCCGTTTCTCTTTTATTTTAAGCCATTGTCATTCCATCGACACAGATCTGTCAATCTATCGCCACTGTAATAGATATTCTGTACTTCAAACTGTTAGCAGACAAAGAAACTATCAAAACCAACCAACTGACATGCCATCGACACACAACTGAAGCGACTTTCATTTAGCAGACCTTGGGTTCAGAAATAAGCCACATTTTCTTCACCCAGTAAGCTGTTCAGTCCAGCCTCCTAAAAAGGATTTATTAGTAAAGTAAGGCCAACAAAACGAGATAAATAATGTAAACAATTTTAATAAGACCCGGTGACAGCTATTACGATCTGTCCTTATCTGTCATATGGTATAATGTCAGTTGTCTCTTTCTGGTTTGTTTACATTCTTTATCTCGTCTGGTTGGCCTTACTTTAGTTATTCTTTACGTAGCCTTTTCAGCGCCCCACTGCAGGGCAAACGTTTACCCTCTCTCCCGCCACTCATCTCGATCTTGGGCCCCGACTTCCAGCCAGATTTGGAGAAAAGTATTTTTTATTCTACCACGGTCGAACGATTTAAAAATGGCGCTGTTGTCGCCGTCTATTATTATTCATGACATTTTGCTCCGCGGAAGGCATTAGGCGAAAACTCATTATGGCGAAGACGCGCGCTGACTTTTCAAACTAGACGCGTTAAGACCACGCGTGACGGCGGCTAATTGCAATTCTTGACAACACCGTGCTTATTAAAACACAGAGGTGGCAACACTAATTTGTTAACTTTCGCTAGCTCGTAAGATATACCTATAGCTTCAATCAACGATTTAAGCAATATGAATTAGGTTAAAAAAATTACTAAAATTAAGGTAAACCAACACACGGAACTGAACAACTTTCCCCAAGGAACATAGGTCGAAATATTAAAATAAATTGACCTTCCATACTTAGAAATTGTCTCGGTCAGCTGGTAGGTACAATTTCTGAGGTTAAATTTCATTACTTTTTATTGTCTAGTAGGTAGATACAACAACATAAATTGTAAGTACTTACAATGTATCGTTTTCAAGATATAAGCCAAAAAGCAAAATTCTGAACTTCACTCTACTTCCGGCTCCCGCCCAAATAAAGTAATGAACATGAATAAAAAAGTTTGGATGGATTGTATAAAAGACGATATGAAAAATAAAGGCATAAGTGAGGATTTGACTGCTGATAGAGATGAATGGATGAAAAAGACATGTTGCGCCGACCAAAAATAAATTGGGATAAGGGTAGGCAGATGATGATGAAAGTTCCGCCCTATAATTGGTTGCTCAGAATTTTCCAACTAGAATCATTCATTGACCACTCTTTTACATCAAAACGTGAAGAAGAAAAATAAAATGTAAACAACAGCCGATCTGACCTAAAGTGCGGCCGTTCAAATAAGACATATTTGACAGCTATAAAAATTTATGTTAAAGCTATGACATAAGGTCTATTTTGTTTGTTAACATGTCTTCTGGTATGGGTTTGACAGCTGTAAAATAAGGCCTATTCGAACGGCCGTACTGTAAAGGTTTTTATACAAAGACCGTTATGATGACGACATTATTATGCAAGACTTAGATTTTTACGTCATAGGTACCGACATACGTACAAGGTAAGTATATTAATTACTTTACTTTCGTTCACTGAAATCTACCCCTCTCTCTCTTTATCAAACTGGGATCAAAATATCCACAGTTCTCTCCCATATGACTTTCTTTGCAAAGTCGGTTGTCTGAAATTGTGCAAGTTTTGGCTGATAAGCAGAATGAATTCAGAATGTAACGTTGCTCTGAGGGGAATGCACACACACCAGGCGGTATTGCGGTTCTTGACAACTAGTATACAAATGACAACCTGTGACATCCGCATTTAAATGCTGTGACATGTGTCCTGATACTATCTAATTCATGTGGCGCTTTATTCACTTGTGAGACATAAGACGTAATATGTGACACGGAAGACAGCCCGACCCTCGAAACCTTTCCTTACAAAATGTATGGCTCTATCTGAGACATAAGACATGAAACGTAAGACGTAGACCGTTTTATTAATAAACAGAAGAGACGTCGTCGTCTACATCCGTGTGCGACGCGCGTCTCATCTCATCGCCGATGGTCGACGGGCGTCACAGCTGTTTTAGCATCTTAGGGAATCACACACGTCTCCTGTAGCGCCTGGGATTAAGTAAACTTCTTTCGAAAATAAAAAATCTAGATCCGACAAAACAGTCGGAAAATCATAGAGTTCGTGTGTAAACCTTGAGTTTCTCCATTAATGGTGGTGGTGCTAATTGACATTCGTAACAGCATGTTTCTTAGATAATTACAAGGCACCCGAGGCTTGGGGTTTTAATCATTTTAGTGAGTACGAAAATAAATCCTTAAACCTACCTATACTTAAAGTCTATTTTTTTTAGAGAGTCCATAAATGTAAACAAACAACTTGCCATAACCACGTCGATAGATTTCGCCATAATATATGAGAACTGCACGTTATAACTGTCATACAAATACATATTTCACTTGTTTCACATCCCACATAACTGAAAACACTTAATTTATGACTCAATTATGTATAATTCTATTAGAAATTAATAAAATAATATACAAACACGGACATTTTGACAGATCGTGAACATACAGCCATCTTTGAATAGTGCTGTGCCACATCATTGAATCCAAAGTTCTGATTTAGTTCAGTGAGTCGGTCAATGAGTCGATTGATTGATTACTTTAAGGTTTCTATTTTTTTTTTTCTGTTTTAGTCATTATTATTAGGTGTAATCATAAAAGTTCAATCTTATTCTTTGAGAATACGTAAATAACATCTACAAACATTTATAAAATGCCTTTTATCAGAAATAATCGCGGCTTACTTTGTCTTATGCAAGGATGAAAGTACCGTTAAGGTTAGTAGTATAGGTAAAATTAATAAAATCTAACTTGATACCCGTTACGCTTGTCAGATCCATACTGAATGAGAAGGAAAGAGGAAACAAAGAAAAGTTGACCTTGAGCATTTTCCCAAAGCTGACTGATGTCACAAGGTATCGAGCTATATTTAATGTCCGACTCGCACACTCCATGAGTTACAGGAGGCAACACGAGGGACGAGTGTACATGGTACCCTCGAGTTCCTTTTTTCCCCTCGCCTGGTCTACGTGTCACGTATTGTATGTCAATCGTCGTGACGGATAAATTTTCCATTTCTTATTTTCATTTATGAGAATAATATAACACTGTAAGATAATATAAACCATAATACACGAATAAAACATGTTCTATCCCTGGGTGGGAAGTAATAAATAAAAATGTTAATTAAATTTCATTTATCAACTGCGTAATGCCCAAACCACACTCGCGAGATGCCTCCTGGAGGCCCTCCACAGCTGACTCGTGAAAGAAATGGAAAATTTATCCGTCACGACGATTGACATACAATACGTGTATACCAGGCGAGGGGAAAAAAGGAACTCGAGGGTACCATGTACACTCGTCCCTCGTGTTGCCTCCTGTAACTCATGGAGTGTGCGAGTCGGACATTAAATATAGCTCGATACCTTGTGACATCAGTCAGCTTTGGGAAAATGCTCAAGGTCAACTTTTCTTTGTTTCCTCTTTCCTTCTCATTCAGTATGGATCTGACAAGCGTAACGGGTATCAAGTTAGATTTTATTAATTTTACCTATACCTACCTTACCGAACATGAACCGAATATTCGGCCCATCTCTACCGAATATCACAGCCAAGTCGTTAGGGATCAAACACGGAAGAGCATTAGGAACACACGAAATCGGAACGAAGCGAGGAAACGAATGACGGTCAATCGCAAGCCGTAAAACGCTATTGCTTCAGAATGACTTTCTCTTTCTAACAGTAACAATAGCGAGCGAGAGGCAGGAATTGTTTTATCATGCCGTCTCTATTATTTAGTGTTCCAAGTACAGTGCGACAAAAATAATTAGTAATGAAAAACATTATTTTCTTAAACTTAGATTCATATCAACGGGGCTTAAAAGGACGACATTTTAATTACTACTCCTTTTTATAGCACTGTATTTAAGCTACTATGAACGGCAAAATTATATTACGTTTACCAATAAAGGTTGTTTTTTTTTATATATAAAACACAGATAATGCGGGTAAATCCACAGGGTATTTGTTTTTAATACTGTGTTTAAACAATCAACAAGTTACGATGATCTTACTCGACTCAGTTATAAAGATTTTGAACTGACTCACTCTTGCCCAGCCCTACCAAATCTAATATTAGAGATTTTTAGTCTGTGGAGATTTGTTTGTTTACCTTTCTGGACTCTCTAAGAAAAACAGACTTTACTTAAACTTCGTAATTACTTATTTTGGTGAAATTATAAGATATTCAGAATTTTAAAAAAGGTTTACTTTATTTACCTGTGCATTATTTGAGCTTTGACAGGATTTGAGCCTGTGGCCCTCCTTAGAAGAAACTACAGATATAACACTTCTTCCATCTGGGCTACCGTGGTAGAATACTATAGTCCGACAGGTTCGTGCGCGACCTTCCTGCGGGGTACAGACGGTGGGGGGGCGAGTAAGCACGTCATTTTAACATGACGTGCGGCGCGGATGCGCGCGCTTCCCTTCCCCGCTACACCTACCGCTACCCGCTGACATCTCACCCCCCACCGTCTGTCACCCCTAGGGCGGGTCGCGCACGAACTTGCAGGACTATAGTAAGTTTTCTAAAATTGTATACTTAACTAACACGGGAAGTTTATAAAAGTTTTCTAAAATGTTAGAACTCAGTGACGATTCAATAACATAACTCAGAGCACTAACATAGTTTACCTGCCTACCTACGAGTAAACTCTTTTTTCATTTGTTGCAACAACAAATCTTGATAGGTATCTCATTCGTACAACATAATACAACCTATTTCGTTGACCATTAACTAGGGCTGGACATTAAAAGATAAGTTTCGGTTCGAGTATAACTATCAGTCTCATATAGAGATGTGGAGCAAATTGTCTACAACCTTAGATATGGGGAAATGTAGATACTGCATTACAACAGCCACAACAGTCCACAGGTGGACATTATTTGCCTTACGCTGCTTGGCAGGCGATTAGCGAATGCAGTGCAAGCTATTATACATTGGTATTCGCAGCAAGCGTTTCCACTTGTCCTGGATTTATCCCTCATCGCATTTCTCTATCTGTTTGTCTGTCTGTCAGATCACCGCTAACTCCTTCTTAACTATTTGACGGATTTTGATGCGATTTTTGTATCAAAGTGACCAAGAGTAACGTTAACATTTGCATATAAAACATGCCGGGAAAACGACATAGTTCGCTGCAGATGCGACTACGCTAGGTGTGCCGCAAGTTAGAAATAAAATGTTGTCAAAAACATCGTTGCCACATTTTCATGGTAAGATTTGATGATAAAAATGAGCCCAAATGAGAGACGAAAATTAAGACCACACTTGGAAGAGATTTCGATTTTTTTAACATTAAAAATAAATGTCCACTGCATCTTTGCTCTTGATTTTCTTGAAATCTAAGCCTGTCCTTATCTAAGGACATCGGGGCACGGCCGGGACCATCTAAACAAGCCTCCAGGATGTTCAATGGCGAATTAAATTGGTTCGACCAACTTGCCTTCCGATCACAATTACTGACAGTTTGGGGTTAAACTGGGTTAAACATAGATGTGATTCAATTTGAAAATAAAAAGTGGCCAGAAGCGACATGAAGATGCATCGAGCGGCGTCGCGCATTGCATCTTGATGCCGCTTGAAAATGACATTGCAGCGTCGCGTCTCGTCTCATCTCCTTCAGTCGGAACTGACCCTAACGCTAATAAAATGTTGTCAAAAACATCGTTATCACATTTTCAGGTAAGATTTGATGATAAAAATGAGCCCAAATGAGAGACGAAAATTAAGATCACACTTGGAAGAGAGATCGATTTCGTTTTACAATAGAAATAAATGTCCACAGCATCTTTGCTCTTGATTTTCTTTATCTCTAAGCCTGTCCTTATCTGAGAAGATCGGGGCACGGCCGGGACCATCTAAACAAGCCTCCAGTATGTTCAATGGCGAATTAGATTGGATCGACCAACTTGCCTTCCGATCACAATAACTGACAGTTTGAGGTTAAACATAGATGTGATTCAATCTGAAAATAAAAAGTGCGTCTATTTTTTAATGATCATAACTTATAGTCCGAAACCGTTGCCAGCATAACTTACATACATATATCACGCCTATATCCTTTGCTGGGTAGGCAGAGTGTAAACGGATGTAGATAACGGCCATTTACACCACGTTGTTAAAAGTTTGAGAGTAATAAAGAAGACTGTGTATCACTCTATAGTGACTCACTATGTCATGTTGTCAGCCTGTCGCCTAAAATTGCAATACACATCAACTTTCAAATCCCTAATTCGCTTCTTACGACACCCATGGGAATGATATGGGGTGTTGCTGTTCAAAGCCGGCACGGCACCACACGGCCAGTACCTAACTTATATACGGTTACATTTAATTAAGTACAAATCTCTTGGGGGTGTAATCTACTCACAAAACTGAACAACTTTTGTTTAAAACTTTTCTTCGAAATATGATAAAGAAATTTAGACCTCCCATACAAAAATGATGGAAAAGTGTGTCACTTAGTATGGGAAGTTTATTTTTTCATATTTTGAAGCAAAATTTCAAACAAATGTTGTTCAGTTTTGTGAGTAGATTACACCCTCAAGAGATTTGTACTTAATTAAATGTAACCTTATATATCGTTGTATTCTAGATCTGTCAAGTTAAGAGTTTGTTTTGTTTTACCATCTGTCAGCAAATAAATCACTTCTTTTCTTTCTACTTACTATGCTCTAAAATAATAAAAAAATCTCAGTATGCACAATTCGTATTATTCGTAAAGCACCTAAGCTTTTAGACCTAAATGATTAGAATACAAGTAAAAAGATTAGCCAAGATAGTTAAACTTAGTGCAATCCCTAATCCAGCTTTTCGCCATTTTAATTGTAACAGAAATAATGATTTTAGGTACTTTTGGTTCATTAAAAAGTTCTAAGTGCTCATTAGTTTGAAAATTTTGGTCTGCTATTGATATTTTGAAAACTTTTGTGATTTGAAACAAATAAAAGGTTTGTCATTCCAGTTGAAAAAGATGAATTTGTACAAAATTACCATACCCATGCTTGCGGCGTGGTTCACCTAAGGTGGATCCCCCACTTGTAATCGCTGCGCATTTAAGCGCAGCGCTGATAGGTACATGCGTAATTGCGTCTGCAAGGTGCAAGGAAATTTTGGATTACCTTACTAAAACCGACGTTGACGCAAGAACAACGAAAATACTCGGCATCGTTACACTTATTAGGTAAGTGCAATATACCAACCAACCTCTTTTGTACTAAGGCATGTCAGGTGTGAGATCCGCCTAATATCCCCCCCCCATATTTCAAGTGATACTATTCGATATAACACTTATTTGTCATGGAGTAGAGTAGGTAGGAGTAGGAGTAGCCCAAAATCCATCCAGTAAATTCAAGATGTGATATGAAAATCAAAACAATTCCCAAGATATCCGCGGAAAAATCTTGTATAAACTAAATATTGTCTTTACTTTATAAGGACAATATTTATTTTTGTCCTTGCTTTGTCTTTATTAAAAGACTTAAGTACGGCCGTAAAATTATGTTACGGCTTACGGCGGTTACAGGTACCATCATTTTAGTATAAAGGTTCCGGATATAGCCCCTGACCGCTGTTATAAAAAGTTTGTGGAACATTCAGAGATTCAGACAGAGAGGTCCATCACCAAAACGAAAAGTATTTTACAGGGAAAAGGTACTACTTATGCAACTGAACAACTTTTCCGTAGGAACACATGTCATGTTAGGAAACGACAAAAATGTTTCGACCTGTCCTGCCATACAAATTAATGATCAGCCAACTGCTTTTATCTACTTATCATCATCATTTTCTTCTTCTCTTTGTCTTCCTGTCCTCATCCTAATTACAGTTTTGTTTGAACACAAAATCATGTTGCAAAAGGATTTGGCTTAATTTTACGACGGCCGCCTGCCTGACGTCAACTTTTATCTACAGAGGAAAGTAAAAAAAAAATGGGTTAAAAAACAACTTATGGAAAACTGTTCAGTTTTATGGTATAAATACACCTCGTCAGTATTCGGCGTTTCAGTTAATTTTCGTTTTGGACAAAATTACCTGCCAAAGTTGTGTGGTTTTATGGGTTTTATGGTACTCGTTGTATAGAGAGATAGAGATGTCATAGAGAGTTGTAATAAAGCCTCCTTCTATTGTTACTGTACTAGTCACTCCAGTCCAGCAGCATCCGCTTCTTTCATAGGTTGGTACAAGTAATACGACTCAATGTGGAATAAATGTATTTAATATTCGGCAATTTATGTAACATGAAATGAAATTCCATTCAGATTTCTAGCTGCGGATAGAATGTAAAACCTTTGTGTGAGAACCCAGGGGAATTTAATTTAAATCAGAGAACGTTTCTATTATTAAAGAATACATTTACGAAATTATTTTCATTTGGTTCTTATTGTACCTAAAACTCTTACATCCCAATATTTATTTATTTTAAGTCGATTCATTTAAAACTGACGAAGATATAAGGGCGCGGCACACAGACAGTCAGACAGACAGACTTGGCGAAATGAAAAGGGTTTCTAGTAGACTACGAAACCCTAAAAAGGGTTTGTTACTTTCCAAAACAGTATCATTCTAAGCGATAAATAATTTATTTAACTAAAAGCGCCGCATCTGTGGAACCTTTTTCTTGGCACAGAATCTTATTGACGCTTCGATATTCTTCACGTTTTGATACACATTGAACAAAAACTTCACCAATCTAAGTTCCACATGAACTCTTGGAAACAATCAGGCGAGCATAACAAGCCGCACATCGTCGAAACAAGCAATTTATTATTCACAAATAGACTCGGGAAATTGAGTTTTAACGAAGACAAATTTGAACTAAACCTGAATCAATTACGGGAGATTTATTTCGCACCGTCCGGGTGAAAGAATTAAGTCCTGCGGCCCGAGATGTAAATTGAATTTTTGTTCGAGAGAAGACGTAGAATCGGGATTATGGTCGAACGAAAGGAGAAACAGTGAAACGGTAAATTATTTCCTAGTATAATACCAAATTTTAACACACTTCAATAACACTTCCCCTGTTAGGTAGGTACACAATTTTATTTTAGGAAAACTTGCAAAATTTTCACCGGTGGCTAGATTTGAACCAGCGACCTTCGCCATCTGTACTGGAGACTCCTCTACCAACTGGAGTCTCTTCTAGCTGGGCTACAGCGGCTCCAGTTGGCAGAGGCGTCACCAGTAGAGGTACAGATGGCAAAGGACGGTTTAAATTCAGCCTGCGGTGAAAATTTTGCAAGTTTTCCTATAATATTTCCTATCAATTTGTCATTTAGAGTTTGTTTTGAAATAAAGACTTTAAAAGATGCAAGGAGTGGAATACCTACAGTTAAAAACGTGTTCTTTCATCCAGGAATTAAACCTGATATATGTTGTTCTCATAAAGGAGTAGGACATGCTGTTGATATTGCCAGCACATCAACCTGAATTTAAAGGATCAAGTTATACTGGATTTAATTAATTTGTATTTGTATGAAAATCAAGCATAAATTGGTCCCTTAGATAGGAACAAAGTTGATTTGTTAGTGATGATTACAAGGCTTTAGCTTATCTAAAGTGACCATTCCCTTCCAAAGGTGTTAAGGTCAAAAACCCGCCTTATTTTTTTTGATAAACTCGTGCGGGCTATGCTAATATTTGTGGGGCGATATTTGATACCACGTTCACATGCTCGCTTCTACCAAGTGAACCGATTTACAAGGATATAGAGCGAGATGTGGAAGTGTCACTCGCAGTAATAAATACGTCACAGTCAAATCATTTTCTTTAGAGCACCATTCTAAAAGGCCCATTTGCACTACTCTCAAAGAAATAAGTTTGGTTTTAACCATGGACAAGACCATGGAGCTCACATTGCGTGGTAGTGTGTTAGCCAAAATACCAAAATGACACTGGTTATACCAGTATATCTGTATACCTGTCGGTTTCACAACATTTTTGGTACGCTAGTGATTGATAGATTCAGATAGGTGGGATGGTGTAGCAAGCTAGTAGCCGTCATGAGAAAGTGGAAGGGCCGCGTCGTGGGGAATATTTTACGTATCCACTGGAATGTCTACGCCACTAATTGTATTGAGTCTGCGTGACTTTTTGCCATTAAGAGTCAGACTCTATAGGACTCTATCGTTCAGTCAGAACACAAATTGAAAGGTGAACTCTCTCTCTCTCTCTTTCGTGTGGGGGCACCGAGTGGTCCTAAAGATAAACTGACTCAGGTAGACAATGTGGCACAGAATACATACATAATAATGTGGCCCGATTGAAAGCCCTTCCAGCTAATCCCTGTTTACGATATCGACGTCGCAGCGTGTACTGGCCGCGTCCAGCAGATGTCGCGCGCTCACCTGGCGCGGCGCGTGCGCACGCCACCCGCGCCGCCATTATTATTGTTATTTGAATAAAGAACGGCCAAAATAACTCGATACCTTACTTCCGACTTTTTGTTTCTATGTTCTGGCTGGCAAGGGCTAAGAATGTGGAGAGACAATGTTTTTGTTTTGAAAGGCGCTAACTTGACATGCGTTTTGATAAATGTAACGAGTCTGAATAAAAATGTCTATGACAGGTGAATTGCAAACGCATGCACCGGATGATATGTGGTTTATGACATATGTCTGCCATACAAATTAATGACAACATACAATCGCTGAATGCAACTGGGATGCAGAGTCGAGTGTAGATTGATGTCCAATGTAGATTGGTACATGTTTATTTTGGTATCCATCAATCCATGAATTTTCGGGTGAGATTTGTCCAGTTTTGTTGTCCAATGGATTGTATAAAAGACGATATGAAAAATAAAGGCGTAAATGAGGATTTAACTGCTGATAGAGATGAATGGAAGAAAAAGACATGTTGCGCCGACCCCAAATAAATTGGGATAAGGGCAGGCAGATGATGATGTTGTCCAACGGCCCGATAAACCCTGGTACCTATCAGAGTTTTATTTACAATCGTCTACTACATGTAGCAGGTCACTGACAATGGTTGTGTAATAATCAGGTTCAGCCTGCAACGTCCTAACCAGACTTGGAACGAATTCAAACTTTTTAAAGTAACCCACCGAATATCGAACCCCGTAACGTTCTGCGTTGCAGGCAGTCGTACTACCATCAGCTGTCAAGGGTGTGGTTTGTCCAGTGTATTGCCGCATCCCGACACTCAGTAGTGTGAGAGAACAGCCAAGTTAAAGAATTGTCAGAGCCTTGGACAAATCGACGTCAGAGCTCAAGCAACGTTGGTTCCCGTTACACTAATCCTTAGCTCCACTAAACAGATATAGAGCAGCAGTGTGTGAGCAAAGGCACGGGCGTGCGTACACGCGATACCGCATTTAAGCTGTTATCTTTTAATTTTACCACGGATTTGTTTGTAATTGTCGGCTAAGCCTGTATTAGCCGGTAACAAAATATGGTACGCGGGTAAATGATGGGTGTAACACGAGTACCTACTTGCCGTTTCGAAGGCAATATGTTATATTTTCTAGATGTTCACTGATCAAGTTTTTCACGTTATTTTTAATAATGGTTATCCTTTGCCCAGCATGTGGGATGACGAAAGCTAGATGAGATAAGACGAGAGAAAGATTGCACCCTTTAATTGCACCCAACCACGGCATAAAAATGAAGCATTCAACTATCCTCTGTAGGGCTAGAACAGCAGGTAGATAGTTTGGCACCTTTGGCACCTAGACTCTCATCATCTGCCTGCCCATATCCCAAATCATTTAGGGACCGGCGCGGCACAACATGTTTTGTTAGAGCACAAAATCATGTAAGCAAATGGATTTGGCATTTTTTATGACCAGCCACCTGCCTGACGTCAACCCTCTTTGGGAATGCTAATTTAGGTGGTATCACATCTACCATTCGGTTAACCATAGTCGATAGATACCAATACAGCCGAGACCAAAACTCTACTTCGCCATTTACGAAGCACCTAAGTGGACTAGGGGTGGCAGTATTCTCAGCCGCTATCCAACGGCACCTAGACCTATCGACTCTATCAGTAGGAAACTCTACTGTTCCTATAAGACTGCTTACAAGTGCCAAAATGTTCCCTTCTAGAATCAGTTCGCAAAGATGGTGAAACTACTTCATAAGCAATCTAACCTACAATACTACATTTTCAACGGTAATTTCAAAGTCATACTTTATGTTCAAATACCGCCATTTTAAATTTACGAAATGTTTATTATCAATTGCGCTGCTGAGTCTAACGACAACTCATAACATCTTTCTGTAATATTATTGCTTCATAAATGACAAAGTTACACTCCAACTAAGCCAATATGATAGGCCCGGACTCCTTAACCACTGATAAAAGTGATCCCTAACCCATCGATAAAGTGATACCAATACGGAACCCTCTTTTATGAGATCGCCAGCTGGTTACACTGACCTCACACAAACCTTCCCTTATTCATGGCATCTGTTCCCGTTAAGTTTATTTATCCATTGCCAGCAAATTGGATAAACATAGGTTAAACCATTTCAATGCTATTGAGGGCGTAGTAACGCTCTAATTTTGTGTGGGTACTGTTTAGTCTAAGTAGTTAGTTTGGGATCTTTGAATTCTCATATCATAAATTAGCGCTGTCACTTTCTGTCAAAAAATATAGGAGATAATCATGACTAAAATAGTCTTCTAATTTGACGTAAAATGCGCGTTATCTGTCAAAATAAGGCTGCGGTGAAAACAACGTACTTGCACTTTAAAACGCTGGTATTTTTTATTGTCTTAGGCACATCTTAGGTACGAACATGCATTTTGACACCATATGAATTGATGGTCCTCAAAACTTTGCACGTATTTATTTTCAGTTCGGTTTCATTTTCATAGTACCTACCTACTTAGACGAATAAAGTTCTATGAACACAAGTGAAAATAAGAAATAGAAAAAATGACATACATCGTACATCGACCGGGTATCGAACCCGGGCCGCATGACAGAGCGGTGGGGCGTTCAATTCCCGGTCGATGTATGACATTTTTTTCTATTTCTTATTTTTACTTGTGAGAATAATATAGCACTTTGAGTGCATTAAAATCCCAATAGAAGTTCTATGAAATTGCGTGCGTAGAAACAAACAAAGTGTTTCCTAAACTTATTGCGTCAAAAGACGATGAAAACCACCTTATTTTTTCGCTTCATCTGTTGATAAAATCCTATCTAATTCCGCCATGGCTATCGGGCAATTCCCATCAGCATGCACAATCGCCGCTCCGCAAAGCCGCCGCTCCCCGCATGCAGACACAGCTTTATAATTGGCTGAACGATGGAATCTCCATCACTGACGCTCAACACTAAAATAAACTTCAATACCGCCCGGTTATTATTTTGGATATTGATAGAGCGATGGACTATCACGGATAGAATGGGGGGAAAATGTCACGCCGTCATCCGTTGCGGGGTAGGGTAGGTAAAGCAATCACGGTTGAAAATACGGTCGCTATCGTTATGTCTCTGACGTCTGACAATATTTTGAGGCCGTTTCAGAAAAATCGTGTTGGTTTGCTTGCACTGGCGGCGGCATGTAGTCCTAATATGACACCGTCGAGTCCCTTAGCCTTCTTCTTCTTAGCTTAACCTTATGGACCTCAAAAATTTTGCATTGTCAGTTCGGTTTCATAGCTGACGACGAATAGAGTTCTATGACATTGCGTGCTTAGAAACAAACAAAGTGTTTCCTAAACTTCTACGTCAAAAGTTCGCAATGTATTAACTACTTATTTTTATTGCTAACTTATTACCTACCTCAAAAGTTCACAATGTATTGATAACCTCCTTTTTCGTTTCGTCGGTGAAAAAATCCTGCCTTATTCCACCATGGCTATCGGGCGATTCCCATCAGCATGCACAATCGCCGCTCCCCGCATGCAGACACAGCTTTATAATTGGCTGAACGACGAAATCTCCATCACTGACGCTCAACACTAAAATAAACTTCAATATCGCCCGGCTATTATTTTGGATATTGATAGATCGATGGACTTTCACAGGAATGGGGGGAAAATGTCACGCGTTCATCCTTTGCGGGGTAGGGTAGGGTAGGTAAATCACGGTCGTAAATACGGTCGCCATCGTTACGTCTCTGACGTCTGTCAATTTTTTGAGGCTGTATCAGAAAATCCAAATGTAGCTGTGTACTGACAGGTTGTCAGCTTGTCGGCTTAAATACATTGGACGCCGTCGAGTCCCATATAGCCTTCTTCTTCTTCTTAGCTTAGCCTCAGTCGCCTTTTACGGCACCCGCACCTCTTTAGATTAATATCATTTCCACATAAAAAATGGGGCGATGCTATTCTTAAACATTATCACACGGTGACATTAAAAACATAGTCTCTCTTATATTCAAGAGGCCAGCCTCTTGTTCGTGAAGTATACGCCATTTTTGTCGCTTCTGTGTCGACCTCCCAACGACCTTCCGACACGACATTAACTTTTTCTTCAACTTCGACAATAGTAGGTAGGTACCTACTGCTGGCACATGTCACATATTGTCTTCGCTTCCGAATGACATCAGATCGTGCGTACCATATCTTTCTACCTTTGTAGGTAGGTACTTACATTACACATACATACTACATGCAGGACGAATTCTACCGCACTCCGTTTTGCTTTTGTGATGACAAAAACAACAGCACTACGGAAATAAGCCCATACATTGTGCCCGAATGTCGTTCATTGGATTTAATTTCATTGACGGTCACAAAATGGCTCGATTTTAAAAGCTATCCATCGTTTATATTTTATTATGCCCTCGTGTGCGAAATGAATTGACCGGATATTGAGCGGGAGAACGTTTATTTTTTAAACTCGTTTGTATAAGTGCTTTCGGCCGTGTGAAAAAATAACAGCGCCTCAACGAATAACATCAAATAACATCGGGTCGTTAGACGACTTGGAGTCCTACTCGAAGAAGAGGAAGACCGTATTTCTATCACACGTCGTAACGAAATTGGGCAACAAATAGGCAACAAAACTGTTTCCTAAAACTAGAGTCTCACTGAGTATTATTTTAGGCGATAGATTGATATTGATCCAAATTGACCGCGTACGCTCTGCCTGCCCCAAACGGGATATAAGCGTGATATGTGTATGTACTAGTGTTCGAGAGACTGTAATTGAGACGGCCAGTCGCTTCATTCGCTGCCGTATGACAGTGGTATAGCGCTCCCTTTCCCACTTGATGGTAAACTCAAATGAGAGAGGCAGCGCCATACAATTGTTGTACAGCGACAAACGTAGCGAGTGGCCGTTCAAAATATAGTAAAAACCTTCCCCCACGTTAGTTTCCCGGGACGCTGTCTCTACCAGCGCATTTGTATGCAGAGCGTCGCGCCGGTTACCGAGGTCCGGCCAGCGTCGTGATTAGACCCGGTCTGATTGAACTGATTATCTACGACACGACACGACACACTATAACAGTTATCTGTTTCTTTTCAGAGACTTGTAAAATATATTTCACCTGGACAATAGCTCTACCTGAAGCCCAATAGGTATGCAGAGCGTCGCGCTGCTGGTTACCTATCGAGGTCCGATCAACGTCGTGATTAGACCCGGTCTGATTGAACTGATTATCCACGACACGACACTTTTTCACACGACGTTTTTTTTTCTTTTTACTTGCAAAATGTTTCCTCCCCGATAGTTTTCCGGAATACTCACTCTACCAGCGCATTTGTATGCAGAGCGTCGCGCTAGTTACCAAGGTCCGGCCCCAGCTCCGTGATTAGACAGACCCGGTCTGACTGAACTGACCATCCACGACACCATGACAGTTGTCTATTTCTTTTCCTCCCCGATAGTTTTCCCGGAAACCGACTCTAGCAGCATATTTGTATGCAGAGCGTCGCGCTAGTTGCCGAGGTCCGGCCCCAGCTCCGTGATAAGACATCATACACGGTCTGATTAAACTTGACCATCCACGACACCATGACAGTTGTCTATTTCTTTTCCTGCCCTATAGTTTTCCCGGAAACCGACTCTACCAGCATATTTGTATGCAGAGCGTCGCTCTAGTTATCGAGATCCGGCCCCAGCCCTGTGATAAGACGGACACGGTCTGATTGAACTGACCATCCACGACACCATGACAGTTGTCTATTTCTTTTCCTCTCCGATAGTTTTCCCGGAAACCGACTCTAACAGCGTATTTGTATGCAGAGCGCTGCGCCGGTTACCGAGGTCCGTGATTGATTAGACCCGAACTTGTTGAACTGATTATGCGCTGTGTGTCTATTCCAATCATTGACAGCCATGAGCGCAACATAACGTAACGTTTGACAAATATGTATGTATGTATTACAAGTGTTCGAGAGACTAGTAAAACCTTTTCTCCCCGGTAGTTTCCCGGGACACTGACTCTACCAAGGCATTTGTATGCAGAGCGTCGCGCTGGTTACCGAGGTCCGGCCAGTGTCGTGATTAGACCCGGTCTGATTGAACTGATTATTATCTGTGTGACTATTCCGATCATTGCATTGGCAGGATATCCATAACGTTCATAATTTGCATTACATTGTTTGAATATGACATCTATCCGCCCAAGTTGTGATATCTCTACAATAAGTCCAAACTGTGACTCGGCCCCAAGTAGGTACTTAAATATGTAAGTCAAATAACGGAAAAATATGCAGACTAAAATAAATATTAGGTACAATTTATTCGGTAAAAAACAATATTTTACGGAAAACCAGTGTCTCTTTTTGTTACGTAAAAGTACTGTACATTTAAAGCAAAGAGATATCAGTTTCCTCAACATATCTCAGCCACAAAAGTTATGGGACGACATATTTCATCGGTGTTATGTTAGACAAAAGTTGAAGGTTAGACGACAAGGGCTTCTAAAGCTTTTCGACCTCGAACTGCTTGTAAAGATTGTAGTTTAGGATCTAGATGCTTATTTTTCAATACCCAAATAATTATTATTATTATTAGGCAAATTATTATAATACCCAAACCAAAACCCACTCAATGAAACCAACAGATGGAATATTAACAAGAAATAGAAAGAAAATTAAATTTTGCCGTTTCATTATCTACTAGTTTATAGCGTACTAAATTAAGATAGTCGAATAGTAATAGTAATAGTAATAAGTATTATTGTTTATGTACCAATAGTGACACCTAACGTCATACAGGGTGTAAGGGACAGCCCTCCGAATACTGAAAGGGTGAACTCAGACCATGTAACTAAACAACTTTCCATAGAAATAAATTTCCGGAAACGTAAAAAAATTTTTGACTTCCCATAGAAAATGCAATTAGTTGATCGTGAATTTGTATGGGAAGTCGAAAATTTTTTTTCGTTTCCTGAAATTTATTTCTATGGGAAGTTGTTCAGTTTCATGGTCTGAATGCGTCCTTTCAGTATTCGGAGGGCTGTCCCTTACACCCCGTATAGGCTTTCGTTCAATGTTTTACAAAAACTTTCAGGGTTTTGCTGACCTGTCCCTGGAACTTCCACAGCTACACTCTTCATGTCCTACATGCAAGATTCTTCATTTAAAAGTACCAAAATTCAAATCAAAACAAAAATGTACATCGAGGTCCTGTACTATTCCGCCGCGTACATACAAACAATGTCAAACTTGTCTATCTTTTTAAAATCATTCCCCTGAGGACCTGGGGTACCTACAAAGAAAAGTGTAGGTAAGTAATAAAAAACCTTAGAGTTAGTAGGTAGAACGATAAAAATTTCATTTCACTGAGTGAGGTTATTGAGCTTTCTGTGTGTAGTGTGCAAATAAAAGCTTAATTTTCAAGCTTATTTTGCTTTAGTAGAGCAGACGAGAGATTTATTTTCGTACGGTGTTCGTTCAGTGCAACAAAGGTGGTTCGAAATTCTCAATTCAGTGAAAACGGACCCTTGTCGACTTACGTTTCAATCGCTTTTATTCACTGTAAAATAGAAGGTAGGTAAGTAGGGGTACACTATTTTAAAGTATTTTCAAATGAATTTCAACATAATTTATGAGAACATTGAGTTTCATATACAACCTGTTACATAACTAACCAAAAAAAAGAATATTTTTCATTATCATCAGTCGATGAAATAATTACATCACTAGTCTAGGTCAGGTGCTACACTACCTGGCGAACAAAGTCCCCTTCGGCATACATTGCTGGTTGACTTTGTTTTTTGCATTGATGTCATACATGTAATAGCCAGCAATGTAGGCCGAACTGCGTTTCGCCGCGTCAGTAACTTCATTTGAACTTTGAGCTGTCAAAATTAGTGATGCGATGCCACGATTAAAAATAAATGTAATTTAATGGTCTAGGGTAAGATTGGGGTCAAGAGTAAGCCCATCATAAATAAAAAAAAAAAAAAAAAAATAAAAATATTTTTTCGTAGTTTTCAAAAACGATACTACGGCTCTAATTTTTTGTTAATTGACTCTTTGCAACGGACCTTTCCTTCCCCTTTCAGCTTTATTGGTTGTTTTGTAACACGTTGTATATCTACTAAATTTTTCGTTTTGTCTAAAAGCTTTCAAACAGGACTAATTCTAAAACACGGGATATAAGAGAAAGGACCCTGAATACTGATAGAGTGCATGCAGACCTAGAATCTATAGATCTAGGAAACGACAAAAAAATTACTGCACAATTTCACAAACAGCTGACTGGATTTTGAGTGGGTACCTATATTTACTAGTATACTTTTTTAGGTTTTCTGATTTTTTTCTGTTCTTATGTTACCCTGTATCATCATCATCTTTCTGCCCTTATCCCAATTACATCAGCCAAACCATTTGATATAAACCGTTTTTGTATGAAAATAAGATGGAAAATCGCCTAACCTCGAAAACCTAACCTAACTCATGGGGTAGCTAGCGCTTGTTATCTACACCCATGTGTGTTTCGCCTAAGACACAAATTAAATATTGGCTGGCGCCCTAAGACTCCTGTGGTCATATTCATTTAAACAATGTCCTACATAACATTACCATACACTTATAAAAATTATAAACACACCATAATTATTTCTAAATGACCCACAATATTTACATTCACGCGTGCCCAGTCCGATAAAGTGCTTTGTCTCGTGTAATTTGACGTGGACAATATAATCTGTGGATGTAATCTCAATATATTAAACTGATATAACAGTGGGGTGCTCGTCGACCGTTGCAGTCATGTATGGTGACTTAACTGACGTGTGGAAGGCGAAAAAAAGTGCATTTGTTTATTGTAGAGTTCAGCTTTTATATCGACTTTATGAAGTAAAAAAATGATGACTTTGTAACTCTTATCGGTTTTATTGTTTATTTTCTGAACAAGTATGCCAATTTTCGTACCTCTATCCCCAGGCATCCAGGCATGCTAGCATGTGATCCGCGCCATCATAGATTTTCTCTATGTCCAAATCCTTCATTTGTTTTCATAAATTCCATACGAAATAAAACAAAGTTTTCATAAACACCATCTGAAGTCTTCTCGCGTGAAATAAATCTCTCTGCAGTGCAAAATGCTACCCCGGCAGGTGAAACATGTTGGGCTGTGGGCCGCTATAGCTAAACGTTACATGTCAACCGCCAATAGTTACTTGCATGCAGTCATAATAAGGAAAGAATGTTGTGTTGCCAGGTCAAAATGAAATTTATCATGTCTACACTTGACCAAATACACCGCAGAAATACACTGTATATTTTTGCATGCTGAAAAAGAAAGTTCACGATCAACTGACTGATTTTATAGGTATGCAATATCAAAACATTTTTTTTTGTTGCATCGGTCAATAATGAATGATTTTTTTTCAGTACAACGATGTTCCAAACAACGCGTCCAATTTATTGCATTTGTTTCGAAACTCAGTGTATAAATTTTTGCTATGTTGTTAATTTTTTGGTACTTATCAATCGGGCCAAGTCAGGGTCAGGATGTATTTATCTGTTTATTTTGCATTCCGTTTACTTTTATACAACAACGTGACGCTCATGAAAATCCCCATTTTTATCTATATTTGTGAATTTGAACTTTTGCAGTCACACTCAAGTGCTGATAAGATAAAATAATTCAACTAATTTGATCATACCTACTCTAAGCTATAGCTTAAGCTGTCAGAGGTCTGCTGCCTACTTGCAGTAGGCACTTGAAAAGCTCTAACACCAGGGTGGATCGGGTCGATGATGACTTGGTGTCCCACTCGAAGCTCAAATTTTCCCATGAGACTACAGGTGAAAACATTAGAGCCCTCCCTGATGCAAAAAAAAATGCTGAGCGAGCTATTTTCTATTTGTTTAATGTTTTGGGCTATGTTTTTTGGGAATGTTGTTGTACAGTTACGACAGTTGGGCTGGCGTTTTCAAGAAAGTCGGTCGTCCAGTACGTCTCTGTATCGTCCTCATCATCATAATTGGCCTCATACGTCTGTGTCTGACGATTTATTCAGTGTCTGAGGCAAGATTTTTCATGGCTGTATAAGCCGATACGGGAGCGGCATGGCTTTTTGCACGCTCAAAAAGCCATGCTCAGACACTGCGTTTCCTGGAACGCAATTATGGACGTATAGTATCGTAACATTTTGGAAATTCAGATTTGACATCTGACAACACAGTGCAAGCCCCGGCGCATTACGCCGGCGCCGCCACCCGGAAAATTGTGTCGTTATGCTGTTTACAACACAAAATGCCGGCAGTCACATTATTCATATATTCTATCGTTTCAATCGAATTTAAATTTAATAGTAAGTTGGTAATTTCGGGTATGTATTGCAGCTGTGTCTTATCTAAGGTATCATGAATAAATACTTTATTAAATATTCTGAATTTATATTATTATTGCTCTACTATATTATCTATGTCGGCCATCGTAAATCATCTTAATAACCCATGAGCGCTGCAACAATCATCTACATAGATGCTGTGGCCAATGATGATGATGATGATTATGTTATGTAGGTATGCAGTATCACTGGCAGTAAAGGTGGTGTTACGACAAAATTATTACCTGTAATCATCTGCTTTCGTCGGGAATCAAACTCATTGTAGCCCATGGGGTTGCGGACGATCCGTCAATTTTATGGAGTTAATTTAGTAGGTTTGACGGGTGCACATTAATGGTAGCTATGTGGATTGTAGCTTTGTGAAATGTCAGATCAAATCTTTACGGCTTGCGGATGCGTCTGTTCTATACCTATATCGTTTGACATAAACCGTTGGTATTTGTATGAAAGTTAGGTGGAAGTTCGCATTTTCCTAACGCTGCGATAACGATGCGCAAAAAACGCAAAAACGAACGTTACGTGTGATGCCCGACTTAGGGTCAAACTAATTAAAGCGACAACAACAGATAAAGTTAGTCTTGTTTAAAATTCTAACGAACACGCCTCTCACAAACCCAAATCAATGTAAGTATAGTGTGTTATTTATTCATTATTTTGTTTGTAACTTTATTTTGTGTTTAAGTACACAAAGTAAGTATTAGCGGACGTCCAATACAGAGAGACGACTACAAGGAAATGTCACTACACTCACACACACATCTACAGGCAGTCGTTTACACGCGAAACCAAACCGTTTCAAACCAGCTAGTAGTTGAATGTTAACAGCGTGCAAACATTCATTAAGTGAATTATAGTTTAAGTATGATATAAATAAGCCTGTAAGTAGACAGTTATACCTGAGTACGATTAACCTAGGTAGGTCTCATTTCAAAAATTCTGAAAAAAGGTGCAGCTCTAGGGTGTAAGTAGGTATAAATGTTCGGAAAAATTAACGAGCTGTCCTTCTGTAAACATTTTATTTGTAGGTATAACTTTTTATTAGCTCTCTAAGTCAACTAAACAAGTTATTTATAAATAAATACTTAATCATCTCTCTTGTTATACTGTCGATATATATATAGTCTTATTTGTTGCAAAGACTTTGTTAATATGTTTTTTGATCAAAGTGGCTCAAAGTGGTTTTGAAAGTAAGAAGTTTTAATGACATCTTTTAAACATGAAGATGAGGTTGTGATTTCAGATTTGTTTTAGCTTTAATTAAGAACGGGTACTATCAGTACAATATATAATCAACATATTATTTAATTTTTTCTGAAAAGGCTTCCAATCCAATGTACCTAAGTTTATCCCTTAAGATGGGACGATTTCCATACAAAAGTTAAATGAACTTAGTAAAGGAGGCAAAAGTCTAATTAAAAAACTGGATGCAAAGTCCCGTATTTATAAATATAATAAAATAAATTTTTAATTAGGTATTCGATTCGCCACTTTACGACAATAGATAAGAGGTACTGCTGCAATAAATTGTATGTGGAGAAAATACTCATTATACTTTAACCATATTATGTAGTTTTGTTTTGCGACAAATTTACGTGTGACTTCATAATTTCACATAAGCCTTTTAAAAAGAATTATGCTCTGCAACAATGTTTCAGCAAAAATGGATAGGTTTGGATAACTGCCGAAAACACTTACTATAAATTACTTTTACATACATAAATAAGTACATAGATCACGCCTATATCAATTGCGGAGTAGGCAGAACGTAAACGGCGTGTACAAACGTTCAGTTACACCACGTCTGACAAAAGTTTGAGAATCATTGAGAAGACTGTGTATCACCACAGCGACAGGTTAGCAAAATAAAATTACCTACTACATACAAATCGACTCTCAAATCCCTTAGTCGCTTTTTACGTTACCAACAGAAATATATGGGGTGATGCTGTTCTAAGCCGGCACCACACTACAAATTAGTTTTACAAGCGTAATAATAATATGCTTAATATCTACTCCCAAGTATTTGTTTTTCTGTTCCCACAGCGCACATGGTGTAAAGCTTATGTTAAACGCATTAGATACATTCACGTAATTGGTATGTAATTGATGTATTATGATGCATAATAGTTTGTAACATAATGCATTATAATGTATGAGGTGAAGTGATACTCCATGCTGCATGTTCTATGCAGTGCCAGTATGCAAGTTAGTGGCATGCATGCAAGGCACAACTATCGTGCAAGATGGTAATATACATGAATGTCATTAAGCAAACTTCGTGGAAATAATTGTTTTTTGAAACTAGGTAGACAAAAAATCTATATAACTGAAAAGAATTATATTGATGTACGATCTAAAGTTTTGGGGTTGAGCAGATGATTTGAATTGGAGCACGGGCAGCAATCACAAGAATACAGTGTCAAAATTAAGACCGTAATTTTAGGCCCCTAAACTATAGAATAAGAAAAAGAATATTTATTTTATGTTCTCTCAATTAAAATAATTTTATTGCGTAAGAATTTGATAAAGAGAACGTGAAAAGCCTCACAATTAAAGTTAACCGTTGAAACCTCAGTTTGCGATGTCGGTCAAAAACACAACCACAAAAGCATTCAAAGCTCGAAAGCCATTGTTTCCACAATAACAGTTTCGCGATTGTCATATAAAAACAATTTTCAAGAGCAATCGAAAGCGCAACTTTTTCCGGGAGCGCGCGAACTTTGCCGGTTCGGATACCGCTGCAACAGGAGGGAGGGCCGAGGGAGTACCTTCGTATCTATAGAATAGAGACACGAGGAGTCGCCACACCAGTACTGGCAGTTGGCTCCCACGCGGTAGGGTGAGACTCGGTCGCCCCGGTTCATTCCCGCGCAGTCGACCGCCCGGCAAGCACGCCGCGTCGCTCGCGACCGTTGCCGTCTCGAAACTTTACGCAACTTACGCGAAACAGTGCTGTGAGTTTTTAGTTCGGATCTGTATTTCAGTGTTGTGTTGTGAAACAATTTTGTGAGGATTGGAACTGCTTCTATTGGATGCGTTTTAAACTTTTGTTGATGGGTAAGTTTCCGGTAAACACTAATTCAGTTAGTTACTCCACTTAATTGCTTAAGTTCGAATTTAACTTTAGAAGTTGTTGGATGATAAATTGATAATCGTAGGAGGGTTCATTTGAGTTAAAGATAGATTAGTGAATACCCTTAATTATAGATGTTATACGCCTTAAGAAAACTGATTGATTAAAAAACAGAGTTAGAATGAAATAATGACATCGGCTATTTCCAGTTAGAAAAGCTTTTATCAAGTTAATTAATGAAGTTGGAATTCTATGAAACTGTTTTGTCTATCAGTGTAAATTTATAAACACTACAAAATGAATTTTAAATTCTGCGAACTTTATTCCATAAATATTATTTATTATATCACGAACTTTTTATTGGTGTAAGGGAGAGCTCTCTGAATACTAATAGGGTGCATCCAAACCATGAAACTGAACAGCTACCCAAAAGAAAAATTTCCATGAAATTCAATCACCTGACGACATTTACTATGGCAAGGATTTTTTTTACGTTTCCTTATATATTGTTTTATGGGAAATTGTTGCCTGAATGCACCCTAATATCAGTATTCGGAGAGGCTGTCCCTTACGCCCCGTATATAAATAAACCAAATGAATTGGAACGGTTAGTTACGATTATGTTATGTACTTACTTTATCATTGGTTTCCAAATTTTGCTTCTATTGATAACATTTTGGCATTGAATAGATGAAAAGAACTGGCATTTATTGCAAGTAGGTACAATTACACAACAAAAATTTCTGAGTTGTTTAGTTCATAGTTGCTTCATAGGTACACCGTGATCGCTTTTGTTTTTAATTTAAAATTCGTCTACTCGTATTTGCCGTGGTGCTAATTCCATTTTTAAAACAGTTATAATTATGAATTCACTAAAACTTAAAATACCTACTTACCTTAAAAAATATTTTTTCGATCTAAATCGAACGACAATGCATTCGTAAATTGTTACGCTTTCTCCCAAAACAACGTTGTTTTTTTTATTATCATGATAAACTATCACGAATGTAAGTGAAAAATAACAGTGAATTCGTCTTTCAAGCGTGGAAGCTTCAAACCTATGGCAATACCCCCCAAAAAGGGGAGGCCCATGTCCATCAGCGGACTGTTGTGGCTGTAAACAAGTAAAGGTAATAAACGACTGAGTTCTTACTAAATTCATATAGTGCAGTCTGTCTATCTACCTGTAATGAATGTAGAGTCATTGGTTTGAATTCATGTCATACATTATTGGAACTTACCACTGTAGAAATTACGCAGAAATATGGAGAGTACCTACTTATAGATCGACCTACCCCATGTAGGTCACAAAATAGAGAGTTCACAGAAGAATCACTCGAGCCTATTTAGGATTTCCGCGATTTCCTAGATTTACAAGATGCTAGATGCAATCCCAAGCACAGAATTTCTGATAGTTTATCTAGAATCATATTCTCGCATAAAGAACTTGGACGTCATATTCAATTGACCAAGTCAATTCTAACTGACTTGGGACTTACCGGAAAGGTAAAGTTGCGGTGACTTGTTTCCGTAATAATGTTTTTGATGGGGTACCTATCTCTATCTGTCTATAATTTTTAGACCGTACAGATATATATTATCTACCTACAGCAATTTTACCTTTGAGATTGAAAAGCACATTAATTTATAATATAAAATTAATTAAAACACATTCATGAGAATTTCCAGGAACCTTTTACGTTCAAGTACTGTCATATTATAGAAGCAAATTTTAATAATAAATTAACCGGTCCTTTCTACCTTCAATAATATGTAGATACTAGGTATAGTACCTAAATTAAAAGCTATATCTACTGGAAGAGATTTCCTACTATTTCCTTACGGCAAATTTTACAGATTTAATAGCCACAGAGATGAAATCTTAAGGTAGTGTAGGCCTAAAGTACTTAATCTTAATAGCATACCCCATTTCTTTCCCGCGGGTATCTTCGTGAGAGGCGACCCAGGGGACTTGATATGTTCATGAGTATTAAAATTTAAGGCGTCAGGCTGACAACCTGTTACCAAAGAATACTAACTATAGCTAACCGCTCTGTTACTATAGTGGTACATAATATTACTGACACAGCCAAGGCCGACGTAGTGAAGATGACCGTACTTTAGAGCCGTTGAAGCTCTGCCAACAGGCGTGATATGTGTGTAGGGTAAAATCAGGACCACTTTGATGCACTCAAACTAGACCGGGCGCCCCTCCTTCTCCAAGGAAGGAAGAAATAAACTTCGCCCTGGCTTGCAACTGCACTACTCACCCGCTTATCACTCAAAGGTACAATTGGTTGGATCAAGATAGGAGCTTCACATTCTTGACGTCCGTTGCTGTGCCTTTTAAGCGCATCCGTAACGTCTGTCAGAATATTTAGCTTCGACAATTTAACTTATTTAGCATATCGAATCTTAATTTTTTTGGATCACTTAAACAGAAACACCCTGTACAAGGAACTAAGGAGTTAACTTATTATTTCACCTTGGTATTGTTTATTTTTTTTGTTCCTGATAAATTTTAGCGCATAATAGAGAATTCGCAGAAGGACAGCTCGCTTCTTTTCCCGATCGTTTATACCTACACTCTAGGGATGCTATTTTTTCTTTTTGATTTTATGAAATGCGGTACTTGCATCAAACGTACTAAGGTACATTATTTACATTATATCAAACTTACACTATGACACGCTATACAAAAATATTTACACTTTAAACATCATATTAAAACAATCAAAATCGAAACCAGGCGTATCACTGCGGGTAGGTTGGAAAAGTATAAAAACGTATTAATGCAGAAATTGCCAGTCCATAATTATAATTTTGAAAATCCAAATAATGTTTACAAAGACTTTTTAATTTACTGAGCAAAGAATTCGAAATGATCTTTACATAGAAACAAAAGAAATTAGTACGAAATTTAAGTTTAGTGATTGGGCGACCACAGGTCTTAGGATTAGCAGAGATAGGCTTTTGAACTTTACGAGCTTAAAACATGTCAAATGATAACAGTTTGCATGAACTAGTTAAAAATACTCTCAAACATTTAAGACAGCTTGTCTAATTGCTAAAGCTAATTTTATTAGTAATAAAATAAAGTCTTCTGACAATAAAATAAAGCTGTCTGGAAAGTCATTAATAGCGAAACAGGTAAAACTAAGCCACGCGAAAATGACTTTTCACTTAATACTGACTATGGGATAATTAGTGCAAATTCAGATGTAGCGCAGGAGTTTGAGACTTTTTCACAAATATCCGCTAAAAACTACTGAGAATCTAAACTCTTCACCTACAATTTCATCGTCTTTTCTTAAAAACAATGTAGATGCTTGCAATTCTGAATTTAAATTTAGTCATGTAAGTCCCCAGTATATTTTAAAAACTTTTAAAGATATTAAAGTCAAGAGTACCGAAGATTTGTGGGGGATGTCAGTTAAAGTTTGTAAATCCTTAATTGATATATTAGCACCATACTTGGCAGACATCTTAAACGAATGTATTGATCATGGCATTTTTCCTGATTTAATGAAAGATAGCAAGGTAGTTCCGCTATTTAAAGCTGGCGACAAACAAGATCCCAGTAACTATAGGCCTGTTTCAATTTTGCCAGTACTAAGTAAAGTGTTTGAGAAGATCATACTCAATCAAATGCTGTCCCATTTTAATTGCAACAACTTGTTACACAACCAGCAATTTGGTTTTACAAAGGGACGTTGTACTACTGCTGCTGCTGTATAGCTCTAATCAAACATGTATTTAATGCCTGGGAAGAATCAAAGGATGCCATTGGTATTTTTTGTGACCTTTCGAAGGCATTTGATTGCGTTGATCATGAAACTTTATTGTTGAAATTGGAACACTATGGTATTCGAAACGCAGCTCTGAATTTGTTGGATTCATATTTAGATAATAGAACTCAGAAGGTTCAAATAAACGACACCAAATCACAGGGATCTCGTGTTAAAATTGGTGTGCCTCAAGGTTCTATATTGGGACCATTTTTATTTCTAATTTACATAAATGACTTGCCTTACATGATAGAGAATTTGTCCAAGATTGTATTATTTGCTGATGATACATCCCTTATATTTAAGGTCGATAGACGTGCACATAATTATGATGAAGTAAATCGTACTCTTGGACAAATTCACAGTTGGTTTAGTGCAAACAATTTAGTTCTTAATGCAAAGAAAACTAAATGTGTGTTATTTACTCTGCCAAATGTAGTACATTCTTTGGATAATTATATTGAACTAAATAATGAAAAATTAGAGTTTACTACCAGCACAGTTTTTTGGGATTACTCTTGACTCAAAGCTCCAATGGGGCCCTCATATTACATCATTGTCGGGGAGATTAAGTTCGGCTGCCTACGCGGTACGTAAATTAGAGAAATCACGGATGTTGCAACAGCACGACTTGTTTACTTTAGTTATTTTCACAGCATTATGTCCTATGGAATTTTGCTGTGGGTCGCGCCGCAGATATTGAAACAATTTTGTTCTTCAAAAAGGGCCATTAGAGCAATTTATAAACTTTGTAGTCGTGACTCTAAGGAACTGTTTAAAGAAATTAATATAATGACGGTACCATGTCAATATATTTATGAAAACATTATGTATATCAGGAAGAACATAAATAATTTTACTAGAAATTATGACAGGCATAACCGCAATACTAGGAGTAAAAATAAAATAGATCAACCTAAGTATAGACTAGCTAAAGTTAGGACTTCATTTGAAGGTCTAAGTATACGATACTATAACAAAATACCGGAAGATATATTAAGTTTATCAGAAACTAAATTTAAATCTGTGATTAAGAAAACATTATGTTATAAAGCCTATTACAAGTTAGATGATTACATTAATGACAAAGAGGCATGGACCTCTGAAGTTCCAGCTCAGCACAAGAAACATGCACGCATTGTTAATACCAAATCAGGACGTGCATGGAATTTACAATTGACATAATAATAATTGTATAATTTTAATTTTTACGCTTAGGTATCTTAATTTTATTTGACATTCTATTTTGTTAACGTAGGTATATTGATTTTATTTTTATTTGTATTACTCCTTAATTCTTGACATGTATTTTTTACATTTACTGTAAATCGACTTTTTCTATGACATTTTGGTGCTCAATTGTTTAAAGTAGGTATATTGTTATTTTAAAGACGAAACAGTTAGAATTATCTACTGTAATTTTTATTTTTATTTTGTTGAGCCCTTTTTGGCTATTAATATTAATTTATTTTCTAACTTAGCTAGGGTAGCATAGGGCCTAAAAATATTGTGAATTTTAGAATAGGTGCACTTCTGGGCAGGTTTTTGGGGGGTTTTCCTGTCCAGGGGGTCCGGCTAACTATACACATGTAACACCTTTCTTGTTTTAAATATTGACTTAGTGATTATTTCCATTTACTTGTCATTCATTGAAGCATAAAGACACATGCTGTGTGGTTAGCCTGGCCAGCCCCGGGCAGTGCCTTTATTTTTATTTTTTTATCCCGCCCGAACCGCGTTTAGAGTAGGAACACAAATTGTTATAAAAAAGAGAAAATTTTGCACTACAAATTTTCCCTTTTTTAAGTTTGATTTAGAATGTGACTTTCTTAAAGTGAATTTTGTAATTCCTACTAAGAAATGAATGCTTTGAGTTTGAGTTTGAGTTTGAGTCTTCATTTGGCCGTCCACTCGCACCGAACGCTGTTAACACTCGCTACTAGCCGGTTCGAAACGATTCGAGATCGCGCGTAAACGACGGCGTGTAGATGTGTGTGTGAGTGTAGCGACGTTTCCTTGTAGCCGTCTCTCTGTATTGGGCGCCCGCCAATATTTACTTTGTGATTTCACAATATACCTGTAATGAATGTTGGTATTGTACAGAATCTAAAAGCTTCTAATGGAATATTGCTCGGTAAGGAAGTTACTTCCCTGTGGTAAACGTTTTTACCGCTATGAGCCCTCTTGTTAAAGGCGGCATAGAAATAATGAGGCCACTTGATTGATCGTTTAGCGATTTTATTTATAGGTGAAAATTAAAGTCAGATGTTTTTGTTTTGTCCTACTCTAGATTTGGGCACAATCAGAGTATATGGCACAGTTAATCAAAAATAGGTACGTATTAAAAAGCATGCTTGGTCATCACACCTCACACCTGTTGGTGATGCAGGCTTTGTAGGATATAACTTGCTTTGAAAAGTATACCTAAGCATGAAAGTACTACCGAAAACATTAGATTAGATTATTATAATTAGAAAGTTGTACCTACAGGTATCCATATTAGACCCTATTCAGGATTTTTGTGATTGTCATTTGCTACATAACCAGGTTTGCTACTGTCAAAAATTACAAAATACCTATAAGAATATCACAAAATAGCAAAATCTGTTACAAAAACGTGATAATTATGTCAAACAACTTCTTACTTACATTGACTTCCCCTGATATTCCGGTTATTTCCAGTTATAGTCAGTCATTAAGCGTCAAAATTGTCGCTAGTTCTGAGTGAGCCATCTGTATAGGCTCCCCGCGCGCCGTAATTTGTGGTTAAATTATTCGAATACCTAAAGTTACCTACTCTATCCTATTTTGCAACTGAGGTGTTTAGTTATTCCTTTTTTTTATTTGCCGTAAAACGCAAGTAGCTAAGTAGCCTGACGTCTTTTGGACAGTGTTTTTACAAAACGGATTAGTAAATCAGCCAGTGTCAGTCAGTATTTATAACATATTGAAAATAAGTAAACTACTTTCGCAATTTCTCGTGGTGAGTTTCATACGTTTGATCTCATCAAAACATTGCGGTATTACCTCTATAGTAACATCGCCCACATTCAACAAATTTCTCGGTTTGCGTTTTAAACTTGCCCGTGGACTAAATAAAATATCTTCTTGTTATTAATATTAATGTTGTGGTATTTATATTAGAAGTTTTAATAATAATGGATCTGGTTGTAGGTACGGAGTTAATGGAAATTTTGCTTAGCGTTCGCCATTTTGAATTATTATTTCAGGCAAACAGCAGATTGTTTAGTGCTTATGCTTAATTAATTGTAAAATAATAAACAGCATTGCTCCCACGTCCAGCAGTGAATGTCTATTCTAAAATGCCCATACTAGATTTTTACTAAACTAATCTAAAAATCACGATTCAAAAGCCAAAGAAAACGTTTCCTAAATTAGAAACAATTATCCTGCTCTAAAAGAGTGCAGCGCAAATGCACTCAGCTTAAATGAATTTGAGCTAATTTTCAATTAAAGCTCAGTCCTCTTTAGTAAAGTAGTCTGTGGTGCAAATAAGTCGGGGATCACACGTAACGCCCGTTGCTGCGCTAATTTAGCGCTGCTTAACGTTAGAACAATAACTGTTTACATTGATGCAGCATTCTGCGACAAGCAGCAAATGCATAAATTAGAGAAATGGC
The DNA here is from genome assembly GCA_024500475.1 of Phthorimaea operculella. Lineage (NCBI taxonomy): Eukaryota > Metazoa > Arthropoda > Insecta > Lepidoptera > Gelechiidae > Phthorimaea > Phthorimaea operculella. The sequence continues at coordinate 62,121 of JANFCV010000195.1, forward strand.
GCACGTGGCACCTATACAGATGGCTCACTCAGTACTAGCGTCGACGCTTACTGACTTTAACTGGTAATAACGGGAATCACAGGGGAAGTCAAGGTAACTAATAAATAAATAAGTTGACTGTCGAATGTCATATTTATTGGATTGAAATTGACTTAGAATCATATGACGTTTTAGTAACAGATTTTACTGTTTTGATATTCTTATACCTACTTTGAGATTGTTGACAGTTGGGACCCTGGCTAAGTAACAATTGACAAACGCAAAAATTCTGAAAAGGGTCGAGTGAACCTTCTGTAAACAAAAACTTTATGTCGCAGCAGCAGCGTATATCAAACCGTTTGACATAGACCGTATTCGTATGAAAATTAGGTGGAAAGATTCACATTTTCCTAAAGCCTGCGTTACGCAGTGCTAAAATAACGCAGCAACGGATGTTATGTGTGATTCCCGCCTCAGTGAAGTAGTCTGTGGTAGAAATAAATGTTTGTTTCCTAATTGTGGTTTATTTGTTTCGGCCGTTGGGTTTGAACTAGAAATAGTTTTAACCAAACAAAACATACCTACCAATAGCGGTTGCAACGGGTAAATTTTACTAGTGAACTTTGCAAAAATTTTGAACCGGCTGGAGATCAATAAGAAACAACTTTACCCAATTTGGACCTTTCATGCTAGCTGAAATAAGATTATCAGCAATTTGTATTTGTATATTTTTCATAATTCGACCTTTTTTTTGGGGAAGTTATTCTTTATCACCAGCCGGTTCTGAGTTATCTCTATCGGGCACTAGTAAAATTTCACCCTATTCTTAGATAAAGCAAGGGCAACGAATTAATGAAAACCGATGATCTCCTAGTGTTCCAAATTTCACCTTATAGATAAAGCAAAGCAAGGGCAACGAAAGCCGATGATCTCCCGGTGTTCCTTTGGGAGAGTTGTTCAGTTTAATAGACTGGTTCACACATGAAATATTTCTAGTTGATTTTACTTACACCTTATAGTCGTATGCATTCTTTAAAAAAAATAGTCAGCTTTATACTTTTCAGACTCAAGTGTCTCATATTACTCTAGCATCTCATATTTACTTATTTGATATAACTCTGCTGTATCCAGACTTTGGGATCCAGACGTATGAATTATTAAGCACATTTTGTACGAAGATAGATGAAAGATAAACAGACTTAGACACAGTTACATATAGAGGGTGTTAGGAAAAGTTCTGTGCATATTTCAATGCAGGCCAGTCTTTAACACTGAACAACTTTCTTATGCAACTGGTTTATACCGAAATGAAAAAGAATCGGAGAATCAGCGACTGGATGAAATCGGGTCACCAACCAATGTTCCTTAGAAAAAGTTGTTGAGTTTGATGGACAGATTAAAACTTGAAAAGAAGGCAAAATGTACGCGTTGTTCAAGCCTCAAGTATTTGATAGAAGTAGGTACATTACCTCTACTGACACGGACGCTACGGCGTGTCTCAAACCTGACGTCCTTTTGCAAGTTCAAAAGAGATAGGTACATTGTATCTTCAGTATCTTCCATTTATAACACGCCTGGCAAATTTTCAGAGTCATTCAGAAGACTGTATATCACCATAGTGGAAAGTTTTCAGCCTGACGCCTAAAATTGCAATACACATAAAATCTTAAATCCCTTAGTCGCTTCTTACGACACCTATGAGAAAGATATGGAGTGATGAGGCACAGGCACCGCACAGCACTAAGAATTTTTTTCAGTTTAATGAACGCCCCCTAAAAATACTTCTTTGTAGTTAAATTTAACCTTATTTAACACCTTATCTAACGTATCAGGAATTCTGCGACAGACAAGAAATATGTTACCGAAATATGTTTCGACACTAACATAACACCCTGTATGCTATCATAAATGCTGTGCAAGCGTTTCCATGCAGCTTATGTAAGCCTGAGTGTATTTACACTGCGGACTTCAGCATAACACTCTTGTTGTAATTGTGCAACGTAAACTCATTCAGATGTACGTTTAGGGTTTGAACAAACCTACGTACCTTTAAACTTATGAAGATAATCATAATTATCAAATATCACAATCCCAACTGCAAATAAAGTTATATTTTGCGTTCAAAATCCGCAATTTCAAATACATACCTACCTATACACATTTTAAATATATGATTTTTTTATTTACCTACCTAGCGAGTGTGACAACCGACACCACGACACCTCATACCTACATAACATTCGCCCAGCCAATTGGGTTATAGCCCTAAAAATGCCCTAAAAAAATATTCTTGTAAACATAGTACGTATGTATATGTGGGCATCCGCGCGTAAAGGGTCCATCTGTGGGGTATTGAACAATTTCTTCAACACTTTTTTTGTAACAGACATCCAAAGATGTGACTGTGAAAATCCTAATTTCACAAAAATGCAAATATCTCGGAAACTAAATGCCGACACTTGGACCCTTTACGCGCGTACGCACCCCCACATATACACTCGAAAAACATAGCCCTCTTTTTGACGCACTCGTAATAAAATAAAAAACCGGCCAAGAGCATATCAGACACGCCCACAAGTAGGGTTTCGTAGTCAACGTTTAAATGTCATAGGTTATTCAGCGTTACAAACTTAATTTTGTTGCTGGTTTGTTTGCAGCTGTATGATTACTAACCGCAAATAGAAAAACTTTTATTTTTCTGAAATATCTCGTGGTACAGTATCCGTTATAGTTTTCATGGTAACTTTAAATTGAGAAGTATATTCCATATTTTTTTCAAATTTTTATCGTTAATACTTTAGGAATTACAGCTGGAACGAATTATGGCTCAAAAACGCCCTTTTAAAAGCAAATATCTCGAGACTAGTCGAGACAGAAACATTTTAGTGACTTTATTTCTAAAAAACCTCGCCTGAGTTTTAAAAGACCTATTCAATGATACCCTACTCAATATTACAGAAGAAAAAATCCTCCCCCTTTCACTTGTATGGGAGGGGGCCCAAAAAACTTATGAAATAATTTTTTCTCAACATTTCTAAATTTCGGTAAACACGATCTATCTTCACACCAAATTTGATGTCGATAGCTCTTAAACTGATGGAGTAATGAGGGCGCTGCCTACAGACAGACAGACATACAGACAGACAAACAGACAGACAAACAGACAGACAGACAGACAGACAGACAGACAGACAGACTTACCGAAACTATAAGGGTTTCTAGTAGACTACTAAACCCTGAAAAAGAACAGCTGTTACGCCAAAATTAGGTACTCATTACGATTAACAATTTTGCAAATTCACACGAATTCAACTACCAGCCAAATTAGAGTAGGTAATGAAAATGGGTTCTCACAATCAGATTGTGGTGACACACATTTCACGCACGTGCGAAAGATTAGGTACCTAGGCATTCCCGGTATTCCAGAAAAACGGGTTTATCGATTTATTTTCGTGCATCGCGAGCACGTCAACCTACAGATTTAAAGGATCATATTATACCGGTTTTCTTAGGTATATTATGAAATACCAATATTATATTATATTATGAAATACGAATATAGATTGGTCCCTTTAACGTTTAGGTTGATGTGCTGACGATACCTACCCTTACGTTACCTTTTAAAGGATATAGGATTCGAACCGTTCGAGCACTCTTTGTTTTTATTTTTGACAGACACAAAGTTTAAGATATTTTAAAAACAAGTTTGAAAGTGTTTGACACTTCGTAAATGTCATATAAACTTGAAACATTCATTCCGCGCCGGACGATATTGCGGTTCGTGATAGCTATCATACAATGACAACTTACTATTGTATTGACTGCCTCTAATTATCACAAATTAAGGAAACGGCGCGCGGGGCGCCTAGACTATTATATCGTAAAGTTATGTGGTTCGTATGAAAACTAGAGATAGAGAAAGCAAAGCCATATTATGATGTAATTTTTTTGAAATGTTTTCACATTATTTTCTCTTAGATCTCCGCTTCGAGACGAGCATATTAAGAGGTTAAAAATTGCAATGGGCGATCGCTGCGTCGATAGCTCAGTGGCAGAGCAGTAGTGGACGTCGAATACCTCTCGTGTCCCGGATTCGATCCTCGGTCGACGCCTCACATTTTTCAATTTTATTTATGAGCGCCATATAAAGCATACCTGCTTAGGAATCTACCTACCTCTTTACATACCATCCACTCAAGGCAGAGAAGGTTATGAAGTGTTTGGAGAAACACTTGGGAAGTTTAATGCATCAATCACCGTTGACAGGTAATATCGACAAGCCCACGTATGGGGAGATTTTATTGTTTGCTAGCTTTCAGCCTGGCACTACAAAATACAAAACATCGAGGTAGTTATTATAAACTAAATTGTGTGGGTATTCGCTTAGAATAGAATCACCCTTTGTAACTAAAAGGCGTCTAGAGATAATTGTCAAGGGAATGGGCAGCAGTGCACTCGCCAATCCGCCTGATAGGAGGATGATCGGCGGCCTATTTCTGCTAAGCAGTTAATCATATGCTGTGTTATCATCGAATAAGAGGCTAACTATACACATGTAACACCTTATTTTAAAAGATTGACAGAATGTATTTCCATTTACTTGTCATTAGGGCATAAGGATAGGTACATGCTGTGTGGTTAGCCTGGCCAGCCCCGAGGCAGTGCCTTTATTTTTATATTTTTATCCCGCCCGAGCCGCGTTTAGAGTAGGAACACGAATTGTTATAAAAAAGAGAAAATTGTAAAATTTTCTCTTTTTTATAACAATTTGTGTCAAATTTTCTCTTTTTTAGTTTGAATTAGAATGTGACTTTCTTAAAGAGAATCTTGTAATTCCTACTGAGAAATAAATACATTGATTTTTGATTTTGATGCTCATTTTGCATAACATACGATAATATCAATAGTGAAACCGTAGTGCGTCTCAATTTTTGACATACGTACCTAGGTATATAAAAAACTATTTTAATATAAACGACGTATAAAATATCTAGGTACGATTTTTGCGAATCTAGGGCAGACAGGCAGGGCAGGTGTATTTTGGCACGAAACTCGAAATATTTGACGTACCTATTCGCGAAGGTAGAACCCGAAACTAATTCTTGTAGCGAAATAAGATATCTGAACTTAATCCCTAATGCAAAGTAGTTAAATCTAACTGTTCTTGAATACCTGCCGGGGGGGGGGGGGGGCGACTGAACCTTTTGGTACCCTTATTTTCCAAGCGTCGCGACAACGACGCGCGTCAACAACGCCGTCAAATTTTGACGGCGTCATTGTCGCTGCGGTCTTGTAGAAAAACCCGACCGCATCCCAAACAAACCCTGAGCTTCTCAGCGCGCTGTCAACTTGACGGCGTCGTGGCGCACCGCAACGACGCCGACGCTCGGTCTTTCTGGTTCCCCATACAAACCAGTCATTTGACAGCGGTCGCTTGGTTTTTAAGCCTACCATTATGATTGAAGTTGCTCAGGCGGGACGCACACTTGACGCTTGAGGTAGATGGAGCCCTTAATTCGCAGGCTAGGATTGAGCCGCGGTAGCCCAGTTGCCGCAGTACTGATGCCGAAAGTACTTGCAAATTTTTCCACCGCAGGCTGGATTTGAACTGGCGACCTTCGCCATCTGTACTGGCGACGGCTCTACCATCTGGGCTACAGCGGCTCACTACTTAAGAGTGACCCAACTTTGAGAGTGATCCACCGAGAATAGAAACGGTTGTCAAAGAGGTTGTCAAGTGTGACACCCGCACCTGGCGGTAGAATCTTCTGAAGCTGCTCAGGTTCGACTCGAGTCAATTAAATCGTCTCAAAAGACTTCAAGAGCTATCGATCAGTCCTTTTTCAAATACAGGATTAGGTAATCGTCTCTTCAATTTGTGTATTCGCTATCACTAGTAACCTTGTAATATATTTTTGGAATTTTAATACTGTCACTGTGCTATTATACTTTAAAAAAAATGTGTAAGCGTCAGTCGGGGCTTGAACCTTGAAACAATTGCCATTCATCTTAAATTAGTGGTTAAACCTAGATTTTCCTTGTCAAAAAGTCACATCGGTTGCTCTGCTCGTTTTTGCGCTTGATAAGTTCACATTTTGCTTTGGATGCTGATGACGCTGGGTGTTAGATTTTTCCAATTATTGCCATTCATCTTAAATTAGTGGTAAAACCTAGATTTTTCCTAGTCAAAAAGTCACATCGGTTTCTCTGCTCGTTTTCGCGCTTGATAAGCCCCCACGTAGCGCTAGCCTAGAATAGGAGCTCGATTTTTTCGCAGCCGTTACCCGATACAATCTCGGAAGTATGGACGAGCAAATTACTGCACTTTGCAGCGCGGTGTCCTTAACAAGAGTATTCCACTGGAGCTTTGAAACTACAGGGTGTAGTACTTTTGCCTATTATGAAGTGGGACACAAAAATCATCAGATCAACTTTGTTTGCCTATGTGAAGTGGGAGTGGGACTCACCAAAATCAACAGATAAATAACTTTGGGGAATAAGGGTATTTCATGGCATGAGAATGTGGGATAAGGTTTTCGGAAAAAGGATATTTTTCCTATGACGCAAGCCTATATCCTTACGGGGCAGGCTAAGTGTAAATGCTCGCGAAAAGATCATTATCGTAAGTAGAAGTAAATATTTGAGGGCCATAGGGATGCCGCAAAACAACGTGTTCAAATTCATGCATTTCCTCCAAAACACGGTGTATGAAATGAACGGTACCCCCTGTATGGTGGTAGAAGTGGTTGATTAGACGAGGCTCCTGGAACGCGGCTCGAGTCCTAACGAGCGCGCACGCAATTCTGTGCTCATTTGCGACGGGTGCCGATCGCTGCCCATTGGCAAGAGAACGAGTGCTGAACAGGGACCGATCTAGGCGAGGCGATAACGGGCACAAACTACTTCGTGGGCAGGGCACTAGCTGTATAAAGACAGTTCTAGGAGGGACGATAATGGGCAGAGACTATTGCACGTTTAAGGGACACTAATTAAAAGACACCAACCTAGGTGAGGCGACAACAGGCACACTAACAGCTTGGTACCCCTCGTTAAACAATCATTGAAGAGGGTGACAGATCGCTTTTTGGGTTAAACAGACAAAGAACCATAGCTAGCGTGATAACGAGGATATTGATCTCTGTGCCAAGGGTATGCTCGCTAAATAGACATCGATTTCGACAGAGCAACAGCAGAACGTTTTCGGTTAGTTTTTTTTACGCAGTGGGTATTGCTAGATGGAGCATTTCCATTGCAAAGTGTGCAATGCTCGAAATTATGTCGGGACAGCAGTATTTCACGCGGTTAGCTTTGTTGCTTTTAAGCTGAGCCCACACCTTCCGTTTGTGCAAAAGAGATAGGTATATTACCTCAGTAACTGTAACGAACGTCGAGTTTGTGGTTATTGGAGACTTCGAAATTTCCTTACCTCTGACAGACTCATGCGTTTTACGTCAAGTGGGAGAACCTGAAGTTGTCAATTAACTGTCCCAAAGACGTACAATTTAAAGATACTTAGAAAATTGCTAACCTCTCCTCTGTGGCGCCATTTCGACGAGCGACTAACTTAAGACGAGGCAGTATGGTCTGAAGACATTCGCCTGTCCAGAAAGTAACCTAAAAAAAAGTGATTGCCCCAACAGCTGAGCTCAGCGCCGGCCCTGTGCACTGGTGACCATTGACGTCTGATTGGTTAATTGCTCTGTTTAATCAATTGACCGTCGTGAAGTTCTGTTTGGACGCGACCGACTCAACTCGACAAATGAAATCCTTTGTTTGGGCGCCGGCGCGAGCATTAACGAATTTAGGAACGAGTTCGACCAATTGAACTTTCGAAGAATTGACAATTCGTTTATTGGATTATGTTTGCTTAGATGCCTCGGAGACTTTAAGAGCACTGCGTGTTTAGAGCAAGTTTTCGGTTACTTCTGAGCACAAAACTTCCCTCGCAAGTAGGTATCCAAGTAGGTTTCACCCATTATAGACGGAGTTTTTGAAAATACACGAAGTTGAGGATAACGAAATAGGGTTCAAAAGTGCGATATCTTAAAATCGAATTTCAGATGCCTTCAAAATGGGTTAAAATTGTCAGGTTTCTAGATTCGCTCTCCTTTGACTTTATTTTGCTTGAAGTGAGATTGTGCTAGTAAGCGCGATTATGTTGTGATGAATGACGAATCAAAATAGACACGCTTACAGTACCATGTGCTCGGATCTAATAAAAACATCCTCAGTATCGGATAATATCAATAACGAGGGGATAACTGGAGCCGAATGGCGGGGCTGTTGCGAATTATTCTAAAATTAGCATCCACTGCCAACATCGACATTGGCGGGTCCCACACTTGCCATTCATTGCTGCGAATTTTTAGCGCATCCAAAAATCATTCGTCTGTCAGATGCAAGGACGCTTTGAATTTTTAAATCTATAGAGCCACTGATTAGGGAAACGGCGCGCCGGGCGCCTATACTATACAGATGTCTCTGTATACTGGCTTACTGACTTTAACTGGAATCTCAGGGGAAGTAAAGGTAACTTAGAAGATAGCAATATGACGTTCGTCATATGAGGTTATTGTATCAGATTTTGTTGTTTTGATATTCTTATACTATGAGATTTTTGGCAGTAGCAACCCTGGCTGTGTAACAAGTGACAATCGCGAAAATCCTGAATAGGGTCTAGTGTACTTTCTGTCAATGGCTATATCTATTGCACCAACGGAAAGTCAGGTGTGGGATCCGCCATCGGCGCGACGATACGACGCGCGCCAAACGACTGCGACATCCGGGTGATCAAAGTGATCGGTAACCAGCGAGGCAGTGGCCATACTTTATTGAACAAATAGCAAAGCATACAATATAGTATTGTATATAAAGTAACTTTGTGGCAAATTCAGACGTAGATACGCGTACTAATCTCGTACTTAACAAAATCACACGAGCAGCCTGCACAAGTACGATACGATGCCTATAATTTCGCATACACCAGAATGCTACGAGAGTACTGTAGTCGCTCTATCTGCAAATCAAATCCATTCCTGTCTAGTCTAGTAAAATTTTGACCTCGCATACTAAATTTTCGATTAGCTGATTTGAGTTACTATAGGAGAACCCTTTTATTTATCATATCTTGACCTATTTTCATTGGGACAAGTTGTTACTTATCTATCACCAACCGGTTTTGAGATTTGCTATCGGTCACTAGTAAAATTTCACCCATTTAGTCGCAGGTTCTGCCATAGGTATACCTGCCATTCGCCATTGATAGGTGGGTGTAGTGGCGCATGCAGAATCTAACCGGCAGTTGTTCAAAAATTCGCCCCCTCAGTCGTTGCAGTGGGAGATCCCTGATCGATCACTTACATAGTCTGTTTAATTTTCCTCGAAACTGTAGGCTGATTGTTCATGGCTTCAGGGACAGTGTGTCAATTCATTAATTACGCAATCAGATACAAGTTGCTCGGAAACAATCGTCGATTTCATTTAAAAACATCCCCCGTGGCCATGGCAGCAGCTGTCTGACTGCATTGCAGAGTGATATCGAGGAGCGAGTTATGATCATGAGGCATTTATTGACAGCTTTTTAAAAACCTAGTCGACCGAGATTCCTCGGGTTTACAACAGATGGCACTGTTACACGCCAGAAAGATGAGAAGCAACGATTTTTGGAAAATGAAACCTACCTACCTACTTACCATTGCTCCCAAAAAACCCTATTTACGAAATTTTGTGAAAATCGTTGGAGTCGTTTCCGAGATACTGATTAGTTTAGTTAGTTTAAAAGGTTAGTTTAAGATTGTATTAAAATCATCGATATATGGCTCTGAACTTAAGGGGTGAGATTGTGGGTGAATGCTTAGAATTAGAAAATTCAATTGTCAGACAGAGGATAATTTAAAGTATTGCTAAGAGAGGGCGCGCTATTTAATATGTAGTAGGTACTTACCTATAATGCACTCAAACAAAATATAGGAAATTCCATTGAATTTCCGCTACCCATGGCACTACCTTCCACTCGTTTTACGCAAGCGATCACGAGCCCCATTCTATTAATTGACTTTGGGCGCTTCAGGGCAGTAGGCTGACTGATTGTCCACCGCTGGGACAGTGTCACGCCAATATGCTTTTTGTAAAAGCCAATAAATACCCCTATGCCAAGTTAAATTCTGCTACTCTTAGGTCCATGACACCAATTTTACTCGTTTTACAGAAAGCGATCACTGAGTCCCATTGTATTGATTGACTTCGCGGTGCTTCGGGGCAGCAGGCTGACTGATTGTCCACCGCTGGGGTAGTGTCACGCCAATACGCTTTTTGTAAAAGCAAATACCTATGCCTAATAAATCCTTACCTTTGCCGAGTCAAATTCCGCTACCCTTGGGTCCATGACACTAGTTGTACTCGCTTTACGGCAAGCGATCACGAGCCCCATTCTATTAATTGACTTCGCGGTGCTTCGGGGCAGTAGGCTGACTGATTGTCCACCGCTGGGACAGTGTCACGCCAATACGCTTTTTGTAAAGGCAAATAAAGAGTCTTTACCTATGCCAAGTCAAACTCCGCTACGTGTAGGTCCATAACACCAGTTTTACTCGTTTTACAGCAAGCGATCACGAGCCCCATTCTGTTAATTTACTTCGGGACGCTTCGGGGCAGCAGGCTGACTGATTGTCCACCGCTGGGACAGTGTCACGCCAATACGCTTTTTGTAAAGGCAAAAATGAGTTTTTACCCTCATACAAACTCACATCCTACATACCAACATATAATAATAAATAATAATAATCCTTTATTTCAGGCAACTAGGCCCATAGAAAATGACATAATACAATACAATATGACTTACAATCTAACACAAATACTATAAATACATTACAATAACATACCTAACTATAATAAAGCTAAGTAGGCACTTTCGGTGAGGGCGACTCACGTTGCACAGGGGGTCGATAGCGCCTGTATACGACTCCCTGTGGCCAGATATCTTCTTGCATGAATCCACACACGTATTTACGGGAAACCGTCAAAACAAAAGACCTAAAATTCATTTTAATTTCAGATTCATGTTGACGGATTCCCAGCGTCAATCCGGCGGGAATTCGTATAGGTTCCTGGTTCACCTTAACCATCTTCTGCAAGTGCTGTAAGATGTCCTCCGGTGTCGTCTTACTGTCTAGCCGGGATACATACAGCTGCGCGATGGGTTCGGCAGCCTTGAGCGTTATATCACGCCTATACCTCTTGCGGGGTAGGCAGAGCGTAAACGGCGGCTCCATTTACACCAGCCATTTACACCACGTCCGACAAATGTTTGAGAGGCATTCAGAAGACAGTGTATCGTCATTCACCATAGTGACAGGTTGTCAGCCTGTCATCTAAAATTGCACCCTTAACTTCCTTAGTCGCTTCATACGACACCTATGGGAAAGATATGGGGTGATGCTGTTATAGCCATCACCACACGGCAGCTTACAAATACCTACTACATAAGCTACCACTTCCTATAATAGTCAACACAATAAAATTTACTTAGTGAAACTGATTCTAATATTACCTTAAATCTATTTCCCGTTACCAACTTATTTATGAAATTATACGTACATGTAGTTGAAAGTTTTTAAGTGGGCGTGTTCAAACAGTTAGTCAGATATGTAGTGAAGGACAAATAGATAATTACTACGTAGTCTTCAAAAGTTATCCCTTTCGAATATTAACAATTCATCTACATATACACTAATAATAAAGAGGAATGGTTTGTTTGTTTGTATGTAATCTCCTTTTGTACCATCCCTCTCTTTCATAAAATAAATATTTTGTCTTCTAGTGTTATCGTTATAACATTTCATATCCTACTATCCTATTTATCCTACTTATCCTACTTAATATTATAAAGGCGGATGTTTGTGTGTGTGTTTGTTACGACATCACGCTAAAACGGCTGATTAGATTGACATGAAATTTTGCACAAATATAGAAGAGTATCTAGAATAACACATAGGCTACTTTTTACCACGGGCAAATGTCTTATTCCTACGGGATCACGCATATTCCAATATTTTTGCAAAGGTGGCGTGACTGAGCCGATTCGCGTTTTAAACTTTTTCGCCGAAAACTAACAGCGACATCTCTTGGCGAGTAACGCTTTTTTCCCGCGGAATAATAGATTGCAGCGGGTGAAACCGCTGACGGGCAGCTAGTATAATATAACTTCGAAACAACTGCACTGATTAAAAAAACACCATGAGAAAGCCACAACATCCCTAGCATATCCATAGCATAGGAGCATAGGCTACTTTTTACCACGGCAAAATATCTTATTCCTACGAGAAAATGGATAACATTGGGAAAACCTGGGCTGGCCGAAATATTACGCCTTTTTGGCAAAGTCTCTCCATCGATTTCGCTAAAAAATTAGTATTGAGATAGGAAATAGACTACCTTTTTTCAGCATTTAAGAGTCTAGAGAGCTTGATGTAGACCACCAGGAGGACATCTAAACAAAAGAGATACTAAAAGGACCCCGTAGCAAAAGTTGTTCATCAAAATGAATCGTTACTGCCAGCACATGGTCATCGAAGATCTGGAGTACCAGATGTAGACAACCAGGATCCCATCCAAACTCAGAAATGGCTCCATAGCAAAAATTGTTCTGCATGATGCGGTGTTTTTTTTTTTTTTTTGTAAAATGTAATGAACTTTTTACTACGAGCATAGATCCGATTCTTACGGGAGACGGGTATCTAATTACCAGCGAGTGAAACCGCTGGGCGGGACGTTAGTAAATTATACTCGTCAAAACAAAAGGTATGCAAAGTACGAAAGTAAGTCGGTATTCATTATGGTTAACAAACTGAAAAATTACTTTTGAATTTTGATGTTTGATAACTTTGTTCGTCTTTTGGAAGGAAACTTTGTTTTGATGTTCTTATCTAGGAAAATTGACCTTGAACGTACTTATTTTACAATTTATACCCGTAGGTAGATATAAATGCCTATTCCTTGAGGAAAATGGATGGATCTTTCCCCTATATATTTACTGTAGAAAGTAAGCAAGCATATTCAAAGATTTTATCGTAAGTAGGTACCTACGTCATATTTTACAAAATTACAAATTAATTTGACATTAAATTAGGTATTCATTTATTTCGTTGTCATATTTCATGGAATTGTTATGATGTTGCTGTTAATTTTATACTTACTTACACAATCATTTTATCAAAAACATTAATAACATAACTCTCAGGGGTGCTCACTATTCGTGGATTATTTATTTGCCAAATACTACAGCGTGTTAACAGGCGGGCTGGTAAGGTATATAGGCTGTATTTTTATTAGTGGCGGATCCGTTAAGGGTGTGTTCTGTCAATGAAACTGAACAACTTTCCCCAAGGAACATAGGTCGAAATATGAAAAAAAAATTTGGCCCTCCCATACAAATTGACCCGGCCGGCCAACACACTTAGTATGGGAAGACCAAAATTTTTTTTCGTATTTGGACCTATGTTCCTTGGGGAAAGTTGTTCAGTTTCATGGACAGAACACACCTTTAACGGATCCGCCACTAATAAAAATACACCCTATATATCAAGGAACACTGCCACCCATTGCCCGGATCCATCCCTTAGTAGCATAGCATAGTAGTCCCACTATAGTCCCATGTTTTTTCCTGGGTTGCTATTGCCAACAATCACAAAGTTAAAGAATGTTAAAACAGTAAAATCTGATACCTACATAAACTTCATAATGATTCTGATAATTTTAAACAAAGAAATATGACGTTTATGGCAACCAACTTCATAGTTACCCCCTGAGATTCTAGTACTGAGCTGCCGTGTGGTGTAGTGGCAGAGTAGAATAGCACCACCCCCTCTCTTCCAGTGGGGGTCGTAAGAGGCGATCGAGGGATAAAACCGACCCAAACAGCCAGGGCCAACCGTATAGTGGCGGGTAATCCACCACAAAATCATTCCCAAGGAGGGTTGACGTCTGGTAGGTGGCCGGTCGTAAAATTCAGCCAAATCCTTTTGCAACACGATTTTGTGTTCAACGAAACGTGTTGCGCCAACCTCAAGTAATTGGGATAAGGGCAGGTAACTGATGTTTCGAGTACTGATCGAGCTATCTATATAAGTAGGCGACGACCCGCACGCCGGTTCCGTAATTTGTGCTACAGTCACCTATTACCTATTACCACGACTTTGAAAAGGTCGAATGACGATTCCGTGCTTATGATTGAACTACTTATTCCGAGTTCTACAGAACTTGAAGGGTTAATTCGACACATAGTTAAAGTAAAATTTATCGTGTGTTCTAATTAAATTAGTGGTGTATAGTGAGTGGTGACATTTTGAGTTTGAGGGCGAAGTTAACGAGTTGAACATAGCTGGCTATTAAAAATTACACTGCATAAGCTGGCTTCAGTATACATTACTGGCTATTCTGATTTAGTTGTAATGGCACCCATAGAATATCGACATATCGAATTAGCCCATAGCTAGACGTAGACTTCTCTAGTAAAGTTCTAAATACTTTCTACAGACATACAACAGATGTCGCTGGATCCTCGCTTGGTTCAAGACTAGCATCAAGACGTTGAGAAATTCACCAATGTCCGCTAGGCGCTCGTACCTCAGTTGGTAGAGCGGTGGAACTCTCCGGTTCAAGTCCCGGCGGTCACCAGTAAATTTTTCAATTTTCTCATTTTCCATTTATGTCTCCTCTAGGGTTCACCACAAGGCACTACTCGGTGTCGCGCTCGAAAAGACAAAGAAGAAAGCTCAGTCTTCCGTTTTCTCCATCCAGTCGCAATCATCGCAGTCGCGGTTCATCTGGCCGTCAAAAAAGTTCAAGCGTCGACCGGGAACCACTGTTTTGCTACTGAGCTATTGACGCACCGGTTAATCCTTGCCAAATTTTTAATCTACGGGACGGTAGTGACGGTACCCGGGTTTGGTTCCCGGTTCACATTTTTCAATTTATTTATTTTCTTTCATAGAATAGCCAGCAATGTATCACAAATCGAACCCTGTCTGCTGGGTGGTGTAATAGCTCATTTAAGGCGGTGTATGGTGGAGTAATTATTTTTTGTAGGGGCGTTCGGTTTAATGGGCCGACGACATGTGGCCAGCCGGGAATCCTAGTGATGGGGATAATGCTATTATTTGCCCAACATTGTCTAGAGATACTTCATTGTAAAGGAATCTATGGAATGGGAGCAGCGTTCCTTGTGAATAAAACATCTTACACTGCGCTCGCTGATTCGCTGCCAAGCGTGGTGAGTACGGCATTACCCCCCGAGAAGGGGAGGCGAATGTCCAGCAGTGGACTGTTGTGGCTGTAAAGGTATGGAAAGAGTGGCCATTAATATTAGAGTAAATTGTTTCTTTCTCTGTTTCAGTCTAGAATGAGCTTTTGTCGAATATTATGGTACCAGGTTGTTAGGTACCTACTTAGTCTAGTTTCCTCATTTAGGGTTCATCGGGTCGTTCGAAGACTCAGTGTCCCACACTTTATAAGTCATAAATTGTTTGTATGCTGAGCTGATTTAAATTTGATGCCCACGTAATTATAGACCATAATATAAAACTGATTCATAGACATAGATGATTTTTTTATTGTAAGGATTTTATTCCCTAATCGTACCAATAAAGTATCGGAGAGTCAGAAAACAAATAAAACAAATACCTACCTATACGTACTGTACTGGCACTAGTATAAGCCCTGTCCATTACAAAGCTCCATTATGCGTCCCTACAGGGCACAAGGCAGCCCTCTAAGGGATTAATTGCTGTAACATACGTGAAGTAAGCCGATGAGCCCATATGGAAAAGTTGACGGACGCCCTTTGACTCTTTCCACACATACATGACTATAAAAATGCGTTGTACACTGCTGCTTTGCATCTGAAACTGTTAAACACTTCTCAAACAAAACCGGTAATGTATGCTAATAATGCGTATTAGATGACACAGTGGATAGATTCTTTGAGCCGTATTAATTGAGTTGAGTCGTCTGCTAGAAGGATTAGTGACAAAATATTTAGACGTCCTAATCGTATGTTAACTTATTTACAAACGGAGAGTGTAGGCACGAAATAGAGAGTTTACCGAAGGATCACTAGACCATTTTAAGAATTTTAGCGATTGTCACTTGTTACATAGCCAGAGTTGCTAGTGCCAAAAATCTCAAAGTAGCAAAGAATATCAAAATAGCTTAATGTCCAATTGACAAAATATTATGCGAAATGTAGATCCTGCAATAACAACAATTTGTTCCAAAATATACCTATGTAGCCTAGCATGCATTGTTTTTTAGATAAACGTGTAATCAGTTTTCCAATTCAGGCTAGATTCAATTCGAGGATGAAGTATCTACGGCTTTTGGTACAAGAATATATATTCTGAGCCAATAAAAAAAAAGTATCACTTTCGTGGCAACCAACCACCTTCTTCGGTCTCATAGTATTTTTATGAAAATCTAGTAAAAGTTGGTCCCTTGTAATGGCTTATTTATCCCTTCTGAGTAGACGGTTTACTTCTTAAGTAGGCGGTATAAAGACTTTTGAGCTTATAGAGTTGTTCGTTGACTCGGTGTCTCACACGACAAGCAATAAGCCCCTGGGGCCCCAGACCACAATGGTCGATAGTTTAAGCAAATACAATCAATCTTGAACGACCCATATTAACAAGACCGACCGGGGCTCGAACCTGTGTCCGGTGGGATGGTGACTAATTCACTTGATTGATTGCACAACGTAATAGAGGAGGTAGATTAGACTTGGCGGTGGCTCCTCAGTACACAATAGTCTTGATTTCACGTTAACGCCTAAGTTGTTAGAAATATCGTGTTTTGTAACTTGATTAAAACTGTCTAAAGTAAGGCCAACGAAAGGAGATAAATAATGTAAACAATTTTAATAAGACTTTGTGACGGCTATTACGATCTGTCCTTATCTGTCATATGGTATAATGTCAGTTGTCTCTTTTTGGTTTGTTTACATTCTCTATCTCGTCTTGTTGGTCTTCCTATATGGTTTTACGAATTTTACTCGGCATTTTGCCATTTGATTGATAGATACCGTATACATTACATTGCTTACAATTACAGTCCCTTTTATTCAAGATTACCTGTCTACGTCTACATTTTATTCACAAAGCCACAAGCTATTCTGAGATGGTGATTTTAGACAGTGACATAGAATCGAGACTATAGGTACATACCTACAGTGTGTTATCGGAAAGCGGGCATTTATTAAAATTACTCTAGGCATCTATTACGAACATCTTTTAGTTTGAGATGAGCCCATCTGTGAAATCATGAAAAGAACAGCTGTTCCATGAAAAACCTAACACCTACTGCGGAAAAATGGTATGAAACAGCAGATTACTTTTCGTGATTTCGCAGACGGCCCCATAGTAAAAGATGTTAACATAACTCATAGTATATTCGCTCGTTGACAGCTGTTTAAAAAAAACCGCAAGGTATTAAAATAACTGAGAAAATGTTTCAAAACTCGGGTCAGTCTATGAAACGGAATCCCTACGGAAAATAGGGGAAGAAACATGATTGAAACATAGAGGGTAAAGTTTCGCAAACCTGTTGATCTTCAAAGACCAATCAAGGAAAAAATAAATATAAAACTTTTCATTATTAAAAGAGAAATTCTAAATGATCTCGAAGTTCTGCCTAAAGATACTTTTAATTGAACACGACGTTAAGAAGGAACGAACACGGCTTTGGTATTTGAGCAGTTTTCACACGCACTGCATACATTTCCTGTTTCTAACCGGGTCCGGATGTGTAACGATAGGAGTTTACGTAAAACCCTAATTGGAAACAATATAATATATGGTTAAATTTAATAAAGTAGAAATATTTTAAGGCGTGATCTACTTACAAAACTGACCATATTTTCTTAAATAATGGACTCCCCATTCTACGTGACGAACTTTTTCAACACGTTTGTATGGGAGGTCCATTTTGTTTCATATTTTGTAATAAAAGTTGTTTTGTTTTGTGAGTTAGAACACGCCCTAAAAATATGTGTACTTAATTAAAAGTAACATTATACAGGGTGTCCTGGTTATCGTGGTCCAAAGAAAAAATCTAGACTCTGGACATCCTAAGCTACCATAATAGCAAAAAAATAAATAGGTACTAATAAAAACTTCCATACTAATTTTGCTGCATAATTGAGCATTTTGTATGGGTGATAGAGCATTTTTTCTTCAAATGTTTAACATTTTCTATTGCTTTTATTGTAGCTTAGGATGTCCAAAGTCTAGATTTTTTCTTTGGACCACGATAACACGACACAACATCCTGTATAACACACGTTAAACGGCATTAAATTACGACTGTCTAACTAAGGGCTGTTTCACCGCAATTTCGTCCGGCGCGTGTATGGTTTACCTTACTGAGTTGTTCGTCGTTTCATTTAATTTTTAACAAGCGAAAATCTATTTCTGCAGGTACACATTTAACTTTTGCCACATGATTTTGTGCTCTAACAAAACATGTTGCGCCGACCCCAATTGATTTGGGTTAGGGTGATTGGGATAAGGGCAGGATGATGACGATTGCCTGAATCGAATTGAACCACTGAGAGCTAATTTGATTTAGTTTAGTAATTCACCCGTTGATGTCTCCGTAACTCTAATTCATAGAGCCAAGCCGAAGTGGCGCAGTGGTTAGTACGATTTCCTGCCACGCAGAAGGTTCCGGGTGCAATTCCCGGTGGGGTCACTCACAAAGTTGATATTTCTCACTTTTTGAATTTGTTCGCAGTCTGATAGGACATTGCAGGCTAAACCACCTGATTGTCCGAAAAGTAAGATGGTTCCGTGCTTCGGATGGGCACGTCAAGCCGTCGGTTCCGGTTGCTGTCTATGATATCGGTCGTTACACAACCATGTCAGAGGCCTGCTACTTGTAGTAGGCGGTTGTAAAAATTCTGACGCCAGGGTTCATCGGGTCGTTAGACGACTTGAGACTCGAAGAAAGAAAAAAAGAAAAATTCATAGGGTTTGAAAGTAACAAAAATAGATCGATACCTACTACACTGCAGATAAAAGTAAGGCCCAGTTCGTCTCAGACCCACTTCACTACACAAGAGAACGAGTCAGATCGGAGATCTTAGATAACATTTTAAGAAATCGTAGGTAATCCCGCCAAAATGTACCTAACGGTTCCAAAATACAGTTCGGCAAATAATTTAAAGATACTAAGAAAATTAAAACTTTGACGAACCTCGATATCATTTTTTTTGTAGGTATATCAGCGGCCCGTCAGAAGTTTCATTTACTGCAACTTTATTTTCATTTAGTAAGACATTTTCCCGACATGTATTATAATATAATACAAACTAACAATTATAAAACTTCACCTTAAAACACTGTCTTTTAAAAAACTGTATCAAAATACGTACGTTGCGTGGTATGTGAAAAGTAGCAATGCTCATGCATGACAGATAGACGGACAGAGAAACGCAAAAAGCGACTTTATTTTTTTATAAAATTACGTATCGGTATGGTTTGTGATGTGATGACCCGGTTGGGATGGGACTCATTGTATGTATAAAAAAAATCGTGACAAATGGTCCGGCCATTGGCAAGCCGGAACTGAGTTCAGAGAAAGTTGAAAATTAAAAGGAAGTTTTATTTCTTAAAAGCCCGTGCTATACAATACGGACATTATGTAAGCATTCATTGTATTATTAGAAACGGAAGATGGTGAATTTTTCCTTTTAAACCTTTAAAAGTTACTCTTTTGGCCTTTTTTATTCACCCACAAAAGATGTGTTACCGGTTACTTTACGGGGAATACTTTTGTAATATTCCTCTAAAGATATGAAAGCATAATAAATATTTCAAAATTTTAATTTGAAGACAACTTATTACCATCGAGTCATTCGTCGATTTGATGTATTAAGAATCTCATCATAATAAACGAATCTGAGATTCCTAGGTCACCTCTAGGTACTTTATTTTTGACCACGTACGTAGCCGGTGAAACCGCCGGGCTGGCTTCTAGCCTCTAGTATTAAAATTATCCTTTCAAAAATTATACTACCGAGGTTCAAAATAGCTAGATGGGTAGAATACCTACCATAATAAGAGGAGCAGCTTGAAGATACAGAAGTTTCGACAAAACTAACCAACAGCCGCCCGCCCAACTCTAAGAACAACGGCCAGATGTTATTGTAATTAAATTAAACTTATCCCTTGTTTAAATTAAATATTCTGAGATCGAGAGAACCGCCCCCACTACATTTGCACTGGCTATTCTTGGGGTGTATTTACCCGACTGCCTTAGAAGAAGGGTTTTCCGACAGTATACTCGTATATGTATGTGGACAAGTAATTTCACTCGTTTCAGCCTAAACGGCTTGACCAATATGGACATTGAGGTGTAGTTAGATTTGTTTTTGCAGCGCGAGTGACACTGACAATCGTACTGTCATTTTTTACACTTCATAAATTCAATGTAGCAGATTTCAAACGTAAAACATTACTTTGAAATCGATTCAATCGTGTTTTTGTTTTCTAATAATTTTATGCTTGTATTTAGGTACTTGTTCTTATTTAAGAGAAGCTTTTGCGGGTTCAATATTTTAATGAATTTATACAACTTTTTATTTGATTTTAATACACGAAAATAGGTACATAAAATTAGGTTCGTTAGCAGTGTTACGACTAAACTTCAAAAGTCTCAAAACAAAGTTACCAAGGTTCTTCATTATAACGATCTCCGCGAAATCGGGAAAAGATTTCGTAGTAAAAGTGAAACACGTATTCGTATCTATTGGTATCGGTTCCGGGAAGTTTATAGAAACGCTGAAATCTCAAAAATGTAGAACTCGGGACACAGAGACGTTTACGCGTTAGGCGGTTCGCACATCTGCCGCATGTTTTCACGGTTTATGTCCGACCCGAAAGCAGGGTTCGAAGATATATATCACTCGATATAAATCATTGATATTTATCGGATATATATCACGATATTTACTCCTTAATAAATATCAAGTGATATATATCATTGATAAATATCGCGTGATATTATGATATTTATTTTTTGGATATATATCACCGTTATTCTTCAAAGATTAGTGAAATTTTATGGTCAAATAGACTAAAAAAGAACTCGCCATGTATTCGCTCACCACAAATGAATGTCTTTAGTTAATTATAAAAGCCCCATTTTTCTTGTTCACAATAAAGAAACAAAATTAGTATGATGCTAATCTCTCTGTATTTTTTTCCTGCTTAAGGTAAATTTTATAAATATTAAGTTAGGTATGTATATTTTGTTCTTTGGTATTTATTTAGACAGACTCATAGATTTAACATGTGATTGGGTGTGCGAGGTGGATGGTTTATTTGGTAGAGCATTTGCTGAGTGCGGGCTCATATCGATGGTCGAATTATAAAATGTAGTTAATGGACGTGTCCACTATTGTACGCCCGTTTTATGTGTTTGCTGTACTACTGGCCAAAATTACATTACTGTTCATTTTTCATACCACTTTCATTTAAAAATAACCTATAATGAAAATAAAGTGTTCCAAATTAATTATCTAACAAAAAAATTCGTGTTTGACGATAAAATCAATACATAATTTTGAAAAATTTTAGACTGATTGATATATATCCGATAAATATCAAAAAATGTATATATATCCGATTTATTGGATATATATCGGATATGTTGATATTTATTATAAATATCGGATATTTTCGAACCCTACCCGAAAGTATAAAGGAAACTTTAAAAATCCCATATATGAAAACCGAATGCTGCGGCATACGTCACCGCATCAAAATTACGGCTGTCACAGGTTGTCATTTGTTTGGTTGCTGTCGCGTATCGTAATACCGTCCGGTTGTGGTCCCCACACTTAGGTATCCAACGTTGGAACATGAGCAATACATAAGCTTAATGTTTAACAGACGCATCTAACAACACAAGCTCATGCGTCAACGTTCGTTTCAGTGAGGCATTCGAAATTCCTTTGAATTGGACAGCACCAAAAGCACTCAGCAACGGACGTCAAGTGTGGTAAACGCGCAAGTGTGCAATTCGCCTTAGTTTCGTAGCGTACAGGACATCCCGGCGGCCATTCCGCCTCCGTGGCTAGAATAGATAAGTGTGCGCTTGAAAATACGAACAGTAGAAATATGTCTGAAGAAGAGTCATTATTATTTATCGTGAACTTAAATTAATAATTATAGTTTTAAAATAAATAACTTGAAATATGTACTAAAATCTGAAAATTACAAAACTTTTTATGCAAGCCGAGGGCATGCCATTCGGTTGCACCACAAAGACAAGAATTCGCTAGATAATACCTAGCCAATACTTACTTTGTGATAATACCTAGAAGTGCATTATGAGGACATGCACTTACAGTCATATCATAGTATAATCATCCAAAACATAATTAGTTCTTTTTTAATTTTAATTTCTGGTAATGCCTTACTCTTACCTCTTCTAAATGTATTAAATTTCCTTTCATCCTACAATTAGCAAAGTAAATCGTAATTCCATACAGATAAAGTTTCCATAGACACATGAATGTTGCAGAACTATTTAGGCCCAAGTTTCAGCGGGGCTGTCCGTCCGTCCATCGGTCCGTCCGCCTCCATGAACAGAATAGACAAGTGCGGACACTTGGCGAGCGGACGACGGCCGGATAATAGAAATCTGGTAGAATCTGCATGCTACAGCTACGAGACAGTCTTACTGAGATTTTGAGAAATAAAAATGGAGCTGTTCTTACTTTAACCCCTTGTCTGTCGCTGACGTAGAAAAAAATGCGCCAAAGATTGTAAACCTTCATATCGATCAACAATAAGTTTTTTGCTGCCAGGCGACTTGTCTATTATTTTAAGAACTATCTATAATAAATTAATATGCTCAGTCATAGGTCAGAGAGTCATACTAGTATAGGAAGTCCTTATTCCATCAGATAGGTAATTTCTCATAGACACAGATAACTATTTAGGCACAAGTTTCAGCGGGGCTGTCCGTCCGTCCGTCGGTCCGTCCGCCTCCGTGAACAGAATAGGCAAGTGCGGACACTTGGCGAGCGGACGACGGCCGGATAATAGAAATCTGGTGGAATCTGCATGCCACAGCCACGAGGCAATCTCACTGAGATTTTGCGAAATAAAAATGGAGCTGTTCTTACTTTAACCTCTTATCTGTCGCTGACGTAAAAAAATATGCGCCGAAGATGGTAAACTTGTCCACCTACAATAAAGTTATTTATGCTGATAAACGAAAACTAAATTATAATATGCATATTTGCATATTAAAATAATACACCTAGTCATAATAAGTGACTCAGTATGTATGACAGACAGTCTTTCAGTTAGTGATGGGTTGGGTTGGAACCCTTCAACTTGGTTGCCCTTGGGTCTTCCCGTGCAATATTTGAGGGTTCGTAATAGTGTCATTTCAAAACGTGTGAAATTTATCTTATCTGTGGTACAAGTTGGTCCTCGGTCCTCCCCGAATTTGTAACTCGGCGACGAACAAAAATAACATAACGAGTCGGGCTAGTAATAACATTTGTCCTAATATATTACTATTGTGTCGGCTCCCGGCGTTCCACCGGATTTATACACCGCCGTGCGAACCGTCACCTTATTATTTATTAATATTAATGGTACCCTGTCACCACCGAAATTATTTTTCATTAGATATGCGAGCGAGACTTTTTCCTTATTTAAGAGTTCATACGGTATCAGAGGATATTTATATTTCGCTCATTTTTTGCTGGTGAAATGTTATTTTAACTTAACCTTGCTTTCTTATTCGCATTTCATTGGATTCTCCCCAGGGGATGGGTAGAGATAATACAATGGGTATTTATTTCGGTGAAGTTAACGCCCACCTAAGTTTTCACATGGAGCTTGTCTATTTTAGCTGAGTGGATAAAGCCTTTTAAAGAGTTTACGTTAAAAATAAATGCTCGCGTCCAATTCCATTCTTTATCTTACCAAAAATACATATAAAATATTGATAGTAGGTAAATGCACACAAATAGATTATGAATGAATAAGTTAAAAATCACACTAGCGGTACAGTTGTAGCCGTTACGAATCGAATAAAATAGAAACTCAAATAATTGATAATTTATTTTATTTTACACGTGATTTCCTTATTACCTTAGAAATATGACAACACCAGAACATTTTGGTATTATTTATATTTAGGTATACATGGCCGATTTTTGTCTTACGTGAAATCTATGAAAAATAAGTTTTAGAAACGAAAAATTATGTTACTGACCTTGCCAAAATGTGTCGTTTCTAAGAAGATTGAAGAGATTAAAACCAAACAAAGGAAATTTGCTGAACTTAATGAATGGCGGACAAATTTTCGTACCTACTAGAAAAATGGAGGTCGTTAAAAAAGCTGTCACGTAATGAGATCGTTATTATAATTTCTGGCAAACGATGTTCTGCCTATTACGCTTTTGTTTCTAAATGTGGCGATAAACAGAGAGTCTGCCACTCAGCAGTTTCTTACTGGGTGGTAAAATTCTGTTTTCTCGTCTCCAGCTCGAAAAGTACAGAATTACGCGTAAGGCTCTGTCCGCACAGCGATTTTTATTCGCGTACCGCGAGTTTTCCTATCACGATATTTTACTTTTTTTTTAAAGATAAAGTTTTTCCGTCACTGCGGAAACTTGCGAAAATGTACCTAATTTTTACTCACTCGATGAGAAAAAATGATTTGATTTTAATGTTCCGTGGTTATTATCTATCACTAAAACTATAAGACATTATAACGGGACAATATTGGGTGCTCGATATATCCCTACCGTGAGTTAAAACCCGTTATAATGTCTTATAGTTTTAAAAATGATTTGAGTTTAGAACCTGATCGTGATTTTGTATAGAAAGTCGTTTTTTTATAGTTACCTGCCATACAGCATTCGGAGAGTCCTTTTCACCCCGTTTATAAAAACCCCATTACGTTATAAACCTAACTCGTTTATACAGTAATAGAGGGCAGAGTACCGTAATGAGATGAAACAGCGGTATCCCGGCGCATCCCAGCGCTACATGAGGCAAAATACTGGAGCATAATTTTATTACTCGGCCACAGTAATTGCACAACGGCCTCTAGCGGGCACATAGGGGGTTAATAAAACGTCAGCTCGTGCGTACTGTAAACCAAGACAACTAGACATACATACATACTGGGTGAAATTTATAGCGAAAACTCAGAACCGGCTGGTGATAAGGAATAACTTTCCACAAGAAACATAGGGCGAAATTTGAAAAAAAAAATTTGATCTTCCCATAGTAACTCAAATCAGCTGATCGGTAATTTTGTATATTATATTTCGGCCTATGTTCCTCGGGGAAAGTTATTCCTTATCAATCACCAGCCGGATCTGAGTTTTCGCTATCGGTCACTAGTTAAATTTCACCCTATATATCACGCCTATATCCCTTGCAAGGTGGGTAGAGCGTAAACGGCTGTAAAAAACGGCCTTTTACACAACCATCACCTGACGACAGGTTGTCAACATATCGCCTAAAATTGCAATATCAGGATCACTCACACATTCAACGCTTATATTTCGGAATAGGACAGCTATATCTATCTGTATTCTTAACATAATGATACCTTTTGACAACCAATGACATACAAACCAATCATCCGTCCACTCCAGTACGGTTTGATTGTGAAAAAATAAAAAGATTATTTTGCATTCTAAAAATGCTTTTCTAGGTACCACACATGTATTTTTATCGGTTAAGTTTGAGATTTAGGGAAATGTAATTATTTTGATCGAAAGTTTGTGTTCAATCTAAGTAATAGCTAGATTTGCATAGCTCTAGCGTAGGCTATATCTGTAGGCTAATGATTTCAAAATAGCGCCTGCCTACACTGGCTCAAATTTAAGTAGTACACAGTGACTTAACATTCAGTACTGGCTCATCTCTATTTCTTTAGAAACATTAACAGACAATTGTAAAATATTTTTATGGCAATAGCAAATATATGAAAAGAATACTTGACAATGATAACAATTAAAATGCATAGTTTCAATCGACACGGCACGACAGGTCAAGTTGGCATAATCATAATGCACTACAAAGGAGTTATAAACAGGTACAGGTACACATGACTCACATTTTTTTCTAGAAAAAGTGTCTGGTGGTTTAAGTGTCGTGTTATTGCAAAAATTGATAATGCGAAAGAAAGAGTATTAATCAATACATCCTCGATATGAATTTCAGTTTGATACTTCAAAGTTATCTATAAAATTTTATTGATTGAAGAAATCCGAGTCACTGTAGCCTACCTGACCCTACACTACACATCAACGCTCAAATTTCTTAGTCGCTTCTTACAACACCCACTGGAAATATACGGGGTGACGCTATTATGGACTATGCAGCTCTAGGCATCCATTGATTTCCCAGAAAGCCCCAACTAATAACCATAGAGAGGATCCAGTAATTTGTTTGTGGTTAATCTAGGTAATAGCCTAATAGCCTGCCAGGCTACTGCAGGATGCAAATCCTTAACAGTTTAGGAGCAAATTGGACCAAGATTGGCCAGCGGTCAGGCTAATTTGGGCCAAGTAATGGACTTTGACTTTGAATATCGCAAGGGCGAAGCTTGGACATAACAAATTGTTATTAACAAATACACACACACCAATATCTACGAATAATAATTTGTTCAGTGGTTTGGACACGTTGAGAGGATGAATGAAAGAAGTTTAACGAAACAAGTGTATATGGCGAGTGTGGATGGAAACGTTGGAAGGGGAAGACCTAGACAAACGTACCTGGATCAAATCAGGGACGTTTTTAAAGAAAGGCCAGGTCAAGAATACCCTAAATCGACGAGCGTGCATGAAAAGTTTGATGTAATAATTTTGAAGTAGCGAAAGAGGTGTGTCAGGATCTTAGCAAGTATAAGGATGTAGTCTCTGCCTACCCTGTATATATCGTATGCATGTCATTGTTCAAAATACATCGGATCGGATGCTTTGCTTCTACATTTTTAATGCGAACTGCTAAGGAGTGGAACTCCCTGCCTGCGGATCTGTTTCCGGGACGTTATAACCTGGGCCTTTTCAAGGCAAGAGTGAATAGGCATTATCTGGGCGAGCATGTTCCATCTTCGTCTGCATCGTCACTTAACATCAGGTGAGTTTGCGGACAAACACCATTGTTTATAAAATATAAATGAGAGGAGGTAAAGGCAATAATTGCTACTGCGATGTTTGATTTCTGGAGATAGGCTACTACACTATTGTGGCGGCAGTGGCAATAGGCTAGAGTGGTATTACTTGCTATACAAATATTTCTGTCATTTTTGCGGGAGAGGTAACGCTGTCAAATCAAGCTAGTGCTGGAATCGACAATATCGATACTTGACCTTTCGATTAATTATAACAGTCTACTCAAAATTGTGTCATATTATTGCATTTTTAAAAGCAACTTAGTTTACAAGAAGAAGAATAGGATTTTTAGTAAATAGAAATATTGGCGCAATAACATCATTTTATATATTGCATAAGGTACCCTAAATTAACCAAAATATTAATTTCTTACTCCAAAGACCAGATAATACAATTATGTAGGTACAATCAATGCAATACCTACTATTTACTGATAATTAAGTATCATAGGATATTATGTAAGGGAATTTACTAAAAAACCACCTATACAACAAATCATACATACTTCGACTAAACATACTTCGACTGTCCCGATGACGTAGTGGTTAGTACCCCTGTCTTCTACGCCGAGGCTCGTGGGTTCGATTTCCACCGGACACAAATATTTTTAAAGTAAATTTCCAAATATTTGTGTTTTGTCTGAGCACTCTGCCTGATAAAGGACCACCGACTGGACCGAAACGGTCGTGAAATCGCGATGTAAGAAGCAGGTAAGTGCGAAATCCTTTATATACATAATAATTAAAGTTAAAATGTCGCACTTGAGTTTAACCAATTTATAGTACACCAAGTCGTCCAACGACCTAATGAACCCTGGTAAACGTACCAGAGTTTGTCAACCACCTACTGCAAGAAGCAACCGGGACCGACGGCTAAACGTGGCTCCAAAACACGGAACCATCTTGCTTCTCGGACAATCAGGTGGTTCAGCCTGCGTGTCCTGACCAGTCTAGGAACATATCACAAAGAGATAAAATGTCAACTGGCGAAAGGAATAGAACCGGAACCTCTCGTCGCAGGCAGTCGGACTAGCCACTGCGACACATCGGCTGACATTCGATGTCACCCGATCAGCTGAGACTGACATTAATTTTCAATGAAACTCGAACAAAATCAGGATTTCCCAAAATCCATAGTAAAGTTGTTCAATTTCATAATTTGATCATGCCTGCAAAGTTTTCGGTACAGACCGTCTTTACATAGTATAGGTTTGAAACTATGGCGATAGAAAAAGTATCGACGTTTTGTATTAGTTGATCACTGCACTAGCTTGGGTTCAGTGTGGCTCGATACTTCAAGTTAAAATTATCGTTTTTCATTACATATCGACTGGAAATGAACATCATTGAATAAGTAGAACAATCCCAAACTAACATTCTAATCTTACTTAGCAAGCTATTAACTGTTAATAAAGGCATCGATAAACTAAGATCGTTAATTGTTACCCTTGTATGGTGGAAAATTATAATCTTTGTTTGAAAAATAAACGGTACTATGATGAACACTATTGTTCGACACAAAATAATAACAAAAGGAACAAAATACAATTATTTTATTGTAGATCCACCTAAAAAAAACTCCAAATCAGTCATTTTGTACGACTTACTGGCAACACTTTTGTACAATTTTCAATTGCTTATTTTAAATATTATTTAGTGATATTGTACTGGAGGAATGCTTTCAGATGAAAAGTGATATTGTTTTGTTGTTAATTGCTATTTTTACATATTTTTTTAGGCATTATTAGCTTTACAATTCGGCTTTTTATCGGAGCTCATTTGACATGCGCGACTGGACTCGTTCTAGGAAATAATCTGACAGCAACTGGTTTTTGTAATAAGAAAAGCCCCCGTGGGCAAAGGCCGTGACAGAGGGGAAGTGCTTCGTATGGCGTCTCCCCCGACGGGACGGACGGAAATGCTCGAAGGCGTGTGCCTTTATCATTCATTTTACATAAGTTGTTTTTATTGCTCTGCAGCTTGTTTCAGTCTATTCAATTTCAGTTTTTCGTTTATGTGACATAACGTCATCTAAAGCAGTCATTTTATAAGCTGTTGCTACGGACATAACAAGCTAAGAAAACTAGGCAATGGATTTTTAGAATCGTTTTTATTAGGTAAAAGCATGATTTAAAAGGAAAGCGTGTATGTAATTAATTATAGTTACAATAGTTACATAAGTACGCACTGTGAAGGTCTTATTCCCACGGGAAAACGGTTTGTAGCGTCTGAAAATGTCGGGCCGCTAGTCTGTTGAAACAATTAAGATCCTTACGTAACATTTCATGATTGCTCTTGTTTCGAACACATTAGATCTCTTTAGAGCGTACAAAATACCAGCATAAGGTATTTATGATACTTGGTCTACATACAATAGTAAATACATACAACATCCACGGGAAGGATACGGGGTGATGCTATTGTAAGCCGGCACCACACGGCAAATAGGTTCCCTACTTGTTCTATAGATGAAAAATTTATAACGTGAACTAGCAGCAAAAATACAGTTAACCAAGTGCCTTAGACAAATCGAGGCATTCTTTAGGAACAAGTGCAGGCGATGTTGCGACAATTCTGCCGAGATTGTTCTATCGGTCTTTCTGCACGGAGATAGCGGGACAGGATAAAAATCACACTATCCTTGTTTGAACGTGCTGGAGATTGGATTCGGCAGATGCTCCGTACAGTCGAATATGTTTCTCTTGATCTTGCCTAGCAGAAAGGTACCTACCTACATTTCCTCCATGTCATGACGAAAGTTTTTGCCTTCATAATGTCGCTTTACCTTAGTAAAGATTCTTTGGTGAGTGCTCTCTAAGTATGTAGAAAATTACCAAGGAACATCTACGTCTTATTCAGTACCTAGTGCAATGCGGGCTGAACATGAGGTTATATCAAACGAACAACTTGTGTCGCGTGAAAGAATTCTGAATTTTTGATCGTGATAGGGTCAGTTCCCACAGAAGGCGACGAGACGAGACGCGACGCGACGCTGCAATGTCATTTTCAAGCGGCATCAAGATGCAACGCGCGACGCCGCTCGATGCATCTTGAAGCCGCTTCAAACCCAGACGAGACGAGACGCGACGCGACGCGACGATGCAATGTCAGTTCAGGTGACGTCACTTTCGGCCGCCTGTCAGTCAGATTCCCACGCTCAGTGTTGCCGCGATGGGAAAAAAATCCTACAACTTTTGAAAACTCGATACGAAAAACAGCAAAGTAACTTGGTTCTACTTGGTACCTATGAAGGGTAGGTAGTTGTTATTGAACTAAAAAAAGACCAATCATTCGCAGTAGTTCAATTGAGTATAGTTTCATGGAACTACTGCGAAGTTTTTTCGTACTAGTTCCATTGGGCCAGGTCAGACAATGGAACTATCGCAAATCTTAGTTTACGATCCTTCGCAGTAGTTCCGTTGAGTAGTTGTCAGTGATCCACCTTCTCACGAAATAGTGTATACTAGACTATCAGATTGTTTGAGAAAATGTTAGGTCGTGAAGTGATCTTTCAGATGACAGCTGTCGAAAATAAGATCCGTTTATCTCGAAAACCATAAATCTTAGACTATCAATTTCTTTAAGGAAATGGTAAGCCTTGACGAGTTTTATATCACGACAGCTGTCAAACTAAAATCACATTTATCTCGGCAATCATTCATGCCAGTCTATCAGTTTGTTTGGGAAAGTTGTAGGCCTTGAAGAGACCTTTATTTTATGTGACAGCTGTCAACCTAAAAACTAGTTTATCTCAGTAATCGTTCATTCTAGACTATCAGTTTGTTTGGGAAAGTTGTAGGCCTTAAAAAGACCTTTATTTTATGTGACAGCTGTCAAACTTAAAACTCGTTTATCTCGTTAACTGTGTATCCTTCACTACTAGTTTCTTCAGATAAAAGTTAAATGAGTTTAAAGTTTGACAGTTGTTACATAAAATGTAGATCTCGTCCAGACCTACAACTTTTCTGAAGAAACTAGTAGTGTAGCATGCACAGTTAACGAGATAAACGAGTTTGAAGTTTGACAGCTGTCACTTAAAATGTAGATCTCGTCCAGACCTACAACTTTTCTGAAGAAACTAGTAGTGTAGCATGCACAGTTAACAAGATAAACGAGTTTGAAGTTTGACAGCTGTCACTTAAAATGTAGATCTCGTCTAGACCTACAACTTTTCTGAAGGAACTAGTAGTGTACCATGCACAGTTAACGAGATAAACGAGTTTGAAGTTTGACAGCTGTCACTTAAAATGTAGATCTCGTCCAGACCTACAACTTTTCTGAAGAAACTAGTAGTGTAGCATGCACAGTTAACGAGATAAACGAGTTTGAAGTTTGACAGCTGTCACTTAAAATGTAGATCTCGTCCAGACCTACAACTTTTCTGAAGGAACTAGTAGTGTACCATGCACAGTTAACGAGATAAACGAGTTTGAAGTTTGACAGCTATCACATAAAATAAAGGTCTCTTCAAGGCCTACAACTTTCCCAAACAAACTGATAGTCTAGCATGAACGATTACTGAGATAAACTAGTTTTTAGGTTGACAGCTGTCACATAAAATAAAGGTCTCTTCAAGGCTTACAACTTTCCCAAACGAACTGATAGACTGGCATGAATGATTGCCGAGATAAATGTGATTTTAGTTTGACAGCTGTCCTTTGATAAAACTCGTCAAGGCTTACCATTTCCTTAAAGAAATTGATGGTCTATAATATATGGTTTCCGAGATAAACGGATCTTATTTTCGACAGCTGTCATCTGAAAGATCACTTCAAGACCTACTATTTTCTCAAACTATCTGATAGTATAGCATACACTATTTCCGAGAAAACTAGTCTTAAGATTGACAGCTTTCAGCTGTAAGGTCAAAATAAAGACCGAGCGCGGCGATCGTAAAGCCGTCAACGTGACAGCGTCGTTCAGTATTGAGGGCGCGACGCGGCGTGCCACCCTTTTCTGGCATCCTCATAAAACCAATACAAACCAGTCATACTTTGAACGACGCTGTCACGTTGACGGCGCACTATGAGCCGCCGCGCTTGGTCTTTATTTTGACCTGAAATATAGATTTTTACCAAAATAAACCAAAAATAAATAAATACTATATAGAAAGGAAAGACCAGAGTATTTTACACAATTCTGTAATAATTAGCTAAACGGCAACACTCTACTTTGCAATTTACCAAGACTGAGCTGCTTCGCGCGGCGTTGCGCGGCGTCGCGCTACAACAAGCTGCAACGAGCGACGAGCGGCCTTGTGCTCGGCAATTGAGCAAATGCCGCGTCGCGTCGCTCGATGTAGCGCGGCGTAGCGCTACGCCGCGCGCTGATCTTGTTGTAGCGCGACGTCGCGAGGCGTCAAGCGGCATCGGGATGCATTGGGATACAACGAGCTGCAATGTCAAGAGGCCGCATGATGATGACTGACATTGTCCATCAAATACCTGTCACTTTATGGTCTACGAGCCTAGCATATTATGGTGGCCCCGTAGCCCCATACAATAAATCTACATTTATATCTACGCTTCAACACTATCTACATCTACACTTATATTATTATCTAGACTTCTACATTATCTACACTATCTACACTAATATAATAAAGAGGAAACTTTTGTTTGTTTTTTTGTTTGTTTCTTTGTTTGTTTGTATGTAATCGATAAACTCCGAAACTACTGGGCCGATTTCCAAAATTCTTTCGCCATTAGAAAGCTACAACATTCATGAGTAACATAGACTATTTTTTATCACGGCAAAACGGTAAACAGCAGAAAAAGCGGGAAACAAAGCAGACATTACCCAAATTAGCCAAACCGCTTTACCGATCCTCGCGAATTTTGGCACTGATATTACTAGCATATTAAAAACGGACATGGACCCAATGATATTATATGTAGGTTCTAGGTTGTAGATACGCCACCTGAGCAAAAAGTTGTGCCTTCAAATTGGTCTCCTGGAGACCAATAAATCAGTCAGCTGTCCTAGCGAGCGCACATGACACATATGCCATGCCATACGTGATGTCACTGAATTTCAGGAACCATTTTTTTGTGCAAGCAGTATGGAGGAAATGTGTCTATAATAAAATGTCTTTGCATGGACCACTTTTTGTCAGCCCTCGAGGATCTGGAGTACCTGATGAAGGCCACCAGCATCCCATCAAAACTATAAGTGATACGGTCATGTCTTCATAGAAAAAGTTGTTCACCATGACGGGCCGCATCTGCTGGCATATTGTCATCGAGGATCTGAGGTACCTGATGTAGACCACCAGCATCCCATCTAAACTATACGAGATACGGCAATAGCTTCAAAGAAAGCTACAACATTCATGAGTAACATAGACTACTTTTTATCACGGGAAAACGGTAAACAGCAGAAAAAGCGGGAAACAAAGCGGACATTACCCAAATTAGCCAAACCGCTTTACCGATCTTCGCAAATTTTTGCACTGATATTACTAGCATATTAAAACGGACATGGATCACTTTTTGTCAGCCCTTGAGGATCTGGAGTACCTGATGAAGACCACCAGCATCCCATCAAAACTATAAGAGATACGGTCATGTCTTCATAGAAAAAGTTGTTCACCATGACGGGCCGCATCTGCTGGCATGTGGTCATCGAGGATCTGAGGTACCTGATGTAGACCACCAGCATCCCATCTAAACTATACGAGATACGGCAATAGCTTCAAAGTAGAAGTTAATCAGCATGGTGGGCCGCTTCTGCTGGCACATGGTCATCCAGGATCTGGAGTACCTGATGTAGACCACCAGCATCCCGTATAAACTGTCAGAGATACGGTAATACCTTCAAAGTAAAAGTTATTTATCATGACGGGCCGCTTTTGCTGGCACATGGTCACGAGGGTCTGGAGTAGGTACCTGATATAGACCACCAGCATCTCATCTAAACTATAAGGTTTACGGTAATTGCTTTAAAGTTAAAGTTATTCAGCATGACGGGCCGCTTCTGCTGGTACGTGGTGACGAGGGTGTGGAGTACCTGATGTAGACCACCAGCATCCCATCTAAGTATAAGAGATACGGTAGTGGCTTCAAAGTAAAAGTTATTCAGTATGACGGGCCGCTTCTGTTGGCACATGGTCATGATGGTCACTTCTGCTGGAACCTACGGGAAAAGATCCAATTTCTACGAGAAAACAGGAAAGTAGCAGCGGGTGAAACCGACAAACTCTGAAACTGCTGAACCGATTTCAAAAATCTATCACTATTGAAAAGGTACAACATTTCTGAGTAACATAAGCTGCTTTTTAACACGCTTTTATTAGGTCGACCTGTATGTAAGTTAGTATGTATGTATGTTACTATGTACCAGTGGTAAAACCGGGAAATTAAGCAGATATTACCCAAACCGCTTAACCGATCTTCACGAGATTTAACACTGATATTGCTAGCATATCGAAGACGAACATGTACTGCTTTTTGTCAGCCCTTGAGGATCTGGAGTACCTAATGGAGGGCACCAGCAGCACTGCTAAACTATATGAGATACGAAAAAGCTTCTATCAAAATTTGCTTAGCATGACGGGCCGCTTTGCTGGCTATGGTCATCCATCGAGGGTCTGGAGTACCTGATGTAGATGACCAGCATCCCATTCAAAGTATAGATAAGAGATATTTGATGGCTTCATTGTAAAATTGTTCAGCATAACGGGCCGCTTCTGCTGGCACATAGTCATCGAGGGTCTAAAGTACCTAATGTAGACCACCAGCATCTTATCCAAACTATAAGAGATACGGTGATGGCTTCATTGTAAAATTGTTCACCATTACGGGCCGCTTTTGCTTGCACATGGTCATTGAGGGTCTAGAGTACCCGATGAAAATCACCAGCATCCCACCTAAATTAAGAGATAAGGTATTAACTTCAGTTGAAGTTGTTCAGCATGGTGAGGCCATTCAACTGGCAGTTAGATATCCAGGATGTGACATACCTAGAATGGAACACCAGAAACCTAGTTTAACCAAAAGAGACGGGCCGAGTTATTCATAATACTTATATTTTAAGTATTTTTGGTATCTTTTTCGGATAAATCGATGATAACCTATTAAATTGGTCATGACATGACAGATTCGCAGATTTTGTATTTTCAGAGAAAAATTACGTAATACTTACTTACCTACCTTTAATTTAAAACCCGGCGTGAACAAAAAATGCAGATTAACCCCTTTTTTCCCGATTTTTATATGAAACCTAATAGATATTAAACAAACTGCCTAAATCTATACAAAAATGTACCACTGTTGCTATATTTAAAACAAAATTGAAAGAGCACTTTTTATCTCAGTTATAACAATTTTATTTATATACAAACTATTATTATTAAACGTTAATCTTATTAGTTTATTTTATTATTTATATGTGTATTCGAATTTATTTAGTAGGCATATATTCTTGCAACATGTTTCTGTTTTATTTATTTAACTTAATGTATTTTATTTAGAAATTGATCATATTTTATTTTCTAATGCTCCCGTATACTCCTTGATTTTCATCCACGCTAGGTTGGCTGGAAGAAATCTCTTATAGAGATAAGCTCGCCTTTGTTTTTCAATTGTCTGTATAACTGTGTATTAAATGGTGAACAATAAAGAATTTAATAATAATAATATTTAAAAAAACTCACAAGTACCTTAAGGTTTATTAATTACCACAATTTTTTCCCATTTTGTGTAGAAAGGAATTAAACTCCAACGAGCGTTCTTTTATCGAATGCTTTTGTTAAATGCTGCTTTTCTTTTTTTATTAACAGTTAAAATTTTAAGTAATTAAATAGCGTATTAACAGCTGATCGGGAATTGTACGAGGACAAAATTAACATACATGAAAGATTTTTCGGTTTTATTCTCTAATCATGCCAGCAAAGTTTCGGTCACCACGTTGTGCGGCTATAGCCGTAGTATAAAAGTATACGGCGCTGCATTCAAGGAGTGCGACAGACGCGTTCGACTTTCATATGACTATAGTCACATCTGACGAACTTACACCTTTACACTCTGTCTGTAACCTACGCCTACCTTGCTCTACAAATGCTACTATCAACCATTTAAACTTAACTTATTTAGTCGTCAGGATCCCACTGCTGGGCAAAGGCCTCCCCTTCATCACTGGTACCGGCACTGGGGCTCCATTCAGTGATAGTTTTAGCCCATAGTTTCGCTTGGCATGTGGCAGACATGACCAGCCCAATCCCATTCGAGCTATGGCTGCACGTGCCACATCGGCATGGTTTTGGGACGCAGTATAGTATTCTGACCTAATCTACGAGTTCCAGTTTCCGAGTCAGAGTTTTCTAGTATACTGCGCCCCATTGCTCGCTGAGATATTGCTGGTCTTCTGAGCTTTTGTCAAAGGCCACGTCTGTGCCCCATAAGTGAGTATCGGGAGAATGCACATGATTTTGCGATTTCGCCTTCATTTGTTCCCTCGCTCTTCCAGGCTTTTCGGTGCATCTCGTAAGTAACTTGTTTGTCTTCTCGTGCCTGGAAGGAGACTATTTGGCTCAGATTCATTCTTCCACCCGCCACGTTCAAAGGCTCATATGTTATGAATTATATGATAATTGATAAATTAACAGGCGCTAATTCGTCGGTCCCGGTTGCTGTGTTACTTGGACGTATAAAAGTCCATGGTCGTAAACTCGGGCACCAGAGATCATCTAGTCGTTGGACGTCTCGGTGTCCTAGACGAAGAGAAAGATGTAGATAACGCTACACTATCTATCTATCTGACAGCATTTTTACTTTAAATTTAGAAACTTAACAGCCACAACAGTACACTGTTTGGACATGAGCTATTTTCTGGCAAACAAGCATATTGGCGATCGTAGTGCAACACACAGAAAACTGTTGCTTATTCCCAGAAATTTAAAGAATACTTAATTTATTTGACTCACAAGCAAACCACAGGTCAAAAAACAACTAAACTACATATGTTGGCTTGTACTAAGTGGCTTTTAAAAGTAGTTATCTATAATATTTTGTATCGTAAATGTAGCTGTTAACTTCAAAAATATGCCTATTAAAATAAAATAAAAGAATTTTGGGCTCTAAGAGAAGCACAGTCTTCCGTTCCGTTCCGATCGAAGCTCATACAAAGCTATCATATCACATAATCTTCACATACATCAAGCTCTTGAACTACTAAAGTGAATTGACAAGCTGACAAGCAGCACCGAGCGGCCGGAAGCGACATGAAGATGCATCGAGCGGCGCCGCGCGTTGCATCTTGATGCCGCTTGAAAATGACATTGCATCGTCGCGTCGCGTCTCGTCTCGTCGCCTTCTGTGGGAACTGACCCTAAGGCTCTGTCCGCATAGCGATTTTATTTCGCATCAATTTTTCTAAGTGCCTTTTTAGTAACATACTTATTCTTATGCAAGTTTGCGTGGAAAAATATCGCTTGTTTCTTCATGCAAAATATCGTGCGAGGAAAAAATCGCGGTAGGTACGCCTCATGATTGAATTGCTGTTAGTTTGTTAAATGGCGCGACTAACTCGTCTCATCTTATTATTTTAACAGGACAGACGCCATAACGCTTCAAAATGTTTACAGGAGCTGCCGACAAAGTTGGCAAGTGAACGACCTTAGGTGGAGACCACATTTTTGATGTCTGTTGCTGCGATTTTTAACGCATCCGTAACTCATGAACTAAGACACAGAAATACTAAGAGAAGGCTAATTTCCACCTTATTCCCAAACTTACTAAATGCCAAACTGGGGTGTTTACCAATGCGAGCCGGCCCGGGTTCGATCCCCGGTCGACGCATGACATTTGTTCTATTTCTTATTTTCATTTACGAGAATAATATGGCACTGTAAGTTCATTAAATTCCTAATAGATGGATGGATATTTTTACGGAAATCAGGTGAAAATTAATCCTTTCACGTCACTTGTGATCCCCGAGTTACCAAGTTACGAGTACTCCGAATATCTTTACTGCGTATCATCTGATATGGTCGGAAGTCGCCACATCACGGATGCGCTGTTTACTCTAGCAAACCGCAACTGGTGCGCGTGCGCATGTTATTATTATTTATTTTTACACCCGCTTGCGCACGCCCCGCTTTTTTTGTTGGACCACCCGAACCGTGCCTTCACAATGGAGGACGAACAGATGGTTTCAACACTGCTGGTCGTCCACTCTTGTAAAATTTTAAAGCTCTTTCGCAGCGAGCAATGGACATTTTTTTGCGTCACGTCGGTGTAGCCCAGTGCGCTCCCTTTATTTTCGTTGCACAGCTGACGGTCAGAGCATAAGTCCCAAGCTACAAATAACAATAGTCACTAATCCATCATAAAAGTTCAAAGTGGGTTGTTGTGTGTTGTACTTAGCATCTTCGAAATAAAGTACAAAAGTGATAAACAAACATTGGTAGGTACTTTTATAATTTCAAAGTAGATCAGGGTAACAATATGAAAATAGGTTGCGGCTAAAAATATAA
Organism: Phthorimaea operculella; assembly: GCA_024500475.1. Classification (NCBI taxonomy): domain Eukaryota; kingdom Metazoa; phylum Arthropoda; class Insecta; order Lepidoptera; family Gelechiidae; genus Phthorimaea; species Phthorimaea operculella. Next base: position 100,786 of record JANFCV010000195.1, read on the forward strand.
GCAACTTTTACAGCTTGTAGAGTTAGAAGTTTGTATTAAAACGCGGTAAAAGTTTCTTAATCACGTATTCGTAAAGTAGTATCGCATCGTTTGATGTGGGTTATGGATGCGTGTGTTCGTAACCCGCGGGCTCCTGGTGGCCGACTCCACTTCACGGTGATAAACGCAGTCGGCCCGCGACCCGCGCGTCCTCGTCATCCGTCACTATGCCAATGTTGACGGTATACTCCTATTTCAACCTTTATATTTACACTTTTTTTAGGAGGGGCAATCAGTAATGGGGAGAAAAATCACTAAGCTCATTGCAGATGGCAGCAGCCGCAAGGTGCCTAAATGACGTAAAGACTATAGGAGTGAAATAAACTTTGACATTGGCCGTTGGCCTGACGTCAAGCCTCTTTGGGAATGTCTGCCTGACATCAACCCTCTTTGGGAATGACGTCATCCTTCATTGTGAATGCCTGACGTCAACCCTCTATGGGAATGCCTGATGTCAACCTACTTTGGGAATGTTGACGTCAACCCTCTTTGGTAATGACGTCAACCCCCTTTGGGAATGACGTCAACCCTCTTTAGAAATGACGTCATCCCTCTTTGTGAATGCCTGACGTCAACCCTCTTTGAGAATGCCTGATGTCAACCCTCTTTGGGAATGACTCTAGCAGTTAGAAGTTTGTATTAAAACGTGGTAAAACTTTCTTAATCACGTATTCGTAAAGTTGTATCGCATCGTTTGATGTGGATTATGGATTGTTTGTTTTCGTAACCCGCGGGCTCCTGGTGGCCGACTCCACTTCACGGTGATAAACGCAGTCGGCCCGCGACCCGCGCGTCCTCGTCATCCGTCACTATGCCAATGTTGACGGTATACTCCTATTTCAACCATTATAGTTATCTAAAGTAAGGTCGACCGAATAGGCCATATGTGACAGCAGTCAAAATGAAAATACATGTCAACGATGAAAAATAGACCTCATGTCATAGCATTAACATGATTTTGACAGCTGTCAAATATGGTCTATTCGAACTGACGGTACTGTAGACTTTCTTTTAGGAGGCACAATCAGTAAGACGTGAAGCACATATAACGTCCGTTTGTGCCTTATTTTTACGCAGTGCTACAGTGAAAATTCGATTTTCAACCTTATTTCCATAAGAAATACGGTTTATGTCAAACGGCACATCACACAACGCTGCGTCGACGAATGCGTCTGTCAAACCGTCTTTGACATAAACCGTATTTGTAAGGGAATAAAAACGATAATTTGTGTTCTCCTATCGCATGCGTTACGGAGCGGAAAAACGGACGTTATGTTTTTCTTAGGTATGTGTGTTTCTCGTCTTAGTTTTTTAATTATTATGTATCAGAAAGTAGTCGCACCGTTTGATGTGGGTTATGGATGCGTGTGTTTTCGTAACCCGCGGGCTCCTGGTGGCCGACTCCACTTCACGGTGACAAACGCAGTCGGCCCGCGACCCGCGCGTCCTCGTCATCCGTCACTATGCCAATGGTGACGGTACACTCCTATTTCAACCTTTATACTTTTTTAATCAGAGGAGCAATCAGTAATGGTGAGGAAAACTCTAAGCTCGTTGCAGATGGCAGCAGACGCAACTTGCCTTAAAGAAGTAACTAAACTTTGACATTGACATTTTTTCCACCAATGACAGAAAAAAGGCTCACTTGAGAGTGGCGCCATTAGTTCTCCAGGTTGCTACGGCACTAGACCATTTGAAGGCTGAATCTCCTACGTCAGTGGTCTCTCTCTCTCTCTCTCTCTCTCTCTCTTCGTGGTCAGTGAACCCTGGTGTCAGAGTTTTTCAACTGCCTACTGCAAGCAGCAGGCCTCTGACATGGTTGTGTAATGACCGGTTTAGAATAATCAGGTGGTACAGCCTGCAATATCCTAACCAGACAGGGAACAAATTCAAAAAGTGATAAATATCAACTTTGTGAGTGACCCCACCGGGAATTTAACCCGGTACCTTCTGCGTAGTAGGTACTCATACTAACCACTGCGCCACATCGGCTGTCAATGGTGAACTCATGGGTCTACCTACCTACACTGTGCATGGGAGTCTACTTCTAAAACTGACTGCAATAGCCACCCAAAGAGCGCAACAGCACAAAATAGAGAATTTACAGAAGAACAGCTTGCCCCTTTTACTTATCAATTATGCCTACACTCTTGGTAGGCTACTTTTTATTTATGATTTTTTTTAATTCGTTACTCTGGGAGAACATACTTAGATAAAATACTTACATTATATCAAACTTACACTTTAACACACTTCGCAAAAATATTTGCACTTGCTAGTGGTCATTTTGCCTTCGGCCCGCACCGAAAGTTATTGACACACAGAGCCGACTTGATACGCTTATTTAAATTGAGTTCAACTCAATCCAGAATAAGTAGGAAATAGTTGTAACAGGAATGCCCGTCCAGGCGTTCGCTGGTATCGCAGCCAACATAAAAATTCTCCCTCGACGTTCCACTTGATTAATGCTTGTAAAAAGCCCAATTAAGCTAACTCCGGAACATTTTATTTAACTTTTTTTCTTAACCCGTATAACGCAAGCAACCCCCATTATAAATGCCACTTCTAAGTATCATCCTTCATTTTTATTCTGGAACTTATTAACAATTCATTAATCTTTACTTAGGTTGTGTGATGCCGGCTTAGAATAGCATCATCCCAATTCTACCCCTGGGTGTAGTGTAGGACGACGATACACAGGCCTACAAATTTCAAGTCATAACTTCCCCTTTTCGATCTGATGACTGATTCTAGGTAAATTTGACACGCTGATCACGAATGTGTAATTAGTTTTTCGCCATCACGTCCAGATTTTTCATAATCGACAAAGAAAGAAAATTGCAAAAAATAATACCCTTATATACAAAAAAAAAATATTTATTTAAAAGTACTTAGTAATAAAATAAATAAATATCAAAATATGATTTATAAGTAAGTGCTTATTTTGAAAACATGTTATTCATCTTTGTGAAATCTTGTCCTATTTTCTGCGAAGCTTCTATTTTGCGATTTTCTCTTAAATTTTCGGTTTGGCTCATCTCGCTTCAGGAGCCAACAGTAGTCCGCCAACATCCTAGTATTCCATCTTTCCTGATACCTCTTTTCCATGTCTTTCAAGTCCCGATGAAATCTTTCACCATGTTCTTCGCTAACGGCTCCTGAATTTTCTGGGAAGTAGTCAATGTGCGAATTCAGAAAATGAAGTTTAATGCTCATAGAACAGCCCATCAAGCCGAAATTTGTAATCATTTTGGCCACTATGTCTTTATAGTCAGGGCTTTTTCTGTTTCCTAAGAAATTTTTCACAACCTCCTTAAAGATTTCCATGCTACAAGCTCAATGTGTGAAAGTTTTTCATCGAATTTTTCCTCCTTCATTGATTTTCTTATATAAAATTCCTTCTTTCAGTTTACGAAGTCTGTTATGCATGCTCTTTGTTTTACCGGCATAAATTTACCACACATACCTATAACGAAAACTATTGGGAGAATATAAACAATTTTGTGAAGACATTTTTAAGTTTACGTTGTCTAGTGCGTAAAGCAACTGTAATATTTTTAAAATTTTGGGGGTATTTATACTAAAAATCATTATAATCACATTCATTTACCCTCTTCTAATGACTGATACAAAAAGAGTACTAAACAACCTATTTATCTCTAAAAATAGGACTATTAGTAAACGAGCCCAAAATCACTCATTTTTAGCGTAACAAAGACATATTTCTCATACTAATCATGTAGTAAATTAACACATTATAAATTGAGATTATATTAATTATACTAATAGATTAACTAAATGAAGTAACATTTAGATTTAACTCGTTGGTTTTTTTAAATTATTTTTTTTACTGTTCTCTCCGGGCGATTTTAAGCAAAATCTAAGTCTTGGAATAAAAAAGAAAACTGACGTGATGGATTTTTTTTACTATTTTTCCCATAATCAGTGTATCATAATCTATCGGAAACGCTATTTAGATATTAAAGGGGAAAACCATTGTAGGCCTGTAATTTATTCAGGGAACGGGCAGTGGCGTTCCCTGATACATGAAACGGCAAAGTGTTTCGGCCTGCAATAATTTCACAAAGTGTGAGTGCCCCACCGAGAGTCAAACCCGAAAACTTTGCGCAGTAGGCAGTTGCGCTACCACAACAAAATAGAGAGTTCACAGAAGCATTGTCGATTGTCACTTGTTACATAGCCAGGGTTTGCACCATTGCAAATTAGAGTCGGCACGAGGGGCGGCTTTGCACTGTCAAGAGTCAAAGTATAAGAATATCAAACAAAACAGCAAAATCTGATACAAGAACGTCAAATGATTCTGAGCAAATTTTAATCGAAGAAATATCGGGTGAAATTTTACTAGTGACCGATAGCAAAAACTCAGAACCGGCTGGTGATAAAGATCAACTTTCCCCAAGGAACATAGGTTGAAATACGAAAAAATTTTTTGGACCTCCCATACAAACTTGCCGATCAGCTGATTTCAGTTACTATGGGAGGTTCAAAATATTTTTTCGTATTTCGACCTATGTTCCTTGGGGAAAGTTGTTCCTTATCACTAGCCGGTTCTGAGTTTTCGCTATCGGTCACTAGTAAAATTTCACCCTATACAGGGTGTAAGGGACAGCCCTCCGAATACTGAAAGGGTGCATTCAGACCATGAAACTAAACAACTTCCCACAGAAATAAATTTCAGGAGATGTAAAAAAAATTTTGACCTCCCGTGATTTTGTACGGGAAGTCGAAAAAATGTTTTCGTTTCCTGAAATTTATTTCTATGGCAACTTGTTCAATATCATGGTCTGAATGCACCATATCAGTATTCGGAGACCTGTCCCTTACACCCCGTATAATGTTCATGGCAACTATCTTCTTAGTTACCTTGAGTTCCTCTGATAGGTATTCCAGTTATTTCCAGTTAAAGTCAGTAAGTGTCCATATCGTCGCTAGTACTGAGTGAGCCATCTAAAGGGGGTGCGTAACTTTTGTTATAAAAACAATTGATATATTTTTGTTTGTGATAACGCTAAAAAGACATAACACTCACTTAATATAATACTAACTTCGTATAAATTTATTTCGTATACTGCTTATTTCTTATAACGTTACATTTGATACAATATTATTTCATATACTGCTCAGATAATATATTATCTGATGATATACCAACATTTGAACTAATTTATTAATGATATAATGCATTTTGATATAATCCACTGAAAAATTTTGGTTGTTAATACCTGGGCTTAAACACGATGGGGGGGTGCGAGCGCAGCGAGCACGGGAGTTCGGGGCACCCCGACTTCGGATAGGTTAGGTTCAGAAGGCTATGGCGGAAGCGAGCAGGCGAGCGTAGCGAGCGCTCGCTTCTGCCATAGCCTTCGGGTTAGGTTGACATGTATGCATGCCTGCTTGTGCTTGCATGCATGCATGCATGCTTGTTGCTTGCTTGCTTGCATGCATGCCTGATGCTTGCTTGCTTGCATGCATGCCTGATGCTTGCTTGCTTGCATGCATGCCTGCTGCTTGCTTGCTTGCATGCATGCCTGCTGCTTGCTTGCTTGCATGCATGCCTGCTGCTTGCTTGCTTGCATGCATGCCTGCTGCTTGCTTGCCTGTATGCATGCAAGCAGGGGGACGGGGGGGCGCAGCCCCCTACAAAAGGGGGCTCGGGGGGCGAAGCCCCCCGCAAGAAAAAATTAGTTGGTCACCACTTTTTCGGTAATAATCTGCAACAAGTGATTGTATTACAAGGCCTATAAACTACAAAGATTTGCTATAAGGTTTTTACCACGCATTATACCAACTTATCGTTATAACATGTAATATTATAGCAAGTAATCATTATATCATTTATAAATTATTTGAAATAATAATTATATCAAATGATTGTTATGTGAAATAACGTTATACGAAGTAAAATTATAACAAATGTGCATTATATTAAATGAGACGTTATATTAAACAAAATTAGATAATTTGTTGGTATATCAAACAAAATTATATTAAAAATATTTATATCAATCATTACATACCCATCTAAAGGCACACCGCGCGCCGTTTCCCTAATTTGTGCTACCACAGCCCCACATCTGTATTTAAAGGTAACAGGTTATCTCTTGTAATAATATGGTCAATAAGGTGTGTCAGGATCGTAGCAAGTGGAAGGATGTATAGTCTTTGCCTAGCCCTCCGAGAAAGAGGCGTCCTATATGTATGTATGTTTGTAAGACCAATATGTACTCAGGAGCAGAGACACACGCTCAGTGGAACCCATTACTTTGATTGTAATTGTATTGTTCCACAGACAAGCCAACAGAGTAATTTTCCATTCCATTAATATAATCAATTTAAAAATTCACTTACACTGAAAACCGGCCAGTGATTTTATATTCCATGTGATGGGATTTTGTGGATGTGGACTATTTATTTGATTTTGTAGGTAATACCGGATCAGTATGTTTGGTTGGTGATACAAAATATTTGTAGCTTGTATAGTCCATCTGCTATCATAGTCTCATGACCGGCCTAAGCGGGAGGCCACTATGATAACGGATTGACTTCATCTAACCTAGTAAAAGTACCTGTATCTACCGTGCCTTAAAAAAGTGTAACCCACCCCGTAAAACCATAGCTTCCTCTAAGATACACAGGCTGAAACATTAAAAAAAATGTTGGTCCTCCCATAAAAATTGCCATTTGAACGTTAGGTTCAATTTTTCTTTCATGATGACCTATGTTCCTGGGGATTTTTTTTAAGTTTCTTAGAGGCTGGTTCGTTTCCTCCCTTCAAAGGAACGCAGTGCCTAGTTTTCCTAGCTGAATTCACCTGGCGAACCTCATATTTTCACAAGTAGTTTACTTACGTATAGAAAATCTGCAATTCGAATCTGAGACATCGTTGTTTATTTTGAGACCAACTTTCCGGGAACCGTGCCTTTTCGGAACCGTCACGGATTTCGAAGCGTTTCTTCCGATTTGTTATTCGAGCTCTCTATAGCAACGAACTTCACGCGTATTTCCAGAAAACAAACAAACTCATACAGGATTTAAGAACATCACCGTGTTATGTTACAAACGAACGTAAGGCGAGAAACACAAGATAAAGTCCTTTGTGCGTTATTTTTGCGCAGCTTTATCGCATGCGTTATGAAAATACAATTTTTCACCTTATTTTCATACAAACATTGTTTATGACAAACTGTATGACAGACGAATCCACTAGCGCCTGCTTATCGCACAACGCCACGTCGACGAATACGTCTGTCAAACAGTTTGACATATCAATTGTATTTGTATGGGAATGGTCGAAATTCGTATTGTCCCTGCCATACTTACTTATTTTATTAATATCTAATGAAGTATAGTCTTACTTACTTATTTTTTTAGTATAGTCCTGCGTATAAGCGTTAAGCAGCAATAACGCAGCGCAAAAATAACGCACAAGCGGACGTTACGTGTGTTTTTATCCTAAAGTGGGAGGTAATTCTCAGAAATTGTTATTTTGCAAATGCCTGAAAGTCTTTGATCATAAGGTGCTTCCATATAGGTAGAGAGGTACAAGTTACCATTCTATATCGCTATCACATGTATATCACAATTTATTTGAATTTTACTTTATCATACAAAATAATTCCCAAAAAACTTTGAATAGAAAGGTTTCCGTAGTAGCTAAGTACCTGAAAAATGTATAAAAGGTAACTTGGCACTGAAATAGTAAAGAAAATTCGGTAAATACCTCCTTAGTAGCCTTTTGATTTGAATAATGCCACGCGTTAGAGGCCAAGATATACTTGCTTAACTTGCAGGCTAGGATAGAACCGCGATAGGCCAGATGGTTGGTAGTGGCGTCAGCAGTACAGATGCCGCATGTTCAATTCCTGCCTGTAGTGGTTTATAAGGTGGTAGTAATATTGTAATATCAGTTTTTTTGAACCGCAAATGTAAGTTCAAAGTTTATAGGTAGGTAAGTTTGATGATTCTTCCTGTGTGACACAATTTTTTACTCTACCTGAGATAGGTACCATGTACGGGTATAAAATTCCTCAATCCCAAAATACGCAAAATGTAAAAAAAAAATGTACTTGACTGTACACTATAGTTTACCAATAGCTCAGTCGGCGAATAGCGTTTGTAAGCCTAACAAGCTAGTAGGCAGAGAGCGAGTTGGCGAATCGCGCCGGTTTGCGAAACGAGCAAGTTAGCTTACCGCTCGTACTCCGTACCTATACTGGGCCACTTGGTCGGGTACTGACCGTACTGTTTAATAAATGGGTATTAGCGCCCAAGGCTGAAGCAATCAACCAATGAATGAATGAGTTTCATAATCTTTAGATTCATCATGATGCTAAGATTTTAAGGGGCTTAAGGGTTCTAAGAAGTGGAACGATTTAATCGTGTACCTAAAGGACAATCCTCCGAATACCAACCAACTTACAGTAGTGGTTGTTCATACCTACTTATACTGGGAGTAACGGAAAGGGTATAACAAGCCGAAAGGAGGTCAAGGTACTCATGAAACTGAATAACTTTCCCCATGGAACATGGGTTGAAATATGAAAAAAAAAATTTGTACCTCCCAGAGTAAATCAATTAGCTGGTTGGCGATTTTGTATGGGAGGTCCAAATTTTTTTTCATATTTCGACCCATGTTCCATGGGGAAAGTTGTTCAGTTTCATGAGTACCTTAACCTCCTTTCGGCTTGTTATACCCTTTCTGTTACTCCCTGTACTTACAAGTTAATCCCTTGAATAGGTAGGTTGATATCCTAGCAATGGTTTTGGGGGTTAATGCTGTCCGCGTCCGTAGGCGACCCATCATGGGCTCATGACTCCAGATACCCTACACGTGACCCCTGGGCAGTGCCAAATGGACAGCACTCTTTCCGGTGGTAGGCTTCGGCCGCGGCTGGTCACCACCCTCCTAACTAAGACATGGCGCCAAGCGGCACCACCGTGTTCCGTCATGCAGTTAGGAGTAGCCATAATGGAGGTTAGGTATGTGCAGTAGTACCGCGGCAGTAGCAGTTTGAGGCGGCTGATTGTTGCGGCATCGAGTGGCTGGTTCTGGAGGGTAGCGGGATCCGAAGCACGGTGCACCGCTGGCCGACCGTGGGAAGTTGGGGGCCCAAGTAACGGAAAGCCACCCGTGAAAGGCTGCCCCGCCACCCAACGAAAAATCCCGGGATGCTCCACCTTGCCGGTTGGCAACCGGATGGGAGGACCAGGTGGCAATCCCCCGGGGGGGTTCGGGCGTCCCCGCAGTCTCCAACCCAGCTATCTTTGTGTGCCGTCGCAATCAGACCGTTCTCCAGGCTAAACGCCAAGCGGTACCTCGCACAACTGCCTTCCTCCTGCCTATTCACTTTTCCCCACTTCACGCATTTAAAATATGACCAATACCAAGAAAAGGATAACGATGAAACAGCGGTTGCACGTCCTCCCACTTAAAGTGCACCTTACAAACATCCGAGGTTTGCACTCCAATCTCATACCTGTCCACCACCATCTTGAGACAGAAAGACCGCATCTGCTGTTCCTCACTGAGACGCAAATAAGATGTCCAGCTGACGCGGCGTACCTCAGCTATCCTGGCTACTCCTTGGAACATAGGTTTTTACCTCGTGCCGGAGTCTGTGTGTACGCTCGCGATGACATCTGTATCAAGCGTCTCAAGAACCTTGAGGCTCCTGGATTATCCACACTGTGGTTACTGGTCAATACTGTAGTGGCCCAAAATGTGTATGCCTGTATTTATCGCTCGCATAGTGGAGATTCGGAGACAACTAAATTATTTGAACAACTAAGTGATGCTAGCTGCTGATGAGGTTCTGCAGAGATACCCTTCGGCGCAGCTAGTTATCCTGGGGGACTTTAATGCCCACCACAAGGAGTGGCTGTTCGCATACCAGGAGACCGATCATGCTGGGAGAGAGGCGCGCAAATTGGCACTGTCGCTAAATCTCTCCCAGCTTGTAAGCTGTGCGACAAGGGTTCCCGATGTGGAGTCTCACACAGCCAACTGCTTGGACCTTCTGCTGACGACTGATCCAGACCGATGCTCAGTGTCGGTTGTAGCACCTCTGGGCACATCCGACCATTGTCTGGTGAAATCTGTATCCGTGTACTCACCACCCGATCAGGGCCCTCGTGGTATGAGACGGGTGTGGCGATACAAGTCAGCAGATTGGGAGAAAATGCGCCATTTCTTTGCGTCCTATCCGTGGCAGGCCTGTTTTTCTTCAGGAGAATCGTCGCGCTGCGCTGATGCCATAACAAAAGTCCTGCGTCAGAATATGGAGTATTTCATACCGTACTATGATGTTTCTTCTGGTAGCAAAGCTCGCCCATGGTTCAATGCTGAATGTAACCGCACTGAAGCGCTAAAACAGACGGCTTACCTAGCCTGGGCTGACGCTCGATCGCGCAAAGCTTCGAATACTCGGGATTTGAAGAAAACCTACAATAAGGCCTCTAAGTCTTGCAAAAAGGAATTACGCAGAACACGTTTCAAGCACATCGGCACTGTAGGCGCCAAACTTGCCTCCCATCCTGCTGGCAGTAAGGCATTCTGGTCTCTGGCAAAGGCAGTTGAGACCAATTTCTGCCAGCCTTCTTTGCCGCCATTGCAGAAACCTGATGGGTCGCTTGCTCACACTGCGGAAGAGAAAGCGAACCTGTTTGCTTCCCTTTTTGCGGAAAACTCGCGTCTAGATACCGCAGGTAAAACGCCACCATCGTTACCTAAAGTCGGCTGCAACATGCCAGCCGTCTGTATTCGCCAGAAAGAGGTACTTAAAATCCTGCGAAACCTTTTACCTTTACCTTTACAGCCACAACAGTCCACTGCTGGACATGGGCCTCCCCCGTATTGGGGGGTATTGCGAAACCTAGACGTAAATAAAGCGAGCGGCCCTGATGGTATCCCTGCAATTGTTCTGCGTAACTGTGCGCCTGAGTTGTCTCCGATATTGACACGCCTGTTCCGCCTCTCACTGGAGACTGGTGTAGTTCCCCAATCGTGGAAGCTTGCAAACGTGCAACCTGTGCCCAAAAAAGGCAGCTGTGCTGACCCTGCCAATTATAGACCCATATCAGTCACCTCTATACTCTGCAAGACTATGGAGCGTGTACTAAACAATAGGCTCCTGGCTTACCTCGAGAGCAATGATCTCCTTATCGACAGTCAATACGGCTTCCGCCGCGGGCGGTCAACAGGGGACCTCCTCGTGCATGCCATCCACTCTTGAAGCGAGGCTATCGAGAGGCACGGCGAAGCCCTCGCCGTATCTCTGGATGCCTCAAAGGCATTTGACAGGGTCTGGCACGCAAGTCTTATTAACAGATGACAGCACGGTTGTTGATAGGTACCTGTCCAGTGCAAAGGCCAGCAATGAATCTACTCAGTCTTGTCGAGAGGCCCTAGTGAGTCGCCTAAACTTGAATCTTGAAGCAATATCCGAATGGGGTGATGCAAATCTTGTCAAGTTTAATGCATCTAAAATACAGGTATGTCTATTCTCCACTAAACGGAGTCCCTTCGACCTGACTCCGACTTTCCGAGGTGTATCCGTACCGATTTCCGACCATCTTGAGCTTCTTGGCATGAACCTTTCATCTGACCTGAACTTTGGACATTATATTGAGTCTTTGGCCACGACTGCAGCAAAAAGACTCGGAATTCTCTCGAAGGTCAGGCGATACTTCACACCAGTGCAGCTTTTACAACTATACCAAGCTCAAGTCCGTTCCTGCATGGAGTATTGCTGTCACCTGTGGGACGGGTCTGCCAAATACTAGCTTTCAGCCCTGGACTCGATTGAGAAGCGCGCCAAGAAACTCATCGCTGATAGGGCACTAATTGACGCAAAGTTACAGAGCCTCGAACACCGTCGCAAAGTAGCTTGCTTGTCGGTATTCTACAGGATACATTTCGGGAGTGTGCACAGTCTCTCCATGACCTGATACCTCCGTCACCATTCCATCTCCGGTGCACGAGACGCCGGTTTGGATTCCACCCTTATATCGTAGACATCCCGCAAATTCGCACAAAGCGCTTCGCTTCTACATTTTAATGCGAACTGCTAAGGAGTGGAACTCCCTGCCTGCGGATCTGTTTCCGGAACGTTATAACCTGGGCCTTTTCAAGGCGAGAGTGAATAGGCATTATCTGGGCGAGCATGTTCCATCATCGTCTGCATCGTCACTTAACATCAGGTGAGATTGCGGACAAATGCTTACCCATTATTTATACAAAAAATGGTATTAAAAGTGTGTCAAACCGGACCGAAACTCGGAACTCATAATGGTCCCAATTCCACGTGACTGTCAAAGATAGCATTTTTAGAATAGCGCTGTCACTTTTAGTGAAATGTGCTTAGAAAAGAATAGTAGACATCATAGAGCATTTTAATCATGTCTTGTTTAAAATGTCTATGGTTTCTTCGATATTTCCGATATTTCGCACATTTTCTTCTATGCTTTGCTGACATATTTTTGATAGCCGCTGGAGTTTGACAGATAATGCGTTAAATTCATAAATCATAGACAATTTAGTTGAAATCATATACTCCTTTTCTAAGTCTATTTTACTAAAAGTGACAGCGTTATTCTAAAATTGCTATTTTGTCAGTCACATTGAATAGTGACCATTAGGTATATGGATAAAAATATCCGTGACAAACCGGAACCCAGTCAAAAGGAGTCCCGCGGGTAAGGCAAGAAGTACCCAAGTATAGGTATGTTTTATCAGGTTGGCAAACCCGAGTGAACGTGTCACCAGGGGTCAACATCACAATAACAATACGAATGTGTACCGACGGTCTCCAGTCGGACAAAGGGTTACCTATTTGTAGGACCACAAAGGTGAAGGTTCCGTGCAACGACCACGCAGCCATATAGACGCCTAACTATTGTGTACTTTCCGCGGCAAACATTTTTTATTAAGTTGAATTTGTTTTAATTATTCCGACTTTTATCATTAGTACTGGTGACGTGTCTTAAAAATAGGCTATCGCGGCTCAATTTTAGCCTGCGAAATTATGCAAGTGTATCTTGGCAGGGCTTCATCTACTTGTATAGTTTTGTAACTAGTACAAGAAGCCACTGACAGATTATAAAGTAAGGCCAACCAGACGAGATAAAAAGTGTAAACTAATCTGAAAGAGACAGCTGACATTATACCATATTATGACAGATAAGGACAGATAGTAATAACTGTCACCGAGTCATACAAAAGTTGTTTACATTAATTATCTCGTTTCGTTGGCCATACTTACTTTACGTCAATATATGTAGATTCAGTATAGAGTATCAGAGATCAGTTAAGCTAGGCATGCGACGCATGACATAGATTTTCTATATACCCCTATGTAAAAAGTATTCACTTGTTTTGATAAATTCCTTACGATTTGACACATTTTTGTCTTCTCGGCAAGTCTCTCTACAGTGCGCATGATTGCCATACAGCCACTTTTTGAATTTAGTGCATTTTTTTTTTTTTTTATCTATGATGGGCTTACTCTTGACCCCCATCTTACCCTAGAGCAGAGATGGGATCTACGGTGGAGCGAGCTTGCCCAGAAGATGCCTATTCACTCTAGACTTAAAGAGATTCAGGTTATTGCACTCGGAAATACAGACGCAGGCAGGGAATTCCATTCTTTAGCAGTGCGCATAATGAAAGATGATTTGAAGCGCTTAGTGCGTAATGTGGGTATATCAACTAAGAACGGATGGTAGCCGGCCGTGCGTCTGGATGTCCGATGGAAGAAAGGAGACGGTGGTATGAGCTCATGCAGCTCACGCGCACACTCTCCGAAGTACAATCTGTAGAAGACCGATAGGCAAGCAACCTTGCGGCGGTGAGCCAGGCTGTGAAGCTTGGTCGCCACCAGTTTTTTATCACCTATTAATCTCTTGGCTCTGCGTTCCACCGAATCCAGTGCAGCAAGCGTAAATCCTACTAATTGTGCTTGTGTCACACGTCTTACAACTGAAATCCATTGATTCACACCCTAAACATCAAACGAGTAGTAAAAATTGTGATACGAGGGGTTAGACTAATATGTTTGTGGACTCCAGTGACGGATTTCAAATGTCACGCTGAAATTAAGCTTCTGATTAAGCTTCAGAAAATAGGTATTCGACTTCAGTATGCTGTCTAGTAGTAATAAGGTCGTGGGTCTTGGGTATAAGTAGGTATGTAGGAAAAGGTTTTCGCTTCAGGACATCCACTGTGCAGATAACACATTGTTTGGAATACGATAGCTTTTGTTATGAATTTCACTTTAACGACGACATTCCGGAAATAGCTTTGCACCCTCAACAGATTTTTTCTTAGTTTCTAGTACCTACCTAATAGTAGTATTAATTATTACGTTATTATTATACGCATAAATGTGCCATGTGGTGCCGGCAGAGTGTGCCGTGTGGTGCCGGCAGAATAGAGTAGCACCACCCCCTCTCTTCCCGTAGGGGTCGTAAGAGGCGACCGAGGTACCCGACCCAAACAGCCAGGGCCAACTGTCCGGTGGCGGTTAATCCACCACAAAAGCATTCCCAAGGAGGGTTGACGTCTGGTAGGCGGCCGGTCGTAATATTCAGCCAAATCCTTTTGCAACACGATTTTGTGTTCAACGAAACGTGTTGCGCTGACCCCAAGTATTTGGGATAAGGGCAGGAAGATGATATTATACGCATAAAGCGACTTAATTTTAAACTAAGTATGTATTGATTCCACCATTAGGTATTTACACATCTTTTATCCCCAATGTCCTAATTCATATGAAAAGGGGACAAACAACAACTTTGGTTGACTTTGGTAACACCTGTGGTACCTAATTACACTCTTGTAGGTTAGAAGATTTGAAGATAGTTTATGTGATTGATTGATTTAATGATTACCATCCTTCAATATTAAGAAATAAGCTGTTGTAAATGATTTGTCGTCAATAGAAAACCTGAAATGTAAATAATGTTTTTTCTCAATTCCCATCGAATGAATTTTGCTGTGGCCTAGGTATCAGACTCCTAGGAACATTTTATGCGCTATAACTCAATACTGAGCTGCATTTAGTCCAAGGTCCATACAAAATTAGTCAAATGGTCAACAAGGTCAACATCTTTTGTTCCAGGTTGCCCTTCACAATGACAACGCGGAAGGAATCAGTTCTAAGACGGCATCCGCACCAGTAGCCATCATGGCGGCTGCGATATCGCGTCAGCGCGCTCTGCTGCTCGCTCTGTTGCTGCTGTGCAAAGGTCAGTGCTGTTCAACTACGCAATGTAATACAGAATAAACTAACATCCGCACCACAGACAAGATGGCGGCTGCGATATCGCGTCAGCGCGCTCTGCTGCTCGCTCTGTTGCTGCTGTGCAAAGGTCAGTGCTGTTCAACTACGCAATGTAATACAGAATAAACTAACATGCAATAATTCAAGATGGCGGCTGCGATATCGCGTCAGCGCGCTCTGCTGCTCGCTCTGTTGCTGCTGTGCAAAGGTCAGTGCTGTTCAACTACGCAATGTAATACAGAATAAACTAACATCCAATCAATCAAGATGTCGGCTGCGATATCGCTCTGCTGCTCGCTCTGTTGCTGCTGTGCAAAGGTCAGTGCTGTTCAACTACGCAATGTAATACAGAATAAACTAACATCCAACCAACCAAGATGGCGGCTGCGATATCGCGTCAGCGCGCTCTGCTGCTCGCTCTGTTGCTGCTGTGCAAAGGTCAGTGCTGTTCAACTACGCAATGTAATACAGAATAAACTAACATCCAACCATTCAAGATGGCGGCTGCGATATCGCGTCAGCGCGCTCTGCTGCTCGCTCTGTTGCTGCTGTGCAAAGGTCAGTGCTGTTCAACTACGCAATGTAATACAGAATAAACTAACATCCAACCAAACAAGATGGCGGCTGCGATATTGCGTCAGCGCGCTCTGCTGCTCGCTCTGTTGCTGCTTGTAAAGGTATGTGCTGTCAAAGAAATAGTAAGGCTAGTTAAGAAGAAGAAGAAGAGGGAAAAGAAGAAGAAAGTAATGTGACGTGCCTCAGCAGCGCTGCCCAGGCGCACGCGCTTCGAACTACACTGGTGAGGCGTCGTGATACCGGCCATCTAGTGGTATAATTCAAGGCGCCTACCGGCAACCTATAAATAGCAACAGGTTTTCAACTTATAACTTTCTGCGGCAAAAAAACTAAATAAAGGTGTCAACTCATCATTCCAGCGATCCGCCAGATTGCGATCAGTATGCCTTCTTGACCGCATGATCCTCATTAAAGATCCTCTTGGATCGTATTGTTACAAAAACGTAATTGTTCTTACTAAGTAATATTTTAAAGTGAAATTCATCATCTTTATTAAAAATGTCCACAAATCTATCGATCGAATTAAAATAAGTATCCAGAAATGCGAAACCTATTTTAAATTCACCAAACTATATGCAAATTGTGTAATCCCATTGGAAGCAAGTTTTCAGGGATTGAGCACGAGTTTTGAAACCAAATTACGAGGGGAGGTCATGTCTGATCGCGGGCAAAGAATACCCAATTAGTACTGGACTAATGCTACATTCTACATACAAGGTTTCAAAGGTGTAAGTTTCGTAAAGGGACAAAGGGATGGCGTTAAAAATAGCATAAGGCCAGAAACACACGCACGGTGGCGTGCCTATGTGCGTCGTTTGTTTGATTTTCCACCTTATTTTCATACGAATACGGTTCTTGTCAAACGGTTGGACAGACGAATCCGTCAATCGTCATCGTATGAAGGTTGGGTGGAGAATCGAATGAATGACGCTCAAACGGACATTGCGTGTGTTTCTCTACTAAAAATATCCGAAGAATGTTTTTTGATATTTGCCCTTCGTTTTTGGATTAATACGGTAAATAATGTTTCTCATATTTTATATACCTAAGTTATATCGTTGTACAGTACGTTATTGATATGGGATAGGAGTAGTATAAAAATATCATGTCAAAGTAACTGTAACAAAACTCTGAAGAGGTAAATGAACGATATATTACGATCAGTCGCGATTACGATATAGGTACTATGATTTTATTTGGGTAATATGATTTACTTATTGGACACAATAATAAAGACATCTATTAGGGTGATATTGCTTTTGATAAATGAGATGACAAGAATGTTTCCGTAACTTCAGAGCTGACTAGTGACTACGAGTATTCTTTGCTGTTTATTTTCTAGTAGTGAGGTAAAGTAGAAGCATGATATACCTACTGTTAGTTATTAATTTTAACACTGTTGGATTTATGTTCCCTAATTGTAAAAGTCACGGTTTATTTTGTGAATAACGTAAACAATGATGACAGGTAACACAAGTGTTGCTAGAATCAAATAATAATGTCCGGTAGGAGTGGTACTGTATTTCCTCGTACGATGGGCCAACATATTCTATTTCTTTCATTGGTTTGTTAACTGACAAAGATACCACTATCGAGTTGACCAGGCAACGTTGGTCCAAGTATGCTTCGAAATACAGTACCAGACTATTAAGTGGTGGTGTAGTGAATTTAATAATTGTCAAAGTTTAAAAATATAACGGTACCCTCTGACATTCTGTATTAGGAGTTTGGTGAATAAAGTCGTGCCATATAGTGTAAACTATTCCAGGCCTTTTCATTTTAACATTTCAGAAGTGTTTTTTCGATTTTCCACGTGCAATTTTTAGCTCGAGCCACTATACATAAAATGAAACCAACGTGAGTTTTGCGGCAGTGAAGCAGAATAAAAAAAAAGGCGCCTTTTTCTTTCGTGTGGTACAACGAGTCGTCCAACGACCTTATAACGCGCCTGCACCAACCAGAAGGAATGGTGGAGTCGTGTGATGATAAATGATGGATGGGCGATCGGATTGATTGAACGGCAACATCGTGAATCATCGTGGACTGTTCGCGGTGAAGAGGTGCTATGTGCAATTATCACAATAGCTCCCATATCATGGTGTGTAGACTGTGATTCAGTAAGGTACGTTTGAAAGTTATAATTACTAGTTATGTACCTACCCTCCTTGTGCTTACATATTTGGTAAAAGATTAGATTCAGTTTGATATATATGTATGTATTTGAAAATTAGCAGTTACGTTTATTTTTAAAGAAGAAAATCACGCCTATGTCGTTTACATATCACGCCTGCATCCTTTGCGGGGTAGACAGAGCGTTCCTATGACAGATGTTGAGGGTAGTTTCAAAAATTGTATATCCCTATTGTGCTCATTGCCTAAAAATGTAATACAAAATGAATCCTTTATTCGTTTCTTACGGCATTCGCCTTAAAAACATATATTTTGTGATGCTGTTCTAAACCGACATCACACTATGGTGGTAGGTACTGTCACAATACTAATACTTTCTTTTTGTTGTTTTCTCGGAACCCGTGACAAAATATATGGATACAATGAGATGCTGATGGGCTGCTTTCGACTGGAGAAAATAACGGCAGTCGCTGATTCCTGTACAGACAGCATTAGAGTTTTGCGACCGAAACATTTTATCATAAAAAAACATCTCCCGAAACTATTTATATAACAGGTACGTAAACCAGTACTGATATGATAAGAAAATTTGGTACATTTATTAGTTAAATACTAATTATTTTTATATCAAGAACTTTCTGCACCGTCATCTCAAGTGCACGAAACCGCAAAAGGCAGATTATTTACGTATCAATCAATCAGTTAATGTCAATTTTGTTCTTATTCTGGCTAAGGTTCTTTAAACCACATCTGTAACAAAAAAAAAAAACGTGTGTTCTTCATATCAATTATTTACTAATGTTATTCTTTTTCACATGTTGCGACATTGGTTGGAGGCATTGGGAAAGCTATAAGTATGGCAAAGAGAAGTGATGGAATCTCACACGAGCAACGTTCAGCCATGAAAAGTAAATATAAGAAAGAAGCTCATCGAAGAAAATATCGTTGATATTGCTATTGGTGGAGACTAGTTGGCGGCCTGATCTATTTCTGTAGGGTCGTGTGGGCTACAGTGAATCGCTTTGTTTTCCAATTATCGTTTCTTAGCAATAGATGAACGTAGAAAGTTCAAAGTATGTGAATAGTGTACTAAATTTCTTTTTTTTTCATACTTGATATATCGATTTTTTTTGTGTTTATTTCAAAAGTCAGAAGTGAGCCGTTGTGTACTAAGGTACAATGGTCGGTCTGATTTAGGCATTAGATCATTGTGGATAAATATAGATAGAGAGTAATAAATTAAATGAATACAATTAATAGTTAGCCAAATAGGTCAAAAATTTAGATTTCATTATCAATCGTATCAAGCTAAAAGTAATCTTAACAAGAATTAATAAAAATTACAACAGCATTTTTATTTACTTGAATATTTTACTTTTGAACTTTTTAACTTAATCCATTGTGTATCTTTGGGGTATGCGCCACTGTAGCAACCGATGCCAATTTGTAATTATAATAATGATATATTGATTTTCGTAAATCACTTTTGGATAAGACATATTGTGTTAATTAAAAAAAAATATCACCAAACCGAAAATGTTCATATTGATGAAGTGAGAACATAAGAAATTACACAAAGCTAAAGCTTAATTTTAACACATAAACTTTAAAATTCCACAAGATTTATTTAATTTTGCGCTAGAGGCGCAAAGGATCATGCCCACTCCAGTATGGATGTTTGTCCATTGCTTGCCTCACTACTTGCAGGCCTCGCATCAAAGCCAAAGTTAAATAATCATATAGTCTTATTATTGCTTAACATTTTGTAACTGAAAATAATTTAATTATGACAGGAGTTCTGTAGTTATTGAATGTTAAAGTTGGGTGTTGGAAGAGACAAAAAAATCTGAAGTTTGTCTTTATATCGAGTATTTCGTTCTTAAATCGTTACCGTTAGCTGTACCGAAGTTAACAGTGCGAAAAAGATTCACACAAATGTAAAATCTTTGGGAAAAATACCTAACCGTAAAAAAAAAACCTTTAACTGTTAAGCCAGTCTCCCTGTTTTGTACAACAATTGCCGTAGCTATTCTTCATTAGAATGAGGGATATTACATGTTGCTTTAATTTTCGTTTTGAGGCGAGACAATTTCTTAGACCAGAAATGGGCAATCTCCTTTTACTGTTTCATTCATATTTTGTGTGCCAAGCTTGTCTATGACCGATCCAAAACATATTATATGCTAGTTCCTTAAACACAAAATCTTACTGAGCCTGTGTTCCCCAGTATTAAAGTAAAATATAAAGGTAAACAGTCAAAAGAAAAAGAAGAATAATGATAATATTATATTAGTAATGATTTACAAGATGTGTTTTAGGAAGCCACATTCTAATCCATTTAAATTATATAAATAATATAATAGCAATAAAATAACATAACAAAAATAAACCTTCACAGAAATAGATATTTATTGACTTAAGCAAGCGATGTTCCATCATCGTCTGCATCGTCACTTAACATCAGGTGAGATTGCGGACAAATGCTTACCCATTATTTATAAAAAAAAAAAGTAAGCAAGCAAGTAAGCAAGTAAGCAAGTAAGCAAGTAAGCAAGTAAGCAAGTAAATAAGTAAACAAGTTAACAAGTATACAAGTAAACACGTAAACACTAAAACAAGTAAACAATTAAACAAGTAAACAAGTAAACAAGTAAACAAGTAAACAAGTAAACAAGTAAACAAGTAAACAAGTAAACAAGTAAACAAGTAAACAAGTAAACAAGTAAACAAGTAAACAAGTAAACAAGTAAACAAGTAAACAAGTAAACAAGTAAACAAGTAAACAAGTAAACAAGTAAACAAGTAAACAAGTAAACAAGTAAACAAGTAAACAAGTAAACAAGTAAACAAGTAAACAAGTAAACAAGTAAACAAGTAAACAAGTAAACAATTAAACAAGTAAACAAGTTAACAAGTAAGCAAGTAAGCAAGTAAGCAAGTAAGCAAGTAAGCAAGTAAGCAAGTAAGCAAGTAAACAAGTAAACAAGTAAACAAGTAAACAAGTAAACAAGTAAGCAAGTAAATAAGTAAACAAGTTAACAAGTATACAAGTAAACACGTAAACACTAAAACAAGTAAAACAAGTAAACAAGTAAACAAGTAAACAAGTAAACAAGTAAACAAGTAAACAAGTAAACAAGTAAACAAGTAAACAAGTAAACAAGTAAACAAGTAAACAAGTAAACAAGTAAACAAGTAAACAAGTAAACAAGTAAACAAGTAAACAAGTAAACAAGTAAACAAGTAAACAAGTAAACAAGTAAACAAGTAAACAAGTAAACAAGTAAACAAGTAAACAAGTAAACAAGTAAACAAGTAAACAATTAAACAAGTAAACAAGTTAACAAGTAAGCAAGTAAGCAAGTAAGGCAGTAAGCAAGTAGCAAGGTAAGCAAGTGGCAAGTAAATGGCAAACAAGTAAACAAGTAAACAAGTAAACAAGTAAACAAGTAAACAAGTAAACAAGTAAACAAGTAAACAAGTAAACAAGTAAACAAGTAAACAAGTAAACAAGTAAACAAGTAAACAAGTAAACAAGTAAACAAGTAAACAAGTAAACAAGTAAACAAGTAAACAAGTAAACAAGTAAACAAGTAAACAAGTAAACAAGTAAACAAGTAAACAAGTAAACAAGTAAACAAGTAAACAAGTAAACAAGTAAACAAGTAAACAAGTAAACAAGTAAACAAGTAAACAAGTAAACAAGTAAACAAGTAAACAAGTAAACAAGTAAACAAGTAAACAAGTAAACAAGTAAACAAGTAAACAAGTAAACAAGTAAACAAGTAAACAAGTTAACAAGTTAACAAGTAAACTAGTTAACAAGTTAACAAGTAAACAAGTTAACAAGTAAACAAGTAAACACGAAAACAAGTAAACAAGTAAACAAGTAAACAAGTAAACAAGTAGACATGTAGACAAGAACACAAGCAGACAGACTAGTAGACACGTACACAAGCAGATCAGTAGGCCAGTAAACCAGTTAAACACTTAACCAGTAAACCAGTATACCATTTAACCAGATGAACAGGCTGGTCTACAACCGTGTCTTGTTTGCCATAATATGTTGAAACTCTTAGTATTTTATGACATCGTTTTGTTGGAATTATCTGTAAGAGGTTAGTTAATAAGAGATGAGATGAGACTACTGATTGAGCGTAAATAAACGCTTATTTTATGTATGTAACATCTATTCCGGTCTAATGTTATATGCCTTAGATACTTAGTTTTACTATTGAAGCCGATGTGCATTTTACTAAACAATTATAATATTCTTTAGTTGTTTAACGTCGAAACTATTGAAGATTACAATAGATTCAAATTTATTATTAAAGTTAACGATTTAAAAAGAAATAAGAATTAAAGTAAAGTAAAGCATGAATGTGCAAAGATAAAAAAAATGGTTTTAATAACAGATTTGTTTTAAAGAAAAATGCGTTGCGATTACTGAGATTAATTAGATATTAAAAAATTATGTACCGAACGAGCTTCTCGGGAGTTTCTAAAAGCTTATGTACCGAGCAAGCTTCTCGGGAGTTTCTAAAATATTATGTACCAAACGAGCTTCTCGGAAGTTTCTAAAAAGATTATGAACCGAGCGAGTTCTCGGAAGTTGCTAAAAAGATTATGAATTGAGCGAGTTCTCGGAAGTTGCTAAAAAGTTTATGAACCGAGCGAGTTCTCGGAAGTTGCTAAAAAGATTATGAATCGAGCGAGTTCTCGGAAGTTGCTAAAAAGTTTATGAACCGAGCGAGTTCTCGGAAGTTGCTAAAAAGATTATGAACCGAGCGAGTTCTCGGAAGTTGCTAAAAAGTTTATGAACCGAGCGAGTTCTCGGAAGTTGCTAAAAACTTTATGATCCGAGCGAGTTCTCGAAAGTTGCTATAAGTATATGAACCGAGTATGATTCTCGGAAGTTTTTAAAAAGTTTATGTACCGAGCCAGAATCTCGGATATGTCTAATATTGGCTATATATAAAGTGTTGTAAAAAAAAAAAAAAAAAAATAACTAAGCGAACTTAATTATAGTTACTGAGCTTTTTTTTTGTGGTGCGCCAAGATTTATAGATTTAGACAGAGGTTTATAAGATTATGCTTATTATTATTTTTATCGAATTTTTACAGTATTTTGAGTTATTTCACTAACTAAAAAAAAATAAGAATATTTTTGAAAGCCAGTTCCTCTAAATTAACAAGACATATACTTAATCTATAAAATGAATATTTTTAAATATTTGATGATTATAAGTGTTTCCTTCAATTTATATTTAACATTGTGTTAAAATATAACTACGAAACTAAATAACACAAGGTCATAGGCAGTAAATTGAAAATAAATCAACTTAACAAAAAAAAAAACAAAATAGTCTCGATTAAAATGAAATGAGTAATGATAAAATCAATGGACGTCAAATATTTAAATAATTGTTCATTAATAATACAGAACAAAACCAACATTTTTTTTTCTTCGTGTAAAACAAATTATGTATTACTGTTTATTTAATTGAGGTCTTGGTAAATAATACAAAGTCTAAAGACAAGATTGCTAATAAAATACTGTGAGTTTCATGAGTCAAATAAAAAAAAAAAAGTTTCTCATTATTATTACGAGGACGCAATATGTAGTCAGGAATAGCCGAGTATGTGATTAATGTAGCTGAAAATTACTTATAATTTATTAATATTTTTAGAAGATAAATTAAATGCTTTTTAAATTTTGATCAGCGTCGATATTTTAAGAATAAATATAAGTATTTTTGTGTCTTAGTTTATTTGAAATACTTTCGATTTGGAGAAAATATTTTTAAGAATAATATTATTGTAAATATTTTAAATAATGGGTCGTTTGTGTGTTCGTTTAATTGAAATACTTTAGACATTGAGATTGTTTAAAATGTTACGATTTGTAGAAAATATTTTTGAGAATAATATGGTTGTAAATATTTTAAATATGGGTCGTCAAAAACAGTTGTTAAAACTTATTGTTAAATTATTGTAAGACAAATAATGTTTGTAATATTCTTTCATTACGAGGGCGTAATTAAGGTTCAGGATTGGCCGAGTGTTAGTTATTAATTTTAACACTGTTGGATTTATGTTCCCTAATTGTAAAAGTCACGGTTTATTTTGTGAATAACGTAAACAATGATGACAGGTAACACAAGTGTTGCTAGAATCAAATAATAATGTCCGGTAGGAGTGGTACTGTATTTCCTCGTACGATGGGCCAACATATTCTATTTCTTTCATTGGTTTGTTAACTGACAAAGATACCACTATCGAGTTGACCAGGCAACGTTGGTCCAAGTATGCTTCGAAATACAGTACCAGACTATTAAGTGGTGGTGTAGTGAATTTAATAATTGTCAAAGTTTAAAAATATAACGGTACCCTCTGACATTCTGTATTAGGAGTTTGGTGAATAAAGTCGTGCCATATAGTGTAAACTATTCCAGGCCTTTTCATTTTAACACTACCTATTTGCACTTGATATGTGTATATTTGATTCGGTGGTTTGACTTCTTGGACAAGGATAAAATAACAATGATGTGATGATAGTGAGTAGTAGCCTAAGGTTATCATAAATTGAAAATGAGAAAATAGAAAAATTCACTAGCGACGGCCGGGACTTAACCCGGGACTGTGCCTAAGGTTTTGTCCAATGTCCCTAACTACTGCGCAAATAAGTAATCGAAAATCGAAAGACATCTTCACAATACAATCATGTATAAAATCACGATTAAGTTGTTTCTTTGTAAAATGCCCAGACTTTCTTTTACGGCTAACCTAAGCTTTTGCTAGATAAGAATCGACGCTAACCTCTTGTTAAGAATAGGATAGAATAGAAAAACTTGGAATAGTGAAAAGCATACTTATTGGATGATAAAGAAGTTTGTGACAACTACCATACAAATAACAACCTGTGACTTGATAGGGTGCCAGGGGACATGGTATCCGGTCATTGAAGATATAGAAATTTAGTCCTTACGTCAAAAATCTGGATCTAAAAAGCACCGGAACATTACGCGTAACGTGTGAGAAACGTCTAGTTAGTACCTAACGTCCTCGACTTTGTACATTCAAGAAGAAAGCTGAAAATTGGTATAGAAATACTTTTTGAGTTACTGATCAGAACTGGGATTGGTGCCAAGCGGGCACCATCCCGTTCAACTTTTTACCTCTTGGCTTCACCACCTGTTTTGATCAGTAGATCAAGAAGTACCTTCATGCTGATTTTCAGCTTTGTAGCTCTTAGTGCAAAGCTAAGGTTCTGTTTTGGCTCCAACCTCCTTCCTATAAAGTTCTTGTTTTACCGTACGCTTCGTGCCAGAGTGTCGGCAAACAGTTTTGCGCGTTGGGAAAATCACGGGAAAATTGACCGAGAATTAAGTTGCCCGGTGCGATCAATATACCCGACAATAGAGGGTAATTTGTTTATATTTGCTGTTCGCAGCGAAATTGTTGTTACGGGTATTATGATGTCAAGTTTTATGCCGGTTTTTATCATAAGATTACATCAACAGATACACTACAACAGTTCACTGACTGGTTCAAGGGCGGTAGAGTGTGTCTAAAAGTCCTGACAAAAAATGAGGGGAACTTAGTATTGAAGTCATGAATTAATAAATGGTTTATGACTATAAAATTCCAAAATTAAATGGCAACATTGACTATAAAAGGCAACAATTTTGTTACAAAAAATATATTCAAAAAACCAATCTAACGACACCTCACAGATCAAGATCCGCCCAGCCATTTGGGCTGTAGCCTGTGAAAACGAATTTTTGTCTACATACATACCCACCCACATACATACATACTGTCGAAAACATAACCCTCCTTCTGAGACAGTCGGTTAAAAAGGGGCAAAAAACCGCCCACATGGTCTTGTGTGTGGCTTTGCATTGCGATCTAACGAGAAATTGCACGCTAAGTCCTTTGGAATGTGTCCTTTTGATATGATAAAAGTGTAATTAAAAGAGTCACGACAAATTGAGCTACTATGTTGCATTGTTTATAAAAATATCAAAAACGGTAGTAAGTCAATATTGTCTACGTACAGTTAAAAGAAAATATCTACATGTTGATATGCAACATGTTAGCTAATGTTTGCAACTAATAATCTAAACTAGCCTAGCCAAATTCAGAAACTACAAGAAATCGCGGAACATATATTGGAGTACTTCAGATACCCCTCAGTTTAATATTTTGTCTTCATACAGCCACCCTGTAAACTTACGAACTACCAATTACCTATCATTATTAGTTTCATTATCTCGGCAAAGGTATTGCTTCCGTAATTCCGTTTTGTTCCGTTGTTGGCTACCAAATAAAAACTTGACTCTTCGGGAGGTCCGCAATATTCGTTATCTTTTGCCCCCTTCTATTTTACCCCCTCTAAGTTGTCCGGGGAAGGCAATCAATTAAGCACTCAGCAAGGGTCCCCAAATTCTATTGGTAGAATTTTAAACGGACGATTTGTTTAAAATAACAATTTCGAAAGTCATTTGCGCAAGGCTCAGTGAGTATCTAATACATTTCTTAAATTTGCACCCCATCAGTGAGTTGAATTAGAAACTAAGATAAAAAGTTTAGCGAAACGAGACTTGACCCGAAAGAAAAGTTGCACAAACGAATGCGGAATTATTCACTTCACAAAGAAGGTACGTAATGCAAAAATATTCACATGGCAAGTTCATGTTACTGATGCCAAGCGAACTTTATTTATTCCCTTTTCTGCTGATGCAAATTTTCACTTTGTATCCGTAATCCCGCCTTTCCTAGTCCGGCTCTCAGTTGGCTATTTGTAATCACTCTCCATTAGTTCGAGAAAAGTGCGACACTGGTTTGCACTCTCCTCTTTAACTTCTCAAATAAATTAGAACTCACACGTCTATATTCGGCGCGTTTTTCCTCCCCGGGACAAAATATCTACTGACTTCGCTTTTATTGAAATTACCTACCCTCTTCGTCGCGGAAAGAACGAATTAAAATCGCATTAGGAAATCCCGTTGCCGCCTAACTTTTCCCGTCTCCGTGGAGTCCTGGTGTATCGGAATAAATGGCCCAAACTTCGCTTATTTATATAGTCTTGCTGAATATTTATGTTTTCGTTCCTAATTTTACATTCCGATTCACTGGGAAGCCTAACCATCCGCCGCAGTTTGCCAAATTCTCGAACGTCTCCTGAAAAATTCGCTGAACTTTCTTCTTTTAAAAGTAGGTGGTAAAAGTAGGAGCGTGTACGAAAACTAATTCATTACGAACAGTTTCTTCTAAGATAAAAGAGACTCCATAAAGTTAAATACGAAAACGCGTCATTCGCAAAAGTTCTACAGGCGTAAAATATTAACTGCTATTTTAAAATTCGCTCCAAGTTATTAACAAGGTAAGAGTTCGCATCAAATTACATATTCTATCATCCTGGAGGTAATATTTTTAATGCATCCAGGGGAATTTCAATGTAATGGCTCCAAAGTTGGTTGGTTGATACTAAGGATGTGAAAAAATTATCGATTAATTAAAAACATATTGTTTCTTCCAAAAATAGATATTTAATCAAATATTATGTACTTAATCGATATTTTGAATTTCCGAGTAGGTACAAATATTCGTTTTTTTTTGCAGATCTTAACATCAATCAAATACATGACTGATTACCTATTTTAGGTCCCTTGTTAGTATGTTTTGTTTCTGAGGCAGGTTGTTTTATATTTTGGTCGAAAATTATATGAGAAAAATTAGGTATTATTGCGTAAAATCAAGTAAATGCATAAAAAAATCGATTATTTTGAAAGTGTTTACTTGCTTCAGATAAAATCGATTTATTTTTAATCGATTTTTGCTTCACCAGAATCATTGAAAAAATCGTTTATTGTTACCAAAGTCGCATCCTTGGTTGATACTGAAATTGTGTATGAAGTCACGCCTGTTCGCTGTAGCTGGTTCAAATAGGATAATCGCGCAGTAATTGCCCATGTCGGAATAGACATTTTTTCGTTTATTTACATGCCATAACCCATAACCCGTAACCTCAAAGAAAAAATATCTAAACATATTATAGCTTAAAATCAAGTCAAATGCATAAAAAACGATTATTTTGAAAATCTTTGTTTTCTTTGTATAAAATCGGTTTATTATTAATCGATATTTGTTTCACCAGAATCAATCGATCATTGAAAAAAATCGTTTTTTTGTTACAAAAGTCGCATCCTTGGTTGATACTGAAATTGTGTATCAAGTCACGCCTGTTCGCTGTAGCTGTTTCAAACAGGATAATCGCGCAGTTATTGCCCATGTCGGAATAGACATTCGCCATGCCAACCGCTCGTTTATTTACATATATGCCATAACCTCTCTCTCTCTTCGTATGGGACACCGAGTCGTTCAACGACCCGATGAACCCTGGTGTCAGAGTTTTTCAATCGCCTACTGCAAGTAGCAGGCCTCTGACATGGTTGTGTAACGACCGCCATCATAGACAGCAACCGGGACCGACGGCTTAACGTGCCCATCCGAAGCACGGAACTATCTTACTTGCGGACAATCAGGTGGTTCAGCCTGCAATGTCCTAACCAGACTGGGGACAAATTCACAAAGTAATAAATATCAACTTTGTGAGTGACCCCACCGGGAATTGAACCCGGAACCTTTGCGTGGCAGGCAGGCATACTAACCACTGCGCCACATCGGCTGTTATAACCCATAACCCGTAACCTTAAAGAAAGAATATGTTTAGAAGTCAGTACAACCCTACGAACAGTAGTGAAGCAAGGCAATAGTCGTCACCCTCAGATTAGATGCGAGAATTTCATAAAGGAAAGGAATAAAATCAAGTAAAGTGAATGAAATATCGATTATTATGAAAATCAATTTACATTTTGGATAAAATCGATTTATTTTAATCGAATTTTGCTTCATCAGAATCAATCGATCATTGAATAAAATCGTTTTTTTTGTTACCAAAGTCGCATCCTTGGTTGGTACTGAAATTGTGTATTAAGTCACGCCTGTTCGCTGTAGCTGGTTCAAATAGGATAATCGCGCAGTTATTGCCCATGTCGGAATAGACATTAGCCACGCCAACCGCTCGTTTATTTACATGCCATAACCCATAACCCGTAACCTCAAAGAAAGAATATGTTTAGAAGTCAGTACAACCCTTAGAACAGTAAAAGTGAAGCAAGGAAATAGTCGTCACCCTCAGATTAGATGCGAGAATTTCATAAAGGAAAGGAATAAAATCAAGTAAAGTGAATGAAAAATCGATTATTTTGAAAATCAATTTATATTTTGGATAAAATCGATTTATTTTAATCGATTTTTGCTTCACCAGAATCATTGAAAAAATCATTTGTTTTGTTACCAAAGTGGCATCCTTGGTTGATATTGAAATTGTGTATTAAGTCACGCCTGTTCGCTGTAGCTGTTTCAAATAGGATAATCGCGCAGTTATTGCCCATGTCGGAATAGACATTAGCCACGCCAACCGCTCGTTTATTTACATGCCATAACCCATAACCCGTAACCTCAAAGAAAGAATATGCTTTGAAGTCAGTATAAGCTTTAGAACAGTAAAAGTGAAGCAAGAAAATAGTCGTCACCCTCAGATTAGATGCGAAAATTCTACAAATGCAACGAATAAAATCAAATAAAATGAATGATTAGATAAAATTGATTAATTTTTAATCGATTTTTGTTTCACCAGAATCAATCGATCATTAAAAAAAAATCGTTTTTTTGTTACCAAAGTCGCATCCTTGGTTGATACTGAAATTGTGTATTAAGTCACGCCTGTTCGCTGTAGCTGGTTCAAATAGGATAATCGCGCAGTTATTGCCCATGTCGGAATAGACATTAGCCACGCCAACCGCTCGTTTATTTACATGCCATAACCCATAACCCGTAACCTCAAAGAAAGAATATGTTTAGAAGTCAGTACAACCTTAGGCACAGTAAAAGAGAAGCAAGAAAGTAGTCGTCACCCTCAGATAAGGCTCGGATTATAGTCCCGCGGAGAGCCTTAGATGCGAAAATTCTACAAATGAAATCAAGTAAAATTAATGAAAAATCAATTATTTTCAAACACGAAAGAAGCCTCCCCACGGCGTACCCTGGAAATAGTGGCCAATTTTTTTACCACAATGGTAGATTCACAACACAAGAAAATAGAATATTGACACGACAAGGAGAATAAGACTGATTAGTCGTAAGGTTTCTTCTAACATTACTCTCAGGTCGCAGTAAACTCATAACTCGGTTATGTGGAAATGTCTTACTGGCGACGGCCAGCGAACCTCATAAACTGAATCACATTAATTTATAGGCACAAAAAGATTTTTGTCACGATTGTGACGTCATTACCTTGTTACAAACTTTCGTCAGTTTCCGCTCGCTTTGTTACTAATACCTACTCACTATGATTGTTCGTAAGGTTTCTTCTAACATTATTCTCAGGTCGCAGTGAGCTCATAACTCGGTTATGTGGAAATGTCTTACTGGCGCGACGGTCGGCCAGCGAACCTCGTCAACTGTTTTATAGGCACAAAGATTTTTGTCACGATTCACGTCACTACCTTGTTACAAACTTTTGTCAGCTTCCACTTTCTTTGATAGTAATGACTTGTAACGCCTGCGTTCATTTTTCCTGAAAAGTAAGCGCATAAAAGTCTATTGGTAAATTTATAGTAAGTTGTAAGCCTAATTGCCTGTAAGTTTCATCATCATCTGCCTGCCCTTATCCCAATTCAGCCGGGTTCGGCGCAACATGTTTTTTGAGCTCAAAATCATGTAGCAAAAGGATTTGGATATCTTTGGCCGCCTGCCTGACGTCATCTCTTTTTGGGTATGTTATTGTAGGTGTTACCACACCGCGGCCTCGCGGTTGACCATATTCGACAGTTATTCAGCCGAGGTCAAAAACTATACGTCACCTTTTACGAAACGCCCTGAGTGGACAAGGGATGGCAGTATTCTTAGCCGCTACCACACGGCTTGCGTAGGTAAATGTAATTTCATAAAAAAAGTGCAATTATAACCTGCTAATTTGGCACAACGTTTTTGCGTATTTGTTGTGTACAATACGTTGGCACAGCGCTTACTGTGACAAAGCCGATAATCCAGTCAGCTACACGTTTTTCATAAAATAGCAAAATGCAGCTGAAAACTCGCGGCGCGAAGTCTGACTGCAGCTAATAATAAGTACCCACCTAGTTCTTGGGATTTTATGCGAGAAATCGCAAAGACTCACTTTATCTTAAGATAAGGTAAGACTACATCAGACGGTAAAAACAACGATGTAAAGTAAGTACCTAGGTACTTATATATTGAACAGTGACAAATTATTAAAACTGACCTCAATACTCGTAATACGGGGGAGGGACGGTGTACCGAAAACTTTGCAGGAGTGATCAGACCATGAAACTGAACAACTTTTAGTATAGAACTAATGGTGGGAAACGAGAAAAAATTTCCGACCTTCCATAAAAAGTCAGTCAGCTGATCGCGTGAATGGGAGGTCGGAAAAAAAATCTCGTTTAACACCACTGGCTCCATAGTGAAAGTTGTTCAGTTTCATGGTCTGATCTTTTCGGTACACCGTCTCTTACACCCTGTACAGTGTGGCACGTGTGGGATCTTTCTTGCTCACCAACAGAAATATTAGAATTTCCAGAGATCGATGACAAATATCCGATAAGAATTTCACTATTTCTACAACACGATAAGAAATACGAGCGTAACGATGCGCGAATATGAAAAATTTACAGCGCATCTTGTGTCCGTTCCGTCACGGATAAAATATGTAATGTCTGTTGTAAAATTCATCTGGACCGGGTTAGAATGCTAAAGAACAGCAAGCTGCAAACGCGCGTGAAACGGAACGGCGGCCGCACCAAGTTGTGAATGTGAATTACTAGGGCATCGAGCTCTGCCGAGTAAAACGTTCCTTTAGACCTACTTTAAAGTTCTATTGGGATTTTAATGCTCTCATAGTGCTATATTATTCTCTTAAAGGAAAATAAGATATCGAAAAATTACATGCATTGACTGAGGCTCGAACCCGAGCCGCATGGCATGGGTCACTGTCCCACTGCTCTGTCACTAAACTATCAATGCACCAATCAATGCCTGCCAAATTTCAATCTCTTCATACTCGTCTCCAAGCGATGATCTAGCTACATCTAGCAGAAAGTAAATTACAATTTAATGAGCTACTTTAAAGTTTTCTTCGAGAAACTGTGCCAGTAAAATACTCCAGTGAACCTAATATTCGATTGTGAACTGTATTTTCTGCGACCACTACTCCGATTTTGATCCGGTTTTCAGTGATAGATTTAGATTTGACTGACGAGGCGCTACAGTAAACCATCGAGGCTTTTTCAAAATGTTGATATTGAATTTACCTGAAGTCAATGAATTTCCGCCATCCATGTTCCATCTCCTAAAATACATAAAACTAAAATGCATTTGAAAATGTAACATGCATCCTTTAATAAGATTCAGGATCCACGCTTAGGATTCAGGGTGCGCCGCTTCACCTGCACCGGGAAGTCTCCAATCTGCAACAAAATGAATCAATTCCTATATAGATTCATGAATACAAAGTACCTCTTACAAGGGATGTGACGTTAGTAACAATAAATCGATTTATTAATACTAAATCGATTATTTCTTGTGAGGTGAAAATCGATTAAAAATAAATCCATTTCACAAGAAAATACATAAATTTTGAAAATTAGCAATGTTTTGAATATGTTTAGGTACGTGATTTTACGCAATAATAATTTATTTGATGACCCCAACAGTAGTAAAAAACATCTAAATTCCAAAACAAAACCTGAAATAATTAATTGGGGCGCACAAGTAGTCACAACAAATTATATTAAAACTGTAATGATTGAAAAAATTATTTTAATTTAATCAATTAATTAAAATAGTATTCTCTCCAAAAATCATCGACTATTTAAAAATCGATTATTTTTTACATCATCCATATCCCTCACTTTGTTTAAAACGACCCATAGAATTACGAAAGAAATTGCAGACTCTATTTGCAATTTCAGCGAAACAAATTCAGACTAGCGAACTCTTTTAGGCGTCGGGGTAAACCCCTTTCTAATTCTACGTCAAGCTTGAATACGATTGAGTGTTACATTTTTGGTTGCTTTTGAACATATAGGCGGGGCGGTGATCACACGTTGTGTCCGTTATCTATCTATAGTCCGACAAGTTCGTGCGCGACCTTCCTGCGGGGTACAGACGGTGGGGGGGCGAGAAAGCACGTAATTTTAATATGACGTGCGGCGCGGATGCGCGCGTCTCCCTTCCCCGCTACACC
This sequence comes from Phthorimaea operculella, assembly GCA_024500475.1. Classification (NCBI taxonomy): domain Eukaryota; kingdom Metazoa; phylum Arthropoda; class Insecta; order Lepidoptera; family Gelechiidae; genus Phthorimaea; species Phthorimaea operculella. Next base: position 134,167 of record JANFCV010000195.1, read on the forward strand.
TCCCGCTACCCGCTGACATCTCTCCCCCCAACGTCTGTCACCCCTAGGGAGGATCGCGCACGAACTTGTCGGACTATATCATCCATCTAGTATCTTCGTACCATCTTCGTACAAATACGGTTTAAGTCAAAACGTTTTGACATATACATCCGCCAAAGCTGCGTACCGCAAAACGCTGTGTCGACGGATGCGTCCTTGCGGTTGTCATACTGCTTGACATAAACCCTAATAGTATGGGAATGGGTGCTAATTCATATTACCTATCTTAACACATACATTATTCAGCGCTAAAATAGCGCAAAAACTGCCGTTGCATGTGTTCCCCGCCTAAATCTTACTCATCTAACAGTGGCTTATGAACAAAGAACTGGAATTGAACATTATTTCAGAAGAGTATACAATACAAGGTGTAAGGGATAACCTTGGGACAGCTGAATGGACATCAAAGCTAATACCTATTGTTATATTGTATCAAAGCCAGTGTGATAATTGAGCTTTTCCAATATTATTATATCTACTAATCTATATTCATATCATTAGGATAAAAAATGTATTTGTGTATGTTTGTTTGTACCAAATTGGCTCAAAAGCGCTAAACCGATTCAATGTCTTTTCCTCTTTTACTCGTATACATATAAAGTAAAAAAAGTACCTATAGATACCTTCTTCCGGGAAAAGTCCAGTCCAGTATCATTATCATGAAGCGGATTTCGATCAGAAATAAAAGTTTAAGCGTGAATTATGTATAGAATAGAGTGAAGATTGGTGCATGCGTGACTTGCATAGTTGCCGTCATTCAAAACACCACTGGCTTAACCGCAACCGGTCTCCTACAAGTTCAACTGTCCACTGCTGGACATGGGTTCTGTCTATCCCTTGCACCCTGTATTTTAGAGTACAACTAGTCCACATCGGGTCGTCTCTCATACACTTTTCACATTACTTATGCATAGAGTGGATATTGGAGCGCGTCCCGTGTAGTTGCCGTCATCGGTATTCAAACCACCGCCGATTGTTTACTACAACTTCAACTGTCCACTGCTGGAAAAGGATTTTATCTATCCCTTTCACCCTGTTCAAAGAGAGAGGTTTCGTGTTTCGGAGGGCCCGCTAAGCCGTCGGTCCCGGTTGCTGTCTACGAATACAACACAATCGTGTCAGAGGGCTACTACTTTTAGTAGGCAGTTGTAAAACTCTGACACCAGGGTTTATCGGGTTGTTGGAGAACTTGGTGTCCCATGCAAAGATAAACTGTCTACCTACTGCTGGACATGGGTCCACATCGGGTCGCCTCTCATACACTTTTCACATTACTTATGCATAGAGTGGATATTGAAGCGGGTCCCGTGTATTTGCCGTCATCGGTATTCAAACCACCACTGATTGTTTACTACAACTTCAACTGTCCACTGCTGGACATGGGTTCTGACTATCCGTTGCACCCTGTATTTTAGAGTATACATAGTCCACACCGGGTCGGTATCTCCTCACTTTTCACATTACTTATGCATAGAGTGGATATTGCAGCGGGTCCCGTGTAGTTGCCGTCATCGGTATTCAAACCACTGGCTTAACCGCGACCAGTTAGCCAGTGATTGTCTACTACAATGCAAACAATTTATTGGGATTTTAATGCACTTACAGTGCTTTATTATTTTCATAATTTCTTATAAGAAAATAAGTAATTAACATAAGTTGTAATTATCTTCTCCTAAATGTAGCTAGATTGTCGGGTCGAGACGAGCATCAAGATATTATAATTTGTCAAAGGTCGATCGGTGTGTGGATGGTTTTTAGAAGCAGACTGCTTGATCAAGCGGCTTGGCCACTCGTCGCATTTTAATACCTATGAAGTGAGATTGTACAGATTCAAAAATAACCTCCAAAACCAGTCTCTTTCGGTTTCATCCAATCAAGTTAAATCCAATGTATCGATTGAGCTTTTCTAGAAATAGTTAGGTATGTATTCTTGTAGTTGGAAGTTGTGGCCAATGTGGCAGCTTCCACGGATTCAAACCAACTTATCGTAGTAAGTAAGCAAAGCACTATTTTGGTCTAGGTACTTAATTTCGAATAAAAAAAATTGCTCGTCGTTTGCGTGCCGAACATCGAAATTCAACGTAAGACAAATGCTGAAGATGTAGGTAATAATCAAATCACGAGATTAAAGTGGAGTTGGGCAGGACACTTGGTAAAGAAGCTTGATGTCTGGTAGTCAAAAAACAATCAGAATGGTGGCCAAGTGGAGCAAAAAGGTCAGTGGGCGGACCATCAACCCGGTGGTGTGATGACATCACCAAGTCAACAGGATCTCTTTGTATGAGATAAGCATAGAATCGTGAGGATTGGTGTAATGGAGGAGAGGCCTGTTACCCTGCAGTGGGTACTGTTGAGGGATAGAGAATACTTGCAGTCGAATGTAGTCAAAATTAAACAAAGCGAGCTTAATTGAAATAATTAAGTACCTAGGTGGAAAGCTTCACGGATTTTTTTGCTTCCAATCTGAGGTACTTACGTAGCTTCTCGTAGCAAATGCTACGAATGCTACGATCTACGAACAAAATATAAACTGAAAGAGAAAATCGCCGATCAGCTGATTGATTTATAATGGAAGGTCCAAAAGTTTTCTTATTTTGACCCATGTTCCATCTGAATTTCGCACTCGTATTGAATCTAGCAACCCTGGCTAGATAACAAGTGACAATCGCGGAAATCCTAAATAGGGTCGAGTCATCCTTCTGTAAACTCTCTTTTTTGTGCTATTACTGTAGGTACCTATATCAGATGTAAAACAATGTACTTATTATTTATTACAGTCTCGAATTTAGAAATGTAAGAGCTTTTATTCATAGAGCAGAAGAATCAATTTAACTAAACACAAATTGTGTTTAAATATTCAAAGGATCTAACTATGAATAGATCTGGATACAGTTTAATGCAAATATTAAACGATTGAATAACAAAGATGTTCCTCAAATTATTCCACGGCTTTTGCATATGCATAAATGTTAGATGCGTCGTATGGTGCCGGCTTAAAATAGCATCGCCCCATATTGTTCCCGTTTGTATCTTAAGAAGTGACTAAGGAATCTGAGAGTTGATGTTTATTGCAATTTTAGGCGACAAACTGACAATCAGTTTTTAGTTACTATAGTGGGAGTTGAGAGTTGATGTGCATTGCAATTTTAGTCGACAGGCTGACAACCTGTCAATATAGTGATATACATATCACAGTCTTTTGAATGACTCTAAATACGTCTCTGAAATATTGTCAAACGTGCTGTAAATGACCGTTTTACAAGGGATATAGGCTTGATATAGAGGTATGTATGTATGATGTAGCTGATGTTATTTCTATGGGCCCTTCTTAGACGGCATTACGTTGAACGAATTGCCAAATCTATTAAACGCTATCTCTCTTCACCGCCTGTCCGTGACTGGTCGTTTCAAACGACCGATTCATTGTTTCACAACAAAGAACAGTCTTAATAGCTCACTGAGGGATGTATTGGACAGGACAGCGGGTCTGCAGCCCTCAAGAGCGGAGATTGCTCGCCCGAGCCCTATCTGCCGACAGGGAAGATGTCGGTATACGGTTCAGAGTATACGACCGGGAGCGACTAGAGTGAAGTCATAAAAACTCGTCCTAATCTATCACATCGCAGTCATTTGTAATATAATGAAATTGGACAATATCTCAATATATAGGATTTGTCACAGTTGGCTAATATTTTTTGCACTTGCATGCCCCGGTTGATAGGCTGTGGTTGTGGCTTTTGACAGCGAGCATACAAATAACATGACAAGCTACGAGAACCACAATTCGTGTTGCGACGACGTGTGTTATGCATGATATCGGGTATTGGCGACAGATCCCGAAAAGCAATGGAAAATTATGCATGTTAAAACTAGCAAGAAGAGAATTAAGTTTAATGCATTAATATTATGTTTACCTTTCAAAAGTAAGTTTTACCTTTCAAAAACCTTTTAGCTCCAAAAATGTAGAGCCGACGTATTTTTTTTGTATATGCTTTTACTTCTAAGTACTTATTTGGTTTGAAAAGTCAATAAATGTATTTACATAATTGTTCGTATTTCCCGGTTCCCTTTGTAACACTTTGCACGCCGAAGCTATATTCCAATGCCACACCGCGACCGCGGATCACGAGCTCCACTCGTGATGTTGTTATGCCTAAGTACGCCGCGTGTTTTTTAAAGCGTCTTCTATGGTTCGCCGGCGTTTTTCAGCGATTTTGCAGGAATTTTAAAAAATAAATGAGTTTATTTATAGGAGTAAATCTTTTTGTATTTGGGAGATTATTTCATATTTTATAGGGATAAAAATAAAACAATGTGTTTATGTATTTATTTTTTTATACAGTAATGATATCCGAATTAGAGATTTTGAAAAAAAGAGAAACTCTAACATATCTTTATTATTGATTTTAATGGTGATATCTGTTAGTGTGTGTGTTTTTTTGAAACAGAGGTAATTACATAAGGGTACTGCACAATCAAGACAATAAAAAATGGTTTCTTTGAGCCATTTTCGCGAAAATTTCTCAAATTATCGCCCACGTCGCTAGCCGGCGGCGCACTGTTAGGCAGCGCGGGCGATGCATCGTCACGCCTCCCCCGATCACTTACACAAATGAATTATATGTGTGCGTGTAGCTAAATCATTACTCTATACGTTGCTATCAAGCTGATCACGAATTATGTTCGGTATTTTAATAAAAACAGTATGAAATCTGATCACGAGTACTACTCGTCATCCGCGACTCTAAGAAAAAAAGTGTGACGAGTGGTACTCGTGATCGGCGAGTTACGCGTGTCAGTTATATAAATGGCCGGCGAAATGGCGGCAAAACTGCATACCGAATGGTACTCGTGATCCGCGTGCAAAGTGGTAATATCTATTTTCTCTGAGCACCTACCCTCTTGTTATCTCGCCCCTGTTACCGGGTAATCGCAGCCTCAAATAATTTATGAAATATGACATAATAACCTTTGTAATAAAGGCCAAAGTGCCCTCGCTACGGATAAAACACTTGACATTATTGTTATTAGCGGATATCTTGGATAAAGCCTTATTCAAACCAGCGCGGAACGTGGGTACGCGGTATTCTGACTGGGACAAATTGTCAAGCGATTGAGTTTTGCCATGGAGGAAATATAATAGAAGACCGTTACTCCCAACGGCCCCCACGGATCGGCCCCCGCGGGGGCCGTTGGGAATATTTCTTCCCAACGGCCCCCAAATTCAAAGTTTTAGAGATTTGGGGGCCGTTGGGAAGAAAAATTCCCAACGGGCCCCGAAATTAAAATAAAGAAATTAATAATATATATTATTATTGCTTTTTTGTGTTTATGGTATGTTTTCGAAGTTATTGGATGTTTAGGTATGGAACTTTTTAGATAAGTATAGTAGGTGTGTTTTCAATGTTTATGGGTTAGTGTGGTGTTTCTTAGGTTTTGATGGTGCGTTATCAATGTTTATAGTAGATTTCTTTGATAATGGTGTGTTTATGATGTTTATGGGTTAAATCTACGATAAATATTGATAACGCATCATCAACACCTAAGAAACACCGCAATACCACATTTATATCGTAAAAACACCATTATCATAGAAATCTACCATAAACTTTGATAACAGACCATCAACACCTAAGAAACACCACAATAACCCATAAACACACCATTATAATAGAAATCTACCATAAACATTGAAAACACACCTTCTATATCTAAAAAAACACAAAAAAGCAATAATATTATATTTTATTTTCATTTCGGGGCCCGTTGGGAATTTTTCTTCCCAACGGCCCCCAAATCTCTAAAAGTTTGAATTTGGGGGCCGTTGGGAAGAAAAATTCCCAACGGGCCCCGCGGGGGCCGATCCGTGGGGGCCGTTGGGAATAACGGATAGAGAGTCAATCTAGGACAAAAAATCATAATTTAAACATTTTTGATAAAATCCCGGTGGAGTGTGGGTAAATAAAAAACCGGCCAAGAGCGTGTCAGACACGCCCACAAATAGGGTTTCGTAGTCAACGTTTAAATATCAGGTTTTTCAGCATTACAAACTTAATTTTGTTGCTGGTTTGTTAGCAGCAGTATGATGACCAACCGCAAATAGAAAAACTCAATTTTTCCTGAAACCTTTAAGGGTACGATATCTGTTATAGTTTTCATTGTAACTTCAAATTGAAAGCTATATTCCATATTTATTTCAAATTTTTAGCGTTTATACTTTAGAAGTTACAGCTGGAACAAATTATGGGTCAAAAACGCCCTTTTTAAAAGCAAATATCTCGTGACAGAAACATTTTAGAGAATTTGTTTCAAAGAAACCTCACCTTAACTTTGAAAGACCTATTCAACGATACCCTACTCAATATTACAGTAGAAAAAAAAATTTTTTGCCCCCCTTTCACTTGTATGGGAGGGGGTCCAAAAAACATTTTAAATATTTTTTTCTTAACCTTCTATATTTGGGTCAACACGATCTATCTTCTCACCAAATTTCATGTCGATAGCTCTAAAACTGACGAAGATATGAGGGCGCGGCATACAGACAGACAGACAGACAGACAGACAGACAGACAGACATGACGAAACTATAAGGGTTTCTAGTAGACTACGAAACCCTAAAAATAGCACTAAGGACTTTCGCACACACAACGTCGGTTGTGTGTGCGATCAGCGTAAGAAAAATGCGAATTTCCACCTTAATCCCATATAAATACGACGACGCAGGCCCAACGCTGCGTTGACGGACCCTTTCATAAGTTTTAACTTCAATGTAAATATTTACTAACCAACATAATTATGTTTCGTAACACGGGGCAAACACAATCCTAAAATAAAAAGTTTAAGTGTGATTGACTAACGCCATCTTTTGGTACTTATCAAATGATGGTCTTTCCAAAAGCAACGTACCGATGCGGATACTTCTGTAGTTTTAATGGGGCTAAAGCCATCTACATGGGCTTACTGAAAAGAGCAAAAGAGCGCCTAAAAGGCGGAGGCTTCAGTTATGTGGCAACATGTTGTCTTAACAGGATAACTACGCAAATTAACGAATTTAAACCGATTCGCGGCCGCTCTTCACCAAATCGTGAGTGACAACGGACTGAGCTTTTTACAAAAAAAAGAAAACGTAAATACCTTGCCAATAATGCACATACCTATTTAAGATAAGAAAAATACTAAACATACTTTATGCAGCTTATTGCTACGGTAGACATTTCTAGGATACACATCCTCAGCTTACCCCTTGGAATTTCCTTCCTATCACCATGATTTGGGGCCTCTAGATTTTGATAATCTTCTTCATATTTCAAATTAAGACGACGTAGATAGGTCCTCGTAAATACGTGTAGGGGATTAGGTTAGGTAGGTAGTAGGGAGGGGCGACAAAAGACGAGTCAGATATATGGTTGGGTGGAAAAAATCTTGTTTGATTACCTACCTTAAATTGATGATTGAATCAACACTCAGGACGAAATGTTTCAATCTGCGTAGAGATTTGTTTCTTCTGAAACTACTGGACAAAATAAATAAAACTTCTACCTCAAAAAATATTCCGTTTTCAGAAAAATTTACAGCTACTTTTTACCCCAAAAAGCTATGGCCAACTTAGAGTATTACTCAGTTCTTCTTCTTCGAGTGGGACACCAAGTCCAAGTAGAGTAGGTAGAAGAAGGCAATTTCAAAACTTGGGCACCAGGTCTCATCGACCCGAGGAAAAACTTATTCCCACGGGAAACGGTTGGCAACAATCAGTTGCAGGCGGTTCATCTTCAACGTCGCAGAAGGTTCCGGGTTCGATTCTCGATGGGTCACTCACAAAGTTGATACTAATAACTTTACGAATTTTAATTTCCATATTTCAAAACGAATTTGTTTTCAGTCGAGTTAGGACATTGCAGACGACCTGATTGTCCGACAATAAAGATGGTTCCGTGCTTGTGCTTCGGAGTATTCGAAGATTACTTAGACAGAGTCGTTACCAAACCGTGTCAATGGCCAGCTACTTGTGGAAGATGGTTGAAAATCTCTTGACTCCAGAGTTTCCAGACTCTTTTCCAGTTTTCCAGGGTCTTTAGAAGACTCAGTGTCCCACTCGAAAAGAAAGAAGACGGTTAGCAGCAGATAAAGCTGGCTGGCTTCTGAATAACAAGGTTTATTTATCGCATCGCAGTCGCAAGCGTTCATTTTCAACGCGGTAGGCCATTAGCGCCTTTACTCCCTGGTAATGTGGCCTAAATTCCAAATGCTGTGCAATAATCAGTGTTGCCGCTTATGAAAAACGAAAGTCTCCAGATTTGCTATGAGAAGTCGCATTAAGTTCAAAAATATGCATAAAAATATCCGCTAGAAGTCACTATTTGAAAATACTTTTAAATAAAATATTTGTACAAAGCGATAACGACTAAAACAATCTTTAACGACGATGATACATCTAGAGAAAGCAGAAGAAGCTGTAGAAGTATCTTTATTGTATTCAAGAAGAGCTAGTGAGAAGCATCCAGCTGCGAAATAAAACATTATTCGAAGGGGATTTCCCGATAAACTAGTCACCAAGCTTAGTTTATTTTTAATTTTTACCCAAATATGGAAGTCGTAGATAAGTCACTTATGGTGGCCTTAAAGACTGAGCTTGACAAGACATGGTGCGCCTTCAAAATGACTGGTCTGTATGGGGATGCCAGAAAGACCGGGCGGCACGTCGCGGCGCGCCCTCCATATGATGAACGACGATGTCACGTTGACAGCGCACTACGACGTCGCCTCGCTCGGTCTTTATTTCGACCTCTACTTTTGTGTCTTGCGACGAGCGAGAGCAGTACAAATATCAATGTGTGAAAATTTCGCTAGATTTGGAGACAAAGTCACTAAAACGGCAACACTGGCAATAATTCGATTTTTTTACTTGAGTGCGCGCAGCGTCGGCGACGCGAAACAATTTTCCCCTTATGAATAAAATTTTAAGGCGCCTATGCAAATTTCCATTACGGGGGGCTGTCTCCAGAAATGGTGTCATATGGGCACACATTTTCTTTTCATATGGACTACGTAAAAGCGTCGTTTAATATGCTAGGTACTTGGGAACTGAACTTCGAGTGTCTTCTCTTTGACATCTTGCGCGAGTATTTTTAACTTTCTGAATTAAAAAGGACTAGGAGATTTGTGCATCAGTTAGGTATATAGGAGTTATAGCTATATAGCTATATATAAAAGGCGCATGTAATGAGTTTTCTATGGTTTTTGTGCTTGCCTAATGAAGTACCATCACCATGCATGCAAGTACCTACCATCACAGTGGGCGTGTAGATTATTTTGAGTTCTTCAGCCTCTGCTAGACCATCCCGTCATGAAGACGGTCAAGTAACTAGGCAATCATTCACGACATGGGCTAGGGCTCGGTAAGCCTCTTTGCACTCGCAGTAAGGTGTCTTTCCTCCATTTTTGGAGATGGTGCTGAGCCGTGCCCGGTTCGGAACCTGCTCAGATCTACTTATCCGCTTATGATCAGGCGGGCAGAATTTGTGACCAGAAGGCTTTTATACTGCTTAGCTTACCTGCAATAGATACATTCTGTTCGAAATTCAGGTTAATAAATCTGTTAGGTAAATACAGAACAGAAAAATCCAGTTCATTTCGCCATTGTTTCCAAGCCTTTCAATCCGGAGAACAACGTTTCCAAAATTAATTTTATGTTGATATAATTAACCCAAATTACTATTTTCGCTATTTTCATTTGGGCACATCGGATTCAATTAACGGAATTGTTCATTATTGCTTCGGCTGTTATTTTTGGTTTTTCGATAAAGTCGACATTGTTCGCTCGATCTCGTATGTCTGTTTTCATTTGGCCAGGGGTCCGACGACTGGGCCCACGTCTAACTGGGACCAAGGCAATTTGGACCCAATTCAGTCAGTCTTACTCTTTATTTTAGGTGAAATAGTTTTTGAAATCTGTGCTTTTTATCAGACCCCATTGATAACATAAATACCTACCTACAAAACCTTAGTTTTTACAGAGTAGACGTCAGAAGTAAGATACTATCTGTCAAACAAGTGATCGTAGGCCACGTGATACGTGCGACATCGCGACGCATAAAACCATTTCCAAATTAAATGTATGAAACAGAAGAAACAAAGCTACACATGTCAGACGCGCTTCCCATCAATAACGGCTTACGATCGCTTGTCTGACAGATGTCATGTTTCGCGTCACGTCTCGCGTTTATTCTGTGGAGCTTACCCCTAAGAATTTTGAGGAAGGAACGAAAAAGTATTTAAAGCTAGCGCCTGGGTCCAGTTCATACGGTCCTAGATAAGGCTGTAACGTAACAATGCCTATATTGGTCCAAAGGCTAATTGATACATATTGGTCTGATCAAGGCCCATCCCAGTTATATTTTTAAACTTGTAATTCTGGGCTCAGTTCGTCTATCCAACGATCTATTAGCGATTTAAAATCACTCGGAATATAGCTTTGAAATCTTTTGGGTAATTATTTTCAGAGGGTTTCCGATTACAGATAAGTAATATCTTTTATTATTCGAAATACTTTAGTCAATTTCTGGAAGGAAGGTTTAAAACAAAAATTATTTCATAACCTTGGTAAATGAATACCTACTTAAGTATCCTTATTTTATCAAATTGTTTGTATTTGTAATTTGTGGATGAATTGAAAGATGACACGATACGACTATGTTGTGAATACCACGCGCTGCATTTGCGGTTGTATGGTGCTTCTTTTCTAACTTGCAACCCAGTGGCAAAGGGAGCGCCATACGACCTTCATACGGCGGCAAATGCAGCGATTGGTCTCCTCAATTAATCATTTAAAGGATTTGGATTGAAGTCATATAATTTTTAGATCAATTAAATTTTATATTCTACACGCTGTGAAACCTCCGCAACAGAACTATGACAGAACGTTTCGCCGGGAAATGACAGCACTTGTTTTAAATTAAACTACTAAAACCGAGCTGTATTTGGATATCGCTTTCAGCTAAACGTATACAGGGTGTAAGGGACAGCTCTCTCAATACTGATAGGGTGCATTCACACCATGAAACTGAACATTTTCTCATAAGAATACATTTCAGAAGACGTAAAAATATTTGGAAAATTGTTTAATTTCAAGGGTTACCCTGTAATGGGTACAAGTATTGTAGAAGAAAAACTCACAAGAGTCGTCGCAAGACACTCGTGAGGCCGATGCCTCGCAGATTCACATTCATAGTCCATCTGTTTTCATGGTTCGGTCATGCCTGCAAAATTTTCAGTGCACTGTCTCTTATGCCCGGTTTTTACTAGCTTTTTTACATTCTTAAAGTTACAAACCCAATCCACTCACACGAAATCCGAAAATACACTCTTCTAAACGAAATAAGACGTGAGACAAATCGTCCTGCAACTTGGAGCGAGCAATAAGCTAATGATACAAAATTTTGTACCATTTAGAATCAACCGGAGCGTTTCTAGCGAAATGTATTGCATCCGAGCTGAACAAATTACGCGTAGTTAAGATCCCGCCCGGTGCACCCAGTCTGAATATTGATAGAGCTCCAGTGTAGCCAATTTGTACTCTATGCATAAGTAATGTGGAAAATATGGCGGCTAGATTGAAGCGGCGGTAAATATTGGCGCGGACGACTATGCGATCGGTTTTTGCGCTTTGAAAATCGCGGATTGTAGAGCGAACGTTGATGGCAGCGTGCGAGTGTGTCGACCTGGGGAACTTAAAGCGATGACAGCCGATGTGGGCAGTGGTTGCCACGCAGAAGGTTTCGGGTTTAATTCCCGGTAGGGCCACTCACTAAGTTGATATTTATCACTTTGTGAATTTGTTCCCAGTCTGGTTAGGACTTTGCAGGCTGAACCACCTGATTGTCCGAAAACCTAGAAGGTTCCGTGCTTCAGATGGGCACGTTAAGCCGTCGGTCCCGGTTGCTGTCTATGATGGCGGCCGTTACACAACCATGTCAGAGGCCAGCTACTTGAAAATCGTTGATACCAGGGTTCATCGGGTCGTTGAACGACTCAGTGTCCCACAAGAAGAGAGAGACTTAAAGCGATGAAAGCTAGCTGATACACGGCGTAAGCACAAAATGAGAGTTTACGTGAATATCACTGAACCCTATTTAGGATTTACGCGATTGTCTCTTGTTACATAGCTAGGGTTGCTGGATTCAATACGCGGACGAAATTATGAAATTTGTCTCACGCATAATATATATCTTGATTAACTTTTGGGTTTGTTTTTTGATGCCAATTATTGCAATGAAATATCAAGAAGAACAAAATAAATAGTTGAATTTGGTTATCATTTTTAATTTTATGACTGGTTTTAGTTTTATTGGGGTTGTAAATGTATGAAATATCCTAAATTGGTCATTAAATAAAAACTAGACGACTCAGTAAGGTAAAAGCTCCTATTACCGCGTGTTTTCACGTCGCGCGACTTTATGCGCCAAAAATAAGATGTTCTTGTTGACTTACAGAGTATTGATATATTTTTTTAATAAATGTTGAGTTTCTATTTTACGATTCTCATATCATTATTTTTTTATCAGGACTTTTTAGAATTCAAATTATTTTTTAAAGTTGAAAAGGCGATTTCCCCTAAATTCGAGGTATTTTTAGGGCTTGAGCCTAATTTCGCGGAAGCGGATCCTATTATCGAGGGTATTGAAAATAATGCGTTTTGGGTTCTGTATAGGTAAAAACTATTGCTTACAAACTAGTAGAAACAGAATAGTAACTAGTATCTATAGGGTTACATTTAATTAAGTAAAAGTCTCTTGAGCGTGTGGTCTACTCACAAAACTGAACAACTTTAGTTAGAAGAAACTTTTCTTCGAAATATGAAAAATATTGGCACTCTCATACAAAAATCTTGAAAAAGTGTGTCACTTAATATGGGAGGTCCAATTTTGTTTCATATTTCCAAGAAAAGTTTCAACCAAAAATTGTTCAGTTTCGTGAGTAGAACACACCCTTAGGAGATTTCTACTTAATTAAATGTAACCTTATACGTATATTCTGTAAATAAGCTTCTGTATTTGAACTGTAATCTGCCCGAAGCTATATTCTGGTTATTTGGATATTTGGTTTGGTAAAATTTTAAATGTGATGTTTCGCTCCGAAACCCTATCAACATAGAATTTAGTTTAGAGTTTTTCACTCTGGCCACATAATCAAATTATACAGTCAAAACATATATTATGTTATACATATGTATAACATATGTATAAACATTATGAACGAACTTATACTAACGACGTGATTTACACAGAGTTCAGTTCTGAGTTTTTGACTCTGGGCGCCTATATAAAAAGTAAAACCGAATATAATTAGAGATCTCATTAGATTGTTGCCTGAGATCAAGACCGAGGTTTTAATCCCTTTTTTATTTTTTGGGAACTTGCAAAATTTTCCACCGCAGGTAAAAAGTAGTCTTAGTTGACTATGCCTAGTAGCTATACACCACGAAAACTTTCGTTAAAATTCATCCAGTAGTTTTGTCTTCATTTATTTTCAACCATCAACATGGGTAGTATTCGGCAAATTCCGGGTGATTTGGGTAAAAACCTGGGTTTTACCTGGGTGAGTTCAATGGGTTTTTACCCACTACCCATTCCTGCCTATATTATAGTAAGAACAGCATAGCCTATATTATAGTTGACAGCCGATGTGGCGCAGTGGTTAGCATGCCTGCCTGCCACGCAAAGGTTCCGGGTTCAATTCCCGGTGGGGTCACTCACAAAGTTGATATTTATCACTTTGTGAATTTGATCCCAGTCTGGTTAGGACATTGCAGGCTGAACCACCTGATTGTCCGCAAGTAAGATGGTTCCGTGCTTCGGATGGGCACGTTAAGCCGTCGGTCCCGGTTGCTGTCTATGATGGCGGTCGTTACACAACCATGTCAGAGGCCTGCTACTTGCAGTAGGCGGTTGAAAAACTCTGACACCAGGGTTCATCGGGTCGTTGAACGACTCGGTGACCCACACGAAAAGAAGAAGAAGAAGAAGAAGATAGTAAGAATTATCAAAAAAAAACTCAATATCTCGTTCAGATTCTCGTTTGGTTTGTTCGAGATCGAGGTAGCATTTTTTATTCTATACCTTACAAGATACAAGTGAATATTTTTTTTGTATTCACTTAGTTTAGGTTATTTCATTATTTTTAAGCACCTCTATACTTTATATCTGCAAATTTACTATCTATATGTACTATTTTATTTTGAAATAAATTATCTTTATCTTATCTTATCTTACCTATGTAAGTAGTAAAGTTTTTCTCATCTTATATTCATTCTCACAGACCCCTAAATCCACTTTAAATTCTTTTATCACTCGATAATAGGTTTATATGAAAGTCCTATCTTCGAGCCATCATTACTCGATGTTAGGGTCTCATAGAGCCTATTATGGCGGTACAAAATCCTTATGGCTCGGTAAAAGGGGAAATCTCTCTTCCGTTTTAACCTAATTTCGAGTGATAAAAAGTGACATATTGAAGATGTTTTTAATATCATAGTCGTACTAAAATATATGTTAAATAAAAGTATCAAACAAAAATACTAATAGTATATACGAAAAATGGTTTTTTAAGGCAGTAAATAAACTTGGTTTTCGTTAGCCCAATTCTATGAACTCAGTACAAAACACAGTTTTTTAGAGTCACACATTTCTTTCAAAAACAAGAAACTTAGCGCAAAAAACCTACTACGAAAATAGGTTTTTACGTTCGGTATATAATGTAGATAACAGCTGAGTAGATAAATAACAAATAACTGAATCCTGTGCACCACAAATTAAAAATAAATCTAGAACTATAAATTCCCTATCACCGATGGTACCGCGATATTAAGAGCCACCTAACAAAAAAGCGCCTAATATCGCGAATGATTATTTTCGTAATTTAATGCATTTAATTAGGGTAAAAATACCAAATAAGACCTAAATCTAATTCTACATACACTAAAGCAACTAGCGATATTTTTTTTTTCTACACATTAAACTAATTTAGCACCTAAATTTGCTTAGCAAAATTCTTGAAGTACTTACGTCGAGCGAGCTGTGTTTGTATGGGACGACCGGATTCTGTGCTGCCGTCGCACAAACTGGTGGATTTTAGCGTGTTTGAACGTTGTTATGCAAACTACCGCCAGAACGATGGTGCAAAACAAACTAGAGCACACATTCATATTTTTTATTTTGCAATACGCGGTTCCGGTAAAATTATAAAGTCCAAAAACAAAATACCTCGATATTAGGTGCCAAAAAACGGTACCTCAATATTAGGAGCTTTTACCTTACTGTACTTAAATGAATTCAAATGATTCAGAATAACCCAACCAATCGTCCCTTAAAATGCCTACATCAATCCGCCGGACACATTGTATGTCGAACACCTAAATATTACTTCTTCTTCTTCTTCTTCTTCTCGTGTGGGACACCGAGTCGTTCAACGACCCGATGAACCCTGGTGTCAGAGTTTTTCAAGTAGCAGGCCTCTGACACGATTGTGCAACGACCGCCATCATAGACAGCAACCGGGACGGACGGCTTAACGTGCCCATCCGAAGCACGGAACCATCTTACTTGCGGACAATCAGGTGGTTCAGCCTGCAATATCCTAACCAGACTGGGGACAAATTCACAAAGTGATAAATATCAACTTTGTGAGTGACCCCATCGGGAATTGAACCCGGAACCATTGCGTGGCAGGCAGGCATACTAACCACTGCGCCACATTGGCTGTCAATATTGCTTTAGGCCCTAGGTATAGGTATTCTAGGATATGGTATGATCGATCGTTGAGAGATTGGGTGTCAACTTATAAAACAATCTATCACATTATAGTCTAAGAGCTTGTAAGGTTTTGCCACTCCCGCCCAGACAGGCTGGGTGGCGTATGAATCCAGAATGAGAAAATGTTTCTAGAGAGATCCTGTCGAACAACTAGATGAAGCCATGAAAAAGTCGTCCTAATTAGACTAATGGCGTCAGTGGAAACACAAATATGTTAATTAAAAATATTCTCGGCAACTTGATGTGTGTCTTATAAACGAACTGTTTACATCCAGCCTATATTCAATAAACAAAATTATCTTTCGCTTTCGCCATTCAGTCTCTTATTTGAGTCAAGGTTTCGTCTGGCCTTTGAGTGTCGTCTCTAGTATTATTAGTGAGGTATATTTTGCTGTAGGTTAAACATACCAAAGATTGTGGAAAGTATTCGAGGTTTTACTATGGTTGCTCGTAGGAGTATTTCGCCAAAAATTCTATGTCCTAAGCATGTCAGTAACCCAATCACCCTAGTGAGCTTCAATACAGCTCATATACAGCTCCAGTGTAGCAACTTAGCATTCATCTTTAAAAACATGCCAATAATTGTAACAAGTTAAGAAAACTTGCAAAATTTTCACCGCAGGCTGGATTTGAACCAGAGACCTTCGCCATCTGTACTGCTGTACTGGCGACGCCTCTACCAACTGGGCTACAGCGGCTCACTCCAAGCCCGCGAATTAAGCAAGTGCATTTGACCACTAACGCGTGGTAGTTTTCCTAAATTGTATACCTAACACTGGAATGTGTTTTAAAAATTTGGTATTCAATACTGCCCTCATAAGCATAAGCAACGCAATCGACATTTTTGGGAGATTTGAGTTATATACATATTCGGAATCGGCGTAATGAGATCTACAAGGATCACTGACTCATTTTGAAATATCTATATTTTATCCCATATTTCTATTAGGCATAACCAACGCAATCGACAAAAAAAAAGTGGACATCCTAGTGATAACCATCGTAATGGCTATTACGACGTATGTCACCACACATTTCTTTTTATAAAAGTAAACATAAATATCATAAGATCACTTACGATCATTATAATTAGGTTTAGGTTTTCTAAATCAACATAACCACTAAACATAAACAACGCAAAATCCAATACGTCAGTTATGTGAACTTTATGTGTAGTTTCGGTAAAATATTAACTGCAAGAATATTAAACATAAACAACGCATTTGACATACACGATGCAAAGATTAAAATTTTGGTGTTTTGAAACATAACTTTGCAACCATGGCAGAGATCTCTGCAACCATGTCAGAGGACTCTGCCACCATGTCAGAGGACTCTGCAACCATGTCAGAAGACAGTGCCAACATGTCAGAGGACTCTGACACCATGTCAGAGGACTCTGCAACCATGTCCGAAGACTCTGCCACCATTTCAGAAGTCTCTGCCACCATATCAGAGGACTCTGCGGCCATGTCAGAGGACTTTGCCACCATGTCAGAGGACTCTGCAACCATGTCAGAGGACTCTGCAACCATGTCAGAGGACTCAGCCACCATGTCAGAGGACTCTGCAACCATGTCAGAGGACTCTGCAACTATGTCAGAGGACTCTGCAACCATGTCAGAGGACTCAGCCACCATGTCAGAGGACTCTGCAACCATGTCAGAGGACTCTGCAACTATGTCAGAGTACTCTGCAACCATGTCAGAGGACTTTGCCACCACGTCAGAGGACTCTGAAACCATGTCAGAGGACTCTGCCGCCATGTCAGAGGCCTCTGCCGCCATGTCTAACGACTCTGCATTCATGTCAGAGGCCTCTGCAACTATGTCAGAGGACTATAAAACCAAGTCAGAGGCCTCTAAAATGATTTTAAGAAGCCTCTGCACCCATGTCAGAGAACGCTGCGTTCATGTCAGAGGCCTCTGAAATGATGTCAAAGGACTATGAAACCAAGTCAGAGGCCTCTGAATTTTTTTAAGAGGCCTCGGCATCCATGTCAGAGGACGCTGCATTCATTTCAGAGGTCTCTAAAACGATGTCAGAGGACTCTGCAACCACGTCAGAAGCCTCTGCGACCATGTCAGGGACTCTGCCACCATATCAGAGGACTCTGTAACCATGTCAGAGGACTCTGCAACCATGGCAGTGTTCTCTGCAATGCAACCATATCAGAGGACTATGGAACCAAGTCAGTGACATCTGAAACGATTTTAAGAGCCCTCTGCAACCATGTCAGAGGACGCTTCAACCATGTCAGAGGACTCTGCATTCATGACAGAAGACTCTGCAACCAGAACAGAGGTCTCTGCAACCATATCAGAGGCCTTTGCTACCATGTCAGTGGACTGCAGCCATGTCACAGGACTCTGCAACCATGTCAGAGGACTCTGCAACTATGTCAGAGGACTTTGCAACCGAGTCAGAGGACTCTACAACCATGTCAAAGGACTCTGCCACCGAGTCAAAGAACTCTGCAACCATGTGGAGCCATGTCAGAGGACTCTTCAACCATGTCAGAGGACTTTTCAACCATGTGAGAGGTCATTGCAACCATGTCAGAGGTCTCTGCAACCATGTCAGAAGTCATTTCAACCATGTCAGAGGACCCCTAAAACCATGTCAAAAGTCATTGCAACCATATCAGAGGTCTCTGCAACCATGTCAGAGGACTCTGCAACCATGTCAGAGGTCATTGCAACCATGTCAGAGAACTCTGCTGCAGATGGGCTAACTCTATCTATTAATTATAAAAAGCGCAATTAGATTTCCTAGACATAAGCGACGCAAATGACGCAATTGCGATTGTTATGCCTAATAAAATGCGTACATTTAAATTATGTTTACTAGGCAATAACATTTTTTCTTATTTTTTAACTTTATATCAATAAAAAGAACAAGAAAAGGCCATGTTCTGTAAAGTACACGATTGTGTGCAAAGTAAAAAGTAAAAATTATTTTCATATTCGTAATAGTTTCGGCAGTGCACGTAAAAAACAAAAAAAAACTTTATGGCGCCATTTCTCGAAATCGATCGGAATGCAAGTGCGTTGCTTATGCTTATGAGGGCAGAATATGTGGCAAGTATTCGAGGTTTCATTATGGTTGCTCGTAAGAGTCTGTCAGAAAAAAAAAACCTTGTCTAAAGCATGTCAGTAACCCATTCGCCCCATAATTATCGTGATCTTCTATAAGGCTCTTATACAGTTCCTAGGTAGCTATACTACTTAGCATTCTTCTTAAAAACATAAGAAAGATTGTGGCGAGTATTCGAGGCTTCATTATGGTTGCTCGTAGGAGTCCGTCGGAAAAATTTCCTTGTCCTAAGCATGTCAGTA
Source organism: Phthorimaea operculella (assembly GCA_024500475.1). Lineage (NCBI taxonomy): Eukaryota > Metazoa > Arthropoda > Insecta > Lepidoptera > Gelechiidae > Phthorimaea > Phthorimaea operculella. Next base: position 153,350 of record JANFCV010000195.1, read on the forward strand.
ACCCAATCGCCCCATATTGTGATCTTCTATTAAGCTCATATACAGCTCCTGTGTAGCAACTTAGCATTCGTCTTTAAAAACACACCAAAGATTGTGGCAAGTATTCGAGGCTTCATTATGGTTGCTCGTAGGAGTCATTCGGGAATATTTTCTTGTCATAAGCATGTCAGTAACCCAATCGCCTTAAGCGCGATATTGTGAGCTTCTATACAGCTCTTATACAGCTACTATACAGCTCTTATACAGCTCTTATGTACCTACTTAGCATAATAATTCGCCTTGTGCCGCCGCATAGGGCTCGAATTACGCCACCGCAAATAAAACATGGTTACTTTAGGATAAAATATTAATATCGGTCAATCTAGGTCAATATAGAAAATATTCATGAAAGTACCTTTTGTTTAGGTATTATTAATTCTGTGTGGTGCCGGCTTAGAATAGCATCACCCCATATCTTTTCCGTAGGTGTCGTAAGAAGCGACTAAGGGATTTGAGAGTTGATGTGTATTGCAATTTAAGGCGACAGGCTAGCAACCTTTCACAATGGTAATACACAGTCTTCTGAATGACTCTCTAACTTTTGTCAGACGTTGTGTAAATTGCAGTTTTTTACGCTCTGCCTACCCCGCAAGGGATGTAGGCTTTGATTATTTTTTATTTCAATTCAGTTCCGCTACAAAATGAAGCGTACGTATGTGATTTTGGAATTATTGGTTTAATTAAAGGTAGTTAAATTTCATTTATAATCCAGGCAAATAAATTAATCAAAATTGTAATTAAATCTGGCAAAATAAACAGTTTGAACGTTAACGTCCTACAACTGCATGTGTATCGGTAAGTACGTCCTTCAAAACCGCCGTGTGATGCCGTCTTAGAATAGCATCGCTTCATACCATGACGTCTTAAGAAGCGTCTAAGGGATTTGAGACTTGATGTGTATTGCAATTTTAAGTGACAAGCTGACAACCTCTCACTAACATACAAAATTAAAAACGCTCATATTTTCTCACCGTAACTGAAAAATCATAAAAATAGGGGCACGCCAATAGTAGTAGGCCATGCATTATTATTAGGGAAGAAACCTGGGGAATATATTTGTATAAAAATGCTGAAAACGGGAATCGCTCGGGTATAATTTCCTTCATTAGATATTTTTATTTGTAATATTTGTTTTATTTACTATAGCTATATTTCGTTCAAAGCAACGGTTCAAAGTTTAAATTCACCATTTGCTGTGATATGAAAAAGCTGTGAAAGAAGATTGCCCATGTGACAAAGGACTACCGTCTAAATTGCCTCAAAGCCAAAGTGGTTCTAAACGGTTTATTAGCAACCATTTATTTACCTCTAGTTTTTATTTTTCTTTTAAAACCCGAAGTTCAAAGTTATTTATAAAAATAATACATAACCTAAAAAAACACAATATTTCAAATCTCACTTTTTGACTCATTAGTCATTACTTTGACATCTAAAGATCAACATGTAGGTAATCGTGATGGTGATCCCACGTTACTGATTGATAATACCGATAATACGAGTATTTTGTATGGTATTTAATACCTGAAAGTAAGTTTTGTTACATTTCCTTAGAAACAGCCTTAGATAAATGAATCCTTAATGACATTTTGGTGCTCTGTGGAATCAGCTCACAGCAGAGTATCTTACTGAAGTTTGGCCAGACCACACCGTGCCTGTAGGTCATTTAACACATGAATAATACCATTTAGGCTGTGTGCTGCCAGCTTAGAATAGCATCATACCATATCTACCCGTGGGTGTCGTAAAAACCGACTAAGGGATGAATCCAGGGAATAAGCAGCAGCGTTCTCTGTTAATACAACACCTTGCAATGCGCTTGCCAATCCTAATCAAAAGAAGACCTACGTGAACCTGGATCAAATTGGGGATGTCAGGAAAGGTCAGGTCAAGAGTAAGTACCCTAAACCGACGAGTAGGTATGTAAAGGTTCATGAATGTTGAGGAAGCGAAAGAGGTGTATCAGCAAGTGGAAGCATGTAGTCTTTGCCTACCCCTCCGGGAAAGAGGTGTGATTTTAAGTAAGTATGATTTAGGTATATCGAAAGAGGTGGATAATAAATAAGTTCAGCAAGTAGTGCAAAAGATATTTTTAATTAAAATTATCATTCAATTAAGGTTTCTTAGATTACTTATGCTATTTTCCTTACACCTAGATAATTAATAAATAAAGCAATAGCTGGTATACTCCATTCTATTATCATTCTATGACAATATTATGCAATAATAGAGTCAAAAAGTACCTAACTACTTTTTTTATCGGATAAAATAGAAGTACTATCCACCATTGTATAGGTATAGGTACCTAGAAGGGTGTGCGTCAGGACCACGATGTCCACGAGTGTTCATGATAGGATTGAGCTACTTTCTGCATGGTTGTGGTACCATTCTAACGTTAGGATGGCAGGTATTCATTTTTATTTTGGTCTGTAGATACTTATTTCACTTTCGTTTCTTGTAATTTTGTGTACCTACAGTGTACGAGTACCTTAGTGGACTTGCAATGAAATTCAGTGTGCCTCTTTTAATAAAAGTTAATTGATGAAATATGCACACCCGCCATTCTAACGTTAGGATGGCGGGTGTTCATTTATTTCGGTTTGTAGATACTTATTTCACTTTTCGTTTTTTGTAATATTGTGTACCTACAGCGTACCTGTACAAAAAAATATAAAATAATCATCAATATGTTGTAATAATGTACACGTTTTTTACTGGTACGATGATTTTTATGTACTAAGGTACACTGCAGGTACACAAAATTACAAAAAACGAAAAGCGAAGTATCTACAGACCTATATATGTTACCGGCCAAACCCGATTTTAGGCCAAAGTAGTTTATCCTACATGCGATTGGATAAACCGGTATAGACTAGGCTAAACCGGTCCGTCCGATGGCCGATAGAAGAAACTAGTTAATCCTAGGCAGAACTAGATGAGCCTAAAATTAATAATATACGCTTCAGGATAAACTGGTTTGGCTTAGTTAAAAATGATTAAGGCTATAGTCACGGAGCTCTAGAGGGTATAGGGTAACGTCGGACATCCTGGAGACATCGGACACCCTGGAGGCTCGAACACCCTAGAGGGTGGGGTGTAGCATCAGGTATCCTGAAGGCGCGGACGCACTGGAGGGACGCCCTACAGTGATGTAGCTCTAGATAGAGCGTAAAGGCAATAATCGCACACCCTGGAGGCATCAAACATCTGTGAGGCTCGATTGCCCTGGAGAGTGCGGGGTAGCGTCGGACACCCTGAAGGCTCAGACACCTTGTAGGCCCTGATGCGAGCATTAAATCCTGTTGATGGTGCCTTCTTGCGGCTCTAGAGCAAGAGCTGCATACACGTTCCATTCTTGAGTCCTAAAATGAATAAATAAATAAATTGTTTGACTGATCATGACAATTAATTCACACGGCAGTATCGCGGTGATATCGCTGTGTGCACGCAGCAAGCTGCTACCTAAATTCTCGTGATCACGCTTGGTTAAGAAAATCGCCGGAAAAAACACTTTTGCAAAAGAACTCTAAGAGGCGACTAAGGGATTCGAATCGAGGGTTTCGTGTGTGTAGTCCGACTAATGTTATATTTGATCGGAAGTTATCGACTGCCTCTGTGATCTACTTACTTACATATTGGCCCAGAGTACAATTTTACAAAAAAAAACTGACGAAAGTGCAATGAGTGATTGGACCGTTTATTTTACATACCTAGACCAAGCTGCCGCACAAGGCCACCTAACGGACGTATACTATCAAGCTGTTTGAAAACTTTCGATACTAAGATACATGCAGTGTTTGTTGATTCGGTGTCCGACCAGACAAAAGACAGAAGATATTAAATGAGGTCGCTTTTTATGGACACCACTGACTCCTTCTAAACCACGCAACGGTTAGATTATAGATAGAATTTGAGTGTCATATCACAATATAAATACTTACTAGGTGAACTGGTACCAGTTGCTGTAAGTGGGTCCTTCTTGGACCATCTGCTGGTACAGGATATGTTCTTGCTCGCAAAATAGAATCTCCGCATGGTAAGCACACACTCCTGTGGCCAAAAGCAGGCAATGCAGGCAGATTCTGCAGTAGTGTTAAACACTCGTCGCATATGGTGCAACCTAGAGATAGCTGCAATAAGAAGAGATTTAAATTAATAGCTCAAAAAACATATTATAAGTTAGTACATCACATTTTATCATATAACAATGTATTTACATTAGATACCTATGTAAATAGGAAGGAAAAATAAAGATAGTTTAAGATCGGTCATGAAATCAGAGAGATCCATCAGATAAGCTGTCTGTCGTGCTGCTGGCGGATATGCTTCTACTTGCGGGCAAAGAGTTCGGAAATCACCAGAACTTAAAGCAACAAATAGTCTAATATAAGCCATGCCGGTGACTCGTTGATGCGGCATGCCTAGCAGCCCATGATTGCTAGTAAGCAGGTAGTAAGTAGGTATTATTAGGTATAAATATAAAGGTAGGTATGGGTATAAAGGGCGATTGAATTATATTAAAAATAACGCTCCCATATTATACTACTATTAAAGCAACGACATGGACCTCCCCCAATAAGGGATTTTCCCATACTTACCTCGCTTGGCGGCCGGATTGACGAGCGCAGTGCTAGATGTTGTACATATTCACAGATAATGCTGCTGCCCATTCCCTGGATCCATCTCTTACTCGCCTTTTACGACACCCTCTCGGGTAGAAATGGGCTGTTACTATGGAAGACGGCACCAGTCGGCAAATAGAGTTCCCATAGCCATACATCAACTTCCACAGCCAAAACAGTCTAGTACTTTTGCTAAACTCGCGAAACCATGCTTGACAGGCGGATTGGCGAGCGCAGCGCATGTTGTTGTATTCACAGGGAACGATTCTCCGCATTCCTTGATTTGATCTCTATTATAATAGTTCTCGCTGTTTCAACATAATTAAATACCTGTGTTGGAAATATCCATGAACGCAAGAGGTTCACCATTGCTGGTGTCGTTACAGCACCGATAATGTTTGGATTCTGATTTGGCGGTATGCGGTAGGCGCAATGGATGCATCGATTCCGCCAATCGAATGTATTTGGTAAGGCCACATTGGCCATTTTTGTAGTTTTATTTTTAATCAAATCAATTTGATAATAATGACTGAGAAAGACTCGTGAAATAATTTTCAGTAGGTTCAAAAACAAAACCTCTAAAACGTCAATCACAAAGATCAAATTCACGTTTCCTATCATTTTTGTGTCAAACTCTGTCAAATTGTAATCAAAAATCTTCTAAAAATAATCTGTTCAAGTAGGTGCATTAGAATCAAATTAGAATATTACTGATTTAAAACTCCTTGTACTTTCTAGCTCGTGTTAGGTTGATTTCCTAGTTTCATGACCAATCAATACAAGATTTATTAATAAATAAAATGATATTCCCCGTTCTTTCAATACTTTCATGTAGCAAACAGCAAAGATCAAATGTAAAAATAATTTTAATATTAGTATCATCTTGAGGCAATGGAAAATCTTAGACCACAAATGGGCATTCGTCTTTTCCGCGAACAATCAAGTGAAAATTCGTGAAAAATAAAATTGAGTGTGCGAACAAAGTTTTCAACTAAAATTGACGACAAGACAAAGGACACCATAAACGGATAAACTTTAACTGGTTTTTTATAAAGTTTACTATACTCTATCCGCGCGATGAAGATAATACCAGAAAATGCAAAATGATTGCCATTGGTTAGCGATAACGAGGCAAGGGTGCGTTTACATGGCGGTGCAATTTCAGTCTACTTCTGTGGCTTGCATGGAGCGGGCGGACGCGTTCTTTTGTTCTTATATCGATTGCTTTTTTCTCCTACGACCTAGCGCGTGTTTTGGACTATTTCCTGTGAAACATACACAGAGATGTATTTACCTAAAATAATTTTTACTTATTAAATATTGTAATAGACCAAAGAAAACCAAATTTAATAGTAAAGAATATTTATGAGTCTTCTTTAACCAAGGAGCCATGTAAACGCATCTTTACGTTTTTACACAATTGTTGACGCCCACTTACCTGGAAGGGCAATCATTTGTCCCTTTCACTTGCATACAATAGTGCGGTTGAGAGGACGCTATATTATCTTCATCGCGCGGATAGAGTATAGAAAAATCAGCATAGATTGATCCCTTAAGGCAAAACGTCATACAAACGAAAAACTGAACTTTCATCGACTTAAACATGAGCTGCAGAGCAATGTTTTCAAAAAAAATATATTTGTAATGATGAAGGCACATAAAAATTTGACGCAAAACTACTTGCTTATGTTTAAAAGACAATGTGTATTTTCTCCGCAATGAAATCAATCGTATTTATCGCAACAGTAGCCCATCTATCAACATCAATTTTTCATTATAAAGTGGCAAATCGATTTTTACGAGAAAATCTAATGTCAAAAAATATTAATACCGGGCTTTCCGTCGAGTATTTGACTTAGAAATTTATATTAGACTTTTTTCTACTTTACAGACATAAATCCATTTAAATTTTGTACAAAAAGCGTTCCACCACTGGATACGCGCTTTAAAGTGCGCTTAAACGCCGCCTGTCAATTTTATAAAAGTCACTAAAAAAGTATTTATTGTACTTTACTATCAGCAGCACAGAATCCTGCTCATTTAGGGATCAACTAATACTGGTTTTTCATTCAGTTACTAAGAATAGCCAGTGTAAGTTGACCTCTTAAACGGGTCGGTTGAAGTACCATCCAGCAACATCTATTTTGCACTTTAACCGTTGTTTGTCTTTGCCCTGGATTAATCCAATTTGGCGCAAATGGGAGCAATTTGTTACCTATATTTTGAAGCGAGCCAGACAAAGCAAAAGGGCTGGTCTGGACCACAGTAGAAGTTTATGAAGTAGTATACCCTTTTAATTATATTGACTGATTGAATTCTATTAATCTTTTGTATAGCAGAACAGAAGTTTTTAGGTACATTAAGAACCAAGCTTAGCTATCTACTGAACCGATGAGTGACTTGCGACATATTGAGACCAATATAATCACAGATTCACATTCATAGTCCATTTGGACTATACCTATTTTAAAACGTTGTTGCATGGACTCTTCTATAGGCACCTGATGATCCGTAATGAAGGTGAAACAACCAGGACTTTTCGCCATTTCTACTTCAGCATTCCACGCTTCAGCTTAAATATATTACCCTGTAATGGGTACAAGTGGCTTATCGTAGAGGACGACAACCCAAGAGTTGTTGCAAGACACTCGTAAGACCGATGTCTCGCAGATTCGCATTCGTAGTCCATATGGACTATACATATCTTTAGCTCTATCAAATTTTTTAACCTCAATCAAGTACGATAAATTTTATGGAACTTTTTAAATTGACTTCTACTGTGCCTGAACGTTACTCTACAACAACAAGTAATTTACAAAGTGAATATTTTTCCATTATGAATAGTAAATATTTTTCATATACCGGCCGGTGGTGCCGGCTATCAGCCCATAATCTTTTCCAAGGGTGTCGTGAGAAGCGACTAACTGATTTGAGTATTGCAATTTTAGGCGACCAACTGACTATCTGTCACTATTATGGAACACAGTTGACTCTTAAACTTTTGTCGGACGTGGTGTCGTTTCTTGCAGTCGTTTACGCTCTGCCTATAGGAATATAGGCATGATATATTATTTACGTATGTATTTTTCCGTTACTATCACTCCATCTATAAGTTTTCCTTTCTAGAATCCTGCAAAGTGCTGCAAAGATTTTCAGACCTTATTGTTAGTAGTGGGGCATTTTTCTATCAGATTATTTTTTAGCTCCTATTGGAAATTCCCCGAATTCTGTCTTTATTGTTATAAGGTATTATAGAAATTCAGGTTATTCAGCTGCTGGATAAATGGGGATGAATAGGATTCCAGTGTCTACAGAAATTATTTAGATTTGACGTTAAAAAATATGAAACTTTTTCCGCTTTGATGCCGGTTATACGGGGTGTAACTTTTCCCATGTGTTACATGGGAAAAGTTGTTCAGTTTCATGGTCTGAGCATGCCTGCTGCAAAGTTTTTTGTTACACCGTCCTTTACACCTATATAATTATAATCCGCATATGTGTTGACAATGCAATCCCATGTAAGTAAAAATAATTAGTTTTTACGGTTTATTAACATGTTTTATTTTGTTTGTTTTAGGTAAGAGGAGAATCACTATCGACTGCGGTAGTATGACGGTTCTATAAGGTAAAATCCAGTAGGTAGCCTTTCAAGTTATCTACACTACAAAATAAAGGGCCTTACCACAAAAAGTTAGACCAGTGTTGAACGCGTGTCTAGCGTTTTTTTTGTATGAAGTTTTATTTTAGACACGCGTTCAACACTGGTCTAAGTTTTTTGTGGTAAGGCCCAGAATGTTTACAGAAGTATCACTCGAACCTATTTAGGATTTTCGCAATTGTCGATTTCCATGCAAGAAATATGACGTTCGTGGCAACCATCTTTTTAGTTACATTGAGTTCCTCTGAGATTCCAGTTCATTCCAGTAAACGTCAGTAAGCGTCAAAATCGTCGCTAGTACTGAATGAGCCATCTGTAAAGGCGCCGCGTGCACCGTCCCCTCATTTGTGGTTACACCCCGTGCAAGTTAAGGTGCTGCTACTAGTTTCCAAGTACACAAAAATTTCTTCGTCTACAAACTTTGCTTTGTTTGATTTCCTTTTGATACGAAAGCGAAAAAAACATCAACTCCAACCGACTCCGGAAGCAATTTTCAAATGAGCCTCAATATTACGAAACAGTATAACTGCAAAACAACATTTAACTTGACTATAAGTGCCTATTCTAAGTTGCCTACTTGAGAATCGATTACTATAGCTCTAAATTTGGGGCGATTTTGTAAATCTGCTAGCTGAAGTTATCACCAACAAAATTACAATAAGTCAATGCTCTGAATTCAAAAAGGATACGACTTTACTTGCCTAGAGAGAGAAAGAGCGCGAGGTGTTGTTGCCACTTCCTTAGGTAATAGAAAACTTAGAGAATTTAAGCAATAATGTTATTTATGTTACATTTTAAATCCGCCATTTTGAATTTATGTAATTTACAATATAGAGGTATATTCCACTTCTTACACTGCTGGAAGAACACAACAAAACAGTTTTCAGTCAGAGCTCGAGATCTGAAAAGAGAAATCGCTGAATCCAATAATACCTACACACTAGGTAAGCTAAGCACTTGATGTTGGTATTTTAGATTGGATTTGGAGTGTTTCCTAACGAGGTAGGTCTTAGAAGTTTATTTTACTGAAACACTTCATTTGGAGCCACTTAAGAGTCTGCTGTCAGTGAAATTCAAGAGAAGTAATTCGCCAGTAACCTCCTGAATTAATAATGTCGCGCCAAACATTTTTCAGCGTCACCCGTAATTGCTTTCAGAATGTAATAAAGATAATTTCCTTGTAATTTATAATAGGGGGCATTTTAGATCCTTTCATTTTGTGAAATTATACGGTGGGGGCAAAATATTCAATATAGGCCCGGAGGCGGCGGCAGTTGGGGTAGAATTACTGAATTAACATATTATATGGTCGCGGACGTCGCGGTGTCGTAGTCTTTGGGCGAACGCGTCTTTCCCCTGCGTTTGTAAACAAGATTATGTACCTGGAGGTTTTTTTGTGGCGTTACATTTCAGTGGGCGAGGCGTATTTTGCCAAGGGTTCTAAGAAAAATATTGTTAAGTCGGTGGGTTCTGCGGAATTACTCTCTCAAAGGCTCCCCATCCGTACTTGGACTGAACAGTCGTATTTATACGAAAGTATTTTGTTATAAAACAAATACTCAAATATTTTTGAGTTTATGAAATTTCAATATACCTAGCCTAGTCTAGCCACTCTAGCCAGTTTCACTCGCGTCACCTCATGTCAAAGTCCGTCAAGCCGTTCCGTAAAAAATAATAATTAATTAATTATTTACTCACATACATACTCTCAAAAACATAACATAACTCTCTTTTTGAGGCAGTCGTGTAATAACCGTTAAAATAGCTACGGTAACTTCACTTTGTATTACTTTTGTATTGATTGATCCTAAGTACATTTTCTTCTTCTTTTCGAGTGGAACGAACCGGTGAACCCTAATTCTACTAAAAGCATTAAAGTACAGCAAGACATGAAAATTGCTCACAATAATAAAAACTAAATCCTACATCTACAAAACGTTATACTTAATTTAAAGTTTATGTAATAATTCACATTCACAGAAAGCTTGAGCGGCAGATGAGATTAAAAATGCAGCACTGCGGAACACCGCAGTTACACTCGGAGAATATGAAATTTAACTAATACCAACTTGAGGGGCCTTCTGGTGATAGTTGGCGCCTGCTCTTTGATGAATTTAAATTTTCCTCTACATTCATGGTACGTACTCGAATTTCGTGTAATGAAACTGTGTTTTACCAGATAACTAATTAGCTTTAAAGCTTAAACGTAACACACATATCATCCGTTTGTGCGATATTTTACAATTTTTTTCCCTATTCTCATGAAAAATACGGTTTATGTCAAAAGGTTTGACAGACGCATACCTACATGGCTGCAGCGTTGTGGGATACGCAGCGCTAATGGATGCATCTGTCGAACCGTTTGACATAAAGTATTTTTGTGTGAATAAGGCAGCGCTAAACAAGTAGATGTGTTAAAAAATAAAAACCCGACTCCGGTAATTTTAAAGTAGCATTTTGTTGTAAAAATCCGCCATCTAGAATCTATAATTTTTTAATATAGCCAATGTCACTCGCGCTGCTGAGACGAATGTAACGACACCTCATATGTCTGGGCCGTTTGGGCTGTAGCCCATGAAAAAGAATTTTCAAACATAACTATACAAACAAACATACATGCATGCTCTTGAAAAACATAACCCTCCTTCTGAGGCAGTCGGGTAAATAGCGCAGCGATAGATATTATATGTAAGATCACCGCCTAATGGGCTCTCTGACGATAGTTGGCGCCTTTTGATGAATTTAATTTTGCCTTTACAGTTTACATTCATGGTACTCTCGTATAAAAAATCTGTGTTTCTCAGCTAACTAATTAGCTTTAAACAGAAAGCGACCCCCGACAGTCCACTTTGGAATCGAAAAAGGATTTTTCAAATTTTTACTCAAAGCTCGGAAGAATTCTATGAAACGACAATATTGAAAATGGCTCTCGCTCTAACATCCTCCAATTTAGGTATTGTTAGTGCGCATTTTTTCTGGATTAAGTATCTATAAAAAGGGGAAGTAAAAAGTCATTCTGATCTTTGAAAAACAACTTTATAACGTTACTACCTATGACGTTTGTATAGTTTAGAAAAATATTATTTGACCCATTTTTTTGACCATGCTAAGCCGAATCGGGTCAAATTATAATACCTACCTATCTACGTGCCTACCATTTAAACTGTAACGTTGTCCCTCTATGACTATGACAAGCTTGTTTTATGTGACGTAATTAATGGTGATGTCGTAATTGACAGAGTGGTCGGTCACACATTTCCCCTAAAGTAATATCAGCAGAACCCCGCTGTAGCCATATAAGGGCTCAACTTAAACTGGCTTTCCATACGGTTGTTAAAAGTGACCAGTTGGCGTTGCCATACAAAAGTAAAATGAACTTATGTCTGTAGTCTGATTAAAAAACACTCGATGGAAAGTCTCATGTTTGTAGGTATAAAATTTTCGAAAAATAATAAAAATATTTTAAGTTATTATAGGTAGGAGGTACGTCAATAAGTGGACCAACTGCTGCAATTAATATGTTTGATTTTATTGCGGAGAAGAGGTAATTATTTATTACATTTTAGATACCTAGGTAACCATGAGTATTTGGACTTTGCGTGTGCCTTCATCATTTCACGTAAGTTTTTTTTTTCTTGCTCTGCCACTCATATAATTTAAGTATTTCATTCGTGTGACGTGACGTTTCACCTTAAATGAGCAACACGAAGTGCTTCTGACTGTACATGTCACCACAGGAATTACAAGCCTTTTACACTTAATTAATTTTACTACTTAACATTAATACGAGTAACAACGTGAATTCGTAACACTTTTGCAATTCATTGGTTAAATAATTATAATGTAATGTGGATATCACACATACTATAAAATAATGCGAATACTTAGGTACTTGTGTCAGCCGCAATTTGATGCGCAAATATGTGCCACGATATCCAGCATTACGTAAACACCTTTAATAAAAAAAACGGATGCGGTAAAAATCCGGAAAATCAAGCGGTGCGTGTAAGGATTGCATAAGAGGTAAATTCTACTCCAACAGGGTGATTGTATCCTGACAACAAAACATTACGAAAAGCTATTAAATACAAATAGAGGAATCTAAATGAGATGTAGATCCTCAACGATTACACAGCCTACTGGACACCCTGATGATGTGCCAATTTCTCTAAGCAAAACTAGAAACGAGACGAAAGTAGCTGGATCAAATCAGGGACGTTTTAAAGAACGGCCGGGTCAAGAGTACCCTAAACCGACAAGCGTGCATGAAAAGATTGATAATGTTGATGGAGGTAACGTTTGTCGGGATCGTGGCAAGTCGAAGGATGTAGTCTCTACCTTTCCCTCCGAGAAAAAGGCCTGATGTACCTATACGGGGAACGGATTAGATAAGGCCCTTTTCAAACCTGAGCGAAGCCGGCGCGGTACGTGTGTAGCGACCTTCTTAGTCGCTAACCTTTTTATAGTATTTGGTTGTATAGAGCTAGCGAACTGTCACCGTGGCTAATGTCATGATGAATAATTGCTATCGGCATTCTGTTTAGCTGACTACTACGACTCTGCATGTAAATCAATATTACTTTGATCCATGTTACTCAAGTATTATTGTAAGCTGTTTACTTTGTGTTATTGTGCATCACCTCAATAAAAGCTGCACAAATTATTTGGACGGAGTTTCACTTGTATTTCCAACGACAGGCGCCGCCCTTCGCTAAACGTGGATAAGCAGTATTCTGATTGACACAAATGCTCAATAAATTGAATGCAGAAAGGCAACTAAGGAATGACTCCATGGAACTGGACACAACGTACCCTGTAAATATTTACAAAACGTCCGCATGCCAAGCTTGGAGAGTATGACAATACCCCCCAATGGGAGGAGCCCCATCTCCAGCAGTAGACTGTTGTGGCATTAGCAGTAGTCTGTCGACAGCCGATGTGGCGCAGTGGTATGTATGACTGCCTGCCATGCAGAAGATTCCGGGTTCAATTCCCGGTGGGGTCACTCACAAAGTTGATATTTATCACTTTGTGAATTTGTTCCCAGTCTGGTTAGGACATTGCAGGTTGAACTACCTGATTATCTGAAAAGTAAGATGGTTCCGTGCTTCGGATGGGCACGTTGAGCCGTCGGTCCCGGTTGCTGTCTATGATGGCGGTCGTTACACAACCATGTCAGAGGCCTGCTACTTGCAGTAGGCGGTTGAAAAACTCTGACACCAGGATTCATCGGGTCGTTGAACGACTCGGTGTCCCACACGAAAAGAAAGAGTAGTCTGCCGTCTAGTAGGCAGTGTGGTCGTAGATACTTACTGACAGCTATAGTGTGGAAGTTGTCATAGTCACACTTGGACGAACTTTAATTAAGAGCCATTGTGACTCCACAAAGCCTGTCTCCCTGTTGTCTGTGTTTAACTGTTTACATTCACATCATAATGGTCATAATAAAGACCGAGCGTGGCGGCGTCGTAGTGCGCCGTCAAACGTGACAACGTTGTTCATAGTATGGAGAGCGCACCGCGGCGTGCCGCCCGGTCTTTCTGGCATCCCCATACAAACCAGTCATAATATGAACGACACTGTCACGTTGACAGCGTATTACGACGCCGCCACGCTAGGACTTTATTTTAACCATTATACTCACATTTGCATCCCTTTATGATCACAGGACTATTCACGCCCTTATCCCATATTGTGGTATCAAAGGACAGACTCACGAAAACGCTAAGCCAAGTTTTTTAAAATAATTTAACATTTTTTTTACTGTATTTCCAATTTAAATTTTGATGATAGGTACTATAAAAATGTACGAAATTATCTATACATGCATGGTAAAATTAGGCTGGTAGCTTTATTTCCCGAGGAGCTGGCAGCCGCGATCATTTCGCACTTGAATGCGTCCTTTAGCAAAAAAACTCATTTTTGTACGGGAGCCCCTCTTAATTTTTATTTTATCCAATATTTTTGAAATATGCAGCAGTTATAGATGTATGCAACAGAAGTACGGCTTCTATGAAAATAACTCTTTAATTATTTATTATAGTTTATGAAATACTTACAAATAGCCTGGTGACAGATGGAGAGGAAACGAATTCTCAGTACAGGGTTCCGTTTTCACACTTTGGGTACCTACAGCACCCTAAAAATGGTCAAAGAATGGTCTATGAGTGAAATTAAAGTCTACCTTACTTATTTAACACGTTTAAAGCGGCGGCAATTTTTGGATACTTTCCGTTACTGCGGGACCAGGCGTATTTCACCTGGGGCTAAACTTTCCGTTGTGGCGGTACGGGGTCTGTTAAACCTGGTAACGTTAAAAAACTTAAATGCTTTTTTTGAGATAATTTAAAATGAAAAACAAAAAATATCATTTGACATCATGAATTATGAATTGATTTATATGAATGTAAATAGCTTATTTGGTTTAGGAGCTGTAGCTAAAACAAAATACCGGACCTTTTGCACGTGGTACCGCATTGCACACGGGCAGTTTTGCGCAAATTTTAGTGTTGGGAACTCAAAATATCGATAACTTTTTGTAAGTTTTTTTAAAAAAGCAATTAAGTAAGTTTAATATTTTTCATTAAAGCATTGGAGTAGGTACTGATTTTCATACTCAACACATCCCGTATTTTTTTTTAACTTTTACGGCTTCTTCGCGGGTCAGATTAGCTCTCAATTTTGCATAACACCCAACACAATTATTTTTTACGACCTTTTCTAATTGATATTTGTGTGGGGTCTTTTTTATCGTAGCCATAACGAAAAAAAAGATCACGCATACATTTTATCGAATACTATCACAACACTGGCCGCGGGAAGCTCGCGCGTGGTGCGGCACCAGTTCCTCGGAGAAACCAGGCGTATTCTACCTGGTGCCGCACTGCATTTACATTTTAATTCTTCAGTGCGGAACCAGGTCTAAAAAACCTAGTTGTATGCTGACCACTTCTTCGATCTCTACTTTAGTAACATATCATAAATATATATTTGTCTCCTTCCCACCACGATTAATTCTAAAGTTATGCCCTCCGCCCGACAGGGAAGTCTATACTTTTCTTTGCCGCACGCTAAGCAAGTAATAAACCACGTCTTTTTGACCTGGTACCGCACTGAACGTGTTAAGAAACTCAAGTCTGCTAAGGTCATTGGCTTCCTCCAGCTTAGAAATGGACTAATTCAATATCTTTTATGGAGTTTGGTCTATTTATATGACGTCTGCAAAGTTTGTAGCAGGAATGACTACCGACAGAGAGTTGGGAATAAAGTTGAGACCGAAATGTTGCTGCTTGCTAGACAATTTATGTTTTATAGCTGGTGCCCGCGAACTTCGTCTCGCCAAGCGATGTTTTCCTGTGTTTCGTGTTTATGTTATATTTATTTCGTATCTATACTTAGTTTAGCCATGCTCCTTGTGTCCCTCGTCAGGTAGGTAGACAGGCCATCCAGTGCTGATAAAAGTTATCATCACTTATCTATCATCATAAACGTTGATGAAGACCTTAATCAAAACATTTGTCAGCCACCATTTCAAACATCAAAATGGATGCATACACAATCTATGGCGGCGCCCACAGCGCAGTACCAATTTCAAATGGTTGGTTGGTTTGTTGTCGGGTATCCGGGTTCTATTCCCGGTAGGACACTCAAAAAGTTGATATTTTCGCTTAGTGTTTTTTATTTCCTAGTCGCAGTCTGTTTAGGACATTGCATTCTGAACTATCTGATTGTCAGAAAACCAAGATGGTTCCGCGTTTCGGCCCCGGTTGCTGTTTATGATTAAAAAGACGGTGGTCGTTACACAGTCATGTCAGAGGCCTGCTATTTGAAGTAGGCAGTTGAAAAACTCTGACACCTGGGTTCATCGGGTCGCTGAACGACTTGGTGTCCCACACGAAAAGAAGTTACCCTCCAATTATTTTTCAGGCTTTATTACCTAAAGGGTACCCAGTTACTGAGATACTTCACTGTCTGTTTGTTCATCCATCTATCATCAGTGGCTCATGCAACGAAACTATAGGCTACAATTCTACAGGTGAAATTTGATGTACATTGCGTAGCCGATTAGCAATTATGATTTCATTGATAAACCGGCTACGCAATGTACATCGAATTTTGCCTGTAGAATAGTAGCCTGTAGTTTAGAAAATCGGGTACAGGAGGCTGTATCTCATAAACCGTGATAGTTAGAGTTGAAATTTTCTCAAATGTCATATTTCTGCTGCCGCTATAAAAATAATTAATACTTAACACAGAAATAAAATAAAATTTAAAGGGGCTGCCATACAAATATTTATTTAATATCGTATTTTTGAGGAATGAGCAACTTCCCGCGGTAAAAATCCTAGATGTTGACCAATGCTAGAAGCTACATATTACAAAAGGTTCATCAATATATTTTACTTCTTTTCGGAGATTATCGCGTACAAACAAACATCGCGAGAATTCAAATATGAAGCCGCTGTAGGTTTGTAATTTCAAAGTAAGTAGGTATAAAGGTTGCGTAGCACTAAACTTTTACAGTTTTATTAAATAGACCTTTCACTGTTGACATTAAATGTGTCGATATAGATAACAAAAACGGAAAAGTTTTAGGCAAAAATCATAGTTACTGATCTTGAGGTCCACATCTACGTAGTACCCAGACCTTTCATTTCAGCATGCAAATGAGTGATTTTCCGGCAGTAATAAGTAGTTTATACTTTGACCTTGTGTGCTTAATAAGTTAATAACTATAAGTACACGACAAAAACTATATTGAAATCCACCTGGTTAAAGATTAAATGTTTTGAAAGAATTTAAAGATTCTACTTGTAATCGTATTTCCCATGAAAATGAACGATTTTTCCGCAATAAAAGTGTTCTAGATGTTGAGCAGAATTTACACGACAAAATGTTTCATTCAAGTCCAACTGGTCGAAGAGTCCATTTTACGTTTAATCGTATTTCCGTAGGAAAGTGCGATTTTCCTGCAGTAAAATGTGGCTTAGATGTTGACCAGGTTTAGTAGCTACACAATACAAAAAGTTTCATTCAAATCCGTCCAGTAGTTTCGGAGATTAGCGGTTAACTTATCTTAAAAATGTAAAGATTTTACGCTTTATCCTTTTTCCGTAGGAAAAGCGATTTTCCCGCAGTAAAAGTGGCTAAGATGTTGACCAGGTTTAGTAGCTACACAATACAAAAGTTTCATTCAAATCCGTCCAGTAGTTTCGGAGATTAGCGGTAACAAACAGACAAACAGACAAACGGACAAACAGACAAACAGACAAAAATTTAGATAATTACTGAAATGTGTTCTAATGCTATTTTTACATCACCCCCAATTAGTTTTTCGTATTTTTATTCAATGTACAGACACACGGGTTTTACTGTTTTATTATATGTATAGATATATCTGTACTATCGCCAAAAAATCCACGTAACCATTTAAGAAAACAACTTTACTGGTTTTTCATACAAATGCTAAGAAAAACCATTATAATTTCATCCCTTAAATGGGTAGACGAATATGCCGGCAATAGTAAGGGAGACCGAGGGGTGTTGGATCATTTTTTACATTTTGCTTCATAACACAAAATTCTATAAAGATAATTCGTATTTGATTACACCAATCGATAGCAAATTTTATAAGCTTTAAAATGATATACACTTTAGAAGTGTAAGTGTAAAGTATTTTATAAAAAATCAACTTTAGTTGAGCAAGTCATTTTGATCCAACACCCCTGATACCGAGGACTGTTGGATCAGGTACAGAGGGGTGTTGGATCATTTTATGTTAATGTCATTTCAATAAAGGCTTATTTGAATTTTTTTATGTATGACCTCAAAGTTAACTATTTAATTCATTTTAAAGTATTTACTGGGGGCACAGTAGTGCCCCCGCCAAGACGAGCCAAGCAAAGCGCCAGAGAACTACCTACCTTTTCTAGAAGTATTTCGTAGTTTTTTGAACTCTCATAACTCTAGTTTTCTATATACCATATTGATCAAATTCTCAGGATATCTTGTCGATAGTAACCTTATTAAACATGCAATAATTCAATTACATAGCTTTAATACTTTTTGATTTTATGTATATCTAAAAAACACCGATTTCGTCACTCACTGACACACTCACTCGCTGATGATCAGCAAAATGTTCAGGAGCTTCCTGAAGAGCTAGTAAGCTGAAATTTGGCGTGTAGACTAGGTTAAGCATACAAAAAACGAAAAGATTCAGAAACTTATGCCCCAATCCATGAAATGAAAATGAAAATGACAACGAAAACGAAAGTGAAAGTGAAAGTGAAAGTGAATGTGACAGTGAAAGAGAAAATGATTATGAAAATTAAAATGAAATCGAAAAGTTTATCAATAATGTATTCGGTTATACGTACGTATAACGAACTTACACCCGGCCAGCACAACACGCGTGGTGCTCGTGTACTCTATGAAATTAACCATACAAAATTTTACCGAGGGGTGTTGGGTCAGGCTGATCCAACACCCCTCGGTATGAAAAATCCTGCCAGTTTGACAAAAACATTAAACTGAGATAAAACCACAGAGAACCCAGACGTCCCAGTGGTGCCATATGAATCCTTAATTTTGAAGGTTTCATATCATATAAAACTTAAATAAAAATATAAAAGCACCTCCAAAATATTAGCCCGACAAATAACAGCAGAAAACTTACTTTTGACGATTTTTTTACGATGTTCCGATAAAAACAAAACGGCGCGCTATTTGTCAGGGACGCTAACTTAGGGGTCAACAAGAGGCAGAAAGAGGCACAATTGCATTATAGTCTGCTCGCTAACGATTCTACTTTTTGAGAAAACAAAGCTGATCCAACACCCCTTTGATCCAATACCCCTCGGTCTCCCCTACAATAACATATTATCTTGATACAAAAACTTACCTATTATAATACAGATGTTAACATTATCTTTAATTCTATTAAACTAGCGGCCCGTAGCGGTGTAATCCACTGCAACTGATTTTCCCGCAAGAAGAAGGCATTTTCCCGGAATGTGTTCTATAATACATACGGGGTTATTTTTTAGTCAGTGCGCAAACTTCCATAGTAAAAGTTGTTCAGAAACACGAGTAGAAACACCCTGCAAAGTTTGCGCACTGACTAAAAAATAACCCTGTATAAGGTGTAAAAAAATCAACTGCAAATATTTTAAGGGATGAACCAGCCCATGAAACTGAACAACTTTTCCTAAGAAGCATAGGTCGACATATGAAAAAAAATTTGGACCTCCCATACAAAATGTACCAGCCAGTCGAGTCAATTTGTATGATAGGTCCAAACTTTTTTACATTTTTCGACCTGTGTTCCTTGGAGAAAGTTGTTCAGTTTCATGGGTGGTTCATTGACTGAATCACCCCTTAAAATATTTGCAGTTGATTTTTTTACATCCTGTTTAATTAAACCTTTCTCTTGAACCACTCTATCTATTACAAAAAGTTTAGATGATTAGCATGATAGACAGACAGAGAAACCCAAAAGGCGACTTCATTTTATTTAAACTAATGTATTGGAGATAGACATAATTTTGAAGGAATATTTATACCTTTGGCTAAAATAATAGTAACACAAAATGAATAGAGTATCGCTGTCAGAATGTTAAGTTTATATTTCAGTATTATTTGTAACAACATCAATTCCGTGGGAACGTAACAAACAAGCATTATTACAAAAAAGAATGAACCCGACTGCAGTAATTTCTATTTTTTTTATACTTTAGTGCATACAAAAACAGTACAGAAAAAACACAAAGCATAAAAATAAACAAACAACAGGTTTAGCTTATTTCTGTATACAGAAATTTCTACCAGCTGATCTAAGGAAGTGAGACATGAAGTTCAAACTCAAACTCAAAATGCGGCTAAGACAAATATAACGACTTCTCATTTATGTCAATATCCGTCAAGCTGTTAAGGCTGTACTCTAAAATCTTATGACAGCCGCATGTCAATTATCTTTGCTTTTGAAAGCCACCAGATCGTGCGAGTATTATACATAACATACCCATACACAGTGTATGATACACATACACAACTACTCTCGAAAAACATAACCCTCCTTCCGAGGTAGTCGGTTAACGTTTTTAAGGTACGATCTTTACCCAGAAATAATAATGAATATCTCTAAAATCTCATTTACCGCCATTGTTATTCATAGGATTGTGGTTTGTTCATATTGTGTGTCTATAAAACAAGAGTTGTGTTTTGATTCGGGCAACGGTAGGGTTTCCATGTATAGTCGTTCATGTAATGGTACAATTGGGGTAAATTTGTCTCAGTTGTACAATCGGTTGGGTTCGAATCCCATCAGTGGCGGAATTTTTTCCACTTGTTTCGTTTGTAATAACTTTGTAACGAAAAGTTAATATTAATATCTATAGTTTGACAACTTCGTGCACGACCTTCCTGCGGGGTACAGACGGTCGGGGGGAGAGAAAGCACGTCATTTTAATATGACGTGCAGCGCGGATGCGCGCGTCACCCTTCCCCGCTACACCTCCCGCTACCCGCTGACATCTCCCCAAACGTCTGTCATCCCTAGGGAAGGTCGCGCACGAACTTGCCGGACTATAGTGTTTCATTAAAACACCAAGTGTTCGAAATTGCTATCTTGTGGAAAAACTTTTATAAAATAGTAAAACATTCTCAGTTGTACCATTAAGTGTACCTACAGGAGGGATAATTTTGTCCCAGTTGTACCATTGAGTCTGCTGTCTAATAGTACAACTGGTCTCGTAGGGATTTTTCTATCTATCCGGCCTTTCAGATGCCATTTCATAAGGCTTCTTTGTTTTGTTTTTGCCGATGTGGCGTAGTGGTTAGTATGCCTGCCTGCCACGCAAAGGTTCCGGGTTCAATTCCCGGTGGGGTCACTCACAACACAAAGTTGATATTTATCACTTTGTGAATTTGTTCCCAGTCTGGTTAGGACATTGCAGGCTGAACCACCTGATTGTCCGCAAGTAAGATGGTTCCGTGCTTCGGATGGGCACGTTAAGCCGTCGGTCCCGGTTGCTGTCTATGATGGCGGTCGTTACTCAACCATGTCAGAGGCCTGCTACATGTAGTAGGCGGTTGAAAAACTCTGACACCAGGGATCATCGGGTCGTTGAACGACTCGGTTTCCCACACGAAAAAAAAAAAAGCATGCAATACAGAAATCTGTATTGGTTAGTGGGTCGAAATAGCAAATTGTCGACTGACAACAAACTCCTTATTTACTTGGATGTATGGCATTCAGTTATGGGGTAGTGCTTGTAATTCCAACATAAGTATTATGCAAAGAATGCAAAATGCTATTCTCAGAGCTACCAGCAACGTGCCATGGTTCATTACAACTAATGAAATACACGACAATCTCCACATGAACACAGTCAAAGAGGAAATTCAAAATTGTGGTGAAAAGTATCGAAAGCGGTTGGAGAATCATCCCAATGAGCTGGCAACACAGTTAACAAAACGTAGCTACAAGAAGCGATTAAAAAGAAAAGATATCATATGATAAATGTCATACATCATAATAACACAGCATGAAGCTAAAAAAACAAAATGGGTAGATGCCCTCATTGGAGGTCACACCTAATCAATCAAAAACCTCCCAAAAAATCTGCTTATAGTCTCCGCACTGATCGTTGATTAAAATAACAACAAAAAAAAATTTTTACATCCTGTAATCGGAGCTTTGTACCGGTATCAAAAGTACTGGTTCTGTACCGGTATTTATTTTCTTTGCTATTATGAACCTGGGTCTCTCTCTTTTCGTGTGGGACACCGAGTCGTTCAACGACCCGATGAACCCTGGTGTCAGAGTTTTTCAACCGCCTACTACAAGTAGCAGGCCTCTGACATGGTTGTGTAACGACCGCCATCATAGACAGCAACCGGGACCGACGGCTTAACGTGCCCATCCGAAGCACGGAACCATCTTACTTGCGGACAATCAGGTGGTTCAGCCTGCAATGTCCTAACCAGACTGGGAACAAATTCACAAAGTGATAAATATCAACTTTGTGAGTGACCCCACCGGGAATTGAACCCGAAACCTTTGCGTGGCAGGCAGGCATACTAACCACTGCGCCACATCGGCTGTCCTGGGTACTAGTAGCAGATGAGTACCTTTACCTCTGGCACAAGTACGACATTGGTACCGGTACCACTCCAAGGTTCTAACAGCAGTAGATACAGTAGAAATCCCAGATACGGTATTGCACGTTGCCTTGCCAATGTTACAGTAGGGATACCCTTTTTGCTACTAACGCTTTCTTTACCCAAAGAAAATATTTGACAAATAGAGTACCGCTACCTCTAGTACAGGTACCACGTTAGTACCGGTATCTCTGGTACAGGTACCACGTTAGTACAGGTACCACGTTAGTACAGGTACCACGTTGGTACAGGTGCCATTCCAAGGTAAGTTACCGTTTCCCAAACATACCGGTGTTTTTGTTATCCAGAAGCATGGCAGCCCTACGCGAGGGCGGTTGCGGCACGTGCTAAGCGCACGAACGACACATAACAATGGTGTTTGACTCCCGGCCTAGGATTTTGCATTTTTGCCTTCCTCGCACAATGATTTTTCAATTTTCTTCCCGTAGTTTAGGGTAAACGGTTTGCTTTTGGCCAAGGAGTTTTCTCGTGGAAATTATTAAAATTGCTGGATTTTTAGACTGGCGTCAGATAGTTTTTATCTCGTTCGTTGTTTCTTTTATGAACTAAACGCTGAAGCGCAATCAAATCGTAAACATCCTAAGTGCTCATCAGTTTGTTCTAAAGGAGAGATGAACCGGAAAGTTCGGTATTTAGCCACATAGAATAAAAAAATCGCTATTATTGGTAGGCATACGACTGCGAGAAAAACACGTATCGTCCGTTTGTGCGTTATTTTTGCGCACAGCGCTGTCGCAAGCGTTAGGAAAAGGCAATTTTCCGCCTTATTTTCATACAAATACGGTCTATATCAAACGGTTTGCGCTGCGTCAACTGATGCGTCTATCAAAAACCGTATTTGTTTAAAAATAAGGTCAAGGTGCGTTACGCAGCGCAAATACGATGCAAAAAAAAACGGACTTTACGTGTGCTTTTCGCCTAGAGATAAAATTCCTCCTACAATCTCCAGGTATTGCAAGTTTCGTAATTTATTGCATAACCTGAACAATATTGTGATAACTTGAATTATAGTTTCATGTGTTAGAAGACAATTGCAACTGCAATTTAACCAAGCAAGTAGGAAAGCACTTAAATGGTAGATGTACCTACCCCCTCCGTTAAATTGCCTGAACAGTAGATTTAGGTAATAAGTGAAAGTTCTAAATGATCTTTTTTCCTGCACAGCTCAAAAGCCATACTAACTTACTTAAGAAGATGTACCTAAGGTCAGACAAAATGTTATGAAATAGCTTGGCTATCAAAATAGATACTTACTTACATACCTACCTACCTAACCTTAGTTTAAGGTAGGTATATTACAAAAGCTTAGAAATGATTATCTATTATAGCTATTTCTCATTTTAATATCATGAATGAAACAAGAATGAAACTTGACTAAAGTGGTTTTGTAAATATGCTAACGCAAACGCTGTTCAGCTCAAAGCTAATTTCTTCCTGCAGTGAAAGGATGTAAAACTGCTTTTTTAAAAAGCTCGTGCTTGCTATCAGCAGTTAAACAGCTTTGACACCTATTCGCCGAGGTACTCAATTTGTCATACATCGCTGGCTATCTTGAGTTCATTGTAATAAGACTCCTAAAACAGTCAGCAATGTATGCCGAATCTAGTTCTGCAGGTTGCGTACCTACTAACGTCTTCAAAGGCTTTGACACCTATTCGTCGAGTTACTCAATTTGTCATACATCGCTGGCTATCTTGAGTTTATTGTAAAAAGACTCCTAAAATAGCCAGAAATGTATGCTGAATCTGGTTCTGTAGGGAGAGTTGCGTACCTACTAACGTCTTCATAGGTTCCGTTCTATGCAAATTCGCAATGGCTCTCAGTTTGCTTTAAAGCACATTTCGATAACTTTTTTAGAATGTCGAAGACGTGATAGTACTGATAGTAGGTTAGAATTTCTATACAAAAAATTTTTGGGAGTTCCCGTGCGTGTTCCAGGTCGGTTCTGCTTTGGAAACTAATCTTTAGGCTTTTCTTTACCTATGCCGAACCGGGGCTTTGCTGGCATACTTACAAAAAAAAAATGGCAACCGTTTCAAAATTTTTTCACTGGGCAAAATTTTGTTATCTTGTTATAATTCAAAAATGGTAAGAGCTACAAATAACTATTGTATGGAAGATATGTTAAGCGTAAATTTCTGCATATGAATGTTATCAATAACTTTTTCATAATCCAATAGTTTGCGAGAAAAACGTAGCACAACATGGCAGTTTTTGCTGAAAACTCACAAATTTGAAAGTATAAAGTAAGTAGTGAAGTTGGGGATTAAGAGTCACTCGCTGTGTGGGTAGACCATGCTACAATATCCTGCCTGATATTTAGTAACAAGCTTTCCGCCCAGCGGTTTTACCCGCTGATATATTTTGAAGTAAACAAGTTAATTTTATACAAATATTCGTCCTCTGTTTTACCACTTTAGGTGATGATTTTTTTGGAATCCTTTCTTGATATTAATTAAGATTATTTAAATAACCTCTGTGCAAAATTTCAGGGTCCTAGGTCCAGTAGTATTGCCTGTGCGTGGTATACAATTTGTATGAAAAATGGCTGCCATTTTTTTTTGACAGTATGCTAGCAAGGCCCCGGCTCGAAATAGCTAAAGAATAGCCTAAAGATTCGTTTCCAAGGCGGGGCCAAACTTACAAACTAACTTACACGCGCGGGAACTCTCACTTAAGCGATCTTGCATACTATGATGTTCTATTGTAGGCGTAACTAAATTTATTATAGGAGGTATGCCTGGTAAATCGGTCAAAGCGTATATCGACCCTTTGAGTAACAAATGTCGTAAAAGCCATTTTGGCGAAAATGAGCTTTTAATGCCATCTTATGTAGTTTGACGAGCTCTATCGATCTGTATATTTAAAATTTTGATATCTTGAAAAAAATGGCTTTTACTACACAGATTTTTAGACAAGAAAAAATGTAATTTAAAAAAAAATTGTCGTAAGTACCTTGTTTGGACGTCTTGGACACTAAAAAAGTGTCGTAAATAACATTTATGTAAAAAGGTGGCTTATACGACATATTTTCTCAAAAAGACCAAGAAAGTGAAAACGTTCAATTTGTCGTAAAAGACAAATTATTTAAATTTTTTTCTTTTACAACATTAAGCATGATGCGAAGCTTGTAGCAATTTCAGGTAAATTTGTGGTAATGAACAAGAAGTCTTAAAAAGATTACTCCAACAATTGGCTTTTACTACATAATTTTTGTTACCTCACTGGTGTTTACGACAGAATTTACTGTTTTTGGGACAATAGAGCTTGACGTTTATTGATGTAAAATACATATTGAATGAAATTATTCGTAAAAAATAAATTGTTTTATATAAATTCACTTTAAGAATAAGTCCGAGGAAGAGTGGAGTCCTCCATCACAAGTTCTTCTTTGGAACTTAAAGGAAGATTCCCACACTTTATGCGCAACTGTAACTATTGAAAATGAAATAAAATATTTTTGATTTTTTGAAATAATATTCTTTTTTGATGTAGTAAAAGACCAAGTTGCGGATAAAATAGGTGAATTATTGTAGTATAAAAAGTATTTATTTAATCAAAATATTAATTTATTAAGAACGATATCACTAAGTAACATAATTAAATTCTAGTTTTTAAAGTTGGTTGTTAGATAATGATGAAAGTTTATTTTTGAAGTGTTTACTCCTTTATTTTAGCTTTTAAGCTTATTTTGGTGGATTGACAGTCTTATTCAATATTTTTACTAATTTGGTAATATTTTTAGTAATTTGGTACAACATAATATTCACTTTCTTCAATTATTCACGTCTTTTTCAATAAATTTTCGTATTGTCAATCATCGACTGATTTTGTTTTCTCTTTTGTTCAATATTCGGAGTTCTTTAATTCGAAATTATTACAGCCCAGTAGATTTTCATCTGATTCAAATTATTATCATTCAATTTATTATCCTTTTTCTTTAATTTTGATAGTGTTTGGTAATTTTCGTATGACACACTTAATGAAAATATTATCTCAATGTATCTGTCCCAACGTAATACATGAAATATTGCACGTAGTAGCTCTTTCTTTTTCTGTACAAACATACATTGCATTTGTCACGCCTTTATCTCTTATGGGGTAGGCAGAGCGTGAACGGCTGTAAAAATATGATCGTTGTCGCAGTGAATATTTCAGGGACATTTCAAAATAAGGAAGTTTTTCTTCACATATGTCAATAAGTATCTCTTTTAGTTTTATCAAGTTAGTGGACTATTATTTAATCTCAATTATCCAGACAAGAGATTATTTATTAATTGTACACTAAAACATACATAGTAAAAAAATACAGAGAGTCACAAGACACTACAGGTCCTGCTATCCTTCTGTAGATGTCAAGGCTAAAACAGCTCTGATGTTGCTTTTTTGCCATATAAAATAAAGCATGAACACAAGTCTTTCATGTTTTTGCACTAATTTTGTCATTTTACTGGTAGATGGCACAAACTTTTCACTAAATGCTAGTATATCAAAGGCTGGTATGCTAACTAGGCTTGCTGACGAGATGCACACGATCAACATGAAGTTTTCCCAGTAAAAAGTTGCATACAGCATACTTTATTATCTAGCTCTCATTCTAATGCTTTGCAAAATTGAATACCGTTTAAAAAATCTATATCTGACTTCCTAACCCCTTGTCAGTTATCAAAGAACAATTGAATTTCTCAGATGTGATTGTAATTATTTTTAATATAGGATTACATTTATATTTCGAAGAAAAGTTTCTGACAATAGTTGTTCAGTTTTGTGAGTAGACCACACTCTTAAGAGATATGTTCTTAATTAGATGTAATGTAACCTTTTATAGTATAATATTATTTATTTTGATGACACAACTTCAACTCTTTAAGCTCATTCGAAAATAAACCTACCAACGTCATAGGCACATCGTACATCGTACGAAACTTATAAACTTTATAAACTTTCTATGTTGACTTAAACCAGCTCATCTTTTCGCCTTTCGATCGATCTTATATGTGAAATGACTAAGGAACTTTATAGTTTCATATCCATTAGGTACGCGATTATTATATTTTATGCGATAGCCCAACAATTGTTTACTTTTGATTGTGGAAAGTGTACCACCAGTAAATATGCCAAAAAGTAAGTCAGAAGTGCTGAAAACTTCAGATTTTTACATTCTTGAATGCTCTAATTACTCTGCAAGGGGTAAAGGCTTGACAATGTATCTGAATTTGAAAAAAACTATGCAAGATTGAGTAAAGTATTAGCGTAACTACCAAATAAGTATAATTTTACCTACAAAAATCTACATTTTTTTCCAGATTTCTGTATTTTACTACAAAAAAGTGGGTCATCGTGTTTAACAAAAAGTAATTACAACAATTTTGATTGTCTTCATACATAAAAAAAATGTCGTAACCACCAATTTTTCTAAAACAAAATGTAGTAAAAGCCACCCTATCTCTTGAACTGTTGAAGTTAGCATATTTATTCTTATACACTTTGAAAGGGATTTTTGCGGCCAAAAACATATGTAAACAGTACTAATATAGCTTTAGAAATGTAAAAAATACACAACAATATCGTTTTCCATTTTTAGTTTTTTGCGATTTCCCAAAAGTTGCGATTTGGCTTTTACGACATTTGTTACTCAAAGGGTCGATATGATAAATAGTGATACACATGCATAAAATTATCTGAATTAAAAAAAAATGGTAAATTATAATATTGCAGCATATTAATCATTCTGGTTTTTAGTGCAGTTTAGTAGACTGATGTACTGCTAATAATCGATGCTATCGACATATTTTCATTTTACGGAATTGGTGCCGTTATCAACAAAGCAAAAAAATAATATCAAGTTTTAGAGTTGTAGGAAGATGAAATATTATTTTCTCCAATATTATTTTTAACCATGCAACGAATTTTGGAACATTTTTTTAAATGCCTGTATGAAATGATTCTAGAGAAAGTTTTATATGTACCACAAAGAAAGTTTTGGCTACATGGAAGAACGTTTTATTTCCACAGGAAAACGATTAGCAGCGGGTGCAAAAACTATTGAAATAAACCGTATTTTATTGTGCGCAATACTAAATAAACTCTACCGTTTATTTCAGAGTTCTTAACGTGGAAAGTAAAGTACCATTCTTTGCTTTACTACAGAATTTATTATTATTTCCTACTGTCGGTCCGTAATTTTGCTACGTTTCGTTGCATTTAAAGTTTAAATGCAAGGTTGTAAACCTCACTTACGGAGATGGCACGTATTTTCATAAAACTTGGAGTGTGACATCTTTTTAACTTTAAACCCGAATGTCAGCGCTTTTCTTGCGATCTCTGGTAATGCTCCGAATGTTGTCACAAATTGAGCACTTAAGTGGCGTACACACTGAACCTCAAAACCCTTTTCACAGGATTGCTTTCTTAAAATAGGGATGTATTCACGTGTAGAAACTTACCTATGGTTGGTGCATTATAAACTTGGGCAAAAGGACATTGGCCCATATAATAAAAACTCTCACCAATCTTGACGAGAGGTTAATAAACTTTTGCCCGAGTTTTAAACGCACGAACTCTAGAATTCTGTAGTTTCATCTCTAAACAAGCTGAATGCTTAATCCAAAGGAACAATATCTTAGAAAGCTGAAGGCAAAGAGTGAACCGGGGATAATTGAATGAATAATCATCGTCGGTTCGCTAAGCTCCGGTTAGCATTGTGGCACTGGGCAATAATGGTACAGTCACACTGCGTAGCAACTGCTACTCTCGCTACACTACATAGTACAGTAGCTACTATATGCTAAATATACACCTGTCAATATTTTAAGGACGGAGCCATGAAAATGAAGAAGAATGAAATTTTGGACCCTTCATATCAACTCTCATTGTTGACTACAATGTTTTAAATTATATCCCACCCAAAACATAAATGTGAAAGGCTGCCAAGTTCGATAATATTGGAATGCTTCGCCTATAAAAGAAGTGAGATCTAAATAAGTACCAAGTTCCATACACAGACCTCAGTTAAAAATAGTTACAGGAATGCATACTTGATTTTCCGCAGTTTGGAAAGTAGATTCTGAATAAATATCATATTAAATACCTAAAATTCTAATACTTACAAAAACGCAAACCTGTTTTTTCAGCAGTTTACTTATGACATTTTTTTTTCTGTACTTTTTAATGATATAACTCAGATCTCACTTCTTTTATAGGCGAAGCATTCCAATATTATCGAACTTGGCAGCCTTTCACATTTATGTTTTGGGTGGGATTTCATTTATTTTTGTAAGGTTTATTTTCTTTTTTTCTTATGATTAAGTTAGTTAAGGAAATGTCTCATTTATACTAATTTTCAGATTTTTGAATATGGACTATATGGACTATGCTTCTTACAAAGAAATGGACTAGTTTTTTTTTTTTTTTTTTTTTTTATATCTATGATGGGCTTACTCTTGACCCCAATCTTACCCTAGAGCAGAGATGGGATCTACGGTGGAGCGAGCTTGCCCAGAAGATGCCTATTCACTCTAGACTTAAAGAGATTCAGGTTATATGCACTCGGAAATACAGACGCAGGCAGGGAATTCCATTCTTTAGCCGTGCGCATAATGAAAGATGATTTGAAGCGCTTAGTGCGTAATGTGGGTATATCAACTAAGAACGGATGGTAGCCGGCCGTGCGTCTGGATGTCCGATGGAAGAAAGGAGACGGTGGTATGAGCTCATGCAGCTCACGCGCACACTCTCCGAAGTACAATCTGTAGAAGACAGATAGGCAAGCAACCTTGCGGCGGTGAGCCAGGCTGTGAAGCTTGATCGCCACCAGTTTTTTATCGCCTATTAATCTCTTGGCTCTGCGTTCCACCGAATCCATTGCAGCAAGTTGGTATTTAGCCGCGCCATCCCAAAGGTGACAGCAGTACTCCATGCAAGATCGGACTTGAGCTTTATAAAGAGTAAGAAGCTGTTCAGGCGTGAAGTACCGCTTGACTTTATTCAGGACGCCCAACTTTCTAGCTGCAATTTGAGCCTTGGACTCGATGGTGGTGCCGAAGTTGAGGTCAGAGGACAGCTCCATGCCAAGGAGTTGAAGAGTGTTGGTCACTGGAACAGATGTACCCCGAAAAGTAGGAGAAAAGGTGAAAGGACTCCTTTTTGCGGAGAAAAGACACGCCTGCGTTTTTGAAGCATTGAAGCTGACGAGATTGTCATCGCCCCACTGGAAGACGTTACTTAACGTCAGGCTCGTACGCTCAATCATAGCCTTTCTCAATCTTTGGATTTCATCACCACTGGCTCCTGCGCCGGACAGATATTTCTCGGTGACAGTACTGTCATCTGCGTACCCAACAATTCCTGAAGATAGAAGGTCATTGATGTGCAGCAGGAAAAGCGTCGCGGAGAGTACAGACCCCTGAGGAACTCCGGCGTCAATAGCCTTGAGGTCAGAGGAGCAGCCGTCTATGACCACCCGGATCGACCGTTCACTCAGGAAGTCAGCCACCCAGCTACAGAAGCCAGTGGGTATGTATTTATTAAATTTTTCTGCGTTTGCGTGGCAAAGGAAACTTTTTTGTTTTGTCATTTTGTATGCTGTCTTGTACGACTGACACGCTAGAGCGCATTGCCCATTCAATATCTTGGATTTTTTACACGTTTTCTATTTACTGATTGCCAAGTCAGGGCGGTAGAATGTACGTAGCCGGATATATTCAATTTTTACTTAACATAACATAACATAACAGCTACAACAGTCCACTGCTGGACATGGGCCTCCCCCTATCGGGGGGTATTGCCATACTCACCACGCTTGGCAGGCGGATTCCCTGGATGAGTATCTCTTAGTCGCTCTTTACGACACCCACGGGTAGAATTGGGGTGATGCTATTCTAAGCCGGCATCACACGGCATAGCAATTACAGCAATTTTTACTTTAGTTTGACTAAATTACAAACCTTCGTAACGAATTTTAGGTCGGTACGACCATTGGAAGATATAGATAATTTTTTTGTTTTAGTTCCTTAGGGGTATGAATTTACACCTTCATTATTTTTAAAACCGACTCACACTTGGCCATTTTCAGATTTTTTCCTTTACCTTGACCTAAAGACCTACCTCCATGCCAAATTTCAAGTCAATACGACCATTGGAAGTGGTCTCGGTTTTTGATGAGTGAGTCAGTCAGTCAGTGAGTGTATAGTTAAAAATAGCGATTTTCTGACGTCAATATTTCAAGACCTACAATAGGTACATTAATGAAATTTTGTATTTTAGATAAGTAAGTAGATCTCGACAGATACTAGAAATTTCATATGCGTAGATAAAATAGATTTTGAGTTATAGGTAGGTCGAACTTGGCCCGAAATGGTTCGTGTAATATAACCCACGGCCGGTGTGTCGGTTCTTTGCTCGAACTTGGCGGACACACTGCCGTGTGTCTTGATTTAAGGGCATATCCCGCACATGACACGTAAGACATGAGACGTCAGACGTGAGACATCGTGACACTCAAATCTATTGCCATATAAAATATAGGTATAAAAACAGAAGGGACGCGTCGATGACGGCCGACGATCACTTGTCTGACAGGTGTTATCTTAAATCTGTGTGAAGACAACGCAACTTACCTATGATGACACATATGCTATTAAAAAAGCTTAAACCTACAGGGCCTTACCACAAAAAGTTAATGCGTGTCTAGCATTTTTCTGTATGGAATTAAATTTTAAACGAGCACTCAACGCGCATGTAAGTAATTTTTTTGTGGTAAGGCCCTCATAGTTTTCAATGTGCTACACAAACTGGCGCTAGTTGTACGCCGACCCTAATGCAGCCAGTAAGTAATTGCAATGGCAATGAGGTGCGGCAGCCTCCTGCCGGGACTGCGTAATGCATATTTAATCCCAGCTGCATACAAATACAGAAGTGGGCAAGCTTATTTTATGCTTCGTTTTTTCCTTTATATTTTAAAGAAGATCAATGGACGGATAGCTCGATAGGCATACTATCAGAGGCCTGCTATTTGCAGTAGGCGGTTGAAAAATTCTGACACCAGCGTTCATCGGGTCGTTGAATGACTCGGTGTCCCACACGAAGAGAGAGAGAGAGAGAGAAAGAGCTCGATAGTCTAAGCATAAGGGCTTATCTAAGGCTCTATCTTAGAGACGTAAGATGACAACGGTGTAAGAAGTAATCGTCAGCAGTGCATGGCATATCTCAAGGATGTAGACGGCGTCTCTTCTGTTTTATGCATTTTATTTAGAAACTTTTTCGTGGCGCTGTCTCACTTCTTTCGTCTCACGTCTTACGTCTCACCTGTAGAGCTAGATAGAGACTATAGCACGGGCGTTCGAATAGGCCATATTTGACAGCTGTCAAAATCATGTTAATGCTATGACATAAGGTTTATTTTTCTTTGTTGACATGCCTTCTAGTATGGATCTGACAGTTGTCAAATATGGCCAATTCAAATGACCCTCAAATGACCATAGATACTATAATGTAGGTACATGATTCTGAATGAACTCGCTTCATCATAAACTTTTATCTATGTCCCCCTGTGACCTAGACTACTCATAAAGTCAAGAACAATCCAATCGGATTTACTAATATAAAAAAAGGACCTCTGTATTTTTTTATTTAGCCGCAGATTCTAGATTGTTTCAAAAGGACATCAAAGATCTTGCAGTACTTATTCAATACGAAGCGATGAGTGCCGAAGTAAGGACGTTTTTAGTTTTTACTATCAAAGATGTTTTATGAAAGAACTCGTGATAAAATTATCAATTTAACCTTCCTATACCCGCGCCAATATTTGTGACACCTATACCCGCGCACGGTCTCACAGACCGAACCTCGGACCGAACGTTCAAAACCTCAATTCTTACGATTTTTCTTAGAAAGACAATATTAATAAAGTTGGACACTAAAAGAAAAGGATATAATGAAAAAGTATGTATCATATAATCGCTATGTTTTTAATTACTTATTAGACTATCCGTTTTATACAAAACACTCAGAGATTTTTCGTATGTACTACAAAAACAGAACCAAAACATTTCTTTCGTCTAAAAAGCAAAAATAAACCTCTAAATTTCATAAAACACTTATGATGCTATTAGAAAATCACAGACTGACACAGTTTTCAGTCTCATCATAACATTCAGGACATACCATAATAGCATGTTCCAAACAAAAGTATTTTTTGCAAAAGGCACAGTTATACCGTGGTTTTCTCTCGTCTCTTCTTGCTGTTCGTTTGTTTGTTTTCTCGAATTTCGGCTTGCGGCCGGCGGGGAGACGTTGACGTGGCAATGGCTACTCTAACGTGGTGTCGGACGCCACCTGCGACAACAAATGGGGCGATGGGTGTTCACTCTGGTGAGCGACATGATTGTCTGGTTCCGTTGTCCAGGAAAAACTTCACGCCACGCCGAGGTCGATCCAGCCGGGTGATTCCCCGTTGATGGAGGCCCTGTCAGTACCCGTCAGCCAGCGGCGGCTTGCTACATCTAGAGAGTCGTGTCCGGTAGTTGGCTGCCTCATCCTCGTCGCGAGGCGGTCCCGAGGCAGGTCATATTCAGTAAGCAGCGGTAGCCGGGCGTTTCTGGGATTGTGTCCACGATCCTAACTACTCGACGAGGAGTAATGGATGTGGACAGGTGAAGGCCATGTCAGGCTATGCAGGACAGCACCACCCTGAGCAGCCTATCTGGGTCCCAGAGCCTCCAGTTCGCCCCTGGCGGCCATGAACCCGCCGTATGACGAGATCAGACGCTGAAGGCTCTTTTTGACGATTGAGGTCGCTTCCGCCCCCGTGCGGAGCGCGACCTGGACCTCAGTAAGGGTCCTGATTGCGTTGATCAGGACCTTTCTGTTTTCTTTTAGGACGGCTGCTCGTGCACTCTCTTGTCTTGGAGCCCTTTGCTCCGGCTTCTCCTCCTGAGGTGAACCCTGAGGGGTGCCGACCAGATCCCACGGACCCGTAGGTGGCTCTTCGCGTGCTTGGCCCGGTGGCTCCACGTCCTGGGGGCGCAGAACTGTATTCTTCGAACAATTCTTCCATTCTGGCGTAGAATAAAAACTGTAAAATAATAATATAGGTTAAGATACGACACAATATGTAAGACACAATGAATAACTCAAAGAAAAAACGAGTAAACAATGTAAATAAAAAGTTTATACTTGCCCAAAAAGTTACACCTTTACCCGCGTCGGGCTCACGGACCGATTGGCGCCTAGTATGCGCACACGTGAGTTCCCTACAAGCTCGTGGTGACCACTGACATAAAACTACCCACAAATCCGGCAGCTAGCAAAAGACTCGACTCGGTATCGTTTTTGTGTTATAAGATAAATTCTTAAAAATATTCTGTCGGTCTCACAGACCAACGCGATCACACGTAACGTAATTTTTATTGCATCCAAAACCGTTTGATAGACGCATTCGCGACGCAGTGGAAATTGTAATACGAATGCGGTAAAACAGCACAGCACCGGATGTCAAATGTGATACACGCCTAAAATTCCGTTTCAATACGAAAAAAACCAATATTTCCATGAGTCAGACTGAATGGCATACCCACCTAACCTCATATTTCTTGTTTTGGTAACAAACATTACATTACTTAAATTACGCTTTAATCCCTTGCGGGGCAGGCAGAGCGCTGACGACCGCAAAATACGGTCGCTATCACCACATCTGTTTTCAGAAATAAAACGTGTATTCCTACAGTGTCAGGTTAGCCTGTCGCCAAAATTTTTAATAAACATGAAGCCCTCTAGTCCCTTAGTCGCCTCTTACGACACCAGCGTGAAAGAAATGGGGTGATGCTATTCTGGTAGTGAACATACTGCTATATTCCGAAATTAGATACCAAAACCAAAACCAGGTACAACTAATATAATAAGTACACGTTACCAACCGCAGTGCTCCGATGTATGAATTTCATGAATACAACTCAGTTGATATCAGATAGGGACAAACCGATCAATGCAATCACTGTTCTGGAATCCGAAGTTACAAACAAACGAACTACATTCAGTGTCGGGGTGAAATTCAATGCTATCAGTACTAGGTCTTTATACTTTCCTATATGGGTCTTATAATATGAGGTGTTATGACAGTGCACAACAATAAATTTAATAAAGAACCCATGTAAGCCCACTTCTTAACTGTTTACTTTACACAAGCTCCACTAAGGAGACGTGAGACGTAAGATGGTATGCATTCTGTCAAAGAAGTAATCGTCGGAGACGTTTGAAACTGTTTCCATATTGAATGTATGAAACAGAAGAAACAAAGCTACACACACGCGAGACGCGCGTCGCATCGATAACGGCTGACGATCGCTTATCTGATAAATGTCATGTTGCGCGTTGCGTCGCGCGTCTATTTTGTAGAGCTTTCCTTTTATGAATCACGACTCATGACATGACACAACTAAAAATATTAGCAGGTCGGAAAAGTTGCAAGAATCAAAAGTTACCCGAAATTACCGTACCCTAAAGTGACCGGAGGTAGGAAACAGAACGTCTACGTACAAATTTTATTGTGCTTGAAAAAATATTATAATGTACTTGAAAAAATATTACTATCCCTTAAGTCGCCCACAAAACAAGAGGTTGTCCTACTTGCACGCTCTAAACCCACACAAATTGTTCCTTTTTGCGCATAATATCCAATTCTCAAAATTTCCAGGAACTTAGAAGGTTCAATTCTCGAAATGTCTAATTCCTGCACTATTTTATTAACACCCTGTATATGGTCTAAGATTACGAGCTTGGACTTCTTTAGCTGTGGAAATCCGAGTCGACGTTTGCAAGGAACAAGCTCTAGTATAAAGAATCAGTGTAGTATAATGCGGGAATCACACGTACCGTCCGTTTCTGTGTTGTTAAATTAACGCATGCGTTAGTGCAATACGAATTTCCGCCTCTATTCTAACACTGTTTATGCACAAATTAGGGAACCGCGGCGCCTTTACAGATGGCTCATTCAGTAGGTTCTAGCGATGATTTAGACGCTTACTGACTTTAACTGGAAACAACTGGGTTCTCAGAGGAAGGTAAAAAAGAAGATGGTTGCCACGAACGTCATATTTCTTGGATTAAAATTTGCTCAGAATCATATGACGTTCGTTCGTTGCGTTCTTGTATCACATTCTGTTGTTTTCATTTTCTCATGCTTTGAGATTTTTGACAGTAGCAACCCTAGCTATGTTAAAAGTGATAAACACGAGAATCCTGAATTGGGTCGACTGACCCTTTTGTAAACTCTCTTTTTTGTGGTTTATATGTATGTCGCAGGAATGTAGCGAAATCCGGTAATTCGCGAAATCCCTAGGCCTTTCGCGAAGAGCCGGATAATAGCGAAATGCATCGATTTATACGCACATTTCCCGGAAATCTGCGAATTCGTTAATTGCATGGACATAAATCCAGGAAAACTGCGTATAAGCCGACACGCGGCTACGAAGCCGCCTACGCACCTGCTACGAAAGGTTCCTTAAGCTGATCAGGTGGTTCAGCCTGCAATTGCCTACTCATTCATGACCATGACCATGCCTAGACTATGACCATGACCATGACCATGACCAGACTGACCATGACCATGACCATGCCTGATGATGACCATGACCATGACCATGACTAGACCATGACCATGATGATGATTATACCATGACCATGACCATGACCATGACCATGATGATGACCATGACCATGACCATGATTATTGTATTACCATGACCATTATTATGACCATTACCATGACCATACCATGACCATTACCATACCATTACCATGACCATTATTATGTATTACCCATAGCATTATGATTACCGTTATATTATGTTACCAATACCATGACCATTATGACCATTACCATGACCATTATGATTATTATTATATTATTACACATTACCATTTATATACATTACCATTATATTATATTATTACATGACCATTACCATGACCATTACCATGACCATTACCATGACCAGTACCATGACGATTACCATGACGATTACCATGACCATTACCATGACCTTACTAAGTCACAATGTTCCGCCCATCTCTGATCCGCGGTCTGTCGTGCGACTACGCTGACTCGTCTCGCTATGGCCTGGTAATGGTCATGGTAATGGTCATGGTAATGGTCATTGTAATGGTCATTGTAATGGTCATGGTAATGATCATGATAATGGTCATGGTAATGGTCATGGTAATGGTCATGGTAATGGTCATGGTAATGGTCATGGTAATGGTCATGGTACTGGTCATGGTAATGGTCATGGTAATGGTCATAATGGTCATGGTAATGGTCATGGTAATGGTCATGGTAATGGTCATGGTAATGGTCATGGTAATGGTCATGGTAATGGTCATGGTAATGGTCATGGTAATGGTCGGTAATGGTCATGGTAATGGTCATGGTAATGGTCATGGTAATGGTCATGGTCATGGTCATGGTAATGGTCATGGTAATGTCAATGGTCATGGTCGGTCATGGTTATGGTCATGGTAATGGTCATTGTAATGGTCATGGTAATGGTCATGGTAATGGTCATGGTAATGGTCATGGTATGGTCATGGTAATGGTCATGGTAATGGTCATGGTAATGGTCATGGTAATGGTCATGGTAATGGTCATGGTAATGGTCATGGTAATGGTCATGGTAATGGTCATGGTAATGGTCATGGTAATGGTCATGGTAATGGTCATGGTAATGGTCATGGTAATGGTCATGGTAATGGTCACGGTAATGGTCACGGTAATGGTCATGGTAATAGTCATGGTAATGGTCATGGTAATGGTCATGGTAATGGTCATGGTCATGGTCATGGTCATGGTCTAGTCGTGGTCATGGTCATAGTCTAGGCATGGTCATGGTCATGGTCATAGTCTAGGCATGGTCATGGTCATGGTCATAGTCATAGTCTAGGCATGGTCATGGTCATGAATGAGTAGTCAATTGCAGGCTGAACCACCTGATCAGCTTAAGGAACCTTTCGTAGCAGGTGCGTAGGCGGCTTCGTAGCCGCGTGTCGCCTTATACGCAGTTTTCCTGGATTTATGTCCATGCAAATAACGAATTCGCAGATTTCCGGGAAATGTGCGTATAAATCGATGCATTTCGCTATTATCCGGCTCTTCGCGAAGGGCCTAGGGATTTCGCGAATTACCGGATTTCGCTACATTCCTGCGACATATATATCAGACTTTTGACAGACGCTTTCGCTAGAGCTGCATTTCACTAAACTTCGCATCCGAGCGCAAAACCAAACGCTGCATTGACGGGTGCGTCTGTCATACCGTTTGACATAATCACATGAACTGTATTTGTATGGGAATAAGGTACACATGCGTAACGCAGCGCTAAAAAAAAACAGCAATTAGCGTCACGTGTGGTCCCCGCATAAAGAACTGGCTGGCCAGCGCGGTCTGGAGATAAATGTTTTAATCTGTGTAACACTCGTTAGCTAAGGAAGGTTCGTGCGAGGACTCGTGCACCCGACTTCAAAAAAGAGGTTATCATTTCGGGATGTGGGTTTCATAAGAACCGTGTGGTGCCCGCTTAGATCATCAACACATTTTTACTCGTGGTGTGTTAAAGGCGACTAAATGTTGGATCCAAGCTCGGATCCAAGCAAAGTTCTTTGACAGTTTGACGTCAAAGCTCTACCAAAAAATTTTAAAAGACAAGTTTGTGTTTCTCCAGTTCGTTCCATGACCCGCTGAAACCTGGTGTCAGAGTGTTACAACTGCCTGCCACAAGTAGTAGGCCTCTGACATGGTTGTGTAACGTCCACTGTCTATGTAATCAATCAAAGACAGCAACCAGGACCAACGGCTTAA
Source organism: Phthorimaea operculella (assembly GCA_024500475.1). Classification (NCBI taxonomy): domain Eukaryota; kingdom Metazoa; phylum Arthropoda; class Insecta; order Lepidoptera; family Gelechiidae; genus Phthorimaea; species Phthorimaea operculella. The sequence continues at coordinate 192,699 of JANFCV010000195.1, forward strand.
GGTTCAACGTCAGAGCAAGCCGCCCAAAGTATCTCAATAGATGGCGTTAGTTACGTTATTTTAGCATGGAACCGTCTTTCTTTCAAACAAACAGGTGGTCTAGCTTGCAATGTCCTACCTAACCAAACTGGGAACAAACTCACAGTGATAAATAATCAATTTTGTGAGTGACCCAAGAGAATCAAACTTGGATCTTTCAGGCAGCCGATTTCTCTACTGTGAAAGCGGTTTAGCTTTTGCTTCACATATAAGTTGTTTTGTCTGCTTAAGCTTTTCCAAATATGGTCCAGTTTTGTATGAATATGATTCATTTATGGGGGCGTTGTCGCAAAGCTCGAAATATCGTCCTGAGCCCCGCACAATGGCTCATGAGGTCGCGAGATCTAATTTATGGGGTCACTAAGTTATATGAGTAATCTCCGCGGACGTAAGGTTAAAAAATTGCTAGCATATACGTTAAGGTACGGAAAACTGGACTTTTTGAAAAAGAAAATGTTAGTAGGATTAAAAACACGCGAGAAATTTTGCTTCTTCTCTCTTCGACTGGGACACCGATTCGTCCAATAACCCGATAAACCCTAGTGGCAGAGTTTTACAATCGCCTACTACAAGTAGCAAAACAACCGCTGTCTAAGAAATCTTGCTGAAAGTCTTAGAGGTTATAAGACGTAGAACTTATCTAGCAAGTGAGTCATGGTTTTTTTAGTGGCATTTACGACCAATCAAATTGTTAGTAACCCAGAAAAGAGTCTAGTTTTACGGCCGTACAATCAGTTCGTTTATTCTTTATGGCCCCAATTTAATTACCAGAATGCTTGTTGAATTCATGGCATACCTACTCCAGTCTTTGTTTTTTAACAGCTAGAGGTTGGCGAAAATCACGCAGGGCTATCGCATGCGTTAGGTTAATATAACAAAAGTTAGTGATGCCAAACTATCGACAGAAATGATATCGATAGTTTTTATTCGAAAACCCTTTAAAATTGTTGGTCTAATTTGATAGTATCAATATGGATAGCGTAAACTATCGAGTCACTATCGATAGACACTTGATAGTCCTCTATGCAGCGGCAACACCAGGTGAAATTGAAAAAAGATTTAAATTAAAATAATGTGTTCAGCTCCCAGTTAAGAGATCGTTTCATGGCCCAATGCCCATCGCCACTTAGTCACACAATGCGTGCAGTAATTGAAATGTGTAGCAGCGTGTCGGTCGCGGGTTCACTCCCGGCCGCGTACAATAATCCCTGGTTAGTGAGGCCAAAACACGATTATTTGTATAAACAATTTTAATTTTTCGATTTTCAATTAATTGAGGCCTGGATTTGAACCTGGACCATCGGCATTTGACAGCCGAAGTGACGCAGTGGTTAGTATGACTGCCTGCCACGCAGAAAGTTCCGGGTTCAATTCCCGGAGGGGTCACTCACAAAGGTGATTATTTTATCACTTTGTGAATTTGTTCCCAGTCTGGTTAGGACATTCCAGGCTGAACCACCTGATTGTCCGAAAAGCAAGATGGTTCCGTGCTTCGGATGGGCACGTTAAGCCGTCGGTCTCGGTTGCTGTCTATGATGGCGGTCGTTACACAAACATGACAACTAAGGTTCAACTAGGGTTCATCGGATCGTTGAATGACTCGGTGTCGCACACGAAGAGAGAGATTTAAACTGTCGCCACCACTACCAACTGGGCTAGGTAAGGTCACTAACGCGTGGCAGAGCCTCCATCTGCCGGGATAATTTTGCACCTAATTTTTTTACTCGCCTTAATCTATAATATGTGTTTCATCGTAGCTGACAAAGGCTGCCTACCAAATAAATTGAAAAAAAAAACACGATTTGAAGTGACATGATTAAAATGTTCTCTGTATTTGCACAAAAAACACATGATTTGAAGCTATTTCTGTCTAAAATCAAATTTGATTGGTCTTACTCACCTCGTATTCGATTGGCTAAATAATAAATTTTTAGTTACTCGGTTTAATTTTTAAGAAGGTGAATCGATTTAATTAATCGATTCTTATACCATAATTCCCATCCCTTCCGGCCATTCACAGTAATCCCATTACCATCTTTATAATCCGGAGACAATGGCCGCGGTGATTTGGTCAGTAATGTCTTTGTTCGAGATCACCATCTTGTCTTTGTGCAGTCAACGAGAAATCACTTACGACAATCATGTCTCGGAATGTCTCCACTAATTTTATAATCAAATTGATGTTTCTTGTCTGTTTAATCAACATATAGGTAGGTAAGAAGAATAAAATGAAGTCATTTTTGCGTTTCTTGGATATGGCTAACTTCTTCTAACCACGAAACGGATTTTGAAGCGATATTTTTATTAGATAGAGGAATTCAAGAGGAAGATTCATATGTTTACCTAATACATGCGGAAAAACGTTACAAAATATGAAAAAGTCATCAGTAAAATAATAATATAAAAATAGTATTTTTCAGTCTAAGGATATAGTGATGTGAATTATTAATTCATTGATCGATTTCTCAACCCTAGAAATAAATTATACGCCTGCACAATAAAATGAGTGTTTCGACAAACCATCACAAACAGTGACACAACATAAAGCATTGTACGAAAAGGAACTATTAATCTGCGACTCGCTACTACTAGAGTCGCAAATTTTATGTCTTTTCTCAGTATGAATGGAACGACAGTGATACGAAGCACATGATGTTATAAAGGCAATAAAGTAAGATACTGTCATACAATAAGATTTATCTCACGATGAATCTCTCCCCAGACAGAGACATAGGGCATTAATAGTATAGTCACGAATCCAATGACTAGATTACAGATAATAGCGTATATGTTATGCATAAGTTAAACACAACTTAATAGAGACATTTCCATAACAGAGAGAGCATACATGAATATCAATCTGGTCGGAACTAAATTGATCATAATAACCACACGTTTCGCCAAAACAACCGCACGAAAACTGCCGTAATAAAGAGTATTTTTTTCAACTAGTTTTGTCGTAAATCATTTTGCACACTGTTCACGTCACAAACCACGGGCCGTAATGATAAACTTTTTTGTAACCCGGCCATATGTTGCGAGCGAATAACTAACCAAACTAATAAACGTCAGTTGAAGCCGTCTGCTACAATAAAGTAAACGTTTGTTGTTCTTTAATAACCTCCGAAAAACAGGTCAAATAGGTTTATCGGAATAAAAAAGCCGAGCTCCCGACTTAGAGCAGTAAGAATAATAGTCGAACTGTTCCACACGTTTAGAGAGAATAGGTGTAGTTACTTATTTCAGAACAAAGTGAGCTCCTTTTCGTAAAATATTGGACGCGTAGAACAAAATGTGGAGTCTATTTTATCCCCAAATGTAAATATTTAAAGGTAAAGGTGACTCAAACTTAAGGGCCGGGTTGGCGGCATAACGTAACTTTTCAAAGTGTCACTTAATATAATACATTGTACAACTAGTTAAAGTTATCAATAGCTGTCGCGTTAGCAGCTAGAGACGGGTCCCAGACGGGTCGGCGGGTGTTGGCGAAGTGGCAATGAGCCGTAAACTCGCCTAAGTGAGGGTGGCGGCAACCTTCTTCATAAATACCGTACTCCTATTCACCCTTGACTTCGGAGCGACGACTTTCCCAGAAAATAAACCTGAAAATTTAAATAAACGTCCGATTGAAAGCAAATCAAATCTCTCTCAATTTTACACTGTCGAACGAAAGCGGCCGTTGTCCGTCGACCATAAAAGCTGGCAGCAGTCCATAAAACTTGCAAAAAAACTAGCGAACGGAATAAATGCCTGTCGTCTGTTTTGTCAAATCTGTGCAGTACGTGCGCTACGAGCGGGTGGGGCGAGCTGATTTTATAGCGTCATAAAATCTCGTGAAACGCTCCCTTAAATCACAGCGCTACGTCGTATTTCATCGTTTTGGTTGTCAATGTTTATTTTATATCATATTTTACAGATCCCCTTGTATAAATCACGGTCGGATTGATATACATTAAGGTCACGTACTTCCAGCAGCGACGCTTAGTTTCCCGCTGGTGCTGGGCGGGCGGCTGCAGGCGGCGGGCGGCGGTGACAAGTGGCCAAATCCGCCCGCCCACGATACGTCGCGCATTGTTTACGCTAGTTTACGCGAACTCATAAAAAACTTTTGCTGAACTGAATCGACTTTACACGTGTTACCCTTGTGAGCGATTTAGATTTTTCATATCGAACACAAGTGCAGGTTTAAGTTCGGTATACAAAAAGCTTATAGGTACTTATTTATTTACCTCTCTTTAAGCCAAGGATAGCACAGGAAATAAATCACCTGAAGAAGTAAATGGCCTGAACATTTTTCTTGTAAAAAGTAGTGGCCTCTCGTCTCGGCTTGATGACAAGATTAAATCATGGTTACCCCATTGCGGGGCTTTGTTGTTAAGTAGGGTGACAACCACCGGTGGTAATGCGAGGCAATCTGCCGAAGGATTGGCCACTAGCGCCATTCATTGAATTTCATCGCCATTCTGTGGACGACGACGGTATAGTGACGGGAAAAGACTGTCGACATTTTGTTCTGATTTGAATATTAATGGATGGAATAAATGGGAGTGCCATTATACTGCAATGGCTTTTTATATCAAGTGGTCTTATAACATCAACTGTAATGTTACTAATGTCACATCTAATTTGACTACATTTTGTTTTTTTACAAATCCCACCAAGAGCCAAATCCATCGACATCGTTACAATACTAGTTTCTGAATAGAACAAAATCCGGAAATTGCATCTAATTCTGCGTTGACTTTGTTTCTCATGAAAAATATCTATAGTAAATTCCATCGACACCACTAGTGCTCGCTACGACAAGGTCTGCAAATCACATCTAATCTTGCGTCCATTTTGTAAGTTTGATATTTTTCTATCGACACTGGCACATTGCTAGCGCTCGGGACGACACGGTCCGGACATCCATTTTTTTTTTTTTTTTTTTTTTTTTTAATCTAAGATGGGCTTACTCTTGACCCCAATCTTACCCTAGAGCAGAGATGGGATCTACGGTGGAGCGAGCTTGCCCAGAAGATGCCTATTCACTCTAGACTTAAAGAGATTCAGGTTATATGCACTCGGAAATACAGACGCAGGCAGGGAATTCCATTCTTTAGCCGTGCGCATAATGAAAGATGATTTGAAGCGCTTAGTGCGTAATGTGGGTATATCAACTAAGAACGGATGGTAGCCGGCCGTGCGTCTGGATGTCCGATGGAAGAAAGGAGACGGTGGTATGAGCTCATGCAGCTCACGCGCACACTCTCCGAAGTACAATCTGTAGAAGACCGATAGGCAAGCAACCTTGCGGCGGTGAGCCAGGCTGTGAAGCTTGGTCGCCACCAGTTTTTTATCGCCTATTAATCTCTTGGCTCTGCGTTCCACCGAATCTAGTGCAGCAAGTTGGTATTTAGCCGAGCCATCCCAAAGGTGACAGCAGTACTCCATGCAAGATCGGACTTGAGCTTTATAAAGAGTTAGAAGCTGTTCAGGCGTGAAGTAACGCTTAACTTTATTCAGGACGCCCAACTTTCTAGCTGCAATTTGAGCCTTGGACTCGATGGTGGTGCCGAAGTTGAGGTCAGAGGACAACTCCATGCCAAGGAGTTGAAGAGTGTTGGTCACTGGAACAGATGTACCCCGAAAAGTAGGATAAAAGGTGAAAGGACTCCTTTTTGCGGAGAAAAGACACGCCTGCGTTTTTGAAGCATTGAAGCTGACGAGATTGTCTTCGCCCCACTGGGAGACGTTACTTAACGTCAGGCTCGTACGCTCAATCATAGCCTTTCTCAATCTTAGGATTTCATCACCACTGGCTCCTGCGCCGGACAGATATTTCTCGGTGACAGTACTGTCATCTGCGTACCCAACAATGCCTGAAGATAGAAGGTCATTGATGTGCAGCAGGAAAAGCGTCGCGGAGAGTACAGACCCCTGAGGAACTCCGGCGTCAATAGCCTTGAGGTCAGAGGAGCAGCCGTCTATGACCACTCGGATCGACCGTTCACTCAGGAAGTCAGCCACCCAGCTACAGAAGCCAGTGGGTATGCCGTACGCTGGAATCTTGCTCAACAGACTCGCATGCCACACCCTATCGAAGGCCTTTGAAATGTCCAGCGACACTGCTATTGCTTCGCCGTGGTTTTCAATGGCCTCGCCCCAGCAATGCGTTAAGTACACTAGAAGATCTCCCGTGGAACGCCCTCGGCGGAAGCCATATTGACAATCACTGAGAAGATCATTGTCTTCGAGGTACGAAAGCAGTTTGCAGTTCAGAACTCTTTCCATAACCTTACAGAGTACGGAAGTGATGGCGATCGGTCGATAGTTGCTAGGGTCGGCACGGCTACCCTTCTTGGGCACAGGTTGCACATTGGCAAGCTTCCAAGATTTTGGTACAATTTTTGACACGAGAGAGAGGCGGTACAAGCGTGTCAGTACAGGAGACAACTCAGGCGCACAATACCTCAACAATCTTGCTGGTATGCCATCAGGACCACTGGCCTTGTTCACGTCCAGACTGCGAAGGGCTCTACGGACCTCTTTATTGTGCACTGTGATCTCAGACATCAAAGAATCACAGTGAGGTAAGGTGGGTGGATATTTCGAGCCAGCGTCTATACGAGAGTTGCTCGCAAACAGATCGGCAAATAAATTTGTAATTTGTCGTCCTTCTTATTTACTAAATCTTTCGATAGTAAAGAACATCGGCACTGCCACATCACTAGCGCTCCCTACGACACGGTTCGTATATTACTTACATCAAATTTTGCTTTCATTTGATGTCTCACGTTTATCGATATCAAAATCCATCGACACCGCCATATCACTAGAGCTCGCTACGACCAACCGTATACTTATATCATCCATTTTTACTTTCATTTGATGTCTCACATTTATCGATAACCAAATCCATCGACACCGCCAAATCACTAGCGCTCTCTACGACACGGTCCGGACATCACCTCTAATCTTGCGTCTATTTTGTGATTTGTCGCTATTCTTACTTACAGAACCTTTCCATATCAAAATCCATCGACGTCGCTATATCACTAGCGCTCGCTACTACTCGGACCATAGGTACATTACATTAATTTGGTTTTAATTTATCAATAACAAAATCCATCGACACCGCCACACCACTAGCGCTCGCTACGACACGGTCCGGACATCACATCTAATCTTGCGTCCATTTTGTAATTTGTCGCCATACTTACTTAAACTTCTCGATAGTAAAATCTATCGACACCGCCACATCACTAGCGCTCGCTACGACACGGTCCGTATATTACATCTAATTTTGCTTTAATTTGATGTCTCACGTTTATCGATAACAAAATCCATCGACACCGCCACATCACTAGCGCTCGCTACGACACGGTCCGGACATCACATCTAATCTTGCGTCCATTTTGTAATTTGTCGCCATTCTTACTTACTAAACCTCTCGATAGTAAAATACATCGAAACTGCCACATCAGTAGCGTTCGTGACGATGCGGTCCGTATTATTACATCTAATTTTGCTTTCATTTAATGCAACACGAAACTTATCGATAACAAAATCCATCGACACCGCCACATCACTAGTGCTCGCTACGACACGGTCCGTATAATATTACATCTAATTTTTCTTTCATTTAATTTCCCACGAAACTTATCGATAACAAAATCCATCGACACCGCTACATCACTAGCGCTCGCTACGACACCATCACGGTCCGGACATCACATCTAATCTTGCGTCCATTTTGTGATTTTTCACTTTCTTACTTAACAAACTATCCTCCGGCCAGATGGACTGATTACTAAGAGGGAGATCGTGCCATACTTACATGCACAAATGGACTGCTATGAGCTGATCTGATTATGATGTGATTACTTAACAAACCACTCGTTACTAAAGTCCATCAACATCGTCACCTGTCGATAGAGTATCTAGCGACACCGTCCATCCCTAGCGCTCGCTACGACACGGTCCGGACATCACATCTAATCTCGCGTCCATTTTGTAATTTGTCGCCATTCTGCTCTCGCCGAGTTTCTACGACACTTCTTTGTTCTTGCGGCGGAGAATGGAGGACCGGGACCAGTGATGGGGATTACCATCCATGGATAATAACTCCGCATTTAGAGCTTTCTGAAGACTATTCAACTGAGTCGGAAAGAATGTTTTAAGTAAATGTTGGTAGAAATGATTGGTCAAGAAAACGTACAGTGAATCCTTGTTGGAATCCTTTCATTAATCTAATATAACTGGAAGATGTACCTAAAGAAGATAAAAATATGAAGTGCAAGTTCCTATGTCATCCATCATGCATGAATGATACAATGCAAAAATCTCGGAAGCTTTGACTTGCTGCGGAGAGATTGAACAACTCTGATAACAGGGTACATCGCGTCGTTGGACGGCTTGGTGTGATTTCATAATGTGATGGATGACTGATGGATGACACTTGCAGACACTTCATATTTTTGACATCTTTGATCCGAATTAGGTATTACCATAGGGTATTACCACCGCGCCTTTTTCCTAATTTGTGGTATTACACTAAAGGTGGGCTTAAAAACCAAGCGACAGCGACAACGACGCGCGTCTTTGTCGCTGTCAAATGACTGGTTTGTATGGGTTTGTATGGGGAACCAGATAAACCAAGCGTCGGCGTCGTTGCGGCGCGCCACGACGCCGTCACGTTGACAGCGCGCTGAGAAGCTTAGAGTTTGTATGGGATGTGGTCGGATTTTTCTACAAGACCGCAGCGACAACGACGCCGTCAAAATTTGACGGCGACAACGACGCGCGTCGTTGTCGCGTCGCTTGGTTTTTAAGCCTATCTCTAAGTAAACACTTTATTTAATTATCCTGAACATATTTTGTGAACATATACTGTTTTATTACTAGGTACATGGTTTGCTTGGTAAAGGTCAAAATAAAGACCGAGCGCGGCGGCGTCGTAGTGCGCCGTCAACGTGACAGCATCATTCGTAGTATGGAGGGCGCGCCACGGCGTGCCGCCCGGTCTTTCTGGCATCTCCACATAATCCCATAAAAACCAGTCGTACTATGAACGACGCTGTCACGTCTCGTCACGCTCGGTCTTTATTTCGACCTTAACATAGTGTACAAATTGCGATGTACAATTGTATTTGAGTTAGTTAAAAACCCATTTAACAATGGTTTAAGTACTTAGCGAAATGGATATTTCTTTATTTTTTATCAAATACCTAGTTTAAGCTCAACTCTAATTAAATGCTAGAATAGAAGCTACGCCATTACATTTATACCGCATTATAGGCATTCAAATCGTTATATTCAGCCCCTATCTAAATGAGACTTAATGAGTAAATAATTTATGATGTTTAAATAAACATTGTTGAAATTGCGTAATATTTGTTAATAATGTTGTATTTGCATTTGTACTGCAGCTTTCTATCCTATTCCAAAGGCGGGTCTCACAACTGATATCCGTTTGTGCAAAAAATATAGGTAGGTATAGGTATTGCTTCTAACACAATTGCTGTAACAGAGACAGACGCCAACGCAAGTTTTTGCGTCTCTTCAGCATCAACTTCAATTTTCTTAGATATGCAGACGCATGCGTTAGCACTGCGCTAAAATGCGCAGCAACAGTAGTAACGGATATCAAGTAAGGGAATCACCTTATAAAGTACCTATTCAGTTGGTTAAATTTGACATTTTCATATTATTCTTTAATTTTATTATTTTTTTGACATGTATTTTTTACATTTACTGTAAATCTACTATATTTTCTTTTTTTGCTATGTTATTTAATTGCTAAAATGTTTAAAGTACATTTTAAAGACAAAACAGTTAGAATAATCTACTGTAATTTTTATTTTTATTTTGTGAGCCGTTTTTGGCTATTCTATTAATTTATTTTCTAAGTTAGCTAGGGTAGCTTAGGGCCTAAGAATATTGTAGATTTTAGAATAGGTGCACTTCTGGGCAGGTTTTTGGGCGGTTTTCCTGTCCAGGGGGTCCGGCTAACCATACAAATGTAACTCCTTTTTAAAATTTTGACAGAATGTTATTCCATTTAATTGTCATTCATTGAGGCATAAAGTTGCATGCTGTGTGGTTAGCCTGGCCAGCCCCGAGGCAGTGCCTTTATTTTTATTTTTTTATCCCGCCTGAGCCGCGTTTAGAGTAGGAACTCAAATTGTTATAAAAAAGAGAAAATTTTGCATTAGAAATTTTCTCTTTTTTAAGATTGTATTAGAATATGACTTTCTTTAAGAGAATCTTGTACATTCCTACAAAGAAATAAATTATTGAAATTTGAATTTTGAATTTTGAAAAGTTACTAATCATTATGCTATGTACAAAAAATAAATTGATAAAATACTTTTAGAATGTTCAGATTCAAAAAGTTTACCAAGGGTAAAGTTACATCAGCAAAAGAAAAGTCGCGGCTTAGAATAGCATCAAGCCATTTTTTACCCGTGGGGATTGAAGAGTTGATGTGAATGAGTTGGTGTGTGCAGTTTTAGGTGACAGGATGACAAACTGTCGCTATGGTGACACATAGCCTTCTGAATGACTCTCCAACTTTTGTCAGACGTGGTATAAATGGCCGTTTTTACAGCCGTTTACGCTCTGCCCACCCCGCAAGGGATATAGGCGTGGTATATGTAAAAGAAAAGTCAAGCGTCAATGCGTCAGACGTAGAACAAACAAAGAATCTGCCCTCTTGTCTGCCCCGATAATCCACTTAGGATTAGCCATAAACAAGGAGCGCCATTGTCGACACACCGACGATCTGTTAGTGTCTCATTGCGACTAGAGATAGGACGGAGGGAGTCAATGAGTTGACTCACTCAGGATTAGTTAAAGCAAGGTCATTATCGCTCTGTTAGCTAGTGTCTCATTGCGACTAGAGATGGGACTGAGTAAGTCGAGTCAGTGAGTTGACTCTCTCCAGCCCCATTTCTAGAGTCGCACTGAAATGCTAAATGATCAACTTGGCAATTAGGTGTGGCAACAATTAACCTTACTTTAAGTTAATTCTAAGTGAGTCAACTCACTGACTCCATAAAAAGGAGGGTCATTGTCACCACACCATCGGTCGGAGTCTCATTGCAATTCTAGCTCTAGCGAAGGGATTAGAGTGGCTAGGTTCAGTGAGTTTAATATTAAGTCAACTCGTTTTTACGAGCCAGTGATTGTCTATAGCAATTCAGTTAGCAAATTAACGCTACGTAGGGTATGAAAAAAAGGTCAATATCATTTTTGAATCACTCAATTAGAGGAATAAATTTTTTAAAGGCCTTGATTTCAGAATATAATTTATTTTGGCACACCAATTCTGAATGATAGTGAGGAGGTTAGCATTCTCAACTTCGCAAATCGACGACGTTTTAATCACCTTCTTGCCGACTTTTAGCTTTCTATCTCGATTGTGCAAAGCTAAACCTATAGTAGAAACAGCATGAAGACCACTTGGGACTTAGAAAAATTTTTCTTCAACATTTTGGGAATTCAACATTTTGCAAAGTAGAATTTTTCCAACATTTTACATTTTGAGAATTCAACATATTGGCCGTAAAGGTTTTCCTCTCTACGATTTGTTACGTTGAATGAACTCTCGCAACATAAGAGTCAATTCATAAAAATATTTTTTACAACTCTACTCTATTCATTCTGTCTAATCTAGTCTTAGTTCTTGATCTATCGTTTATGTCTAAGTACATGTCACGAGACAACATAATTATGTAAGGTAATAATAGTCTTTATGTTGATAAATTGCAATGGTGATAAAACGATATTATATTACATCGTAATCGTATGTACTTAGTAAGCAAAAACCAACAATTCTTATGCAAAACCTTACCTACTCTGTAAATTGTTGTCAAATAAATGCACAACTTAACATAAAATTTGATACAATATGGAGTTTTTTCATCTTAATATCTAACACACATCTATATATATCCATCAAACATCTATTTACTTTACAATGCTGTTGAACGAATTAAATCTAAACTTCAAAGTACTAGCACAAAATGGGGAGATTACAGATGGATCAATCGACCCTATTTAGGATTTTCGCGATTGTCACTTGAACATAGCCTCTCTTTTCGTGTGGGACACCGAGTCGACAATAACCCATGAACCAGATGAATATAGCCAGGGTTGCTAGATTCAATACGAGGACGAAATACAGCTCTAAATCTGATACAAGAAAGTCATTATGCTTCTGAGCCGATTTAAACGCAAGAAATATGTCGTTCGTGACAACCATCTTCTTAGTTGCCTTGAGTTCCTCTGACATTACAGTTCATCACAGTAAAACTGAGTGAGCCATCTGTAAAGGCGTTACCCTTAGGGGTCGTCCACAAATTACGTAACGCACTTTGGGAGGGAGGGGTTCCGACCGGGCGTTACGGTCCCGTTACTATGAGGGAGGGGGGATCAGAGTCAAACGTTACGTAACGCTTTTTTAAAGATTTTTCAAGTTTTTTTTAGGTTTTTGTACCTAATTCAGATATAACCAAACTAATTGTATAACAAATTTTTATAACACTTCTTGTGTCAGTCAGTGTCAGAAATGCTATTTTTTAGAAATTCTTCTTTTTTTCTGCCGAAGGCATGATCTGAATGAATGTACGAATATCGAAAGTAGTACTGACGGTGCCTCTTCCATTTGGGCTACTGCGGTTCAATCGTCAGTCAATTTTATATCCAATTTATAGCGGGTTTTCATAGCTTCGTCTAAATAACACAAACTGTAACAAAAAAATAATTGCAGTTAATTAGTTGCTGTAAATAGATCCGTTGCCACGCGTTATTGGCCTACAAACATGTTAAATTTTGCAGACAAAGATCGATCGATCGTTACGTAACGGAAAGGGGAGGGGGGAGGGGTCATGACCAAGCGTTACGGTCCCGTTACGTGGGGGGAGGGGGGGGTCAAAAATTTGTGGTTTTTGCGTTACGTAATTTGTGGACGACCCCTTATTATGATTTGTAGTAGGTACTAGGACTAGGTTGTCGGCATAGGTACCTCCGTCATCAAAGCAATAAGCTTAGTACAGAATTTTCAAATTCTTCTTCACTGTATGAATCACAATTAAAAATTATTACTTGCAGAATGAAAATAAGAAGTAAAAAATAATCATTTCAGTTTCATGCTTAGTTTTCAATTTCCTATAACTGCTTGATGTGTGATTTTTAATTGAAAAACGCAGGGCTAACTATATCTTTCACATTCACATAATTTACGGCCTACATTTTTATGTTAGGTGGAGCGTGACAAAGGTGATTTTATCGCAGAATTCTATTTCAAGTGGCGATGGATTTTTCAGTTTATGGTTCAATAAACACTTTTGCAGTTAAATACCTACTACCTACATATTATATGAAGGTAGAGATTTTTTTGTTCGTCAAAGTATTGAACGAATCATTGGAGGGTTGAAATACTTAGACTTTTAAACAATTTCAAGCATGAATTTTATATGTGAATAAAAACGTTGAACTCACATCTCGCTCCCTTCGCAAAATGTTTCCTTTTTTGTCATTTGCTCTAGAACTAAACAAGTGTAAGTATCTAGTTAGGTGCTGTGGTAGTACAAATCTCGAATATTTACACGATGTAGTGATGGATGGTACACGACGCGTCGTTGTTACCATTTGCTTATTGGCTGTCAAATATTACGATACCGAGTTGCATCATGAATGAGTCGAAAAAGTGAGTCAGGTCAAATGCAATCGATGCGTCAATAGACGTCACATCAAAGCAGTCCACTGAAACCAAAATTAAAGTTAGAATACTAGTGCTGCGACCATCAAAGGCACAATCAGTAAAAAATACTCAAAAGTAAATAAATCACTCGTCGTAATGAGTGAGTCTAACACTCAAAGAGTGAATCTCTTGTCGTAATAGTGAGTCAACAGTTGTCCGGGCATCATCATGGCATTGGCATAGTCTATAGATGTAACAGTAAATAAACTCGACCCGTTTCTATCGGAAGGTTGTCACTTTCGGTTAAAATAATAGGTATAAAATTTAAATAATTTGTACGTTTGTACGCTGCATAATCCCTGTGAGTAACAAAGTCTACTTATTACTAAAGGAAAACACCTTATTCTCTTCATACAAGCATTCGGGGAGCATTTCGACTGGGTGATACAGTTTCCTTGTAAGCGGCGGCGTTGCGCGTCTGTTTCGAGCGTTTGTATGAAGTTTTCACACTGTTGAGTGTGGCATCGGGCCTTAATCCGTCTGCCTCGTTAGGATGATTGTTGGCGATAGCAGCCTCGTAGAGTCACTAAAAAGTGAACCACTCGTCAAAAATATGAGTGAATCGTACACTCAAAGAGTGAGTTATTCGTCGTAATAGTGAGTCAACAGTTTTGTCCGGACATTATCGTGGCATGGGCTAAGTATATACTTAGATGTAGCAGTGAGAAACTAGACCCGTTTCTGCTGGATCGCAAGGGTTGTCACTTTCGGTTATAATAATGTCTAACTACAAAAAATCTTTCACCGTTTATAAACCGCATTATCCCTGTGAGTAAAGTCTACTTATTACCAAAGGAAAACACCTTATTCTCTTCATACAAGCATTCGGAGAACATTTCGCCCGGGTGAGACTGGGTCAGTTTCCTTGTAAGCGGCGTTGCGCGTCTGTTTCAAGCGTTTAGTATGAAGTTTCCACACTGTTTGCCGCCATTTTGAAGCCATTGTTTCGCTGTGGCATCGGGCCTTAATCCGTCTACATCGTTAGGATGATTGTCCACGATCGGAGTCGGCTGCGCCTTATCCGGCACTAAGTAGGTAGGTACTAATAAGTACTACTCTTGTAAGGTGTCCGGTAGGCTTATAGGCAAACAAAGTCTTTTATGTACGTATAATATCTAGAGGTAGGTACAATACAATGATTTCTTGCACATTAAATTAATTTGCATTTTTATGCGATTGGAATTTGAAATAAGTACGTGTACCGTGTATACGTGCTACCTTATTAACAGGCACATCAAATCAACAATTTGACTATTTACATAGATAGTATGTATGTATCAAGCATATATCCCTTGCGGGGTAGGCAGAGCTTAAACGGCTGTAAAAACGGCCATTTATCTACAAGACGAGAGTTGATGTGTATTGCAATTTTAGGCAACAGGCTGACAATCTGTCTGTATGGTGATACACAGACTTTCGAATGACTCTCAAAATTTTGTCAGACGTGGAGTAAATGACCGTTTTTACAGCCGTACACGCTCTGCCCACCCCGCAAGGGATATAGGCGTAATATACCTATGTAAGTATGAGAAAACCCCAGTTCGCATGAGATTCTTTGGTTAGGTAAAGGCAGACAGACATCTTTAAAGGTGGTCGCCGAAGTACATAATTAAATATTACTTACAATGAATATGGAGTAAATAATAACCATTTAAAACTGATTCAGAATCTCTCAAGAATCAACCTTAATCACACACTGTACACAGCAATATCTAAAGTTACGGACTTTTCCGACCAGATGTTGACTTTCTTCAACTCACTGATGCAAACGAGCAAGTTGTAAAATAGTTCAACCGAAGCAGAAATACTTATTTCCCAAAGTTGCGCAGAAAGATGAGACGTACCTATACTATCGACAGTAAAACCACCTACTTAAAACCAGTAAAATTTGGTCCCGTAAATAGGTAGTTAAGTGGATTTTCTGGCGATAGCAGATACGTATTGATCGTTAAAGTTGAAGTCTTTGTGGACCTGCAACTTTCAGTACTGTAGGTAGGTAGTACAGGTACCTAATCGCCAGCATATTGACATACTAATAGGTACGTACCAACTTGTACATGTACTGGTTATCATTAAAATCTGTGTGAGGCCACCTGAACCTACTGTTTCATAATTCAACTGAATCTTTCTCAAAGTTGTGTAGAAAGACGAGCTGTACGTATTGATTGATAAAGTTAAAAACTATGTAGGTAGGTACTGTAATCGCCTGCACATTGACCTATCTATTATAGGGACCAACTTATACTCGTTTGTCTTTAAATTATTTAACCAGTATAAAGTTGATCCCTTAAATGGATGGGTTGATGTGCTAACTGGCGATAGTCTATAGAATCTGAAGATGTTTCTCGATTTCTTTCTGGATACTCTACCTATCTTTACATATTTTTAGCTCCTTTGAGAATATTGTCATCATGATCCTAAAGACATGATCCTCAGTCACCTTGTACAATCTAAACGTACCTTATAGAGCACTAGCTGCCCGTCAGCGGTTTCACCGGCTGCAACCCGTCTTTTACCCCTTTAGGGGTTAAAAATCGAAAATCCCTGAAACCAGTGTTTAATTATTTTAGCTCTTTGATCTAACCACAAATTTTGAAACAGATCGCATTTAAAAGTAATGATTTTCCATACAAACTTTTAACCCCTTTTTTACCCCTTTGGGGGTTAAAATTTGAGGTAAGGAATATTTAAAAACCTGCCCCTTAACTTACTCTATATAAACAAATAAAAACGCATCAAAATCCGTTGAGGGGTTTTAAAGATATAAGGAAACATACATACAGACACGGGAAGGGACTTTACTTTATACTATGTATTGATGATGTAGTAGGTATGCTGTAGGTATGTATGTTACACATATTCGTGTTGGTATAAATAAATTTGCCAAACGCGTGTCTTACGTGATCGCCCGCATATTCGGCCGCGGAGCGATGGAAAATATTGAACAAAAAGCGAGGGGAAACAAAAATTCTAATGAAATTAAAATTGGCCCGGCTGTTATGCCATAAAAATGCTAAACCATATTCCCGCCACGCTGCGCCGGCAAAACTAATGAACGGCTTTGTTATTCGCATTTCATAACCCTATTTCCAATTCGCGAATATGAACGTTTCAGTACGGGCATATCTTTTTGTCGAGCATCTGGCACAAAGTAGGTACCTATTGGCGGGCGCCCAAGACAGAAAGACGGCTGCAAAGAAACGTCACTACACTCACACACACATCTACCTACTAGCGTAGCCTACGCGTGATCTCTGACCGTTTCGAACCGGCTAGTAGCGAGTGTCAAAAGCGTTCGGATTGGGCTAGCCAATACTTACTTTGTGGTGCAGGCGGAAAACGACGGGCAAAATTACGACGTGATGTAGGTAAATATTTTTGTATAGCGAGCGTGTCATAGTGTAAGTCTGATATTATGTAAGTAATGTATCTAAGTACGTTTGATCCAGTTACCGCATTTCATAAAATCAGAAAGGAAAAGTAGCAACCAGAGTGTAGGTATAAATGATCGAAAAAAGAAGCGAAGCGAAGAGAAGGGGACTTCTGTAAATTCTCTATTTTGTGCATCAGGCTGGTCGGAAGCCGACGGCAGCCGGCGACCGGCGGCCGGCAGCCCTGGCTTGGCTGCTCCTCGGAATATAACCTCTTTGTATTTGTTGCATCTGCAGGTAAATTGTACGCCAAAATTGGGCCGTACGTTACCGCCGAGCTCGTATGAATGCATCGTATGAATTATTCGCGAATACTTATTGTGATCAGCGCAGCTTTCCTTGCAAATCATGTTTATTTATGTACGCTTGTGAGAGTTTGTTGTATTACTCTGATTTATAGCCTGGTAGCGAATTCAGAGCAGTGAAAAATGGAACGTTTCGCACCGAAACGGAGACAAGTCGACAGTTGAGAAATTCTTTTGTTTCGTGATCTTTATTTTCATCATACGGCAATTTCCATTTGTTTTCCGGTAACGTAGTTATCGGGTTCCGAGCTGTCCAATCTTCTAAAAGATAGAAGACATCGGTCAGATCGCTCGGGAGTTCTTTGTCTTCGCCGTGGCACTTTGGACTCGGCAAACTTTCGCCACATCGAAATAGTTGGCAGTTTTTTCTTGTTAGCGAGCTCTCTTAGTAACAGCGTAGTAGTTTCTACTTGACTGAAAGTAGTGGAGGGTATAAAGATGTAAGGTTCATTAAACTTTAGAAGCTATTTGCAAGAATGAAATTCCATCTCGTGGCGCGCGATTATGAGTGGCTTTATGTATTGTAAGTAATTGGAAGCTGTGTGATAGTGTGTGGCGAAGATACAAGGGCGTATGGTTCGCTGAAACTTGAGGAGAGAGCGGGTACAGTGTCGTAATCATAGACTTATATTATAATACTTATGCCTATACTAATCATTCTCAACTATCTCTTTTACCCCACACATGGTAGTTGATACGAGACAGTTGTATTAGCACAAGCGAATATGCAGATGTAGAAAGAAATATTAATGCACTTATTTACTGAAGCATACAAACTGTGAAACTGAAAAAGTTTATAAACTTTTTCCGAATAGGTAGGTACGTCTCTATTTAAGTTTTGAATTTTGTACACGAGAATGAGCAGTAAAAAATGTTTTTTTTTTGTTACAGGTAACATTTAGAACGATGGAGGGAGAAGAGTGAGGCCTTTGCTCGGCAGGGAAATTACACAGGCTAGTTAAGATAAGATTAGATAAGATAAAATCGAGCAAACTACTAGTAAGTACAAGATTTTCTTGTTTTTATGTGTATCTACTTTGATGATTTTTGCACAAATTAGGGAAACGGCGCGTGGGGCGCCTTGTTTTTGGTCGTGATTTGTGCGTCATCTAAGTTTTCTTCTGATCCAGTGTGTTGACGCAAGGATTTTACGAAACCGCATAGCCAGTACTCTACACACAACGCCATACCGCTGCGGATGCCATTTCGTACCGCAAAATTGTGCGGCACAAAAACAATTTTTGTTTTTCTTGTCAAGGCTTTTCACTCTAATCAAAGCATTTTGTGGTCTATTCCCAACCCGAATACCTATACTATTGCTCATTGCCATGACTCAGTCACCTCAGCTCCAACTCTCAACTGTTTTAAGCACAGACTTAAGCGCTGGCTCCTCGAGCACACATTTTACAGTTACGACGAATTTTTGAAATCTGTATAGCTAGTACCTAGAATACATTAGTGTATTTTTAATTTTTTAATTTTTTATTATTTGACATTGAAATTACATTATTTATTGTTGTTATTAAGATTAATTGACATTGTACTTACTTTGAATTATTATTATTATTTATTACTATTATTTTTGACATGTAAATTAACATTTTACCAATAAATTGATTATGATTATGATTATGATTATTATCATGCTCCAACTTTGCCTAGTTAGCAGCCAGTTAGAAGTAGCATTAATCCTAAACATTAGGTACCTACTTCATGTTAATGTTTAGACTGCGTAACTTAGCAATTAATATACAGTCCGTTTAACCAACACTCACATGACTGCACTTTTTAACCGATTTTAAAAAGAGGATAGCATTAGCAAGGTTATTTAATATTGTTACATGCCTGACTACCTCAAAAGGAGGGTTATGTTTTTCGAGAGTGTTTTATGTCCATTATAATAACGTTTGTTGTCGTGTGATGCCGGTATAGATTAGCGTGACCCCAATTTTACCCGTGGGTGTCGTAAAAACCTAATCAAGAATATTTATACAGCAGTGTTAAAATTTCTTATAGGCACTGCGCTCGCCATGCCACCTCTCAAGCATGCTAAGTAGGTACGGTATGGCAAAAACCCCCGAAAGGAGCAAGCCTAGCTGTGAACTGTTGTGGCTGTAGCAGTTGCAGTAAGTAGTTGTAGTAGCAATGTTTAATATGTAAAGAAGACATGGCAGGTTTAAATTTTTTTATAACTACATATTAATTTGTATGTTTTCAGTACGTAGGTATATCATAGGTTTTCACGGCGGTGCAGCGTCGTTTGCTTTGTACTACTTAGCCCGTAGATACAATATAACTATATATGTTACAATAGCAAGATATCAAGCTGGATCATCTGATAGTCTATCCATCAAGTGAGATTAGATATTCCGTGCTTCAGAAGCTCCGTTAGTTGAGCTGTCTGTTCCGGTTGAAGCCTGTGATTAGATTAGTGGTTGTAACACTATTAAACAGGGTGCAAGGAATGTTGTACCTACCGAAAATGTTGCAGGTGTGTCAATCCGATAAACCCTGGTGACAGAGTTTTTGAACCTCTAACTTAGGCAGAAATTAGAAGTGGTTGTGTAGCGGTCACCGTCTCAGTTATCATGAACTTTATTTTTGGACATTCAGGACTTATTCACAATGTGATAAATATAAACTTTAGTGTCCCATCAAAAATCGAACCCAGGCCCTTTGTTTGTGCCGCAGGCAATCGCACTAGGTAGCACTGCGCCACATAGCTAGTACAGCCGTGCATGCGGTGCATGGCATCAAATGATGAAACTGAACAATAACAACCATCGCGTCTGTCAATAAAGAACTGAAAACTTAACTAATTCAAAAGAAAACTTAACTAATTCTATGCCTTTGGTGTGTCTTTAGACACAAACGTTGTGAAAACAAACATAAACAACGTTGAACAAAATATAGACAGCTAGGTAGATACTATCGCCAGCTACTAAATCCACCTATCAATTTAAAAGACCAACTTGTTCTGCACTTTCTAAGTATTTTCATGAAAATACAGTAAAAGAGTCCCAATTTGAGAGATCAACTTATTTCGGATTTTCTTAGTATTTGCTTGAAAATCCAGTAAAAGTAGGTCCTTTAAATGGGTAGGTAGGTGGATTCACTGGCGATAGTACCCACTCAATTTGGAATTTTATTAAAAACTTCGCGTTGAAACAACTTGCTTTACATGTAAGTAGCTTAACATAATAAGTAAGTACATAGTTTTTATTATTAGTTTCGTCTTCTTGGGTAGGAAAGCTCGACCATTCGATATAAATACTTATATATAGATTCAATATAAAGCCGACGACCCGAAGAATAAGCTTTTTGTGGTCTATTCCCAACTCGAATACCTATCATGCTCCAACTTTGCCTAGTTAGAAGTAGGATTAAATTTAAACATCAGGCACATTGACAGTAGGGTGTGGGCTGAACGTGCCCTCAGAAACACGAAAGAATCCTTCTTACTGAGTTTACTTACAATAACACAGATTTCTTGCACACATCTTCCCTCAGTACATGTATTTGCAATTGCAAACACCCTTTTTTTTTTATCGTGTAAGATACCGTATAGAACGACTGGAAGAGGTTTTCAACCACTTCTACTACTAGTAGTGGGCCTCTTATATGTAACAACTACCTTGTAATTAGTAGTTATTGACGGCATTTGAGGCTGTTGGTTACGTGTGCCCTCAAAAGCACGATTTTAAGAAAGAACTGACATATATCTTGTACAAATCTTGCCTGAGCAAATACATGCAGTCGCAACTACTGTGATCTCTACCGACTCATTCTAAAAGCCGTATATTCAAGCTGACCGTTCCGCCTGGATGTCCACGGGTCCAAGTCCACAAGCAAACCCGAAGCACTTGGAAATGCCACAGAGAAGCGAATTGGGAGCGGCTTGGCCAGCCATGTTTACTCGCCTGACTCGAGTACTTACAGAGCTGAGGCCACAGAACACTAAACTATGGAGATACGGTACGATTGCATCGTTATTGGCCGTTTGCGAATTGTGACATGCTCTAATAAATGGAGGTTTTTTTTGCGTTGGTAGGGGGAAATCATCATTGATACCATAAGGCCCGGGCGTTTATGGTATGCCCGACTCCGCTGGGTTACCCCCAGGCGACCTACGGACTAAAACTCCCTCCCTGTGGAATTTATCGTTGGTATCCAACGTTTTAGACTGTACTTGTTATTAGTTAATACTCTGACTTAAATTTTAACGTGCGAGTGTGTTAGTAAGGTTAGTTTTTTTTTGTTAGTATATTAGCTAAATTATGAGGAAACTATTTAAACATGGTGGACCCGTTTGCTTTTGCCGCATTTAGAAACGACTCTTCAGCAAAACAAAGAAAATGGGTCCGCTGTTTACTCTCTGCCATTATCTCCTGCAGATTTTGTTCCGTTAGAGCACATTCCATTCTGCACTCGCATTCGTGCCGTTTCAACCCATATTTTGGGCATTCAAATAGAATGTGTCGAACAGTTTCCTCTTTGGACCCATCGCAGGTGCAGTATGGGTTGTCTACTAGTTTAAATCTGTAGAGATATGCTCTTATTCCTCCATGCCCTGACATCAATTGTGTTCTAATGTTTTTGATGCCTATTTTCATTAGAACCTTGTGAGCCAGTCTGACATCTCCGAAGAGCATTTTCGTGGTAGACCCTGTATTACTGCTGGCGTATCTTTCCTGCCACAAAGCCAAAGTGTCCGCGCGAATGCATCCCTTTGCATATGACAGAGGAAAGTCGTCGTAGACTTGTGCTGTTCTACTCTTGAGGGCAGCTTGTTTAGCCAATTCATCCGCTCTTTCGTTCCCAGCTATTCCTGCGTAAGCTTTTATCCAATACAGAATACACTGTTACCTTTCTCTATTATTTCATGGATTTGAGAATAATTCGAACGATTCATGAAAGAATAAATGGAGGTTACAGCAGTTACTGTTTCTGTTTGGCATAGCCTAAAGATTGCGTGAATAGCTGAGCTAAAGGTATTGACTGACTCCCTTGCTAACTCTGATTAGGCACTACGAATCTAAAGCAAGAAACACACGCAACGTCCGCATGCGTGTCATTCATTCGATTCTCCACCCTACCTTCATACGAATACATACGGTGTATGTCAAACGATATCGCACAATGCTGCGTCGACGGATGCGTCTGTCAAACCTTCCTGGTGGGGCTCCGATTCGTGCAACGTTCCGACGAACCCTGTTGTCATAGTATTATAACCACCTACTACAAGTAGCAAGCATCTGACAGGCTGGTAACGTCATTGGCATATCTACCCTATTTCTGTTATCTACGGCAGTGACTTTGTTTATTCAGAAAGCTGGCTAAGGTGGCGCGTATGTCGACGACTGATCCAGTTACCAGGCACCCATTAACATCTGATTAACATATGCAAACGTTATAAAGCAACAGGCCATTGTAGACACTATTGGTCAGGCGGACCGTCTTACAGAAATTGACGGTACATATTTACATGGTGAT
Source organism: Phthorimaea operculella (assembly GCA_024500475.1). Classification (NCBI taxonomy): domain Eukaryota; kingdom Metazoa; phylum Arthropoda; class Insecta; order Lepidoptera; family Gelechiidae; genus Phthorimaea; species Phthorimaea operculella. Next base: position 215,714 of record JANFCV010000195.1, read on the forward strand.
GAATTGCTATGCTACCTCGGCGTAAGCTCCACAGAGAGACCTGAGACGAGAGATGTTAGATGGCATCTGTCTAACAAGTGATCGTCGGACACGTGACGTGAGACGTGCGACACTTGAAATCGTTAAAATGTATAAAACAGAAGAAACAAAGCTACACACGTGAGACGCGCGTTCCATTGATAACGGCTGACGATCGTTTATCTGACAGATGTCATATTGCGCGTTGCGTCTCGCGTCTATTCTGAGAAGCTTGCGCCTTGCAGTTCCTAAGCCGTTGAATTTTCAGATAATAGGCTGGGTTTTCGGATTGATTGCTATATCTACTTGACAAAGTTTTCTAGTAGATAAACTACATATCTATTACAGACTTTGCCGGGACAGGCCATCTAAGATGCGTCAGGGCCGTCAGGCTCAGGCAAGAAAAGACCTTTCGCTAACTATGGGATACCGTAGCCTAAAACCTTTTAAAACTACCTCCGAATCATTTAAATTCAAGAGGCTACCTATTTCAATGTTGGCACTACTCTCGCAACTCATTGTCCGTAATTTAAAAATTCAGCGCCCGTATGCAAAGCCCTTAAGGCAACGTCAGCAACACTAGCGCCGCTCAGTGAAAAAAAATCCCGGACTGAATGCGCAAGTAATTGGGAAACCAGATTATAAATTAACGACAATCACTAGCAACAAATAATTTTGAAATCATTTAATACGTAGGGAAAGCTGCGCGCTTTAGTTATGTATGCCCAAAAGGCTAAAAAAAAGGCCACTTTTAGCAATTTTGACATACATGACTCATAGATACCAATTCTCATCAATTTTTTTAGATTTAAATAATCTTTGTGGTTAGTTATTGTCGGTAATTCCGTAATTCATACATTGGTTTTTAGCTGACAAGCGTGTTCAGTCGGGGAATTTTTCCTGTTTGGGGGCGCCACTAGTCTGACGTTTAGCCTTAAGCCGGGCCGACCTCAAGGGGTCCGGTCGCCTGGTGGCCTAGTGGGGCACTTCATGCACAATTATTGTGCTTAGCTATTGTCTGGGCAAACACAGTGTGTGTGCTGTTTGCTGGGCAAACGTAACGGGCACGGCAGAGCAGTCACAGAACCAGATTATCTGACGTACTCCCGAGTGCGCCACACAGAGTATGTCAATATGCAGATTTATCTAACCCATAGCGACCACGTCAATCACGTTTTTTGCTAAAACGCCAACATAACTCATAATCATAACTAAAGCAAGCAGTTTTAATAAGGTTTTTGTAAGTTTTATGAGTTTAATTTTTTTATTAAGGCAATGATATTTTATCACTAAGCGGGCTACTTTCGCCGGCGTTGCCCCTTAACTAAAGCGGGCCTACCACAAGGGGTCACTTCATGCACAATTATTGTGCTTAGCTATTGTCTCGGCAAACACAGTGTGTGTGCTGTGTGCTGAGCAAACGTAACGGGCTCGGCAGCGGTTACGGAACCAGATTATCGGACGTACTCTCGAGTGTGCCACAGACAATCAGTAAATACATTTATGGCGCTTCTCTTACTTGATTACTATTACAGCCACAACAGTCCACTGCTGGACATGGGCCTCCCCCAATTGGGGGGTATTGCCAAACTCACCACGCTTGGCAGGCGGTTTGGCGAGCGCAGTGCAAGGTGTTGAAGATATTCACAGGGAACGCTGCTGCCCATTCCTTGGATCAATCCTTTAGTCGCCTTTTACGACACCCACAGGTAGAAATGGGATGATGCTATTCTAAGCCGGCACCACACGGTTAATATCTTACTTGATATTGCGACAATTTTATTTAGACGCATGCACTCAATTTCAATGTAAACACTTCTCTCGCAATACATTGTTCACAATTTGCTGCAGACTGTCAACAGATACAGTAAAGCTAGTTTTCACGCTTGATGTCCGTTGCTGCGCATTATTATCAGATGCAATAAAAGCCGACGTTGACGCAGGATCAACGCAAAAACTTGCATCTGCCTCTGTTACACTTATTATGGTAGATGCAATATACTCAAATCTTTTGGACAATGTTAGACTCGGCCATTTTGGCATACCTACTGTCGAGCGAATTAACCGCAGACAGTAGTCTATAAATAGAGACTGTGGTCACATCACATAGGAACCACATCAACAACCATAACTACTCGTACCATAGCAGATTTCAAAATCTACAAAAAATAGTCATGCTCTACTGTTCTATCTCTCTTCGTGTGGGACACCGAGTCGTTCAACGACCCGATGAACCCTGGTGTCAGAGTTTTTCAACCGCCTACTGCAAGTAGCAGGCCTCTGACATGGTTGTGTAACGACCGCCATCATAGATAGCAACCGGGACCGACGGCTTAACGTGCCCATCCGAAGCACGGAATCATGTTACTTTTCAGACAATCAGGTGGCCTGCAATGTCCTAACCAGACTGGGAACCAATTCACAGAGTGATAAATATCAACTTTGTAAGTAAGTGGGGGAGATGGGCCTCCTTAGCATTGGTCTGCAACTCGTCTAGGAGAAGGAATACTCCGAAATCAAACCCTCGAGGTCCATTAAGGCTCATGGAAAGGATTCCTGTCGAGGCTTAATGCGAACAGGTGGTATCAGAGCAGGATATCACCTCAAGGTGGCGTGAAAATTGTGTCCTCACATGGAAACGGCACCCACAGGCCTTGTAAGTAAATACAAGGTTACTGTTCACCTGCCAATCCGCGGACAATTGGACGAGCGTGGCAGGTTAATAGTTCAAACCTCTCCCTAATCAACCATGAATTACGACCCAAAGAATAGGCCCCTAGTGCCCGGCATTGGCTCCAGTGGCCCTAGCTACGACGGTGTGCGGGGAAGCCCTGGAGCCTCTTGGGGTGCGAAGAATCCCCGGGCGGCGGCTCCCCACCGTCAAACGACCACAGCGCTAAAAACGGACTCTGATCAAAAGTTAAACATCCTGACATATAATGTACGCACATTGAGCTCTGAAGAGCGATTAATAGAGTTAGAAACTGCACTTGAAGACATCAACTGGGACATTGTGGGTTTGGCGGAAGTGAGGCGGGAAGGCGAAGATACTATAGAACGTGAGAACAATATATTCTTCTTTTCCGGAAAAGCAGGAGGCCAGTCTGGAGTAGGCTTTATGGTAGCTAAACGGTGGAGCAATAACATACTGGAGTTTATAGCCTACTCCGACAGGATTGCCGCGCTTAAGTTCCAGATCAATGAAAAGAAGACTCTCACAATTATCCAAGTTTACGCACCCACGTCCTTACATCCTGACGAGGAAGTCGAAGAGTTTTACGACATGCTGGAAAAAGCTTACGACGAACACCGTAGATCTGAGACCATTGTTATGGGCGATTTTAATTCTAAGGTTGGGCCGAAGCAGAGTTCAGACAATGAGCGCGTCATGGGGCCACATGGGCTTGGCAGCCGGAACGACCGTGGAAAACGCCTCATTCAATTCGCAACTGGACAGAACCTTCGTATAGCGAACAGCTTTTTCTATAAAAAGACCCAACGCCGATGGACTTGGATCTCACCCAGCGGATCAACAAAAAACGAAATTGACTTTGTCCTCACTCCTGCCAAAACCATAGTGCACAACGTCAATGTGATAAACAATATTAAATTTTACTCAGACCATAGACCAATACGGACAACTCTTTTGCTCTCCTCGAAAATTCTTCGAAAGCGAACCTTCAATAGCCGAATAAAATATTTAAACAAAAACATCTTAATAGATAATGAAGAACAGTTTAACATAGAACTCAAAAATAGTTTCGCAGTTTTGGAAGAAGAAGAATTGCAAAGTGTTCAGCAGCAATATAGAAGTATAGAGAAATGCATAGAATTAGCTAGCAATAGAATCAAGCAAACACGAAATAGAGTCAAAAAGCTAACAAACAAAACATTAACATTGATTGAATACAGACAGGAACATAAAAACAATGTGACAAGTATAGAATATAGAGCAATAGATAGGAAAGTCAAAAGAAGCATAAGAAAGGATATCAGACAACACAACACAAAACTAGTACAGGTAGCTCTTGAAACAAACAAATCTCTCAAAATAGCCAGGAAAGGTATTTCAAAGGGTAAATCCTGGATAACCGCTTTAAAAGACAAAGACGGAATAAAACATAGAGACAGACAGAAAATAGTCAGCATTAGTACCGAATTTTATAAACAATTATATTCTGAACCCACTGTAGAATCCATATCAACTATTAATCCATATGTGTGCCCAGAAGATATCCCTCCCATTACAGAACAAGAAGTTCATTGTGCACTTCGCAAAATGAAGTACAACAAAAGTCCCGGTCCAGATGGAATATCTACCGAAACGCTTAAAATAGGTGAACCAGTACTTCTTCCCCCGATCACAACTTTGTTTAATTTGATGCTAAAAACCGGACAAATTCCAGAAGGGATGTGCCACTCGGAAATAATCCTTCTCCACAAAAAGGGTGATAGGGCAGATATTTCTAATTACAGGCCAATAAGCCTTGTTTCCCACCTTTATAAGGCATTTATTAAGGTCATCGAACGCAGAATATCTGGCCTACTCGACCTAGCTCAACCACCAGAGCAGGCCGGTTTCCGCCCAGGCCTTTCCACGACGGATCACCTTCACGCTCTCAATCAGATTATAGAAAAGCACCACGAATTCCAGTTACCGCTGTACCTGGCATTCGTGGATTACTCTAAAGCCTTTGACAGTTTAACCCATAGTTCCATGTTTCAAGCTTTAAACAACCAGAATATCCACCCAACTTACATTAGTCTTTTAAGAAATATTTACAATAACAGCACTGCCTCAGTTAAACTGCAAAATCCCGGACCATCATTTCTCATACAAAGAGGCGTGAAACAAGGTGATCCGTTGTCTCCGAAACTTTTTACAGCTACTCTGGAGGAGGTGTTTCAAAGGGTGAACCCAAAATGGGAAAATAAGGGAATTGTCGTCGGCGAGGCGAAGCTCACGAACCTTCGCTTCGCCGATGATATTGTCTTGTTTTCTTCAACAGCCTCTGACCTACATCAAATGCTTCAAGAACTAAGCCAGGCAAGCCTTGAGGTTGGACTGAAGATGAATATGTCGAAGACCAAGCTGATGACAAACGGTACTGAGCACAACGTGGAAGTGGATGGAGAGAGAATTGCATATGTCAATGAGTACATCTATTTGGGCCAAATAGTTTCTTTCCAGGCCAGACAGGATAAAGAAGTCGAAAGACGAATCGAAAATGCCTGGAAGAGCTATTGGTCCATGAAAGAGCTTATGAAGGGTACCCTTCCATTAACACTCAAGCGTAAACTCATGGACATGTGCATTCTCCCATCCTTACCTACGGAGCTCAGACTTGGTCTTTGACTGACATCCAGAAGTCCAGGCTCAGGGTCTGCCAACGGAATATGGAGCGCAGCATACTCGGGGTCAAGCTTATAGACCGAGTTAGAAACACGACGCTGCGATCCCGCACACAAATTATCGATGTAGGTCAGAAGGCAGCATTCTTAAAATGGGATTGGGCTGGTCACGTTGCCAGGATGCCGAACGAACTCTGGGCAAAAACTTGCACAATTTGGGTCCCTCCTAATGCAAAACGGGCGCGCGGTCGACCTCGAAAGAGATGGACCGACGAAATAAATGCGCAAGACCAGAATTGGATGGAGGCGGCCCAAAACCGGGAACAGTGGAAGAAAGGGAGGGAGGCCTTTGCCCTGCAGTGGGACGACATGGGCTAATAATAATAATAATAATAAGTAAGTGACCCCACCGGGAATTGAACCCGGAACCTTCTGCGTGGTAGGCAGTCATACTAACCACTGCACCACATCGGCTGTCAACTGTTAAAAGGGTTAGAAGGTAAGCAGAATCAACTCGGGTGACTCCAACTCGTTCTTCCTAGAAAAGTTTCTAAGCCCACTCCCGCCCCTAGGGTGTGATTTGGTTGTTTTGGATATACAAAAATAGGTAGGTACCTACTAAATATTTTCGGGTAAGCCCTTAAATAGTAGCCTGATAAACTCACGTTTCAATCATCATCATCATCCTGCCCTTATCCCATACCAGTTGGAGTCGACGCAAAATCATGTTATCACCGGCCGCCTGCCTGACATCTACCCTCTTTGGGAACGTTTTTAAAGCTGGCATCACCGCCACCATGCGATTGACCATAGTCGACAGATTCAGTCGACGTCAAAAACTCTACGTTTTACGAAACACTTTTAGTGGACTAGGGTTGGCAGTATTCTTAGCCGCACTTGTACCTATAATATTTTAATCAATATTTTACTTGATTGTCTAGGGTCCGCTTAACTCACTGCAATGTACACCGTACTATGTACATTGTACACAGAATTAACATGACGATCGCAGAGCTCCTCCTTATAAAGTATGCATGAGATATTTCTATGCACAAGACCTGCCACTAATAAGAGTGGTCGGAGAATATTCTACAGTGGGCCACTTGAGAATTGCTATGTTTCAAATTGAAAATATGCTTCTAGGTATGAAATTGGACTAGCAGTCTAGTTAATCTTTCTTTTTATTCTATTTTGTTATACCAAACTTATAATGAATCGATAAATAGCTCTACCTACTGTAAAGTTTACGATTAGCTTGAGGTCATATTTTTTTCTCGTTTTCAATTAATGTTGCTTTAGATACTTGTAAATAACGTGTCCGATAATTGCCTTTCCTCCGAAACACGATGCATTAAAAATAGATACTAAAGTAGAGTGTATTATGGAGTAATAGGTATAAAACTGAACATCTTGGTATCTCAGGTAATCTGTAAAATTATCAACTTACACCTAGTATTTCTTACCGCTTTGTAAAAGTATTTAGATGCAGGTAACCTATGTCTAAGTAGGCTACTAAGTAAAGTTATTCAAATCTGACCACAACCATAGTTAACTCATTTACAAAGGCGGGGTGCACAAGTAGGTAATGTTCTTTGCTGCGCTAATTTAGCGCTGCGTACGTAACGTTAGGCAGGACAATACGAATTTCCACCTTATATACAAACACGGTTTACGTCAAAGGCTATGTCTTTGACAGACGCATCCGTTGGCACAGCGTTGTGCAATACGCAGCGCTAGCGGATGTGTCAAATCGTTTGATATAATATAAGCTTCAAATTTTCCCAAAGCATAAGTTACGCAACGCTAAAATAGCGGAGCAACGGACGTTGCGTGTGATTCCCACCCAAGTTAAATAGCTAGTTCACTACTGTTTGCAGACCTACTCATCTGAACAGTTACAGTCTGAATAACTGTTCATGCAATTTGCACCTACTTATGAGCAATTAGGCGAAGCAGTGGTTCATACCTAAATCAGGAATTAGGTACGCAAGCAAATAATGAATTTGAGTGCAAGTTGCACAGGAAAACCGGATTTAGGGTAGGTAGTAGGTAGGTCGTCGATGTAGAGCTAGATGAAAATACTTCAAAAATAACACACAAGTAATTTTATTAAAACGAATACACAGAATCTACAACATGTCAATTTGACAACATCTGAAACCTTAATCAGTATGTGTCAATATCGATACACGGTTACAATTTTGATGATCACTACGATTTCTTTTTTTTTTTTTATAAGCCTGAAGTGTCCCACTGCAGGGCAAAGGCCTCCCTCCCCTTCTTCCATTTTTCCCTGTCTTGGGCCACCTCCATCCAGTTTTTGGCGTGGGCATCTAGTTCGTCTCTCCATCGTTTTCGTGGTCGACCGCGAGCCCGTTTCGCGTTAGGAGGCACCCAAGTACTTGCAATATTTGCCCATAGAATGCTTGGCATTCTAGCGGTATGTCCAGCCCAATCCCATTTCAGGCAAGCTGACTTCTGACCCACATCAATAATTTGCGTTCGAGCCCTCAGTGTTGTATTTCTGACTCGGTCAATCAACCGGACTCCGAGTACACTGCGCTCCATATTACGTTGGCAGACCTTGAGTTTGGACTTTTGAACGTCAGTCAAAGACCAAGTTTGAGCTCCGTAGGTAAGAATGGGGAGAATGCACATGTCCATGAGTTTGCGCTTTAGTGTCAGTGGAAGGTTACCCTTCATAAGCTCTTTCATGGACCAATAGCTCTTCCAGGCATTTTCGATCCGTCTTTCGACCTCTTTGTCTTGTCGTGCCTGGAAAGAGACTATTTGGCCCAAGTATATGTACTCATTGACATATGCGATTCTCTGCCCATTCACTTCCACCTTATGCTTAGGACGATTGGTCATGAGCTTGGTCTTTGACATATTCATTTGCAATCCAACCTCAAGGCTCGCACTGCTAAGATCTTCAAGCATTTTTTGTAGGTCAGAAGCAGTTGAGGAAAACAAGATAATGTCATCTGCGAAGCGAAGGTTTGTCAGCTTCGCCTCGCCGACGTCAATTCCCTTGTCCTCCCATTTCGGGTCCAGCTTCCGGAACACCTCCTCCAGTGCGGATGTGAAAAGCTTAGGAGACAGCGGGTCGCCTTGCTTCACGTCTCTCTGTATGGCAAATGTGGGTCCAGGAGTCTGTAACTTAACTGCTGCGGTACTACTTTTATAGATATTTTTGATGAGACTAATGTATGTAGGGTGGATATTCTGGTTTTTTAAGGCTTGAAACATGGAAGTATGGTATAAACTGTCAAATTCTTTTGAATAATCTACGAATGCTAAATATAATGGTATCTGAAATTCATGGTGTTTTTCTATTAACTGGTTGAGGGCGTGAAGATGGTCCATGGTAGATAAACCGGGGCGAAAACCAGCCTGCTCCGGTGGTTGGGCAAGGTCGAGTAAGCCAGATATGCGGCGTTCTATAACTTTGATAAACGCTTTGTAAAGGTGAGAGACAAGGCTTATGGGCCGGTAATTGCCTATATCTGACTTATCGCCTTTTTTGTGAAGAAGTATGATCTCGGAGTGACACATCTGCTCTGGGATTTGGCCGGTTTGTAAAATGGTATTAAATAGTTTTGTTACATGTAGAAGAAGGATCGGTTCACCAATTTTTAATGTTTCTGTTGAAATACTGTCTGGTCCAGGACTTTTATTATATTTTAATTTACGTAGAGCGCAGTGAACCTCATGCTCAGTTATTGGGAGGATATCTTCGAGGCATTCGTGTGACACGTTCGGCTCCGGGATATGTGTACTGGGACAGGAGTAAAGTTCCTTATAGAATTCGGTGCTGATGTCTACGATCTTTCGTCTATCTCTATGCTTTACTCCTTCCTTGTCTTTAAGAGATGTTATCCAGGCTTTGCCTCTTGAGATTCCTTTGCGAGCTATTTTAAGTGACTGGTTGGTTTCTAAGGCAACTTGGACCACTTTAGTATTATGTTGCCTTAAATCCTTCCTAATATTTCTCTTAACTGTTCTATCCAAGATTCTATATTGTTCACTAGTAATATTATTTCTATGTTCCTGTCTATTGTCGATTAGTTTTAGTGTATAATTTGAAAGCTTTTGGTGTTTAGGTTTTGTTTGTTTAATTTTATTACTTGCTAGTCTAATGCATTTTTTTTTTACTTTAATTTACCGATGTGGGTGGGGTGATCTCTGCCTTTTTAGTAAGGCATTTTACTAGTTTCAGTGCAGCTTCGACTATGCAGACTTTTCTAGTGCCACCTTTAGAAATAACATTAATATTAGCAAAATATTTATCCTCCTTCGTAACGTAGGTAACGTAGCGCTGGGCCGTCTGGCCAGAGGACCGATGGCGTAATAAAAGTGGTCGGTACTGGATGGTGAAATCGGGAATCGTGCTCTAAAACGTACCCTAGGAGTCCTACTTTCATAAAAGACCGATGTTATGTGATGGATGATGATGATGGATGATGGTAAGGTAACTATGCTCTACCATGACATGACTGATATGACTATCTCCTCTATCCTTTACAAAGAATTCCCTTATAACAGTTTAACGACATCCGCAGTAAATTATAAAATACGTTGTGCAGTAAATTATAAAATACTTTGTTAAATAAGTACCAATAGCACAGCCGCTCTGAAAAATAAATTAAAAGTAGGTATAACTCACATTTCAACATGTCTTTCAAAAATTTCTCTATACATTTTTTCCAGTTTCGCGATAGGTCGACTGAAAATAAAACAACTTACCTATTAGAAAATAAATTATGTTATAAAAAAAATGCCTAATAATATTCTTGTACGTACCTTTTAAGTCATCTTCTTCAGAGACTTCGCTCTCAACAATGTTTACAGTTTTGGATGCTACTGTTGTCAATTCATTCTTAATATATTCAGGTACGCTATATTTATTGAAGTAGGCAATCGTTTCTTCACCTAAGACTTCACCTTCTAGCTCATGATCGTTTTTCTACATACACTTTACGAGCTCCTCTAATACTTTTTTAACATCATCGTAAACCTGCTTATCCAGACCAAAAGCCAGGAGCAGATCTAGGTCTTCTTTCCAGTAATCAGCAAACTGTTTGAATATATCTTGTGGCTGTATGATGTTTGCAACTTCTCTTTCGTCTCCTTCTTGTTCAGAAATGATTTGGAGCTGAGGCCAGTGCGACGGTGGTATGTAGGCCAACGTTCCGACTGCCAAACATAGCACGATTGCAAGTTTCATTATATTAGACTTGACAATAACTTCAGACCGAATGCAAATTGAATAGAAGATTGCTGTTTATAATGTTGACTTACTTTAAAGTATTTAAGCAAAGTTTTTGAAATATGCACCATGGGTTTTAAGTATTTACATTTTTCCTTATCGACACAAAAAACTCGACATGCATACCTAGTTTAAGTATGTTATCAACTTATAAAATAAAACTTGTAGAATGTTGTAGAATACCTAGCTAAACTATTACATAAATCATTAGGTATCTGTTTTTCATGTCATGTCATACCTACATACATACCTACATATATCACGCCTATATACCTTGCGAGGTAGGCAGAGCGTAAACGGCTTTAAAAAAAGGCCAGTCTGACAAAAGTTTGAGAGTCATTCGGAAAACTGTGTATCACCATAGTGACAGTTAGCTTGTCGCCTAAAGTTGCAGTACACATCAACTCTACCTATACCTCTATATCCCTTTGTCGCTTCTTACGACACCCACGGGAAAGATAAGGGGTGATGCTATTCTAAGCGTGCTCACTGCAATACCTACACCATACCTAAGCAATAGACATTTTTTAGTTACTCACTTTAGAAATACTGCTACAATATTCACAATAGTGTCGAAATTGAGCCGTAATCAGCTTAAGTTGGGCTAGTTTAGCGACGCGTCATTACCCCACCAGCAAACTTGGAAGTTGTAAGCTCATTGCCGCCATTTCCGCCCCACGCCAGTTTTGCTTACAAAGGCTTTTCACAATTCCCAAACTGATTATGATTAGTTAGGCAAACTTCATTCCAACTTTCCAGTTTCATGAGGTTTTCAGGCTGTTATATTACAAGCTAATATGTGTGCTTACCGCTAATAAGGTAGGCACATACTTACCAAACAAGATTTGCACGAAAAAATATATTATAGTTTCTGGTTGTACCTTAATTCACGCTTAATTTTTAATAAGTAACTTCTCTCAGATAAATTCTTTCTGATAAGTCTATGGTAAAGTCAATGGTGACAGGTGTTAAGTCAGTGTTAACCATACATTAGGGGTCCTAGGTCCTATACTGGGTGTTACAAAACAACCAATAAAGCTGAAAGGAGGTCAAGGTACTCGTAAAACTGAACAACTTTCCCCATGGAACATGGGTCGAAATATAAAAAAAAAAATTTGGTCCTCCCATACAAAATGAACTCAATTTGTATGGGAGTTTTTATGGGTTGTTTTGTAACACGTTGTATAGTACGCCCTACACAGGAGGAGATAAATTAATTGTAAAAGAAGTCAAATCCTAAGTACACTGAAAAAATAGATTGACTTGCAAATAGGTAATGTATCTATTGTATCTTAAGTTGCTGAAATATTTGACTTATGTTTTGCTTATGTTAAGGATGTAGTCTCGCCAATTTAACTACTATACTAATAATTACTTGCTTACTTACTTAATTATGGCCAACCTAAAAAGTTTAAGCACCTACCTATCACATAAATAAATATCGAATTGAGATCATAACAAAAATAAATTAGTTAATTTATTACTTTGAATTTGACGCATTAAATTCAATTAGGTAGGTACATAATTTGTATCATCGTGTTAAAATACTAATTAAAACGCCATCCCAAAATAATTAGGCAGGTACATCACAATGATTATCACAACCGTGAAATTGTGAAATTAAGAACACCTTTAAACTCATTTATTTTCACCTAAACATGATTATATGTTGCAAATTTAGTAGTATAAATTATAGGTCGTCGCTTCGTGATTATGTGCACGTCACGCATACGGACCTGGTGTGTGGCTGGCGGGCGCCCTTTAATATTAATGGCAAAAAATTCTGTCAACAGTAGGTACGTTTTTTGCATTAGGTATAAGTTGCATTCATCTAGCCAAATATGCTCCCTCAGAGTCCAGGGTATAGCTAGATACGTAAGAAAAGTATAGAGTGCGCCTATGGTACGGTCATTCGAATAGGCAATATTAGATAGCTGTCAAACCCATACTAGGCAACATGTCAACAAAGCAAAATAGACCTTATGTAATAGCATTATCATGATTTTGACAGCTGTCAAATATATCCTATTCGTATGACGGTACTAAAGGTATATCACCGGACGGTACCAGATAAGAACAGATGGCGCGGGTATGAACACTACCCCCCTATCCATCAGTAGCAAAACGACAGTGACAGCAATATTGTACTATATTGGACGTGTAAGTATCTAGGTATAGAACTTTTCTCCAATTTGCTCGGAAATGGCTTCATTACTTTAAAAAAAGAATACGTCAATGGGCTCATTTATGTAGTCAAGGCGCAGAGGACTGTAATAGAAATTGCCGGACTAGGCCGGAAAAAAAAGGTTCTTTAACTTCACACTTTCGTGATTAGGTGTTTTATGGAACACAATTTGTTTGAAGTTTGAAGGCTGAATGTGAAATTTCCCGCGCATTCTTTAAGAAACGGAACGTAAGCAAAACCAGCGCATGCGCTTTGCCAACTTTAGAAGTTACGAAGTGTCAATTTAGTCATGATTTAAATATTTATTTATGTTTCCTTGCAAATTGGAGAAAAGCACTATACAAACCTCGGCCGAAATAACAATTTCTGGTCTCGTTTACTTTAGAAGGCCTCGACTTCGTCTCGGCCTTCCAATGCCACTCGACCAGAAATTGCTTTATTCTCGGCCTGTGACGTAATGTACTATTGCTTACGCTCTAGGAATAATGGCCCACTCTAGTTCGCTTAGCAAGAAACACGTTACGTCCGTTTATGCGTCGTTTTTTCGATTCGATCATAACAAACAAGGTTTATTTGACAGACGCATCCATCAACGCAGCCGTGATGCGTCTGTCAAAACGTTAGACATAAAAAAGTATTTCTATGAAAATAAGATGGAAAATCACATTTTCCTAACGTATGCGAAAACGCTGCGCAAATTAACAGACAAACGGACGTAACGTGTGTTTCACGCCTTATGTAAACTCTGAGGATGCCCTAGTTAAACCTCATTATAAACACCACTTGTGAATCCGATGTACCTAGGTGTTTCTACTTCAGTTAAGTAAGACAACAGTTATTGTGCAGTAAGTTGACGACGGGTGAAGTTGCAGGCACTTGCTTGTTAACTAAAACCATTTAAGTCTGCTCTTACAAGTTGATCTTGTTAAATAACTTTTAGCTCTGAGGTAAACTTTGGAATCTATCAAAAGAAACAAATACTTATGCGTCGATGTATCAGCAACACATTACAAAATAATACAAAATAGGTACAATACAGGCGACCTTATTGCTAAAGTAGCAATTTCTTCTAGATAACATTTAATTGTTAAAAATAATAATATATGGTGACGCTTTAGGGTTTACAACGGCTCGACTACTCTAAATAAATGATAAACTCTGAAAGCCGTATGTGGACATGTTTTGGGTGAGATTTCGTAAATTTCTTCTGTTATAAAGCCGGATCCAGAAAAACACAGAAAGTTCATGCAGCGTGTATGAAAACCGCGTTTCAACCACCGTAACTATACACATCCAACACCGCTGTCCAGCTTTTTGTCTTATGCTGCAGTAAACATTTTGTCGCAAGGAAATAGTGCGAATAATTTAACAAAAGAGAAGTTGTCTTGAACAAAGCTTTGAATATCGTCATGTTGTACTATCTGACAGCCAACTTATTGCCTCGTCAATTATCATATTTACTAGCACAATCTTTCTTTTTTGTCTCTTCTTCTGTACTTAACGTACAGGTCTACCAAGAAACGCAATATTTCTGCCTGTATCTGTACAATATCATTGCGCACACTTGTCGGAAACCTACAGAAACATTGTTGTTCGCTACAAATCCTCGTTATCAGCGTCCTGAATTATGATTATTGAAGTTCTTTACGCAGGTACAATTAGGAATTTCAGTTTTAATTGAAACCGGGGCCCTCGGGTTGGCGGGTTGGCGGGTTCTGCGAGTAATCTCGGGCACGAGGCAAACCAAGCCGGGGCGACGCATTCCTTGTTCAGATAAAGTTTATTTTATGACTTAAGCGAGAACATTAATATTCATTACCAGAGCGAAATGAACTAACTTTATTATATAATAAAGATCAAAGAACGAGCACGGAGCTCTGTCAGAGTCGGGATTTTTACCCCGCATTTTGAGACTGTAATACAACACCTTTATTTGAAAGGAGAATGGGAGTAGACAAATGGTCCGGGGAGTAATGAAACTCCGTTTCGTTGCAATTTTAGATAATCTAGTTTAAGCTTGTTACCCGGCTGACCCAGAAAGAGGGTTATGTTTTTCGAGAGTATGTAAGTATGTATGTCTGTCATATCATAGCATAGACGTAGTCCAACTATAATGTGGATAATTTATTTCATTCACGGGCTACAGCCTGAACGGCAGAGCGGATGTGGGCATAATGAAATGTCATTAAATTCGTCTCAACAGTGCGACTGACACTGACCATTTTAATAATTTCATAAATTCAAAATGGCGCATTTAAAACGCAAAAAATTACAGCTTTGTAATTTTTTGCGTTAAAATAAATTATCGTACCTAATCGGGTTTTTGTCTTTTGTAGTTAATCAAGTTCAAGCTTGTTTTAAAATATCTCGTTACCGTGAAATGAAATGGAAACGAAACTTCAAACTATAGGTAACCGCCAGCAAACTAACGAAGGCTTCCTGTTTCCGGTAGTGTAAATTAATTTAAGTAGGTATTTCAATCATGGCTTCAAGGTATACCGCATAGTATTCAAACTTTTCTAATACAAGTTCTATATCGGCTGGGGTAGTTCCATCAAATGGCTTTCACCTTGCTTTCACCCGTTTGATGAAATTTTGACAGTTTTGGCATCAAAAGATCTGTGGTAGTGTGATTTTATTGTATTTTGTTGTAGATCTGAGAGACCGGTCATTTGGCTGTACTTTTTGAATCCCGTGTATTTTCCAACCTTGACATTGGCAAAATTGTCTTTGCTGACAGAAGCCACAATTAAAAAGTTGAATTGAATTAATGCCACACTGTTACAATCTTAGGGGCAAGCTTCACAGATGAGACGTAAAACATGAGACGTGCGACATCACGACGCTTGAAACCGTTTCCATATAAATTGCATGAAACAGATAAGGCGCCGGCTACACACGTGAGACGATGATAGCCGGCGACACAGATTAACTTATATAATGTAGACTAGGCCAGCGATCACTTGTCTGACAGATGTCATATTTAGTCTCAAGTCGCATGTCACCTCTATGGAGTTTGCGCCTAATAAATAAATCGGCAGGACTACGAGTTAATACTTTGGAAGGAATGTACTTAACTAAGTCCCAAATTACTCAGCTAGTTTATACGGTGGAAATCGATTTCCACCGATTATGCATATAAACGCTTTAGCGTAAAGTTTCCCAGGCAACAGAGGCCAGAGCCCAGCGGCGTAATGCAGTCAAGTGCACATTTCGCTGACTGTACCAACTGACCCATAATTATCAGTGTTGCCAGATTTTTAATGTAATGTAAAATATATTCAATACAAATACAACACTGATAGTTGTGGGTCAGTACAGTCGGCGAAACCTGTATGTATGGAACAAAAACTGAAACGGCTCCAACGATTTTCACAAAATTTCCTAAATAGGGGTTTTTGGGGACGATAAATCTATCTAGATAGGACACATTTTCCAAAAATCGTTGCTATAGCCCATTTTTGTGTGTTGAAAATCCGAGGAATCTCGATCAACCAGGTTACTCTGTATAAATACGGAGAAATTTGTATATCTGGCATCACTGACCCATATTTCTCAAGTTCTAATTAGATTTGCCTATCTGCAGATCTGACGCATCACAGGAACCTAACCTTGTTAAAAGTTTTACAACTCCTCTCAGATAAGGTCCGATTCAGTCGCCCCCCCTTTACTTATTTACAAAGTTCCCCGTCAGGTGAGAGATGGCGGTAGGGATGGGAAAAAATAAACGATAAACGATTAATTCAAATAGTCTATGTTAAAAAAGCGTTTTAATAATCGATTATGCAATTTTAATTAATTGATATACATTTAAATCAATTTTTCACATTTTCGTATAAGTATAAGTTCGATCTTTGCACCACGTAGGTACTATTTATTATCAATGTTATTTTGAAAAGAAAAGTTTTCTAATAATCGATTATGCAATTTATTCAATCGATTAATTTGAAATCGAGATCTCATATTTCCGTTCAAAACATCGATTTATTACGTCACAGATTTGCACCAATGAATCATGGTGGGTCTTGCGTAGAATCGACTAAAATACATGACAACTTAACATTAGGTCACTTTTACTACTTTATTCCGGCGGTGTGATGTCTGTTTTACCTCTATCAAAAATTTATGATAACAAAATATGATTATTGCGTAAATCAAGTACCAAGTTATATGCAAAAAACGATTTATTATCAAACAATTTCTTCCTGCCTAGAAATGATCGGTTATTCAAAAATCGATTTTTCACTAAAACATCCCTAGATGGGGAAATTTTCCGTTTGTTGTTTACGGTACAATTTTATAGCTCATAACTCGAGAAGTGGGAGAATTTAACGTGTATTGGCAATTTGGCTAACGCATCGGCGACGTGTTCCGCCGGATAACACAATAACCAATCACTTGCCATGCGACGAGCGACTTCCATTTTGTCTATACTACCCTTATGTAAAAAATCTTCACTTGTGTTTTAAAATCCATACGATTTGACACGTCTGAGTCGAACGTTCAGTTCACTCGACCCTATGTAGTAGTCCGAGCGACGACTGGTCTCATCCATATCTCACAAAAGAATAGAATAATTTAGCTATGTACGGGTAGAGGAGCTCGAGTACTTCGGATTGGTCGTGGTCTGCCGCGGCGCAGCTTGGCACGTTTGGCAGAGTAGCTAAAAGTTTGCCCTCTGAAAAAAGTTAAAAATATCTCATCGAAGAATAGAATGAGACATGGCTGTAGCGATAGGAGCAGTTTAGTAAAGCTTATAAATATTGGTCTGCCGGCTGCTATCTTGGCACGTTTGGCGGAGTAGCTAAAAGTATGCCCTCTTAAAAAAGTAAAAAATATCTCATCGAAGAATAGAATGAAAATATATCGTACCGATAGCTTGCTTGAGTCTGCCTACATATATACTGGTCTGCCAGGCTGTGGTCAGGCAGACCAGTATTTTTCTAGGCAGACTTAAGCAAGCTATCGGTACGACATATTTTTATCCTTTTATTCGAAGAGATAAAATTTTTACTAAAAAAAGTAAAAGTGGTCGGACCGGGAAAACTGCCAGGCTGTGGCCAGGCAGACCAGTATATATGTAGGCAGACTCAAGCAAGCTATCGGTACGATATATTTTCATTCTATTCTTCGATGAGATATTTTTTACTTTTTTAAGAGGGCATACTTTTAGCTACTCCGCCAAACGTGCCAAGATAGCAGCCGGCAGACCAATATTTATAAGCTTTACTAAACTGCTCCTATCGCTACAGCCATGTCTCATTCTATTCTTCGATGAGATATTTTTAACTTTTTTCAGAGGGCAAACTTTTAGCTACTCTGCCAAACGTGCCAAGCTGCGCCGCGGCAGACCACGACCAATCCGAAGTACTCGAGCTCCTCTACCCGTACATAGCTAAATTATTCTATTCTTTTGTGAGATATGGATGAGACCAGTCGCCGCTCGGACTATAGGATTTAATCTTGTCATTTGTTACGTCAGCCAGGGTTGCTGCTGTCAAAAATCTTAAAGTACCTAATCAAAAGAATATCAAAACTGATACAAGAATGTCATATGATTCTGAGCCAATTTTAATCCAAGAAATATGACGTTCGTGGCAACCAAACTCTTAGTTACCTTCAGTTCCCCCTGATTGCCCCTATAATTAAAGCCAGTATGCGTCAAAATTTACCTAGGTAGGTACCTACTTGCCTTTTCTCTATTTGTGCCTTTATGCCAAAAATCTTCACTTGTTTTTATTAAAATCCATATGATTTTACACATCTGAGTGCATATGCTAGCCGGGCTGGTTTTGAACTAATTGAATATTTTATTCATAGATTAAATGCATAAGTAGGTAAATTATGTACAGGAACTTTTTGCACAAAGTAAGTATTTGCTGGCGCCTATACCTAAATAGGTACATTACCTATAATTAAATGGTATTTTTGTAACATTCGAAGTCATCAGTATTGTACCTATCATTCATTACATTACGCTGATCGGGTCTATAGGTTTGCTTGAATCAGACTCAAATTATTATGCATATCAATTGTAGATTTTAAATGTAGGTACGTAGGTAGATAAGTATTAAGTAGATTGAAGTTGAACGTCGCTATTGAGTTGGACACCATTTTAGTCTCAAGTGTTTATTGTATATATATGCCAGGATCTCCTTGTTTACTTGTTCGTGCCGTGCCTACCTCACTAAATCAGCAATTCCACATCACAACAGAATGTTTAACATAAGATGAGGTGTCTACTCCAGCCTCTAGATCAGAAATGACACATTATACCTACTTAGTGACGCCACCAAAAATAAAACATAATCCTGAACGCGCTGGTCATATGGAAACCAATGTATCAATTAACGACAATAAACAAATGAAGATTATTGAAAACATGTTATCGATGAGTAATGTAAGATGATTTTTAACTAAGTTTCATTCATTCTAAATAGTCTTGGTGGCTAGTAATAAAATTAAAGACAATTTAGACACCAATTTAAAAACTTTTCGAGCCGACATCATATTAGAACCTCGAGAACTTTACATCCCAACTAACAACTTGGTCCTATAAAAAACAGACTAAACGACTTTTGGTTATATAAAGGTCGTATAGTGGTAAGCAGAATTTCACTGAGTTGTGTAGTGGTGTCTTATTCGACCTTTTAGTCGCAAACGTCTAAAGTCGTATAATTTGGTCGAGTAAACGTTTATACGACTTAATTATACGACCGTCGTATAAAGGTCGTATAAATGATCGTTATACGATTAAATTATAGGACTAATCGTCGCTGTTGGGACCATTATATAACCTTCAGTCAGGCCACCGACTGTCTCTAGATCATAAGGTATATAAAGGTCGTATCATTATCTTTTATAAAACGTATAGTCGTATACAAGTCGCCAGTGCGACCGTTATATAACTTTAAGTCAATTCAGCGACTGTTACCAGACCATAAGTTGTATAAAGGTCGTATAAAAGTCGAATAAATTTCTTGTCTAAATGTCGCATAAAAGTCGCCTTTGCGACTGTTATATGACTTTTAGGTATGCAACCAACTCTTACCAGACCATTAGGTATATAAAGGTCGTATTACTTGTAATAAACATCGAAGTCATATAAAAGTCGCTATTGCGACCGTAAGATGATTCTTAGTCAGGCCACCGACTGTTACCAGACCATTAGGTATATAAATCAACCACATAGTTGTATTAAGGTCACCATGGTGATTCTTATACGACTTGAAGTCTGCTAGCGACTGTAACCGGACCATTAGTTATATAGCGATCGTATAAAGGTCTTACCGCATTCTCATAAAAACGTCGCTGTTTCTACATTTATATAACTTTTAGTCATGCCACCGACTGTTACCTGACCATTAGGTATATAAAGGTCATATTATTACCTTTAATAAACCGCAAGGTCGTATCAAAATCGTCATTGCGACCTTAGTATGACTTTTAGTCAAGCCTTTAACTGTAATTTGATCATTAGTTATATTATGATCATATAATTACCTAAAACACAACGCAATGTCGTATAAACGTGGTGTAACATAACGATTAAACGACGAAAAGTCCTAAAAAGGCTATTTATATGACTCTTAAAAACCTTTTAATTGTTTAGTAGTCGTACATAATACTTCTTCACAACTACTTGACCTCGCTGTGGTGTAAATTATTGTGGCCATGGTTCTGTAGGTAATAAAATAGGAAATATATGTTTGAACGGACGGACAGACTGGATGTATGTATAGATGAATATTAACGAATGGATGGACGGACGGACGGACGGATGGACGAATGGACAGACAGATGGACAAACAGTCGTAAAATTGTTAATCCTTTGCAACACGATTTTGTGTTCAACAAAACGTGTTGCGTCGACCCCAAGTAATTGGGATGAGGGCAGGAAGATGGCATTGATAAGTAGGTATGTGAAATTAACGATTAAATCAGATCACTACTGCCAGCCTTGAGAATAGTTCATCATGTTGTAGTACACCCCGTACATTTTTGTACGGGGCTATAGTTGGTCCTGATTCCATTCATCATGTCGTACTTCATTATGTCGTACATTACTCTTTCAGCAATAGTTATGCTGTACAATACAATGTCGTACATTATAGGGAATCGTCGCATCAATTACAGCTGACTATCACTTGTCTGACAGATGTTATCTTACGTCTCACCACGTTTCCTCCGTGGAGTACATACTATGCACGATGTACTCAATGCACAACACGATAATGCCCGATAACGTATTGTACTACAGAATAATGTACGGCATTATGGATAGGCTTGAAATACGGGCCCAGACTAATAATGTAGAGTGCTGCAAATAGAATCAAAACAAGTTACGTCATAGCGGATGAAGTGATGTGACAGTGTTAGCTGTAATCGACTTATATAGGGTGTTAAGAAAAGTAATACGATCCTTTAAACCACAAGTTCTGTTATACGTAGGTATAACATAGTGTCTTGACCACGTTTAAAAAAATAAATTAAAAATATTTTATATAAAACATTATTTAAAAAAATATATTGAAATATTCGACGTTATATTGAAATAGTCACGTTTAGCCAGTGTTGGAATAATCAATTAGTTTTATTAATCGATTAATTAATCGATTGAAAAATTAATCGATTAAAATATTTATTCGTAATCGCGATTAATTTCGTCAATCGTTAATCGTTAATCGTTAATTTGATTAATGATTAAAATAACGTATGGGGACGTCCACAAATTTTGACCCCCCCCTCCCCCCACGTAACGGGACCGTAACGCTTGGTCATGACCCCTCCCCCCCTCCCCTTTCCGTTACGTAACGCTTATTTTGTAATATTTTTCAGTTTATTTTCTGTGATAAACCAATGAAACATTTTTTAGAAGACTTGCAATTTTTTCTACAATTAGACTGAATTTGAAGAGGCATTGTCAGTACTTCTTTCGATAGTCGTACGTTCAGATCCTGCCTTTGGCAGAAATTTATTGAATAATTTCTAAAGAATTGCATTCCTGAAACTGACACCAGAAGCGTTATATAAAAGTTTGTTATCCAATTAATTTGGTAATGTGTGAATTAGGTATCAAAAATACTTGAAAAAATCTTTAAAAAAACGTTACGTAACGCTTGACTCTGACCCCCCCCTCCCCCATAGTAACGGGACCGTAACGCCCGGTCAGAGCCCCCCCCTCCCCCCTAAGTGCGTTACGTAATTTGTGGACGACCCCGATGAATGAATAGTAAGTTATGTTGATCCATCAAAGGATAGGTTGATGTGATACTGTACATGATGATGATGATAGTACATGAATCAATACTCAGAATTGTTTGGCTCTTGCAATATTTTTTTTTATGGGGTCGTAAGGGTCGTTCGGGTGGTAGAGTTCATCGGGGTCGTAAAAGTTCATTGGGTCGTAAGGGTTCTTCAGGTCGTAAGGGTTCCTCGGGTCGTAAGTGTTGTTCAAATTCGAAGCCGAAGCCGAAGCCGAAGCCAATGTCGATGCCGAAGCCGACGCCGAAGCCGAAGCCGAAGCCGAAGCCGAAGCCGAAGCCGAAGCCGAAGCCGAAGCCGAAGCCGAAGCCGAAGCCGAAGCCGAAGCCGAAGCCGAAGCCGAAGCCGAAGCCGAAGCCGAAGCCGAAGCCGAAGCCGAAGCCAAGCCGAAGCCGAAGCCGAAGCCGAAGCCAGCCGAAGCCGAAGCCGAATCCGAAGCCGACGCCGAAGCCGAAGCCGAAGCCGAAGCCGAAGCCGCCGAAGCCGAAGCCGAAGCCGAAGCCGAAGCCGAAGCCAAGCCGAAGCCGAAGCCGAAGCCGAAGCCGAAGCCGAAGCCGAAGCCGAAGCCGAAGCCGAAGCCGATGCCGATGCCGATGCCGATGCCGATGCCGATGCCGATGCCGATGCCGATGCCGATGCCAATGCCGAAGCCGATGCCAAACTTTACGACCCAATTAAAATTTACGACCCGAAAAACGGTTAAGACCCGATTAATCCCTATTGACGTGAAGAACCCTTACGACCCGTTGAACCCTATGACCGGTTGAACCCTTACGACCAGATGAACCCTTTCTCTCTAACGCAACATCAAGGTAAAGAACCACCTTAATCGTAATCACGATTAATGATTGACGATTAAAATTAACTAATCGTAATCACAAGACTCCGATTAAAATTAATTAATCGTCAATCCTTAATCGCGATTAAGTACTTAATCGTAATTTTTGATTTGCCAACACTGCGTTCAGCTGCGGTTGCACCGTTGTAGATCTTATTACACGCTGTGAAGGAACAGTGCATAGTTATTGGAGTGGTAATTGACAGTACATTGTAAAGCGCTCTGTGTTGTAGAGTTGAACTATTTGATTAAAAGATTTTAAAAATATTTTTATCTACAAATATTTTTTTAAAATCATTTGAACACCCTTAACATACTTTATTATACGATGGGACAAACTACTTTTCCTAACTCCCTGTTGATTCATTATTCGAACCTAACATACAAGGCAACCCAGGGCGGCGGGACGGTGGTTTGGGGGGTGCAGCCCCCACAATAAAAGACCACTTTTAACACAATTCCAAAACAGTAGGCTAGGTAAGGTTAGAGTTGGAGCGAACTAATTGAGCGACTAAGCTCAATAAAGAATATTATATAATAATATTATTTTAAATAAAAACGATATGGATTTTGTTAGGAATGTATGTAAAATTATCAATCAAGTCACATTACTACGCTACTACTCACCTGATGTCTCCGATCACAATGTCGAGCATTACACCCCCGTACATTTTTGGTAAGGGGTGAAGGATGGCGACATTGTTTTGATTCCATCCATAATGTTGGATTGTGTTCCTCTGGTGTGGTGTACATTATACTGTCGGCCAGTATTATGCTGTACAATACAATGTCTTTCAAGGTTTTCACTTTCTAAACGGTACCCTGAAAATGGCGGACAGAAAATGGTTTCTAGTCATATAACCTGACTTTTAGTCGTAAAGTGTCCTTTAACAGTCGCGATCACTACGTAAAGTTGTATAAACGTTATATAAATAAATAATGAATTAATAACATAAATAAAATAATTCAAATCGTTATTATTTGTAGGGGGCATTAAAATTTTGTTTGAATAATAACACAAAATAGTCGACAAAACAATTTCCCACTTGAAAACACAACACTAAACAGTTCCTAACACCATTCACAACTTTTCAGATTACATTCGATAACAAACATGGCAGACATTAATTATTTTGAATGATTTGTTTGTCTTTAACCTCACTTTCACTCGTTTGATAGCACACTGAAGTCCGTGCACGTTAAAGTAACGCCGATGACCACTACACGATTTCAGGTCGTGTAAATGTCAGTAATACGACCACTACACGACTTTTGATCGGTTTAAAGACAATAATACGACCACTACACGGCTAAATGGTCGAATAACAGTCGTATAAGTTACTGTTATTCGACCATACGTCGCGAATCAGACTTGTATATGACTTTTACCAGACTTAAGCCCATTAATACGACCTTAATACGATCTTTATACGGACAAAAGTCATATAATTTGTGCCCAAATCGCGTCGTATAATCGTTTATATAACCACTATACGACCAAAACTATCTGACTTCAAGACGTAGCGATAACGTTGTCCCGACCATTATACGACCAAAACTTGTTAGTTGGGATGTTTATACGTAGGTATCTAAACTTTTTTTTAGGTGGGTCTTAGGTACGTACCAAACAACATTTGGTCTCCCAATCAATAGCGCATTCAGTCAGCGATTTTTTTTACTAAGCGGTGCTAGTGTCTATGACGCAGCTTCACGAGTACCTACAACAGGCACAACAGAATGTTTAACATAAGATGAGGTGTCTACTTTAGCTTCTAGATCTGCAATTCCTCACGCGTCTATCTAAACGAGCATCGTAACGACTCGCCCTAATCTCGCAAGCTCACAATCTCACTACCCAACCCGCCACTCGAAAGTCAACCTTACACGTCAACCCTAAGGTTGCGAATACAACAACGCGGGAAAACGAGACGTATGATGAGTAACACTTCGAATAATACCCCCATAAATGTTTATCGAATTTTAATTCGGATTTTAAATTTGAGAAGATTACAACGGTTGGAGAGTCGCGTAAAATATTCGACGGCATTTTGAAATCTTCTTCTTCCAGTGGGACACCATGTCGTCTAACGACCCAATGAACCGTGGTGTCAGAGTTTTTCAACCGCCTCCTACAAGTACCTCTGACATGGTTGTGTAATTACCGCCGCCGTCTAAAAGTACCTACTTAATCTAGACAGCAACCGGGAACGACGGCTTAGCGTGCTCTCCGAAGCACGGAATCATCTTGCTTTTCGGACAATCTAGTGGTACCTACAGCCTGCAATATCCTGACCAAATTTACAAAGCGATAAATATCAATTTTGTTAGTGACCCCACCGGGAATTGAACCCGGAACCTTTTGCGTCGCAGGCAGTCGTGCTAACTACTGCGCCACATCGGCTGTCACATTTTGTAATGCCAAGTAACATGATAAAGCACTTTTATAAGTGCAAATCGAACATGCGTTAAATTACTATGTGAATTATGGTCCGAAAGTACTGTCGCCAACATATTCACCTAACCATTTAAGTGACCAACTTGATCTGGGTTTTCATGCAAACATTATAGAAAGAAACCCAGTATAAGTAGATCATTTTATGCATTGTATGTTAGTTAGCTAGGTACTTGCTTACCTATTATTTTTAGTTTTCCAGCAGAAAATTCTGCTATGCAAACGTTCTGCTACAAAACTACCTACATTGCAAGCTAAAAGTTAAAAACCATTTCTAGCCGACATTAAAAAAAGAACCTCGCAAACTTTACATGTTTACACGTACCTAAACGTTTTTGCACATTCAGAACTAGGTAGTTATTATAGGTACATAGTTACATACCAACCATATACTTATTATTTTCATACAATCATCATCATCATTTTCCTGCCCATATGGGACATTCCAATTACTTGGGATCGGCGCAATATGTTTTGTTTGATCGCAAAATTATGTTGCAATAGGATTGAGCATAATTTTACGACCAGCCGCCTGCCTGACGTCAACCCTCTTTGTGAGTGCATCGTAGTTGGTATTTTCGCCACCTTACGGTTGAGGTCGGCAGACCATTTTTTTTATACATGAATATAACATTTGGAGTACAGTCTCGTTGAATATACCGAGTTCAAGTGCTAGTTATTCTTTTACTGAGTTGTTATTTTCATCAAACTTAAAAAAAGTCCTTGACATATTAATTACCGCTCAAAGCAAATCGAAAACCTCCTCTATTTCAAGTCGGTTAAAAATAAACCACTTAACATAATTATAATATGGAAAGCACCGTTGTATTTACAATGTGTTTACCTAGTTAATTTTCCAACTGTTTGGGTTGTTGAATTTTCACAGCAGTTGCTAGCTTAGGCGGAACCCACACGTAACATCCGTTGCTGCCTTATTTTAGCGCAGCGCTAACGCATACGTCAGCATTCGAGTGGTAGCGGCTAAGAATTCTGCCACCCCTATTCTACTCAAAGCGTTTTGTAACAGGCGACGTAGAGTTTTTAAACTTTGCTACAAAAATCTGCCAACCATGGTCAACCGCATGGTGGCGGTGATACCCCTACGATAGCATTCCCAAAGGGGGTTGACATCAGGCTGGCGGCGTCGTAAAACTTAGCCAAATCCATATACAACATGAGTTTTTGTTCAAACAAAATATATTGCACCGACCCCAAGTGACCCGAAGATGATGCAAACACATGCGTCTGTCAGGTGCATACAGATTTCGAATTCCTCATAGGTAGGTACGGTCATCTGTCACCCCGTAGTCGAAGACTAAAATCAAACCCGCCCGACGTTAAAATAACGCAGTAAATGTAGGTATTTAGAATGAAGAATTAGAAATTCTTATGCATCTTACCGTCTGTTTTCCGTGCGATGCCGGCTTCGAAGAGCATCACCCTAATTCTACTCGGGGGTGATGGCGTAAAAAATACTAGTAAGACGAAAGGTTAACAGGAAATGGGCAGCAGCGTTCATTGTTTCTTGCATTGCGCTCGCCAATTAGCCTGCCAAACGTGGTGAGTATGGCAATACCTCTCGAGAAGGATAGTCCATGTCCAGCAGTGGACTGTTGTGACTGTAAATGTCAAAGGTAGGTAAATGTATGCATCTGACAGACGCAGCGTTGCGCTAAAATAACGCAGCACGTTACGTGTGACTCCCTCCTAGCAATCGGTCTCTGTTTAGCATTTCGTTTTTCATCTGTACTTAGTTGAGCCAATTTATTCAGGCTAAGTACTCTGAACATAATAGACTGCTGAGTGCTTGTTGAGTAAGAATAGCTATTAAATTTTATTTAAGTAATTAAGATGGCGAGTTTTTGAGCTGTATATTGCTATTATCTTCAATTTACTAATGGTTTCTGCTGGATACAAACAAGGGATAAATATGGTACAATTTGTAAATATGGTAAGCACAACCACCTACAGATTTACCTGCCCCTCCGTGGTTTCAGGTAACTATGCATTTATTTGTCTGTACAAATAATTCCCTTACACAATATATCTATTTTCACGGTTCATGGTTACTTTCCCCGAGAAAGGTCAAAATATGAAAAAAGTTTTGAACCCTTGGGAGTACTAGTGGTTTATAGAAATGGTCCTAGGTGAAAGTGGTCCATTCATACAATAACTAAAGAAAGTTGTATCACACTGAAAAACTTTTACCTCAAGTAGATACGTTTAATCATAATCTGACTGCTGTCGTAGTGATCCAGCTATATTTTACGGAGTATATTTAGCATTTGAATGTTATGTACTAGCGTTAAAGTGGGTACTCAATTGCAAGTCGTGTCCCGGGAGCGGCTTGCTGGACTAAAGAATTCCATTTATGTGCGTGCCCTTTACAAACGTCGGCAATAAAAATTACCCCGTTGTCATAATAAATGCTTGAATCTGACTACTGTCATAGTGATTAAGCTAGATTTCATGGAGTAATAGTTTTTATGTTTTCCTGCTTTTACAACTTTTTATGTACTGGCGATCCTAAAGTGAGTACCTACTCAATTGCAAGTCGTGTCCCGGGAGCGGCTTGCTGGACTAAAGAATTCCATTAATGTGCCCTCTACAGTTGCCGGAAATACAAAATGTCCCATTGTCATGGTAAATGCTCGAATCTGACTGCTATCATTGGGTCGAGCGAGCTAGATTTTACGTCTATGTAATGTACTGGATCCTAAAGTGGGTACTCAATTGCAAGTCGTGTCCCGGGAGCGGCTTGCTGAACCAAAGAATTGCACTTGACTCGACAGTCGCCGGCAGTAAAACATGGCCCCGTTGTCATAATAAATGCTCGAATCTGACTTCTGTCATAAGGATTGCACTACTAGATTTCACGGAGTTAATAGTTATTATGTTTTCCTGCTTTTACAGCTTTTTATGTACTGGCGATCCTAAAGTGAGCACTCCATTGCAAGTCGTGTCTCGGGAGCGGCTTGCTGGACTAAAGAATTCCATTTATGTGCCCTCTACAGTCGCCGGCAATAAAACTTAATACGAAATCGATGCGAGCGGACCACGAGGAAAATTTAGATGGCACCAGAAAGTTCGATACCACCTAAGTGCAGTTTTTCAATAGTCTTCTAAGGAATTTCAAGTAGGTTCTATACTCTAGTGTAATTTTGTTACGTCATACTAAATTTCAAAACATAGCAACGTGTTTGGTACCTTACCTATTTGTACAAGTTTTTGATAACTTTGGAGGTTGAATTCGAACTGCGTAATTATATAACAATTTATTGTGACATTTATATTGTAAATTGACATATTGTTTCTGTTCCTTTTATACCTTTTTTATTTTATTTTTTATACTACTATTGTAGAACATTTTGACATTTTTATTATTTTTGACGATCACATTATACTTTGACATTTTTATTTAGTTTAAGTACTGTTTGTAACTATGAATTTGATAATGTGAAATAAAATATCTAATCTAATCTAATCTAATAATAAAAAACAGAAACGAACTGAATACCTTTAAACGCTCATTAAAGTCCATTTTAAAAATTCAATATTCATAGATATTTTGGAAAAAAGGTTTTATTAAAGTAAAGTTTAAGTTCCGTTTATTTCTCTACACATTTAGAAATTTTATGCTATCTTATTGAATCGAAATAGTTTAGAACATTTTTGGTGTAACTGAGCTTGGATAATTCACATACATGCCGTATGACATTGCGGTATTGAAGACCCTGACAGCAACAACAGCACGAAGATAAAACATTTCGCGTGCTTATAGATATTCTATGCAATATCCAGTTCTTTTGCCACTAAATAAATAAATTACTGTTGCCGATGTAGTACAGTTACCTGCAGATTTACCTGACCCTTCTCGGTGACCTATTAAACCTAATTTATAGGTTTTATTTGAAAAACCCTATACAATCGATAGGCCAAGATAGGATCGATAATTCAAAATGTAGCATGGATAATTGCAAAACTGGCGACAGATCGCGATCGGGAGTCATGATTTAAAAATAGTTGATATTAGGTATCGATACTCTCTCAATACAATCGATAGTATCTTTACGAATCCCGCAACGTCTTGTAGCATATGTGAGAACTTCCGTACTTCGGAAATCCTGGTCACGGCACCAAATAGAAACATAATGCTGTCGCCATGCACCGCGCGCAGGTAACCACACGTTACGAACAGAAATGGAGCTGAAATCTAAAACCGCCACACATTTTTCCTAACGCACCCCTAAAGTAAACAGAGAGTAGGTTGTAATGGAGAAATATGTTCTCCTGGGTGTACCGCGGAGGTGTTTACGTAACCTTTGTTCTGGAGGCGATGCGGGAATTAAGCTCACTTAGTTACTGCTCCGCTTAATTTCACATAATCCATCTGAGTGTCGCGTTGCCACATAATTGCGGTGTGGTGTGTCGCCATACGTCGTCCTCGGATTTACAGGGCAAGCGGGTTACTCCTAACTCCTAGCGGCGCTTAAATTTGAATTTGTTTGAAAGAATTTATGTGGACGACCACTTGGTTAGCGCGGCAATTAGCATATTTCCAGCGTGCTGGGGGTTTTTAAAGTGAGCTAATCTTTGTGAGATTGCTGAAAATTAGGGTTGAACTTAGCTTCATAACAGCCTTAAAAAGAACCGTTTTCAAAACGCAGTACGTGCAGTTTGGGTATGTGAAATTGACTCCCCATAAGAATGTTTACTCTTATGTGAAGTAAATTTCTGTATTGTCTGACTAGACTTCATCCTCAATGCTGTGAGTAGCTTCAGAAGATATTCTCAAAGCTTCCGACCAGAAGCGTGCGAACTATAAGTTTAGACAGGCTTAGCTGGTTCGTGATCCCGCATAGCGAACAATCGTCCCACCCCCGGCTAAGTGAAACGCTTAATTAGCCTACGAGAAGCAACTACGGAGGATGGAAGACGGGGCGCCGCAAACATAAAGCTGAAGCCAGAACAGCCCAGTCCTGAGACCGTATAGGGAACAATCGTCGCACTCCCGGCTAAGTGAAACGCTTAATTAGCCTACGAGAACACATTGTGCAAGGACCCAAGGATAGAAGACGGAGCGCCGCTAATATAACCTGTAGCCAGAATAGCTGGTTCATAAGACCATATAGCGCACAATCGTCCCACCCCCGGCTAAGTGAAACGCTTGATTAGCCTACGAGAACACATTGTGCAAGGAACCAAGGAGGATAGAAGACGGAGCGCCGCAAATATAGCCTGTAGCCAGAAAAGACCTTTGTGATCCGGCATAGCGAACAATCGTCCCACCCCCGGCTAAGCGAGATGTAACCAAGGAGGATAGAAGACGGAGCATTGCTAATGTAACCTGTAGCCAGAATAGCTGGTTCATGAGACCGTAATCCGTATAGCGCACAATTGAGTCCTATCCCCTTCTGAGTGAAACGCTTCATTAGCCTATGAGCACACGGTGCCAGTGACCGAGGAGGATAGAAGACGGAGCACTGCAAACATAACCTGTAGGTAGCCAGAAAAGACCTTCGTGATCCCGCCTATCGAACAATGGTCCCACCCCCGGCTAAGTGAAACGCTTAATTAGCGTACGAGAAGCAACCGAGGAGGATAGCAGACGGAGCATTGCAAATTTGCAAATATAACCTGTAGCCAGAAAAGACCTTCGTGATCCCGCATAGCGAACAATCGTCCCACCCCCGGCTAAGTGAAACGCTTAATTAGCCTACGCGAACATACTGCGAGAATGAACATGGAAGAAGAAAGACGGGTCGTGTGGACGCCAACGAATGACGAAATGTGCGATGGCAAGTGACCCGAAATCAGACAGACAATGAATTCTTCAAGCAGTTTGTACGACTTCCTATATCAAAAGGTAACACCGGACCGGATAAATTACTGTAATTTTAAGAAGAATAAGAGTAATCTAGCAGACAAAAATACCATTTGGCCAAGATGTCACTATATCTCTTGTTGAGTACCTACTCGTTCGTACCATCACACTAGGGTAGTTCCATCTGTGTAGGTACTCAAAGAAGGTAGTTGATGTTATTTGTGTTGAATTTATATGCAACCCTCCGTATATTTAGATGGACTGCTCATGCTAATCCTCGAGGCATCGGCCTCACGAGTCTCTTGTGTATAACTCGTATCACTTACATTCTTTGCTCTTACCCCCTAGAGGGCAACCCACCGTTTTCGCAATTCCGCATTTTGCGATGACTGTAGACATTGTGCGAAAGGTACATTATACCTACTCGTACGTCTGAAGGTTGTCCGTGATCTGAGCTGTGGAAAGCACCATTGTCGGTGTAAATGATGCAATATGGAGCTGTGTGTTTTACTAAGCACATTATGGAGTACTAAAACGCGTTATAAGGATTTTCTCGCGCGGTGGCATGTGTGTAAGATTGTGGAGAGGGTGTGTGTGTAGTATTATTATATAGCGCTATTAAGAGATAATGAAACGTGAGCTGAGTAAGACGGATTTTACTTTATCTAAAGTTTTTAAACTGGATGATCTTATTCAATCCAACGAATTTAAAAAAAAACGTATATCTCTAACTGTCCACTTGATGATATGAATAGAAACAATGTCATACTAAGTCAGTGTCATGGCAGGCGGATTGGCGAGTACAGTGCAAGGAAAGCTGCTGCCCATTCCCTGTGCCTCACCCACGGGTAGGAAAGGGGTGATGCTATTCTTAGCCAACACGCGGCTACAGCTATTATATTTTTATTTCTATAGTTATCAAACTAAGCCCCTTGAAGTATACTGCAATCAAGTCATGGTGGACACTTAAGCACGGCAAGCAGAGCTTCAACTCCACAGCAAAATTATTAAGAGCCCTCCACACCTTTTGCAGGTGGGTGCTCAATCGCTGATCGCCTTTTGTATTGCATTGTACTATCGCCAGTAAATTCACCTACACATTTTAAGGGGCTAACTTGTACTGGTTTTCATAGAAATATTAAGAAAAACTAGAATAAATTGATCCCTTGAATGGTAGGTGCATTATTTTGTTGATAATAGTACCTCTCCGTACAGTAGGTACTAACGGTAGCACATCCCATATAAGGACCAAAACGTACCTACACCGGGTTTTCATAGTACTTATTTGCATGAAAACTCGGTTTGTCCCAAATGGGTAGGTTGATGTGCTGGTGATGTAAAGATGTTGGCATTTCCCTTGCACTTGGCATTTTGATGATTAAAGTAACTATACCAACATAATCAGCAACATTATGTTCAATTTTTTAAATTATTTTAAGTACTTAAATAACCGTTTTTGTTTCAGGTCAGTGCCATCAAGGTGCCATCTAATTAGATCTAGTGGTAAGATTTTTAACTCCCTCTAGTTAAGGTAGTAATATGAGGCATCAAAATTACAGACTTTCACAGTTGGTAGGTATATAAAATATTCATACTTTGGCAATCTTAACGATTTGTTTAACCCCTTCGCTGCGTTTAACAATAACATAATTTTTACTTTTATTTCCCCTAATGGTACCCTTTTAATTCTTTGATATCTTTATTGATTTTTTAGAGTGTGTATGTATGTACGTAGATAATTACATGCGGGCTACAGCCCTAACGGCTAGACGAAAATTGACATTTGACATTAGATTCCTCTCAGCAGCGCAAGCACACTGGCTGACTATTAAAAAAAATGATCCAAAATGGCGCATTTAAAATGTAAAATACAACTTTGAAATAATCGCATAGGTTTTTTGTTTTATAATGTTTATTATAATTTTTTTTTCTTTTTTTTCAATTTATTGTTTATTGCTTGATCGTAAACAAGCCAGCCTGGGCTAAGCAGAAGATCTGCTGCAGATAATCTAGATGGGATCTGGCTGTGAGCCAGTGCTCGAGACAGACAGAAACCTCCCTCCGAAATAAAGTTCCTTCTCGATAGTGGACTATAGATAGACTATCGATAAGTATAATTTTTTTTCTATTGTTTATTGCTTGATCGTAAGCAAGCCAGCTGGGCTAAGCAGAAGATCTGCAGCAGATAATCTAGATGGGATCTGGCTGTGAGCCAGTGCTCGAGACAGACGGAAACTTCCCTGCGAAATAAAGTTACTGCTGGATAGTGGACTATGGATACAATATCGATATAGTGTGAAATTTTACTAGTGACCGATAGCGATAAGGAACAACTTTCCTCAAGGAACATAGGTCGAAATACGAAAAATATTTTGGACCTCCCATAGTAACTGAAATCAGCTGATCGGCAAGCTTGTATGGGAGGTCCAAAATTTATTTTCGTATTTCGACCTATGTTGCTTGGGGAAACTTGTTCCTTATCACTAGCCGGTTCTGAGTTTTTGCTATCGGTCACTAGTAAAATTTCACCATATATATTTTGAAAACTTCAAATTTTTTCCATCGCAGGCTGGATTTGAACCAGCTACCTTCGCCATCTGTACTGGCGATGCCTCTACCATCCTGCGGTGGAAAATTTTGCTTAATACCTAACACGGGAAGTGTTTTAATTTTGGTATTCAGTCTACCGATCGTTTACGCTATCGATTCTTAAACTTTTCTTATCGATTTATTGATACTCTGACTGATAGCTGTCCTCTGACCTCAACTTCGGCACCACCATCGAGTCCAAGGCTCAAATTGCAGCTAGAAAGTTGGGCGTCCTGAATAAAGTCAAGCGGTACTTCGCGCCTGAACAGCTTCTAACTCTTTATAAAGCTCAAGTCCGATCTTGCATGGAGTACTGCTGTCACCTTTGGGATGGCTCGGCTAAATACCAACTTGCTGCACTGGATTCGGTGGAACGCAGAGCCAAGAGATTAATAGGCGATAAAAAACTGGTGGCGACCAAGCTTCACAGCCTGGCTCACCGCCGCAAGGTTGCTTGCCTATCGGTCTTCTACAGATTGTACTTCGGAGAGTGTGCGCGTGAGCTGCATGAGCTCATACCACCGTCTCCTTTCTTCCATCGGACATCCAGACGCACGGCCGGCTACCATCCGTTCTTAGTTGATATACCCACATTACGCACTAAGCGCTTCAAATCATCTTTCATTATACGCACGGCTAAAGAATGGAATTCCCTGCCTGCGTCTGTATTTCCGAGTGCATATAACCTGAATCTCTTTAAGTCGAGAGTGAATAGGCATCTTCTGGGCAAGCTCGCTCCACCGTAGATCCCATCTCTGCTCTAGGGTAAGATTGGGGTCAAGAGTAAGCCCATCATAGATAAAAAAAAAAAAAAAAAAAAATGATGCTTATAGATTGAAAAACTTTTGATAGTATCTATTGTTTACGTCAATCTATCGATGATTTTGGCGATAAGGACACAAAGATGACGATACTATCGATAGGCCTATCAATTGTCTAGGGTTTTTCCAATGAAAACCATCGATATAAGTTCTATCGATAGTTCGGCAACCCTACCCCAAAATACTTCCTGGCCACTTGCCTAAAAGTGCCTAAAATATTCACTCCATATTGGCCATATTCAAATATTCATATTTAATTTCCAGTCGAGGTTTCGGACGCTTTAACTGACTTTCATCGGTATAAAAACTAATAGTCCGATGGCGTAATGTTATTTCGATTTTACTTTGTTGAATGTTGAATTTTTTGCGCCGTGTGATGCCGGCTTAGAATAGTATCACCTGAATTCTACCCGTGGGTGTCGTAAAAAGCAACTTAGGTTTAAAAATCCAGGGAATGGGCAGTAGTGTTCCTCGTGAATTAAACGTCTTTCACTGCGCTCGCAAATCCGCCTGCCAAGCGTGGTGAGTATGGCAATACCCCACGAGAAAAGGAGGCCCATGTCCAGCAGTGGACTATTGTGGCTGTTAAAGTAAACGTAAAGGAATGTTGAATATGGCATGACCAACGGGTACAGTTTCGTCTTTGCTGTTAATTTTTATCATAATCATAGTTATTGGCTATATTTATTAATGAATGATTCAAAGTAATTTTATCATACTCAAAAATACTATTATACTCCGTTTTGTAGAGGCAAAATGTGACTGAATAACTAGATAGATAGTTAACTTTCACGACTGAAATCTGATTTAAATTTTTTTCAAACGTAACGCACTTTTTAGAGCATTTTTTTTCGTATGAGTCGATGTCGCATAGAAACGCAAAAACGCTGATACTTAGGCACAGGATGTCAAAAACCGAAAAATTTGGTGATACATGTGCGATCGTTCAAAGTGTCGATAGCTTTATGATTAACATCAATAGTAAGACTTCCTGTAATGTATTATTTACCAGGCGGGTAATACGTAGAACTGATATTAATATCTGTGCTCATAGTAAACACAACACTGTTTGATCCTGAGAAAATAAATCAGCAAGATATATTTTCCTCACCCATTCTGAGAATTAGGTATGGAAAAGTTTAGGTTTCACGATTCCTCAACATCTCCCAATTAATACTACACAACGCGGATTTTGTTTCTACGCAAAATTTATAAAATAAATAATTATCCTGGACATTTCACACAGCGCTATGGGAACAAAATAGCTATGATCAATACGTCTTTTACAGATACTTTTTTTTGTAAATACATACCTACATAGAAAACACCCAGACTAATCACAGATATTTGTAAATTGACTTTACAAACATTTATCGATCGAACCCACGAGTCTTTCATGGACTGGTTCATTCCTTAAAATACTTATTTTCAGTAATTTTTTTACACACTCTATATAAAGAACATACCGTCTGAAAAGTCTTGACATGAAATAAAGTGAAACTAAACTTTTTTGGGACAAAACTGTTGCCATTTATAGTCAATGTTGCCATTTAATTTTGTAATTTCATCCAAGTAACCCCCTCATTTTTGTCAGGACTTTTAAGACTGACTGTAAAATTACTTACATTACAAGCAACAACAAAACTCGCGAGTGAACAGCTAACCTTATAAAGTGAAGTTAAAAAGCGAACATGATGCGTGCTGTAATTGTAAGGTAAACTGGAGGGGGAATCCAGTAATCCGGCGCGAAGCCGCGCGGCGGGGCTTCGCGGGTTAAGTTCCATGGGGATCGGGATACCTACGCCTCGTACGTAGGTACTACTATAAAAATGTTGGGTCTACAATTGGACATGCAGGTTTTGGAAATAATATAATCAACAATAGATAGGTTTGAAACCCACCAAAAACTTTTCTGTGGAAAATGTAGCCAAGATTAGGGCACGCCGAAAAGTAAAAGTTATCTGATCTCAAGTAGAGCGCGGCAGCTTCTGAAACTACATGCCCTAACCACAGAATATACAATGGTAGGTACGTTAGGACTCAACCGGACTAAACCCTCAAATCTCACTTACTTTGACGATAAAAATTGTTTTGTTACTAGGTACCTAATATTAAGTCAGGTTTTGGTAGCATAGGTTGGTAGGACCTTTTATTTTTGGATATACCCAAAACGTGTATTTACCTGTTCTAAGGTAGACCCGGGTAATAAGGCCCACCTAACAACGAACCGAAATAAAATCTTTATTTTATCACCCTCAGGTAAAACAACGTTTGCAACGTATAGCAAAATTTACTATCAACTGACCTACATGATTTTTTATGATTTTGTCAATAAAAAGTTACAATTTTGATCATTTTTCAAAACATCGATTTTTGGCCTTCCTAAACTGGGCATGTATTATAAGGCCCCTGCCAATTTTATTACGTTTGGAGTTAAAGTAAGCGTTAATTACAAAAAAAGGTACACTTATATGAATGTTTACATATTATTGTACCTAAATAAAAGCAAAATGTTGTGAAATCATCAATATTTTCCAAAAAGACTTCACTTTCTCAGTGAGGAAGAAAACAGCCTGGCAATCGAAATTTCAGGAGCTAAGTGCAAAAAAATTGCCATAAATCCCAAAAGTATTTTTGTTTAGCTTAGAAAAAGGTATTTATTTTTAAAATTACTTGATTTTAAATTTTCATACATTGGGCCTTATAACCGGTATTTGGTTTGGATAGCCCCGATTGCGGGTTGCAAGGCCCAAAATAAAAATGTGGTGTCAAAATTTATTTTTATTAATAACATTAATGGATGTAAAGTTAATTTAAATTCCAAAAAATTATGGGCCTTATAAGACAGCAGCAGTGTAGAGAGGCCCTAACGGGGCTAGTAAGGCCCAAGCAAATACCATGTGGGGCCTTCCTAACCGATCGGGGCCTTGCAACCCGTATTAACAAATTATGAATAAAATAGCGTTAAAACCAGACACACCTACACGAATATCAATGGAATGATAAATAAATAAACACATTCAACAATAATCTACTAATAAAATGCAGTATTAACTATTGAAAACTACTGTTTAGTGGGAGCGCAAAATAGCAAAAACACTGGCCGTGCCCGAGATCACCGAACAACCAGCCGTCACTGGCAAAATAGTGGCCGCATGCGGCCCACTCCCGCGTCCCTGCGTTCCTATTGGTTCATTTTACGCTTGCTATGAATTTGGCGCCAACCGAACGTATTTTAAACGGTTTTCTGCGTTTGGGCCTTCGAAGACTGGGGGCCTTACACCCCCGATGTACCTTATTTAAGATAAATGAACTACAAATCTCAATGAGTGTCGTCGAGCAACCCACTCTGTTTGATTCCGAAGCTGATCTTAGCGCAGTGGAAGCAAATTAAAGTTATCTTAAAATCTAAAACTAAATGGTCGATCAGCCTCGGAACAACATTTGACTACGATTCGTAGTGCTCTTTACTATAGCTAAATAAAATAAATTTAATGAGAGAATTTTGTTCCGGAAAGTTTCCGGCCGAGAAATTCTTGTTTCCAAAATCTACTTAAACAGGGCCCAGCAACGAATTGCTTACCGAGCAAACGATGATGCCGTTTCTTTGTGAGTTTAAGTATGACAGGAATCAGGTATTCAGGATATTTTAGGAGCGCAGGAATAGGGAATAACCTAAACTCACAGCGCTGGAACATCCGCTCGTTCTAGAACTCCTTTCCTCCAATTTGCACTACAGTTCACAGTTCGACATCACATAATGTAATAACTAAAAGATTTCTCTCCGAATGAGAAATCGGCCCCGTTGGCCTCCAATCATTTATAATTAAAATACGTAGCTATCGGCAGCCACGACGACGACGAGCGACGACTCAAAGTGAGGTTATGTTACCGGCGACCACGTTGGCCTCAATCAAAAGCCGAAACCAAAATTCACTTGGTTCACTTCCCCACCGCACAGGGAAGCCATGGCTTGTGGCAAATAGCACACGAGAAAACCGCCAAAACACCTTAATTTTACACCACTTAAAACTAAAATTCGCTTCAACAACGCTAGCGTAAAGATGACAGACGGGGCGGACCCAAAAGTGTTGCCAGCACCGTCCGCTCAAAAAGATACGAAACCGTTTTTGATACGAAACTAAACATTCACCCGCCCCGGACCGACACATCGGTCCGCTCTATGCATGGCAGGCGTGATAATGTAGCTACTGCTCGCTTAAGGACTGAATCCCCCACCTGAACTTCTGCAACTCGAGGAGTGCCATCACTACCCGGAAACAGGTTGAGAATGCGCCCCCGGCGCCAACGCAGTGGCGGTAGGTTGGCATCCTTAACCAGAACGAGATCCCCAATGCAGGGGGGCTCAGTCCTGTCCGTCCACTTAAGGCGTTGCTGCAGAATGTGCAAGTACTCAAGCGACCAACGCTTCCAAAGTTTTGAGTCATTTGCTGCAGCAACTGATAACGCGACAAACGATTGCTATTCACCTCCGTATAGGGATATTCCGGCAAGGCGTTAAGTGGGCGGCCAATTAAGAAATGCCCTGGCGTCAGGGCCTCTAAATCATTTGGGTCTGAGCTGAGCGGACACAAAGGACGTGAATTGAGTACAGCCTCAATTTTACAAAACACGGTCGCCAGCTCCTCAAAAGTCAAAATTGTTAACCCTACAACGCGCAACAAATGCGTCTTAGCGGACTTTACAACCGCTTCAAAAATACCACCCCAGTGAGGGCACGCTGGTGGATCGAACACCCAGGTAATGCCCTGACGGGAGAGGCCCGTGCTGATGGCTTCTTCGTTCTCCCGTAAGAACGTTACAATTTCCTTCATACACCGATCAGCACCCTTAAAGTTGGTACCACAATCCGACCTGATCAGCGCTGGTCGCCCTCGTCGCGACGTAAATCTCTCCAGCGCTGCCAAAAGGCCTCCGTAGATAGGTCGGCCACGAGCTCCAAGTGGACGGCCTTGGTGGCTAGGCACACGAACACGCACAAGTACGCCTTGATAGACTTTGCGTTCCGTAGGCGTGATGCCTTTACCATGAAAGGGCCTGCAAAATCCGTTCCCACACCTGCAAACGTCCAGGCCTCCGTCACCCGGTCCGGTGGGAGATCTCCCATCTGTGGCTGCATTGTGGCTGCCTTCAAGCGGTAACAAGGCAAGCACCTAAACACAACGCTACGTACCGTTCGTCGTCCCGATAAGATCCAGAACTCGCGCTGTAGGATGGCCAATAGCGCATTACAGCCCGCGTGCGAGTTTTTCTCATGACGATCCCTGACTAAGAGCTCAACTAAGGGTCCCCTTTTGGAAGTAACAGTGGATGCCGAGCCGAAAAGGGCAGGCTAGCGTTCCGAAGTCTGCCTCCAACCCTGAGCATACCTTGCTCATCCAGGAATGGGTTGAGGCGCACAATTCCTCCCTTCAGCTTTCCACGTCCATCCCTGAGCAGCCTGACCTCCTCTTCAAAATGTTCCGCCTGGACGACTCTAACCAATGAGCATAGAGCCGCATTCCGCTCCGCAGGCGAGAGGACAGGTGTAAAGTTCCGTTCTGCTTGAGGCTTCCTGCAGTTGTTCACGAACCGCTTGATCCAACCTGTCACCCCAAGAAGTTTGTCGAGGAGCTATACCGTTCCAGCAAGAAAGCTGGGTTAGGCTTCGGTACGAGTTGCCCCACGTTCACTCGCAAACCTCGATCAGGTGGCCCAAGCGGCGCCCTGCACTCGTTGAATGGCCATTCCTGCGGCGACTCAGTCAGCCATTGAGGTCCCCACCACAGTGGGTGACTCACCAAATCAGGTGCCCTGCACCCGCGCGAAGCGCAGTCCGCTGGGTTCCATACTCCCGGTACGTGCCTCCACACTAACGGAGTTTCCGACCCCGTAATCTGTGACACCCGATTTGCCACGAAAACCTCAAGTGTATGTACCGACGTCTGCAACCAGCACAGAACTATCCGACTGTCAGTCCACGCGTACACCGTTTCATCCAAGTTGATGGTACCACGCAGATTGCAGGTTACATGATTTAGCAAGCGTGCTAGAAGAGCTGCCCTGCCAATTCCAATTTGGGGATGGTCCATCTAGTTCTGACTGGTGCCACCTTACTTTTGGCCATAACCAGACGCACGTGCACAGTTCCCGTTGAACTTGCTGTCCGAAGGTATACAGCTGCCGCGTACCCTCGCTCCGAGGCGTCACAAAACCCATGTAGGGTAGCCTTACATCCCACCGATGGGACTAACTTGCGGGGTATCGCGATGTGCACAATCCCTGGTAAGGTGGTCACAAACTTGAGCCAATCCTTCAACAACTCTCCGGAGAGTTGGTCGTCCCATCCTAAGTTGGCTAGCCACAACCTTTGTAAAAGCACTTCGCCATGAACGTAACCGGGGCGATCCATCCGCTAGGATCGAACGTTCTAGCGATTGTCGACAGTACCGACCGCTTAGTCCAAGTTTTCTCCAAAAGGTCGGGCTCGATCTTGTACGTGAATACGTCATGCGTTGGCCTATATTGCACCCCGAGGATGCCCAACGTGTTTGGATTGTCCGGGTTCTCAAAGAGGTGCGGGTCTTGATGGAACTCGCCTGGCAAACCAGCCAGGAGCTCTGGGCAACTGGACAACCATTTCCGCAACTCGTAACCTCCTGAACCCATGATCGCGATCAACTCGTCTCGTAGAATTAGCGCCTGCTCCACGCTATCAGCACCCGTGCAGATATCGTCCACGTAGACGTCGCGATCCAGTACTGCTGCGGCTCGAGGATATCTTACCCTTTCCTGTGCGGCCAACTCGCAGCGTACGTACTGCCAAATACGGACTTGGCTTAAGTCCATACGTCACCGTGTTAAGTTCGTATGTGACCATCGGCTCATCTGGGCTCTCACGCCACAAAATCAGCTGATACCGACGGTCATCCGGATGTATCATGGTTTGGCGAAACATCATTTTGACGTCTGCGACGAACGCTACCTGGTGTAACCGAAAGTCTGTGAGAATGTCCACAATGTCCCGGTTCAATTTAGGACCCGCGTGCAAACATTGGTTCACAGACACACCATTCGAGGTAGGAGCAGAACCGTCAAACACCACCCGTATTTTCGCCTCAGGTGACTTCAAGACAGCCAGGTGTGGAATGTAATAATGCTCGACACACCTCCAATCCAGGCTGGACACCGACATGTGGCCCAATTGAATATATTCCCGCATGAATTCTATATACTTCTGCCGAAGTGCTGGGTCTCGCCTCATCTTCCGCTCCATTCCGAGTAGTCTCCGTTCCGCGAGCTGTCGCGAACTACCTAAAGCGGGGCGGTTTGGGAGAAAAGGTAGCCTGGTCACGAATCTGCCTGACGGGCATCTCGCAGTGTTGTATTGATAGAACAACTCGCACTCGTCATCCTCTGGCTTCCGTCTGTCCGCCGTGGGCGGCTCTTCAGACTCCCAAAACCTCTGCAGCACCTCTGACAGCACACTACCATAGAGGACCGGATCCCTTCTGGTAGGTCCTGAGGTCTCCAAACTGGGCCGAAAACAACATACCCCTGTGGTATCTACGGCCACCAAACCAGTTTCCTGGAGTACCTTCTTCCTACCGCACCATAATCTCCGAGGACGTCTGACCCGAGAAGTACGTCCACCGTACCAGGAGTATCAAAATCAGGATCCGCTAACTCCAACCCTGTGGTTAACCCTCGTACCGTTGGTGGTAACCTAACCTGAGGGAGTTTCCCAACCACTTCATCCAGCACCACGGCTGAGACTTGATAGCTGACCCTGTACATGTGCTACCTAATGCGA
Source organism: Phthorimaea operculella (assembly GCA_024500475.1). Classification (NCBI taxonomy): domain Eukaryota; kingdom Metazoa; phylum Arthropoda; class Insecta; order Lepidoptera; family Gelechiidae; genus Phthorimaea; species Phthorimaea operculella. The sequence goes on from JANFCV010000195.1 coordinate 258,139, forward strand.
ACTCAAAGTTCGTCTGACCCCGAATGTCAGGCACATTTAGGCCCCGATGCCTACAGCTTCATCCTCACTTGGCCGTACATTTAGGCCTAGCCTACTCACCAGCTTACTCGATACAATACATCCCTGAGCCCTGTATCCAGTAGGGCTCTTACTTGAATGGTCCGGCCACCGTATCCCCATACCCAAATCTTAGCCGTTGGCAAAAGTACCGTGATTGGACGGGGAGCCGAAGCTGATGAGTAGGCGGCGATTACCTAGCGGGAATCTAAACGCGGTGAGGCCGCGTCCCGCGGGTATCCTCACTACCCAAACCTGTGTATGGGTCCCACTCCTGCTGGTAGGGAGGTCTGCCCATAAAGGCCATGGCTGGAGTTCTATAGTACCCCGACGGCAAACGTCCGTACCGAGGTTGCGCCTGTAGCCGCGGGTACTCAGGCATAGGCGGGGCATGCGTGGGTCTTGAGACCCAACCAGGTGGCTCAAGCCCGCAGAATACTGCATGTACCCTGGTGGCTGCCTAGTGCTCCCCTGACACCCGCCCGTTGAATCCCGTACCTGGGATGGGTGTCCTTGGCCACGTTCCTGTGCCGCTCTTCCCCAATCCGGCACCTGCTGCCGTGGTGGGGATTGTCCCCACGTCCTTGGGTAAGTGGGCTCCGTCTGTTGACGTCCCCCTGCCTGTCCCTGTGACCGATGCGGAGGTGGGCTCCTCCTTGGAGGTGTGGGGAGCGTTGCTCCCTCCCTTGGTGGGCAGGCTCCTTCGCTGATCCGATCCAGCGCTGCCCCGGCGCCTCCGGAGCGATTCATGCAGAGCAGCGGATGGTGTGCACCCTGGCAGTACCTACAGTTGGTGCTTGAAGGGCACTCGCACCTGATGCGGCCCCAGGCACCGAAAACACCAACGCCTCTGCTGTGCCACACCCCGTCTCCTCTGAACCCGCTGCGCAGCAAACTCCTGACACGCTGCCACCCCGTGGCCTGTCTCCCTGCAGTAGGCACACCCTGATTCCAATGCGGTGTTGTACCGCCTGGGTTGCCCACTGTTGCCTCCTCGCGCCGGTGCACCCGGCCGTTCCGGGTGGCGAGGGCAGAGGTCTCTTGCGAGGGCTTCACCAGCCTGGACGTCCACTCGCCTGCTTTCGGCCTCGAGGAACGACTTCAGATCCTCGTAGGTCGGGAGGTGGTCCGAGGACTTGCCCCATGTAGCTGCTCGAATCGAGCGACCATTTCGCTCGGCAGGCGGCGAAGCACTGTGTGGACCAAGATATAACCGTAGCCCGCCACTGGCAAACCCTGTCGCTCTAGTGCGCTGACCGCGACACTGACTGGGTGGAAGATTTTCTCGCGGAGGTCCGTACCTCGCGTTATGGTTGGTATTGACAGCCACTGGTCTAACAGCCTGTCTACAATCAGGCGCTTGTTTCGATACCGGTCGGTAAGGATCTTCCACGCCACCTCATAATTGCTATCCGAGACAGCCAAATGCGTCAGCAATTCATGAGGCTCTCCATGTAGCCTGGACATCAGCTGAGCCATCTTGTACGCCGGCGTTATGTCCGTCCGTGTGTGGACCACACTGCTATACAGGTCCTCAAACGCCGGCCAGTCGGCGTAATCGCCTGCAAAGACTGGAACCGTAACAGGCGGAAGAGGCACCTGTAATCCTTGTCCCACTTTACCACGGAATGGCTTTTCCTTTCCGTCACGTCGCCTAGATATGTCCGCAGCTGCCTGCGCAATGTCCTGTGCCAGCTCCAAGCACTGGCTTACATCGCCCTCAACCAGCTCCTTATCTTCAGGGTTAGGAGCTTCCTCAAGGAGCATGAGGCACTCTGTGAGGTGTTCCGACACAACCCGAACCCGTTCATCTGCCTGTAGTGCACTTTTCAAGAGCGCGTCCTCCCGGTCCTCGCGGCCGATCATTGCCGCTGTGGTAGTAAACCACCTTAATTCTGTCTTTATAGCAGCCTTATACCTGGCGATCGAGGGAGCCATGGTACCAACTTTTACACACTTGACTTAATAAAACGAAAACCAATAAACAAATACCACAAAATAAATGTTAGTTGACTGGCCTAGACCTTACCGATAAGGTACCGTTCACTAGGCAAACAATACAGTCACAAAAAGAACCGAAACAATATTTTCCAAAATTAATAAAATATGTGGGTAATATAAAAACACGCTTAATACTAAATTACGGCTAACTATGTTGCAATAAAGCAACCACGCTCTGCTACCAAAAAATGTTTGATTCCGAAGCTGATCTTAGCGCAGTGGAAGCAAATTAAAGTTATCTTAAAATCTAAAACTAAATGGTCGATCAGCCTCGGAACAACATTTGACTACGATTCGTAGTGCTCTTTACTATAGCTAAATAAAATAAATTTAATGAGAGAATTTTGTTCCGGAAAGTTTCCGGCCGAGAAATTCTTGTTTCCAAAATCTACTTAAACAGGGCCCAGCAACGAATTGCTTACCGAGCAAACGATGATGCCGTTTCTTTGTGAGTTTAAGTATGACAGGAATCAGGTATTCAGGATATTTTAGGAGCGCAGGAATAGGGAATAACCTAAACTCACAGCGCTGGAACATCCGCTCGTTCTAGAACTCCTTTCCTCCAATTTGCACTACAGTTCACAGTTCGACATCACATAATGTAATAACTAAAAGATTTCTCTCCGAATGAGAAATCGGCCCCGTTGGCCTCCAATCATTTATAATTAAAATACGTAGCTATCGGCAGCCACGACGACGACGAGCGACGACTCAAAGTGAGGTTATGTTACCGGCGACCACGTTGGCCTCAATCAAAAAGCCGAAACCAAAATTCACTTGGTTCACTTCCCCACCGCACAGGGAAGCCATGGCTTGTGGCAAATAGCACACGAGAAAACCGCCAAAACACCTTAATTTTACACCACTTAAAACTAAAATTCGCTTCAACAACGCTAGCGTAAAGATGACAGACGGGGCGGACCCAAAAGTGTTGCCAGCACCGTCCGCTCAAAAAGATACGAAACCGTTTTTGATACGAAACTAAACACACTCTCTAATCTAAAAATAATCTAACTGTACATTTTTGTAGTCAGTAAAGTAAACTAGCGTTAGGGTATTTGCAGACCCGAAATCACAGGCTATGCATCTTACCACTGTATTTTAATGGAAACTTTCGGTCAGTAGCATCATAAAAGTCACTATGTAAAAGGTTTGCTGTGCGATGCCGGCTTACAGTAGCATCACCCTTATCTTGCTGTGGTTGTCGTAAAAAACGAGGATTAAGACATCCAGGGAATAGGCAGCAGCGTTCCTTGTGAATGTAAAATCTTGCTATGTGGTTAGCCTATCCGCTTGCCAAACGTGGTGCAATAAGTATTCGCAAATTGCTATGTCTAGAAGGTCTAGGTATGTGTAGGAGTGGACTGTTGTGTCTAGGTAACGATTTTAACTCCAAGATGGCACTCGGTTATTTCGGTTCTTCCTACAGAAGTTACATCCGCTGGACCTAAGGCATCGGAAGTGTAGGTAGGTATGTGTCGTATTAGGTAGGTAAGGTAGTTAATATAATGAATATGATTATTCTTTAATATTACTTGAACATTATATAAGAAAAGGTCGCAATTCGTGTAGGCGCGTCGCTTCTTGACGGTAATGGGAACCCTATCCTTATCATAAGAGCATATCTCCGCTCATTCGATTTGACATTTTTATGAGATATCGCCCCGAACAATACTGCCGTATATCGTACTATATTAGAAACTTTAGCAATTGTATGTGAACCCCTTATGTTTCGCGGAGCTATTCCAGCGAAGTTCCGACTTTTACGATAATGTCGGCCATTGCCATTCAGACACGCTGAAACTTTATCAATGTGTGGAGGGATAACCGTTCGGATACCGCTTGCTTTGAAGCAGAGACAGAGTTTTATACAAGCGCGCTAGTTGCATGGTTTTCCACTGGTTACGTCATCATCAAAGGTCATAATCCATGGCCAACAGTATGGTCTCTAAAGAGCTAAATGAATAACGTTCATACTGTTGTACCGTGAAGGTCACTCACATCCTGACTAGCGAAAGTTTGCGGACAAGCGATCAATGAACTTTTACCCAGATTTATTTGGCCCAAACACTTTGGCATTTGGGGTTTCTCCCTAGTGGGAGGTTTTTGCTGAAGTCACCACGCATGGAAAACTTGGCAAGCGCAGGTTAAGATACAATACCTATATCCTGTCATCATTCTGTCTTATCTTCCAGTTTCAATAGCTATTTTCTTCATAGTATAGCGCGATACTATGAAGCTACTTTACGTACCCTTGTCTGAACTGTACGAGGTACGTTCGTACATATTTCTCTGTGACTGCAGGGCGAGATTTAGCTACGAGAGTAATACGACTGGCGCGACCTGCAGTTCCAAACGGGGATAATTCGCTTATCTTCATTCAGATACTTTAACTTCCATATGGATTTCACAGAAATTTTCAATCCTGTTTTTTACTCAGTAGGTAAAGTACTTGAATGGAATCTTAGTAGCTTCTCTTAGTGTAAATATACCCCCTGTGTTATGTATGACTGTATTTTTGTACGATTATTAATAGTAGGTACCTACTTGGAACATGATGCTTTTCAATACTTACTAGAAACCATTGAAACCAAAATTTGTTTTAAATACTTAATTCTTTGGGGTACGTGCTTTACTGACTTTTTGTTTCGGTTTTTATCTGTTTCAATGTAATTGTAATGTAGCGGAAGAAAACTCTTGGTTTCTTAGGCTGCTCTTCCACCAGACCTTTGCAAAGTAAAATGTGTCTCGCTGTGATGTGGAAATATGTGGGGGTTTCTATCGTTTGCGAGGAAAGTCGTATGTGAGCTGTGAAAATGCACATTTATGTGCGGCGCGAGCAAATTGCGCATAAATGTCTGGGGCGAGAATGCGAGAATATGCGTTAATGTACTCGCCTCGCTTTTTAGTATACACAAAAGCCTCGCTTCTCTGAGCATTTTTCCACCAGGACTACTGAACGAGACTAAAAATTCATGCATCGACCGGGGCTCGAACTCGGGCCGCATGGGTGTCAACTTTTTACAAACAAACAACGCTCTGCCACTGAGCTAACGATGCATTGATCGTTGCTTACCAAATTTAAATCTCTTGATTGATACTCTCCAATCGACGATCTACCGAAATCTGTAGAAAGTATTAACAACTGTTTTTCAATTTATTATTTTCATTTATGACGATAATATAGCACTGTGAATGCATATAAACATACAATAGGGATATGAAGTTTAGTGACCCTCGTTGGTGTTTTTTTTTTCACGCACTCTGCTTCGTTTCCTGGCACAGCTTTTGGTGGAAACGCAGCCTAAAAGGTACGCGTCCGCAACTTTTAAGAAAGAAGTAGTTACAGTTACTAAGTAAGATTTACCTAAGTACTTGTGAGTTGCGAGTGCCCATTTAGTTTATCAAAGATGGTAATTTATGATTTCTTGGAGTTTGCACTTACGAAAGTTTTGCTTGGCGGAAGCATCCAGTGTTGTTTGTATAACTTAGAAAATACATAGGTACATACGTTGTGATACCAGTGAGTTAGTACGAGTATCTACAGGGTGTAAGGAACCCTCCAAAGACTATGATGCATTAAGACCATGGAATTGAATAGCTTTCTCCCGGGAATACCTTTACTTGTACATACTAATAAATGTCCACCATATTTATTTCATTTATCAATAGGTAAAGGATGTAAGGTACCCTCCAAACACTGATGCTTTAAAACCATGGAATTGAACAACTTTCTCCCGGGAACATATTTCAGAAAAAATAAGCTTTGGGCTTTCTAGTCAGGGATGTAACAATGTGAGGAATTTAATATGTTTCAGGAAAAGTAGAACTTTTGAATGAAACTTCTGTTAATGACTCTCAAATTTTTCTCAGAAGTGGTGTTAATGCCCGTTTTTTACAGCCATTTACACTTTGCCTACCCCGCGAGGGATATAGGCGTGATATATCGTTCTACTATATGTATGTAGAACTTTAGACTTTCCAGTCAGTTAATATGTAGAGTCAGCGCTCATCTGGACTTTGGTCGAATTTTGTACCCACCCAAAATTTTCGGGTGTTTCAGGCTATTCTCAGAAAAAATCTAGTCAACTGACCGCACGCACAAAGCAATTTTTGGGAAACAGTCTGTAGGTACTGTAACAAACGCAAACGTACTATGAAACATTGCATGTCACATTTCTACGTATTTCATGCTACTTATTTCGTTAAACCGAAATCAAGCTGTTTGTGAGAACGATGACTGTATTTGTTTTAAAAACTTCTCATACAATCCGAGTTACGCCTGCCACAAACTGGCCGGTCATATCGAAAAATGCCTGCACCCAATAACAGTGTTACCACTAAACAAATTGAAAAATTCCCCACCAACCACGGGATGCGTTGAAAGCCAATATTTACTGAACTGATCGATGCACTGACTGCATTCGGCCGGATCACACTGCAGCCACAAAATAGAGATTTACAGAAGGACAGCTCGCCCCTTCTACCGATCATTCATGCCAACCGTCTAGGGTTGCTACTTTCTTTTTCTAAATTTTAATATGCCGTACCCGAGTCAAACATGTGCTTAGGTAAATTACTTACCTACATTATATCATACGTACACTAAAACACACTATATACGGTTACATTTAATTAAATACAAATCTCATAAGGGTTTCTTTAGTTAGATATTTTATTATTATTTATTATTTAACAATTTATTGTATTGTACACAATAAAATTTATACATAATTTCATTTGAAAAATGGTACAATAGGTACTGCTTATTTCTAATGAAATGTCTTCCAGCAGACCTTTTTTCTTATTTCTAAGAAAAGTTTATAACAAAAGTTGTTCAGTTTTGTGAGTAAAACACACCCTTAAGAGATTTGTACTTAATTAAATGTAACCATAAAAATATTGGCACATGCGAGTCGTAATTTTGCCTTCCGCCCGCACTGAACGCTGTTGACACTCGATACTAGCCGGTTCGAACCGGCTCGAGATTGCGCGTAAACGACGGCGTGTGGATGTCAGTGTGAGTATAGCGACGTTTCCTAGAAGCCGCCTCTCTGTATTGGGCTCCCGCCAATACTTACTTTGTTTATTTAGTATTTAGGTACTGCGTTGATCGATGCATTGACTGACATTCGGCCGGTGCACACTGCATACAACGGCTAATGGACGCTGATTACACACTTGTATCGTTTGTAGTGCGTGAAACGTGACTATTGGGCTGTAAATGAGGCTTGGTGCACGCACACTCAGCTGAAATTGTGCGAGACTTTTCTGTGGTCGGTGAGGTGAAGTCACCGTTATGTATTCACCTCCGCACAAGACTCGACTGGGACCGAAGTCTGCTAAATGAAAATAGTTTCAGTTGTGTGTCGATGGTATGTTAGTTGGGTGGTTGTAGTAGTTTCGGTTTTGAGTGTAAAACATCACAGTGGCAATGGAATGACAGTTCAGTTTCGGTAGCATTACAATGTCGAAAAGTAGCGATGATTTTATTTTTGCCTATACGAGAGACAGCTCTCTGATTCCATTCAGACCATGAAACTAAACAACTTTCCGTTATAAAAATTTCGACAAATGGTCGTAGCACACCGCTGTGTTGTGGTTTTAAGTTCATACCATCAGCACGGCAGTACAGATGCCAAGGGCCCTACCACAAAAAAGTTAGACCAGTGTCGAACGCGTGTTTAAAATAAAACTTCATACAAAAAAAACGCTAGACACGCGTTCTACGCTGGTCTAACTTTTTTGTGGTAAGGCCCCAAAGGTCTCAGGTTCAAATCCTGCCTACGGTGGAAATTTTTGCAAGTTATTCAAAAGTTCCATACCAACTTCCAAGTTCCAGACCTGTATGTATGAAAGCAGCCTAAAGCCCTTTGCACATTAACTGCAAACGCATCTGACAAATGAAGGACGCACCGTAAAGCAAACGTTTTAAGATGTGGATGTGTTCAAAAGTTGCATTTGCGGTTAATTTGCGGTTGACACTGACAGCTTAACCGTTTTCTCCACTAACTGGGGCGTGTTTGCTTGAGAGCTTCAGTTATTGTTCGAGCTTTTGTTTAAGTTGTTAGTACTGCCGTGTGGAGCCGGCTTAGAACGGCATCACCCCAAAGCAAACGCCCTGGACTGTCCCGTTGGCGTAGTGGATAGTACACCTGCCTTCTACGCCCCGGGGGTCGTGGGTTCGATTTCCATCGACACAAATATTTGTAAAGTCAATTTTCAAATATTTGTGTTTAGTCTGGGTGTTTTGTATGTATAATATGTATTTATTTACAAAAAAATGTATAAAAGTATTATATCAGTTGTCTAGTTCCCATAGTACAAGCTTTGCTTAGTTTGGGGCTAGATGGCGCTGTGTGCTTCGTCCAAGGATATTTATTTATTAAACGTTTTAAGATGTGTCCAGAAGTTGCATTTGCGGTTCATTTGCGGTTGACACTGACAGCTTAACCGCGTTCTCCACTGACTGGGGCGTGTTTGCTTGCGAGCTTAGTTATTGTTCGAGCTTTTGTTTAAGTTGTTAGTACTGCCTTGCGGAGCCGGCTTAGAATGGCATCACCCCGTATCTTTCCCGTGGGTTTCGTAAGAAGTGACTAAGGTATTTGAGAGTTGATGTGTATTGCAATTTTAGGCGACAGGCTGCCATTGCCTGTCACACTGATACACACTCTTCTGAATGACTCTCAAACTTTTGTCAAATGTGGTTATATTTTCCGTTTTTTACAGCCGTTTGCTCTCTGCCTGTCCCGCAAGGGGTATAGGCGTGATATACTTATTGTATGTATGTATGTTAAAATTTAGGCGGGGATCATCCATCAGGTGAAGTCCGCTGTAGAGTTTTTTCGTCGCATGCGTTAGAAAAGTGCGATTTATCCCATACAAATACCGCGTAGCATGCGTTAGTTGTGGTTATACGGCGCAGCAACGGACGTCCAAACTATCCCTGGTTTAAGTTATCCATTTAGTAAATGGATCCGATAATTTTGTTAACTGCTTTCCATTACAATGACGACTAAGTAGGTATAAATAATTGATCTCGCCCTCAGCCAATAAACACTTAAAGAAACCGCACTGTAAATCTACTGAATAGTACTGAAAAGCCCGACTAAGATTTCCATTATAAACCACAAAGTACTGTGCCCTTTGTCTCTAATATCGTCCCTTGCAAACGGAGATGGATGTTGCTACTCGATTCTAGTCGCGGCCGGGTGGGTCCCACTATTTCCAATTTTAATCCCATTATTTCTATCGTGACTACAATATCGTCCCTTGTAAACGAAGAAGGATGTTGGTACTCGATTCTAGTCACGGCCGGGTGGGTCCCACTATTTCCAATTTTAATCCCATTATTTCTATCGTTACTACAATATCATCCCTTGCAAACGGAGATGGATGTTGCTACTCGATTTTAGTCGTGGCCGGGTGAGTCCCACTATTCCCAATTCTTAATCCCATTATTTCTATCGTGACTACAATATTGTCCCTTGCAAACGGAGATGGATGTTGCTACTCGATTCTAGTCGTGGCCGGGTGGGTCCCACTATTCCCAATTTTAATTCCATTATTTCTATTCCGACTACAATATCGCCCCTTGCAAACGGAGATGGATGTTGGTACTCGATTTTAGTTGCGGCCGAGTGGGTCCCACTATATCAAATTTTAATCCCATTATTTCTATTGCGACTACAATATCGTCCCTTGCAAACGGAGATGGATGTTGGTACTCGATTCTAGTCGCGGCCGGGTGGGTCCCACTATTTCCAATTTTAGTCCCATTATTTCTATCGTGACTACAATATCGTCCCTTGCAAACGGAGATGGATGTTGGTACTCGATTCTAGTCGCGGCCGGGTGGGTCCCACTATTTCCAATGTTAATCCCATTATTTCTAATGCAGCTACAATATCGTCCCTTGCAAACGGAAACAGAAGTGGATTCTTGATTCTAGTCACAGCCGGGTGGATCCCACTATTTCATTGAAATACAAATAACTTGGACAAGCGATATTTTTAATTTATATCCAATTATTAATTTTTCGTCTCTAATATCGTCCCTTGCAAACGGAGATGGATGTTGTTACTCGATTTTAGTCGCGGCCGCGTGGGTCCCACTATTTCCAATTTTAATCCCATTATTTCTATTGCGGCTACAATATCGTCCTTTGCAAACTTAGAGGTGGATGCTCGCTCGATTCTCCTCGCTATTGGGTAGATCCTACTATTTCCGTGGGACAAGTGTTTTGCAATGTTTATCCTGTTATTTCTATTGCGGCTAAAAGAACGCTACCTGGACGATTGCGATCCGTTGTGCTCTTTTCAATTATACTTTTTATAAAATCTGATTCGTCACACTTCTCTTTTTTAGTTTAACAAAATATGGGTTGAAATATGAAGAAAAAAATTTGGACTTCCCATAGTAAATCAATCAGCTGATCTTCAATTTTGTATTTGCAGTGAGATTCAAATTTTTTTTCATACTTCGACCCATATTCCATAGGGAAAGTTGTTCAGTTTCATGAGTACCTTGACCTTCGCCCTTTCTGTTACTGCCTGTATATGTAATCATTAAACAGTGACTTTTTTTGTTGACGCGTTCGCGCCGCAGCCGTCAGCAAAAGAAATATCAGGAGAACCTGTCCCAGTATTTCTATCCCTAGAAAACCATAATAGAAATAGTGGGATCCACCAAACGCGGTCGCGAGTGACGCCGGATTACATTTTGTTTCTCTGAAAAATGGACGGCATAGGGAAAAAGTTTACGGCTCCAACAAATGTGGCTATTAGCGGCCTTGGAGGGCCACTGGAGGCATGGCGATTTCCTGGTGTAAGTTTTTGATTCAAACAGGAGTAACTTAGGTGATATTACTACTGAGAACTTAGTTAGGATATTATGTTTGTACATTTAGGCAGGGAACCTATGATGATGAATGATGACGATGAACCTTATCTAGTGCTGGACATGAGCCTACTTTTGGGTATTGCCAAAATTACCGTGCTTTGCAGGCGGATTGGCAAGCACAATGCAAGATGTTTCATTTACAGGGAACACTGCTGCCCATTCCATTATAAAAAATAATTTTGTACCTCCTATAGTTAATCAATCAGCTGATCGGCGATTTTGTATGGGAGGCCTGATATTTGTTTTCACATTTCGATCCATGTTCCATTGGAAAGTTGTTCAGTTAAATGCGTACCTTGACCTCCTTTCTTTCGGCTTCTAATACCCTTTTTGTTTCTCAGTTTGAAAATAAATTTCATATTCTCTGTACTAATGCATACCTACGGTGTATGGATGCAATACGGTGTAGCTGAGCCATATTGCTTTGCATTTCTCCGATAGATATTACAATAGTCTCAGCTAAATGCGAATCGTTTTGAGATTTGACGACTGTTTCAAAATTCTTCCCGGAATTCAGGTGCATTTTCATGAGCTTATATATGTCGCAGGAATCTAGCGAAATCCGGTAATTCGCGAAATCCCTAGGCCCTTCGCGAAGAGCCGGATAATAGCGAAATGCATGATTCGTAGCCGAATCCGCTACGCACTTGCTACGAAAGGTTCCATATGCAGCAAAGGTTCCATATTATGCTGATCAGGTGGTTCAGCCTGCAATTGCCTACTCATTCATGTCAGCGGCATGTCACTTAAAATTTCAATACACATCAAATTTTAATCCCTTAGTCGCATGATTTTCACGAGCTTATAGTTAGGGAAATACCTACCTACTTATGCCTTGTGATGGTGGCTTTAAATAACATCACCCCGTTTTATATTCTTTATACCCGTAGGTGTCGTAAAAAACGTAAAGGGAATGAGCAGCAGCGTTCCCTGTGAGTACGACACCTTGCACTGTGCACTGTGCAGCATTTCGCGGGATGAGATTTTATTACAATTTTACGTAGGTACAATTACCCACCAAAAGGGGGATGCGTATGCCCAACAGTGGGCTGTTGTGGAGGCTGTTCATTTTGATGTCAAGTAATAATTAATAGTATCAGGGGCGTTACTTTGCGGAAATCCATCTTGATGTGTGATAGAAATATGTTAAGCTTCCCGCAAAGCAAGCCACACGTATGTTTTAGCAAAGTGCATCGCTTATCCATTTGCATTAAGTTGCGGTAGTAGCAGGCAGCAGCATAGGTAACTTGGCCATCATAAGTGTGGAAGAAACTAAATATTTCTATCACTTTCATTTTTATGTTAAATTGAAAACCTTTACGATGCCACAGGCACTCAATTAAATATAAACCACTCCTTTTTATGAACGTAAAATTTTTCTGCTTGTGCTACTTAAGTATATTTTTTAATGTTTCCGTTTAATTAAATGAGTGGTTCTTAAAGTGGTTGGCGTGAGAAATTGAGTGCAAATAAAGCTTTAACTGAACATTGCTTTTTGCACGAGCGGGCCAAACAGGGAAAAGGAAATTTTCTTATTTACTTGGTAAATAATATTTCATGATGTCCTAGGTAACATCAAGTTCTACGTACTCAAAAGTAGATGTTCTTAGGCGGGGCCAACACGTAAAGTACTTTTTTAGGGCAGAGCAAATGCATACTAATTCTCCATACCTGGTATAAACAAACTTTACAAAAACCACGACACAAAAACTTGCGCTGTGTTGCCTATTTTGTGCTTCAACAACTAGTATACCTCGGGGAACTCGAGCAACTAGTATACCTGCATCTGACAAACGCATGCGTTAGCGCTACAATAAACGCAGCAACTTAGGTAACGTGTGGACCTTGTTGGAGGTTGCATGTATTAGCGCTGGCTGACTACCATAGCAAACCTAATCTGTCGCATGTAAATGAGACGTTGTCACTTTATCAACAAGAGAATAAAATGGTGTGCTACTTACAATCCACTGTGTTTATATAACTCCAAGTATCTATTTAATCAATAGGTTATGTGCTTTATTACGTGAAAAGTAGCATAAAAAACCCGATACCATTTTTCTATATCTATATTTTATTTTGTGAGTGTATTTTAATGTTTTAGTGTAAAATGTCAGATGACAATTCTCCAAGCGTCTGCGGTATCAAGAAACTCAAAGGGTCGAGCGATTATGCGATATGGAAATTCGCAACCCGAAACTACCTTGAATCTAAAGATTGGTATAAGGCAGTTGAGTATGAAGGTACGGAACTTCCGGCTACCTTAAAAGATACCGACAGAAAAGCAAGGACTACACTATGCCTCCTCATCGAGCCAGAATGCTATGCCCATGTCTTCAACGCGACAACCGCAAAACAAGTATGGCAAAGTTTAAAAACTGCATATGAAGATAAAGGATGGATGGGGGAGGCGCATTGCACTACAAAGAGAACTATGGGACTGCAGACTAGTAAACTTCCCAAGTATGGAAAAGTATATTACTAAAGTGATCTTCCTCACTCAGCAGTTATCAGATATAGACGCGAAAGTTGATGATGATTGGATTATATCCATCCCATAGATCCATCCTACTCAGTGGGCTAACAGAGGTATACAATCCGCTAATCATGGCTGTTGACAACAGCGGAACGAAGGTAAGCCTAGAGCAAATAAAAACTAAATTGCTACAAGAAGGTAACCGGCAAGCTACGTCGAACGACGATAAAGAGCTCGCAGCGTTTAAAGCTAGCAAGGTTTACAAAAACAAGCCTAACAGTGCTAAGCCAGATCGAAAGTCGAAATGCTATAAGTGCCACAAGTGGCACAAGCCGTCGAAAGAATGTACAAAGAGCACCAAGCACGTCGCAGGAGCCGCAGGAGTGTGCTCCGTCTGCATGTGTTCCAAGGAAACTGCCGATCCTGACAGTTGGTATTTGGACAGTGGCTGCTCTAACCACATGACTAAAGATTCCGAAAAGTTAAACGACTACAAGATTGAAAAGCGCAAAATAAATATAAAAGTAGCAAACGGCTCGCTAATTCCAGTAAAAGGCACAGGTAATGCCGCGCCAAAAGTAAGTTTTGACGAGACTTTTTCAAAACTTTCATTGCCTAACGTGTTACATGCTCCAGATTTGTCCATGAACTTAATTTCTATAAGCAATCTTCTAAAGCAAGAATATTCAGTACATTTTCACAGAAAAGGTTCTTATATAGAAAACGGTGATGACCAAAAAGTTGCGAACCTGAAAGAAATAGACGGAATTTTCGAACTCGTTGAAAATGACAACTGCATCGCCCACCTGACACTGTCAAATGAACTGACAAATTTATGGCACCGAAGATTGGCACATTTAGGACAAAATTACATAAACATGTTGACAAAAATGGTTACTGGAATAAAAATCAACAAAACTGATAAAACCGAGCCATGCGTGCCTTGCATACAGGGTAAAACGTCGAGATCTCCATTCAAAAACAGTGGAACTAGAGCTACAGAAGCATTACAAATTGTTCATAGTGATTTGTGTGGCCCGATGGAGGAACCATCATTTGCTGGCTCAAAATATATGCTTCTTTTCATCGACGACTACACGCGCAAAACGCACGTATACTTTTACAAAATAAAAGTCAAACCCTCGACAAATTTCGAGAGTACAAAGCAGAAGTTGAGAATCAGACTGGTAAGTCAATAAAAATCTTCAGGTCTGACAACGGCAAAGAGTTTTGCAATCGACAATTCGATAATATTCTCAAATCGGCTGGTATACAACACCAGAAAACAGTGCCCTACACACCAGAGCAGAATGGCGTAGTTGAGAGGGCGAATAGAACGATTATTGAGAAAGCAAGAACCCTACTTTGTGAAGCAAATCTAAGCAAGAAGTTCTGGGCTGAGGCGGTACTTACCGTGGTTTATTTGAAAAATCGTAGCCCAACAAAAGCAGTCGCTAACAAAGTACCGGAGGAACTTTGGTCTGGTAAGAAAGTGGACTTGAGTCACTTAAGAATATTCGGCTGCCAAGCCTATGGGCTTTTACCAAAACAGAAGCGCCAAAAGCTTGACATGAAAACCGAAGCGCTCATCTTCATTAGCTATTGTGAAACCACAAAAGGCTACAGACTAATGGACCCTAAAACAGGCAAAGTTACACTTTACAGAGGCGTCAAGTTTTTAGAGAATGTTTTTCCTGGTGACGGTACGCAAGTGACGAAGAACACAGTCGTTCCTGTTGATTTCGAGGAGGAACGAATAGAACCTGTGAATTTAAATGAACCTTGCGACTCTTCACAAAACAATACAGAAATCGAAGAAGCGGGGACATCAAACATGAATCCCCAAGCAACACAACAGGAAGTACTCACTGAAACGAGTAACGTGGAACCTCAAACTGACTCTGAGGCACCGCAACGGAGATATAACCTTCGAGAGCGTAAACCTGTTGACTACTCACGAACCTGCACCATTGCTAATGCCATTGCAGAAATTGACGGCGATCCAATGACGGTTGAAGAAGCACTAGGTAGACCTGACAGTGCACTATGGCAAAAGGCTATGGAAGCTGAACTACAATCGCTAAAGGAAAATAAAACGTGGTCACTAGTGGACTTACCACGTGACAAGAAGCCGATACAATGCAAATGGGTATTTAAAATAAAAAGAGACAGTGATGGTAAAGTATCAAAATATAAGGCTAGACTCGTAGCTAAAGGCTTTACACAGGTGCGTGGTGTAGACTATAATGAGACATACTCACCTGTAGTTAGGAGCTCGACTCTGCGGCTATTATTCTCACTAGCTGCTGAATACGATTGGCTCATTGACCAGTGGGACGTGACTACCGCTTTCTTATACGGTAAGCTGAAGGAAGACATTTACATGCATCAGCCTAAGGGAGCAATCGTCAAGGGTCAAGAGACCAAGGTATGTAAACTGCAGAGATCGTTGTATGAACTCAAGCAAGCGTCCAATGCTTGGTTCCATGAGCTAGACAGGGAGATGCTCAATTTAGGTTTCGCGCAGTCTAAGATAGAACCGTGCCTATACCAGAAGGTGCTGAGCGATGGCAACAGAATAGTTGTAGTAATATATGTAGATGACATTTTTGTATTCTGTGGCAAAAATAACGTGAACGAGAAGCAAAACTAAAAACTGGATTATTGCAAAAGTTCAAAGTGAAAGATTTAGGTCCAGCTAGGCACGTACTAGGCATGCGACTTAGGCGAGATGATAAAACCATCTACCTTGACCAAAAACAATATGTTCACAATATTCTGAAAGAATTCGGTATGACGGACTGCAAACCAGTCGTCACCCCCATGGAAGTAGGTCTCAAATTAGACAAAGCTTCAGAATCCGGTTGTAGGTTGCCATATCAAAACCTAGTAGGATGTTTGAACTACTTAGCTCAAAACAGTAGACCAGACATCGCGCACGCAGTTAGCTTTTTATCTCAATTCAACTCGTGCTTTGATGAGACGCATTACAATTGTGCAAAGCGTGTACTTAGGTATTTGAAAGGCACTTCCGACTATGCACTCACTTTCCAAAAATCACGTAACTTAGAACTACATGGCTACGTGGACGCGGATTATGGTGGGTCATTCGATCGAAAATCTTTCACGGGCTTAATTTTCAAATTAGGCGAAAATTTAATTACATGGGAAAGTCGTAAGCAGAGATGCGTGACTTTATCCTCGACTGAGGCTGAATACTTAGGTCTTAGTATTGCATCGAAAGAAGCTATTTATTTAAAAAGCTTGCTACAGAGTTTGATTAACGATAGCTATAACAAACCGGTAGCAATCTACAACGACAACCAGTCGTCACATACAATAGCTAAAAACAAAATGAATAGCAATAGGACTAAACACATTGACATTAGATATCATTTTGTCCGCGAGGCGATTCAAAACGAAGCTGTAGAGCTTAGGTACTTGCCTTCGCAAGAAATGTGTGCGGACATGCTAACTAAAGCCTTATCAGGTCCTAAACTAAAACTACTCTTAAAGAAATTACCCATTAAGAGGGCGATATTTGAGGAGAAAGGATAAATAGGCTAACGTAAACTAAACTGTGTTAGTTATTATTATTTATGTTGTGTTTTGTAATGACTAATTTCTTTTGTTTTCGTTTTGTTTCATGCTGTTACTGTATAATGACAAATGGTCATTCACGATCTACACTGTAGTTGTACGTAGGCTCATAAAGCTACATACTTAAACTATTAGGGTGTATGCACACTGAATATTGTAAAGGTGCATGCACATGAGTTTTAAGATGTGTACACATGCCACAGATTAAGGGGGCGTGTTGGAGGTTGCATGTATTAGCGCTGGCTGACTACCATAGCAAACCTAATCTGTCGCATGTAAATGAGACGTTGTCACTTTATCAACAAGAGAATAAAATGGTGTGCTACTTATAATCCACTGTGTTTATATAACTCCAAGTATCTATTTAATCAATAGACCTCGCCTGCTTATACCACACACGCATAGGATACAAATATCTGAGGTATTCTTGTATGCTTCCTCGGTTGTGTTAGCAACTAGTTTTAAGTAAGGCTAGCAAGAACAACTATTTTACCGACTACCATAACAGCCACAACAGTCCACTGCTGGACATGGGCCTCCCCCTATCGGAGGGTATTGCTAAACTTACCACGCTTGGCAGGCGGATTGGCGAACGCAAGCAAGGCGGCAACAGTCCCTGACTCTTTCTCTCAGAATGTTTACCTAAGCTTTTATTTATCAGTTATCACTTTATCAAATCAGCCTTGAGCAGTCCACTACAGGACGTATCTATTTATGCTGGTCCAAGGTATTACATTTTTTTTTTTGAAAACTTGCAAAAAAATTCTATTACACTTATTAAAAAAAAAAATTGTATGAAACCCTCTCTGACTGCTGCCCAATTTGACTCTTTCCCTATTTAAGTTGCTACTTTGAAATGGACTTTTCTTTCATAACCATTTAAATAATTTGTACTGCTGATGGTACAGCAAAAAACTTTCGAAATCTTAGTTGCACAGTCGCAGTTGGTTCGTTCTGCCCGCCAAAGCTTAGACCATGTTTCGGTCTAGCCAGGCAGCAGGCTTTCTTAGACTGTATCGGTACGGTAGCGATGGTTCCGCTAGTTTAGAACTTTTGATCTTTGAATTAATTTACTGGGCATTTACCTACCTATTTTTTGTAAAAACAATTAAGGATTAAAGTAGAACAAACAACTTTATCGCTTCACCGAGAAACATCGAAAGTTAACTGCAACTAAAAACAAAATTCAACAAAAAAGTTTTACTAACCAACCAAACAACTCCAAACAAAACCAACTCTGATACCAGGGTTTATTATTGTCAATTTCCCCAAGAAACAGTGCAAAAAATGAAAAATATTTGAACTTCGCATACAAATGTAAGTACCAGCGGAGCAAGTCAATTTTATCTAGAAATTGTTCCTTATCTATCACCAGCACGTCCTGCATTTTAGCTATCGGTCACTAGTTTTTCCCCCTGTAGGTATCCACATACATACCTAGAGGTACATTATTTATTCCTGAAATTAATTTATCATTTAGGGCTTCATTTAATATTAGTTCTCATTTATTTACTCATTCATTCGAATCAACATTTGCTCGCGCCCACCGGGAAACACTCAGCCATAAAATTATATTGGACTAACAGACTTATTTACCTATCCTACTTTTATTAAATAAACCATGAATAACAAATTGTTTGAATATGACATAAGATAATTATGACAACAAAGATTTTCTACAGAGCCCACAACAGGGCCAAATATTGTACAGGGTAAAAATTACTCATCAAACTGAACTTCTTTCCCCATGCGACCTATATCTAAATATTAAAAAAAACGGCCAAGAGCGTGTCAAACACGCCCACAAGTAGGATTTCGTAGTCAACGTTTAAATATTATCATCAGGTTTTTCAGCGTTACAAAGTTAATTTTGTTGCTGGTTTGCTTGTAGCTGATGGTTACCAACCGCAAAACGAAAAACTTTCATATAGGTATTTTTAAAAACTTCAGTGGTACAGTATGCGATATATTTTTCATGGTAACTTCGGATTGAGAACTATTACCTACTCCACATTTTTTTGTTTTAATACTTACTTTAAAAGTTACAGTTGGAACAAACTATGGCTCAAAAATACCCCTTTTAAAAGCAAATATCTCGAGACAGAAACATTTTAGCGACTTTGATTCAAAAGAACTTTCATACAAAATATCCAGGCTTAGGTGCTAGCGGGTAGTTAGCGTCAAAAAAGAGCTACTACTTTGCAAATTGAGATAGAAAGCTGAAATTCGGCATGACGGTACTTCTTGAGCTTCTGATCAATACTGGAGGTGGCGCCAAGCGGACACCCTAAACTTTCGCTTAAAGTTTCTTAGCATCGGGATCTCTAGGTACTTATCTATTATAGCACAGCAGCTGATTGTCGCAATATCGACCAAGACAGAGTACAATTCCCTCGATTGGGGCTTGATTGCTCAGTTCCTGTTATCTGAGTGTATAATTATCGGATTAATCAATTGGTTGACGCTTCAACACTAATTACAGGAAAGCTGCGGGAAGGGGATTAATTTCAGTCTAGGAGATGTTTCAGAGGAAGCTAGGGACGATCAAAATGAAGCCTTGAAAACTCGTCGCTGTTGGCTTAGACATAGTAAATTTAGTGGACTAAAATGCAAGAAAAGAACCTTTGAACCATGTTAGTTACCTTAATAATTACTTGTACTACCTGTTTCAGTAAGTGGGCGGGCGAAAGTTTGAATGCCTGGAATATGTAAGTGTGCCAGTGAGAAAGCATGGCATTCAGCCGCCATTAACAATCCCTGTACTCTCCTCCTCCTATGAAGTGCCCTCCTCTCTTTCAGCTTAAAGCTGACCAAGGGCAGCAGCATTCCCTGTGAATACCAAACCTTGCAGTGCCATTGCACTCAAAAATCTGCTTGACAAACGTGGTAAGAAGGTTTGAAGAAACATGTCCAGCAACGGACTGTTCAAGTTAATTCTCGTGATTCGCATAAGATTCCCTCTGAACTTCTTTCACTTTTTTCTTTCTTTTCAGACTTAAGCTGAAAAAGTTTGTTCTACGGCTTAGAGCTATTAACTTAGTAGCTTTAGTCCATTATGGAACTCACAAAAGCCTGTGTTTTCTCGTGTTTGTCTGCAATGCAAGGTAAGGTATTAACCGTAATTCACATGCACCGAATGATGTTTCGTTTTTTGGCAGCCGCCGTACAAATGACAACCTAAGACAGCCGCAAATTGATGCTTCGTATGTGGTGGGTAAAATGCCCTATGATATTCGGGTCTTACGTGAACTTTCGTAGGGAACAAATTTTTCGAAAAACCGAAACCGACAAAACACCGGAAAATCATGAAATTCATAACAGATGAAGTACATAATGTAGGTAATAGGAAATGGTTCCATTAATTTGGGAATTGTGAAACTTCATATTGTCTCAGTCGCTTAAACTTTATTCAGGCGGAGAAAGCTGGAAACGTTTTCACTCTGAATGTTTAATGTGTTGGTAGTTGATTAAGACTACATTACGACAAGCAACACTTGTCACCTATAGTCTAGTAACTAACGTCAATAGCTGGTTATAACTATTCGGATTGACCCATGATAGCTTGTTTTTTATAGGGAAGGCTTGTATGGGAACGTATATTTTTTTGCGTAGAGCAAAGCCCTATAGGTACGGGTATTCTATACATTTACCTGAGCCAAAAACGCCCGGTAGCCGGATTCAACACCGTGCAGGAGGGGAGGGGTTAAAGTACAGTCCTCCCGGCGCTCAGAAAAAAAAATCTGTTGGATTATTTTGGACCTTTGAGACAAGTTTGGTGTCATTTTCAGGTAACTAGATGATGCCCAATTCATTCCCCATACCAGTTTTTTAGGGTTCCGTAGCAAAATAAGTCGCAATACTTAAAATAATAAATTTTTAGTAGTTACAAAATGTAATCAAACCAGCATATTTTCATATTTTTGTATGCAACTTGCTTTATAAAAAATACTGTCTGAAAGCCCATTTAATGCAGATTATTTGAACATCAACATTATTTATATTTTCAATTATTTCCTGCGTTAAAAAAAATAATCCTACACGTACCTAACTGATTCCTGCGGGCGGGGCGCAGGCTTCGCTCGGTTTTCTGTTGGGAAATAGTATAAGATTTTGAAGTAAATCAACACTATTTAGTATGAATGGTTAAATCAGGTCCACTTGAGTCGAAATCGACTGATAGGAAGCTTCAAATCTGCGACAGGTAGGAGTAGGAGGGTTTCAAAGTACCGACGCCTCGGCGCTCAGAAATAAAAATGTGCTGGTATCGTTTTAACCTTTGAGACAAGTTTGGTATCGTTTTCAGGTTACTAGATGACGTCCAATTAATTCCCCATACTTACCAGATTTGTAGGGTTCAGTAAAAAAATATGACGCAATACTAAAAATAATACTTTAGTAATATACAAAGCAAAGAAACCCTCATACTTTCATACGTTTGTATCAATCTTACTTAGATAAAATTTATTAAATACACTGTCTGACAGCACACATAATGTTATTATTATTATTATTATTATTATTATTACTAGCCTGTGTCGTCCCACTGCAGGGCAAAGGCCTCCCTTCCCTTCTTCCATTCTTCCCTGTTTTGGGCCGCCTCCATCCAATTTCGGTTTTGCGCGTGTATTTCATCTTTCCATCTCTTTCGAGGTCTACCGCGCGCCCGTTTTGCGTTAGGAGGGACCCAAATAGTGCAAGTTTTGCCCACAGTTCATCCGGCATCCTGGCGACGTGACCAGCCCAATCCCATTTTAAGGATGCAGCCTTTTGACCTACATCTACAATTTTTGTACGGGACCGCAGCGTTGTGTTCCTTACTCGGTCTAGGAGTCTGACCCCGAGTATGCTGCGCTCCATATTTCGTTGACAGACCTTGAGTTTGGACTTCTGAATGTCAGTCAAAGACCAAGTTTGAGCTCCATAGGTAAGGATGGGAAGAATGCACATGTCCATGAGCTTACGCTTAAGTGTCAGTGGAAGGGTTCCCTTCATAAGCTCTCTCATGGACCAATAGCTCTTCCAGGCATTTTCGATCCGTCTTTCGACTTCTTTATCCGGTCTGGCCTGGAAAGAGACTATTTGGCCCAAGTAGATATACTCATTGACATATGCAATTCTTTCTCCCTCCATCCACTTCTATGCTGTGCTCAATACCGTTTGTCATCAGCTTGGTCTTCGACATATTCATTTTCAGTCCAACCTCAAGGCTTGCCCTGCTTAAGTCTTGAAGCATTTCTTGGAGGTCAGAGGCTGTGGGGGAAAACAAGACTATGTTATCCGCGAAGCGAAGGTTTGTAAGCTTCGTCTCGCCAACGACAATGCCCTTGCCTTCCCATTGCGGGTTGAACTTCTGAAATACTTCCTCTAACGTGGATGTAAAGAGTTTCGGGTAACGGATCGCCCTGTTTCACGCCTCTTTTATAGGAAATGGTGGTCCGGAATTTTGTAATTTAACTGAAGCTGTGCTATTGTTGTAAATATTTCTAATTAAACTTATGTATGTTGGGTGGGTATTTTGATTTTGTAAAGCTTTAAACATGGAATCATGGGTTACACTATCGAAAGCTTTAGAGTAATCCACGAATGCCAGATACAGCGGTAACTGGAGTTCGTGGTGTTTTTCAATCATCTGGTTGAGGGCGTGAAGGTGGTCTGTTGTGGACAGACCAGGATGGAAACCGGCTTGCTCCGGTGGTTGGGCTAAGTCAAGTAGGCCAGATATTCTACGTTCTATGACTTTTATGAATGCCTTGTTAAGGTGAGAAACAAGGCTGATTGGCCTGTAATTAGAAATATCTGACCTATCACCCATTTTGTGCAGAAGAATTATCTCAGAATGGCACATCCCTTCTGGAATCTGTCCGGTTTGTAACATCGAATTGAATAAATTTGTGATCGGGGGGAGAAGTACCGGTTCGCCGATTTTTAAGGTTTCGGTGGAGATGCCATCTGGACGGGGACTTTTATTATATTTCATCTTTC
This sequence comes from Phthorimaea operculella, assembly GCA_024500475.1. Taxonomy (NCBI): domain Eukaryota; kingdom Metazoa; phylum Arthropoda; class Insecta; order Lepidoptera; family Gelechiidae; genus Phthorimaea; species Phthorimaea operculella. The sequence continues at coordinate 281,153 of JANFCV010000195.1, forward strand.
GGAGTGCACAGTGGACCTCGTGTTCTGTAATGGGAGGAATCTCTTCAGGACAATTGTGTGGTGCAGTTATTGATTGTGTTTCTGCAGTGGGTGTAGAATATAATTCTTTATAAAATTCGGTACTAATATGCTCTATTTTCCTTCTGTCCCTATGTTTCACTCCATCTTTGTCCTTTAAAGCGGTGATCCAGGATTTACCCTTTGAAATGCCTTTTCTAACTATCTTGAGAGACTTGTTTGTTTCTAATGCCACTTGAATTAGTTTGGTATTGTGTAGATTCTCTTCTAAGTCGTTTCTTCATTACTGAAGGTCGTGTCTGCATCGATTCCCTTCTTTCAGGTTCTTTATAATATTCCTCCATGTGTCTCTGTCTTCGGCATGTTTTAAGGCTGTGTTGATAGACAGGCCCGTAAGATTCTTTATTTGATCTGACCAGCGTGTAGATTCTAAAAATACATAATGTAGATTCTAAAAAATTACAGGACATATAAATTTGACAATCATTGTAGAATGAAACATTGAAAGTTACAACAACTGTCAGCAGTGCTGCGTGGGCACTCACTATTTTGTAGTACGAGCTACTTTTTGTACAATGGTCGATACTACCTACAGATTGATGGAGTGGTTTAATTACTGTAATTTTTTAGAATCTACATTATGTGTGCTGTCAGACAGTGTATTTAATAAATTTTATCTAAGTAAGATTGATACAAACGTATGAAAGTATGAGGGTTTCTTTGTTTTGTATATTACTAAAGTATAATATTTTTAGTATTGCGTCATATTTTTTTACTGAACCCTACAAATCTGGTAAGTATGGGGAATTAATTGGACGTCATCTAGTAACCTGAAAACGATACCAAACTTGTCTCAAAGGTTAAACGATACCAGCACATTTTTATTTCTGAGCGCCCAGGCGTCGGTACTTTGAAACCCTCCTACTCCTACCTGTCGCAGATTTGAAGCTTCCTATCAGTCGATTTCGACTCAAGTGGACCTGATTTAACCATTCATACTAAATAGTGTTGATTTACTTCAAAATCGTATACTATTTCCTAACAGAAAACCGAGCGAAGCCTGCGCCCCGCCCGCAGGAATCAGTTAGGTACGTGTAGGATTATTTTTTTTAACGCAGGAAATAATTGAAAATATAAATAATGTTAATGTTCAAATAATCTGCATTAAATGGGCTTTCAGACAGTATTTTTTATAAAGCAAGTTGCATACAAAAATATGAAAATATGCTGGTTTGATTACATTTTGTAACTACAAAAAATTTATTATTTTAAGTATTGCGACGTATTTTGCTACGGAACCCTAAAAAACTGGCATGGGGAATGAATCGGGCATCATCTAGTTACCTGAAAATGACACCAAACTTGTCTCAAAGGTCCAAAATAATCCAACAGATTTTTTTTTCTGAGCGCCGGGAGGACTGTACTTTAACCTCCCCTCTCCCCCTCCCTGCACGGTGTTGAATCCGGCTACCGGGCGTTTTTGGCTCAGGTAGATGTATAGAATACCCGTACCTATAGGGCTTTGCTCTACGCAAAAAAAAGTACCTTTTCCCGTTAAAAAACAAGCTATGAAGCTGAAAATCGGCATGTAGGTACTTCTTGACCTCCTGGTCAAAATTAGACATGGAGCCCAGCGGCCCCCCCTCCCCCCCACTTTTCGGGATTTTGGGCCCCTTGGGGGGCCTAAAGGGTAATTTTGAAGGCACAATAAGCTTTAAGTGAGATTTTACGAACGATACGAAATAAAAACTACCCTCCAAGTCAATTACTTCAAGAGTTACACCTTGTAAAGGAGGGGGTGGTAAAAGGTTAAGGGGGGGTGGAGCCCGCTGGGCTCCATGTCTCATTTTGATCAGGAGGTCAAGAAGTACCTACATGCTGATTTTCAGCTTCATGGGTCAATCCGAATAGCTGTGACGTTAGTTACTAGACTACTAAGCTTGTCACCATAACACACTCCAGTCTGACATTTCTTGGACCAGCAACAATTTTGGAGTCGGTGCCAAATGTCGTTGATTCTGCAAGACATATTCTATTTTGTCTCGTGTGGTCCCGGTTGGAATAGTATCATAGCATTCATAGCACAATTTCTACAATTTGTGGTACCTATTTTTCATTTAATTTGTGATACCATCGAACCGTTCAACAATCTTATGAACCCTGGTATCAGAGAATCTTCTTTCTTTTCGAGTGGGACACGGAGTCGTTCAACGACAACATTTCAGAGGTCCGAACTGTAACAAATCGCGCGCCAAATACTTTGATGTTATATTAATGTCTGTGACTAAGCTAAAGCATCAAACAGAATTTCCAGTCTTTCCTTTTTTTTATTATTTGGAAAAGAAATAAGAATCTGAGAAAAGTGAACGCTGGAATTAAAGCCTTGCATTCTTGGACAAATCAACTTGCATTGCATACTGAATGTAACAAATGAATTTTTGAGTCGTTTTCATCGTTCCCCCGGGAGTACGACACAAACCGCTTTGGTACTGTCACCAGCATGTCGATTTTACGAGTATTGGATAAACTTCTATTGGTTTTTCATACAAACATCAAGAAAATCTAATAAAGATTGATAGTAATTACTGTAGAGTGTCGTCTTTAAAGCTTTATTTGGACTATGTTTTACCTGAAAAGCTTGATTTCAGGAAAAAAGCCGCAGCATCTATCGTGCAATGCGCTCGCCTGTTAATTTGAGGTGATGCCTAAAGTACTTCGGTACAGTCATGGTTAAAGTCATAAAATGCAGCCCCGTCTTCGCATCGCGTCACACAGTAGGGCTGGCACGCTCTGATGATTGAAATGATTTACGAGAAATAATTGCGGTGCATGGCTTAAGAGCCATCTTAAATTAAGAAGAAAAAATAACCGTACCGTATAAAACTAAGGGTTTTATTTTTCCAAATAACTAACTTAACTAGAACCCATAATAAGTAAGCAAGGCAAACAAGAAACAAATAGTAGCCGCATATTTTTTTAAGGCAATTCCACTGTGACGGCCGCAAGCCCAGATTACCTACTGCCAGATTTCCGAGCGGGCTTTACATCGTGTATGTAATGTAGCTAGATTTATAAAGAACGCACGCAGATTTATATTCTTTCCCGAAATACAAAATTGCAGTAGAGTTGAAAAGTTATTTCAACATTTTTAGGGTTCCTTTTAAAACGTGAACCCTATCAGTAAGACTTCGCTATCTATCACTATAGTACCGTCATTCGAAGAGGCCATATTTGACAGCTATCTAAATCATGTTATTAGTAGACATAAGGTCTATTTTTCTTTGTTGACATGTTGCCTAGTATGGGTTTACATCGTGTATGTAATGTAGCTAGATTTATAAAAACGCACGCAGATTTATATTCTTTCCCGAAATACAAAATTGCAGTAGAGTTGAAACGTTATTTCAACATTTTTAGGGTTCCGTAACCATAGGGTAAAAACTGAAACGGGACGGGACCCTACTACTGAGACTTCACTTTCTGTCTGTCTGAATTTTCAGTGATTGCCATATTTCCGTTCAGTAGATATAGAGCACAAAAAATACATAGGTACCTACAAAAAATATAACGATTACGAGGGATTCCTATGGGAAAAAAGTGTTATTTGCTCGATTTTATCTGTAATGGTTCGGTGGACGGACGTATCTCCTGAACGGCAGACAGTTGAAATTTTCATAGGACATGCATTACTGTTGTCGCTATAACAACAAGAAAATACTAATAACATTATCAACTGGGGTAGGTAAGACATCTCTTCGAATACTGTTTGGGTGCAATCAGACCATGAAACTAAACAACTTCCCATTGGAAAATGTTGCAAGAGACGTAATAAATTATAGGGCCTCCCATACAAAATTACGATCAACTGACTGCATTTACTCTCTCTCTCTTTCTGTCTCCAGTTTTTTTTAATGTGAAGTTTGTCAGTATCATGATCTGAATCCAGGGTGAATCAATCAGTATTCGAAGACCTGTCCCTTACATACTCTATAAATTATATTATTTAGGGGGTCCCATGCAACACATGTTATTTTTTATGCGATTTGCCTACATAACGGTACGGAACCCTTCGTGCGCTAGTCTAACTCGCATTTTGTCTGATTTTTAATAAGATTCCTACTGTCCCGGCGCGCTGGCGGCAAAGCGAAGCTGGAGGTGTATAAAAGGAATTACAGAAAACGGCGCTAGATTTTATGCATCCCTACTGCAGGAGAATTTTAAAATCACAAATTGAATATCAACATGAAATTTGTAGGTAGGTAGATATAGTTTCTATCTACCTACTTTACTCGTTACGTCTTCTTGTCTTCTTCTTCAACAGCCACAACAGTCCACTGCTGGACATGGGCCTCCCCCGATTGAGGGGGTAACTGTCATACTCACCACAATTGGCGAGCGCAGTGCAAGGTGTTGCAAATATTTACAGGTAGATAAGTCTGTTTCCCACTTGCTGGAGACATCGCTTAGGCGCATTTTACGACACCTACAGGTAGAAAAGGGGTGATGCTATTCTAAGCTGACACTTACTACACGCCACTCTTTACGTAGCTAGGTAATTATCTGCGATGCTTAGGTAATAGGTATTTCGGTTTTGTATATTTTGCAAAATCCCAATCGCACTTTGCAGAGTTGCTACAACCGCTGAGTCAGCCGACAAAAGCTTGAACAATTAATAAATATCGAGATACCTAGCAAATAATCGTCTTTAAGCGATTTAAGGCGACAGCACAAATTAGGGAATTTGTTATACTTTGAGATTTGATTTTGATTTTGTTATACTTTGAGATTTTTGACAGTAGCAACCCAGGCTATGTAACAAGTGACAATTGCAAAAATCCTTAGGTTTGAGTGAACCTTCTGTAAGCTCTCTAATACTCTCTATGTTGTGGCAGCGACAGTTCCAGAGAGCGGCGCCGGTGGCAGCCCTGCGCCCGCCTCGTTTAATTACACATAAAATGTACAAACTGTCTGTTTACCCCGGGAACACACTTATCGAGCAATGAGCGACCGTTTTATTGACACATTCACTTGTGCGCTGTTACTCGACATTCAGTGCCCTTTTACACAAGCGATTTAATAAGTACGGCGATTTATCAAAGGCGCGTGATCGCGATGAGCACACGGCGCGGCGGCCGGCAAATATCAAATATCTTTATTCAACATGGCATTACAAAAATACCGCTTTTTGCTAGCAGCGATATCGGCTCGATACCGTAGTAGTAGCTTCTCTTGAGTCGACTTTATGAATGTAATAGACTGGAACTCGGTACCAAAGTACGCGCACGAGTTCTTTACCATCCTGAAGTATGCGCCTCTTTGTCGCACACGCCGAGATACTGATAAGTGCGATAAGGATGCGCATACTTCAGGATGATTGAACTAGCGCACGTACTGAATTAATGGTATCAACTACGAGTTAGCCGCATGCCTACTCGTTGCGTGCACGCACGCCGCGAGCTGTCACGTGGTTGCCCGGTCGTCGCGATCACAGTCCGCTGAGAAATCGTCGGAAGAAATCGCTTGTGTGAAAGGGCTCTTACTCGCCTTTTACTCGACTACATCGCTCGCCGGTGATTTCACAACCACTCTACGCAGTGTTTGCTCACTAACTTAAAACGCGGGAAGAAATAGGTACCTATTTTAATATTTTACTAGGTACCAAAGCAAAACTAATTCATTTTCCCTAGATTCTGGGCCATGGAAGACTTTCTCAAATAATTCTTAGTTGTTCTTGTGATTTTCTTAAAAGGAAACGAAACAGGAGATCAGAGTAACAGCCATCATTTGTCTTCTAAAGTGACTTTCTTTTGTACTTAGACGATGTTCTGTAACTTTGCTTTGTTTGGCAATCAAACTTTACTTTTATTAGGCTAAAATAGGTAGGTAAGCTGTTGTTATCCGTCACTATGTCCCAGCTTATTACGTGAAAGGACGAGCTGAGAATTTGCCTAATGCCTAATTTTAGCTTTCTAGCTTGATGTGTAGCTATCGCATTCCCCTCTAAAGACCTGATATTTTAACTAAAAAGAAGTCGTACAACTCGGGCACACTACTTAGGTTTCCAATTTTGTAAAGAACGGAATTTAGACTTAAGGGGAACTCATAATAGCGCCACTTGTGTTTTTGCAGTCATAAGTGCCTTAATTAAAACGTTTTCAAACGAACAGAACTCCAAACGAGGTCTATTAAAAAGTGGAGCACTATTTGAAGAATGAATTCTCTTTTAAAATGAGTTTGCTTTCGTTTCGTGTGCAGTGTATGAAAACTGCGGAATCGTAGAGGTAAGAGCTACTTACTTTACTAAGCGCTAAGTAGATTTTTTCTGCTAACAAATGTGTAGCAACATTTTACTCTCCATCCAGAGGAATTATAATAACCGGCCAAGTGCGAGTCGGACTCGCACTAAGGATGTGCCGTACCATTTTGTATAAAATCGCATAAAAAACACGTTTGTTGTATAAGGAGTCTCCCTTAATTTTTATGTTATTCTACTTTTTAAAAGCTTTTGTGCATGGCAACGATTTTCTTAGTTAGGCACCTTGAGTTCCTCTGAGATTCCAGTTATTGCCTTATCAGTTAAAGTCAGTAAGCGTAAAAATCGTTGCTTGTACTGAGTGAGCCATCTGTAAAGGCGTCCTGCGTGCTGTCTCCCTAATTTGTGCTATAGACACCGAGTATAGACATCAAATGCCACTAATTTGGCGTGCGATCCAAAACCTTATTAAATTATAATACATGTATCGTCTGCTATCGTCAGTCATAGACAAAATGTACCTACTATCAGCAGCACCTCAAGCCAATATTTTGTAGATCTATCTATACTGATTATTCATAGTAACTACACAGCAAACCAGGATAAATTGATCCCTTAAACTATCTGAAGTGCAGGTCCCACACCTGATTTCCGTTAGTGCAAAATGGATAGGTATACCTTATTTGGTACCTCTGGAAAGACGTGGTAGAGGCTGAACTGCGCGATCTTCGAGCTAGCAATTGGATTAGGTACATCTACCCTTATTTAGTGTAACAGAGACAGATAGATGCCAGTGAAAGTTTTTGCATTGCTCCTGCGTCAACGTTAGTTTTTAGTATGGAAATTCGAATTTTCCTTGCGCGTTACGGATGCGTTAAAAACGTGCAGCAGCTGAGCTCAAATGTGAGAACCGCCATACAAATGAAGCTACACCTCACGCGACTAGAGGCATTCAATACGTCATTCCAGCTGTCTCGATCTGACAGCATTTGACAGGCAACATTTTAACTTGCCTCTTGGAATAACTTGATTTTCCACGTTATCGTTTTAATTCATGGAAGTAACTACCAAGTTATGCGTAGGTATAAATGTATTCTTCTAACTACAGTTTAAGAATAGACGATATACGAGTAACATAGAGTCAAATATTGCATTATGCCGTGTGATGCCGGCTTAGAATAGCATCACCCCAATTCTACCCGTGGGTGTCGTAAAAAGCGACTAAGGGATACCTACTCATCCAGGGAATGGGCAGCAGCGTTCCCTGTTAATGCACCATCATGCACTGCGCTCGCCAATCCGCCTGCCAAGCGTGGTGAGTATGGCAATACCCCCCGATAGGGGAAGGCCCATGTCCAGCAGTGGACTGTTGTGGCTGTTATTTATGTATGTATTGCACTATCACTTATCACACTTTAATGTTAATCAGGGTGATTTTTATACCTTTGTTCTAATTTCATCAAAATCGGTCCAGTATTTCCAGTGGTAGGTATAGCTTTGTATAAAATCAACCTCAGTGCCATCCCCGATTACATCTAACTAACTCTGCAGGTGACGTTACTAAAGTCAAAGTTTATTTCTTAGTAGGAATTAACAAGATTCTCTTACAGAAAGTCACATTTTAATACAATTTAATAACATAAATAACAATAATTATTTAATAATTATTAAAAAAAAGAGAAAATTGTAAGGTAGGTACAGTTTTTCTCTTTTTATAACAATTTTGTGTACGTAGTTCAAACGCGACTCAGACGGGATAAATAAATAAAAATAAAGGCACTACCTCGAGGCTGGTCAGGCTAATCACACAGCATGCAACAACGACAAGTAAATGAAATGTTATTCAATCAAGATTTTAAAAAGGTGTTACATGCGTAATACAAACCATACTCTACATTAGATATTAGCTGCGTTTTCTTTTGTGCTCTCACTCTTTCGTTAAAATTTTAAGTAGGTAAACACATGTTACGTTTTCAGACAAAAGGGTGAAAACCACATTTACATTCTAGACATAATCAATTCTGCAAATGAACCAACTAAGCGATGCCATTAGAACATTTGTTTTCTATTACATTAAGGCGAAGATCACACGTAACACCTAATGTTGCGCAATTTTAGCGCTGCGTAACGCATGCGCTATGACAATACGAATTTACCCCTTATTCCCATATAAATAATATGGTTTATGTCAAACGGTTTGATATACCCTTCGTCCTGTCCTGAAACTGTTTCCATTTATGATGTATGGAAACAGAAGATGCGTCTGACGATGAATCAAAATGGCTGACGATCATTTTAAGTATTGAACCGGGTCTACCTTTATAATTTACCTGTGTCCCGACGTTTCAACACAGTTTCATGTGTTGTGGTCGCGGGTTGACCTAAATAATTATCGCGATAGACCCGGTTCAATACTTAAAATGTGTGAAAACAATCGCGAGTGCTTCAAAAGTTATATGGCTGACGATCACTTGTTTGACAGATGTCATCCTACGTCTCGCGTCGCAGGAAGATAGCGCATTGTGCTTTATGCTGCGCAAGCGTCTGTGAAACCATTTGACTTAAAACCATATTTATATTATTATGAGTAAAAGATAGAAAATCGCATTTTCCTAACGCATGCTTTGCGCATTGCTAAAATTGCCATGCATGGTACGTTACTTGTGATTCCCGCGCCTAAGCACAAAAGGGAGACTGTTTTCGCTGAAACGACAATATTTCAACGCTAAAGCACAGAATATAGATGTAACAGTAAAGAAACTCGACCCGTTTCTGTTGAATCACAAGGGTTGTCACTTTCGATTATGTCATAATGTCATGCAAGCGTATCTTTCACACCGTTTATAAACTGCATTATCCCTACGAGTAACAAAGGCTACTTTTTATTATGGTAAAATACCTTATTCCCTTCCCACGAGCATTCGAGGAACAACATTTCGCTCGGGTAAGACTGGGTCAGTTTTCTTGTAAGCGGCGTCGTGCGTCTGTTTCGAGCGTTTGTATGAAGTTTTCTCACTGCTGAGCGCAAGCGAAGCTATTTACTTACTGTGGCTAAAGGCTTATAAACGAAAACATTATTAACGTGTATTCATTCCAGCATTACCCCATTTGTAAACATTATGCGAAAATAGAAATTACTTTTGCAACCAAAGCGTGAATTTTAAGTAAGAAAATGTAATTTACATTTCGTGAAAATAATTTCTTTTCATTTTGACGTATGTTGGTACTGTTAGCAGAACGTCAAGCTAGGTATATAACATTTATGGGATTCTGTTGGTACAGTCTCTCACTCAACGTAACTCATGAAAAAATAATTGTTCGGGAAGAATTACGAATACCTATTGTTGAAGTATTCTGTAAACATTGCTGCCTAGAAAAGTAAGGTATGGCTGTAAAATGTGGCAAATAAATTTTTTCGCAATTATTTTTATTTTGCCAGAAGTGGCAGCAAAGTCGTTTTCTACTGCTGTTTACCCTCTGCTTGCCTGTCTTTCGAGTGACATTGAGTAATACGTGTATGTTTCAACTTCAATAAAAAGAGTGACTTCTTTAGTCATTTGTTTCCAAAGGTCGAAACGGTTTTAACAAATTGACGAGCGGGTCCCATGGCCGTCCCATTTGCCGAACGGCGGAATGACAGTGTCCAATCAAGCTGAGTGAGCCGATTAATGCCGGCACACACTGTATGTAGCGCTGGTATTGTGCAAGCCGAATGAATCAAAATAAAGACTATCGTCAAAATATAGATGGACTTTCTTTGCTTACTTCATTAAAAAGTGTTCATCATCATATCAGCCCACCTCTAACCCACTGCTGATTATAGGCCTCTTCTTTTTGTCGCCATCTACGTCGGTCCTGTGCCTCCCGCATCCACTGTTTTCCGGCAATTGTCACCAGGTCGTCGGTTCATCTAGCGGTTGGTCTGCTTATTGGACGATTTACTGATCACGGCCGCCACTCTGTTAGCGCTTTGGTCCACCGTCCGTATTATCAGTAGGTAACAGAGTTCAAACGAGTAGCTTCTTTCAAACGGATGAAACAAAATGACGAGCGGGTCCCATGGCCGTCCCATTTGCCGAACGGCGGAATGACATTGTCCAATCAAGCTGAGTGAGCCGATTAATGCCGGCACACACTGTATAGTATGTAACCCTGGTATTGTGCAAGCCGAATGTACCTACCAACGCGACGAATCGAAATGAAGACATTCGTCAAAATAATGGATGGATGGCCCGGATGGATGCTTTTGAAGTAGTAGCTTTGCAATAGTATTTCTAAGTTGCAATAAATAAGTTGGTTACTGTGACATGTCGCAAAGTAAACATCGGTATTATCTATTATGTATTCTGTGGTTTTATGTAAAATATAACACCGCACTGCACTGCTGTTCCACCAGAAGGTTCACTCGGCGTTATTTCGGATTTTTGCGATTGGCACTTGTAACATAGCCAAGGTAGCTACTGTCAAAAATCTCAAAGTATAAAAAAATATCAAATCAGCAAAACGTCATATGATTCTGAGTCCAAGAAATGTGACGTTCGTGTCCACTACCTTGACTTCCAATGAGATTCCGATTATTTCGACAAAATCGTCGCTAGTACTCAGTGAGCCGTTTGTATAGCGCCGCATGCGCCGTTTCCCTAATTTTTGGCTGTCCTATGTTATGTTTAGCCGTATATTGACTGGACATGTCATTGGGGTGGGGTGTCTTATTCCGTAATCGCAACACTTTGCGGCAAGTGAGAAGTGGTCATCATTGAAACTGTAGTGTAGGTATATGATCCGGCGGGGCGGGCTTTTATACGGGAGGTCCAAAATCTTCACTTATAATAATAAATAAGAGATATAAAATATGTATAGGTATCTCAGGTATATTTTCTATTAAGTAAAACGTTTTAATGTTGTTAGCATCCCATCAATCAGCTGTTTTACGCGTTGATAAGATCATTGGGTAATGTAATCCATCAATGAGCAATTGGATGTTGGAGAACAAAAGTGTGTCTATAAAACGACCTGACCCTAAACATTTAAAGGCCGCGCTCCAATTTGTGCCGACCAACGACCAGACAGCTTACTAGACAGACGACAAGAGGTGAATACCTACTTTCTAATAAATCATCAGATATCAGGCAGTGGTGATTTTTAGATGACGCGACCCTAAACTGGTTTACTTATCAGCATGCACGCAATATCCTGCCTCCACACCTTACCTTAGCTGACTGAATACTTTCCTTGGAGAAATGAAGGTGCAAACTGGAGAACAAACGGCGCCTCTCGACTGTGCCTTTTTACAATGTGTCTAAAATGTGTCAAATGTTAAAAGTCAGTTACTTGTTATTGGAGCGTTTAGGCACAGTCGTCTCTGCTGCCATCTGCAATAGGCTTTGAGTTAACGTTTGTATAAGACTTACACAATAATTACTGCTTTTGTTGCGTCTACGCGTGGAATAATATGGAATGGAATAAAGTACAATCGCTTGAGCTTTGAGTTTTCATCCCCATCGGCACATATTTACTATCTTTATTCGCGGTAACACAGACAGACCTAAAATCTATTAAACGGCGCTCGTACCGCGGTAAGATTTTTTGTGAATTGATCGATATTTGAACCCCGTGTTCTACTAAAACCCCGTCTATAATATTTTGAATCCTTAGGTGTCTAGGAGGCCGAGTGGTCGTTGGTGTCGTCGCATATGTGAATTGCGCGTTCGCGATGCGTCACCCACTTGAGAATGACGCTGACCAGATGCCTCACGCGATCCTTCGACAACTCCAATAAGACGAGATAACCATCATTGTTTGATTCCGAAGCTGATCTTAGCGCAGTGGAAGCAAATCAAAGTTATCTTAAAATCTAAAACTAAATGGTCGATCAGCCTCGGAACAACATTTGACTACGATTCGTAGTGCTCGTTACTATAGCTAAATAAAATAAATTTAATGAGAAAATTTTCGTTCCGGAAAGTTTCCGGCCGAGAAATTCTGGGATCCGTCTGCAACGGCCCTTAATTTCCTACAATATGACTAATATTCTACTGCACTATCGCAGCTCATGTCTAAAGTATATGTACCAAGTTCCGGTTGTACCAAAGGTCATCAGGGTGGTGACCTCCACGTAATGTTGCTAAATCACTGCAATACAGAATCTGACAGCGAATTGCTTACCGTGCGAATTATGACGCCGTTTCTTTGTGAGTTTAAGTATGACAGGAATCAGGTATTCAGGATATTTGAGGAGCACAGGAATAGGGAATAACCTAAACTCACTGCACTGGAACATCCGCTCGTTCTCGAACTCCTTTCCTCCAATTTGCACTATAGTTCACAGTTCGACATCACATAATGTTTTTTAACACAAAATAACTAAAAGATTTCTCTCCGAATGAGAAATCGGCCCCGTTGGCCCCCAATCATTTATAATTAAAAATATGTGGCTATCGGCAGCCGCGACGCGAGCGACGAAAAAGCGAGGTTATATTTTGCCGGCGGCCGCGTGATTCTCAATCAAAGCGCCGGAACCAAATCCACTTGGTTCACTTCCCCACCGAACAGGGAAACCACACGAGAAAACCGAAAGCACACTAAATTACACCATTTATAATTAAAATTCGCATCAACGATGCGAGCGCACGGCCACAGGACGGGACAAGGACAAACAGTGTTGCCAGCGCCGTCCGCTCAAAAAGAAATGGCTCGAGACGCAAATCGCACCGCGCGCCCATTTGATACGAAACTAAACAATCATGAAGGTCTTTCGCCTTACAGTGCCATTTTGTGTATAAATAAGCATAGCAAACTTTTAACTCTTTAAAAAACTGTCTTGCAAATACCAAAAGTGTATGCCTGTCAAATTGGATAGGTAATTTTATTCGATATCCTACCTACAACAAGCCTACAACTTTTAAGGTATGTAGGTGTACTTGGTAAGCCAGAGGGCGTTACACTTCACAACACCCGAAATTAAATAACTTTCTGAAGTTTTGATACCTACGTATTTCTCTTAGGTATCTAAAATTATATTGTACCTACCTACCTTCTTTTTAGGGTACCGTACTCATATTATGATAAAAACGGGAACCCTATTACTGAAACGAGACCTCACTGTCTGTCTGTCTGTTCGTCTGTCTGCACCTTAGGCAATAGTTATAGGTACCATATTTTTGTTGCCGCAATAGGGGCTTCTATAAAAAATACTTGTACCAATTTTTCGTTCCATTTCGTCTGCAATGTTACGCCATTTAACTTTGTTTCATAATTGTATGATACTATAGTTAAAATTGATAGCTTACTTTTATTAACAAGTAATTAACTTGAAAGCTCGCGGTTTAGCCAGCTCTACATTTTCCCGGCAAATGTTAAAATATTGCTCATACTATACTTACTTACTGGTTAGCATGCTAGTGCAAACTTAAAATTTGCTTAAGCTTGGATTGCATTAATTAGATCCTCACATGCTGAACTGTAAGCTTTTGATTTTAAAAAAAACTACAGCAACATGCATAAGTTAATAAGAGGTTCAATATAATATCAACTTACAACGATCATCCTGATATCTGTTTACCTTGCAAGGGATATAGGCGTGATATACTCGTACTTACTTAATTATGTACAACGATCATGTTTTTTTTAACCCAGCCAGAAAATATGCGGTGTTAGGACAAGTATCCGAATACTGATAGGGTTCATGGAAACTGAACATTTTTCCGATAGGAACATGTGTCAGGAAACGAAAAAAATATTTCCACCTCCACAAAATCACGATCAGTTGCACGACTGCATTTACTTAAGGACGACACGTCTAAATTTTTTATGATCTTGTGGTAACTTGTTCAGTTTCATGATCTGAATGCACACTTTCAGTAATTGGAGACCTGTCGTTTACACCCTGTATAATTATAATAGTAGTACTTACTACCCAGGGCCAACGGCAAGGCAACTAACGCCCACCTAGATCAAGCCTTTATCCCTTACTTGAAGAATGCTCTCACAAATGAATTAATCTAAAAGGTAAAAGCTTATTACTTCAATAGTAAAAATAACCCTATATTTAAATGCGGGTATGTTGATGTTGGTTGGCCTATATTTTAATTTATATTTTCCTGCTTTTTTTTCTATTTCCGCCCTTCCTATTTCACTGCGAGAGAGGTCGGGTCCCATGTGGTGTGTGTGATGAATCATGACATTTGTATCCGTAATATCTGGTAATATCGGAATGTGCATGCGGACGTGCGGCGCATGTTCAGGGAAGGGAAATTTTCCTGTGAAAAGAACTGGGAAGTGTACATAAGAAGGTTTCTCTCTCTTCGCGTGGGACACCGAGTCGTCCAACGACCCGGTCAACCCTGTGATTTTTTGGAATTTGCAGACATTTTATCGGTTTATTGTTATTTTTACGATTGGTGTTGATACTAATACTACTTCAGTAGCAGAACGATTTTCTTCAAATAGCTTGACTTCAATGTTTTTAGACACCAATTTGCATACACCATACTTATGGTAGGCTTAAAAACCAAGCGACAGCGACAACGACGCGCGTCGTTGTCGCTGTCAAATGACTGGTTTGTATGGGGAACCAGAAAGACCGAGCGTCGGCGTCGTTGCGGTTGCGGCGCGCCACGACGCCGTCACGTTGACAGCGCGCTGAGAAGCATAGAGTTTGTATGGGATGCGGTCGGGTTTTTCTACAAGACCGCAGCGTCGTTGTCGCGACGCTTGGAAAATAAGGGTACCATAATTATCAAATTAGTGCCTTAGCTATTCGCAGGTAATGCAATGCGCATACATAGGTACATATCGCTTCCATAATTTCCACTAATATTTATCCAGAAGAAGCTCTAGGTATCCTGTGTAACTATACCCAAGGCGGGGATCACACAAAACGTCCGTTAATGCGCTATTTTAGGAAAATACTATTTTTCACCTTATTCCCACACAAAATACGGTTTGTGTCAAACGGTTTTACTGACGCATCCGTCAACTAAAATAGCGCTCCAGCGGACGTTACGTGTGATTCCCGTGTAACATTTCGAGAATTAGCTGCAACTAATGCAGGGTTGCTAAAGTCCGATAGCAAGTTTAATCCAACACAAATAACCGTCTTATGAGGTCGCGGGTGCAACTGTTGGTAATAGAGACCACACTAGCAAACAGTTTTACGTGAGAAAATTAGCAAAATTTCGCGATACCATCGTAAACCGACCTTAAACAGGGTCGCTCGCAGTTCGTCCCGTTCGCAACTCGTCCCATCCCATAATTCGCAAATCGTCCCATTCACAATTCGTGCCATTCACAACTCGTCCCATCCCATCATTCGCAACTTGTCCCATTCACATTGAACACGAAGCTCGTGAAACTGGTCAATTTTCCTTAAAGAACACAGGTTAAAAAAAAATTGGGCTCATACAAAATGTACCGGTCCAAAAAGTTTTTTTTTTCATAAATTATTAACCTATGTTTCTTGAGGAAAGTTGTTCAGTTCCATGGGTTAGTTCAAGTTCTATATTCTTTGTTAATGAGAGAATGAGCGTTGCGAATGGGACGAGATGCAAATGGGAAAATTTTCTGACATTTCGGCACCACCAGTCCAAGGCTCAAATTGCAGCTAGAAAGTTGGGCGTCCTGAATAAAGTCAAGCGGTACTTCACGCCTGAACAGCTTCTAACTCTTTATAAAGCTCAAGTCCGATCTTGCATGGAGTACTGCTGTCACCTTTGGGATGGCTCGGCTAAATACCAACTTGCTGCACTGGATTCGGTGGAACGCAGAGCCAAGAGATTAATAGGCGATAAAAAACTGGTGGCGACCAAGCTTCACAGCCTGGCTCACCGCCGCAAGGTTGCTTGCCTATCGGTCTTCTACAGATTGTACTTCGGAG
The DNA here is from genome assembly GCA_024500475.1 of Phthorimaea operculella. Lineage (NCBI taxonomy): Eukaryota > Metazoa > Arthropoda > Insecta > Lepidoptera > Gelechiidae > Phthorimaea > Phthorimaea operculella. The sequence goes on from JANFCV010000195.1 coordinate 297,298, forward strand.
AGTGTGCGCGTGAGCTGCATGAGCTCATACCACCGTCTCCTTTCTTCCATCGGACATCCAGACGCACGGCCGGCTATCATCCGTTCTTAGTTGATATACCCACATTACGCACTAAGCGCTTCAAATCATCTTTCATTATGCGCACGGCTAAAGAATGGAATTCCCCGCCTGCGTCTGTATTTCCGAGTGCATATAACCTGAATCTCTTTAAGTCTAGAGTGAATAGACATCTTCTGGGCAAGCTCGCTCCACCGTAGATCCCATCTCTGCACTAGGGTAAGATTGGGGTCAAGAGTAAGCCCATCATAGAAAAAAAAAAAAAAAAATATGGTTTCTGAGATGGGCGAACGACCTAACTTTACCACTTTCGAAAGGGGAAACAAAAAACATGTAAATCCATATAAAATTTACGTCACATTGCCCATAAAAATAAAGTGTGGTATCGAGAAAATAGTAATATCAAGGATGTACGGCGGGGCCCACACCTCACGACCGTTGCTACGATATTATTGCGCAACGCATGCGTCTGTGAGATGCATATGTCGCAGGAACTAACGGGAAATGGCGAAATGCATTGATCCGTTCGACATGTTACCATGTCTAGGGCATACTTAACCATGTCAGGGGCATTCCAACCATGTCAGAGATCTACCTAACAATAGCATAAGACTGTTACCATGTCAAAGGCCTCTCTAACCATGTCAGAGGTCTATGAACCATGACAGAGGCCTACCTTACCACGGCATGGGCCTGTGAAACATAATTATCAAAAGCCTACTTAACTATGTCAGGGGCCTGCTAACTAGATTTTATCAAGAAGATAACTAATGTATTAGTGCATTTCTTCCTGAGACACATACAAATTTCGAATTCCCCATACACAGACGGACACATGCGTTAGCGTTGCGTTTTAATATCGCAAAAACGAATGTTACGTGTGGGCCCCGCCTAAGGGAACGTTGGTCGTGCTTTTTCGCGCCATTTATTGGTTGTGGCCGTATCGAATCCATACGTTACTAGCCGTTTTACCCGCACACCTGAGTCCTGCTGCTTACGTATTCAGGGCAAAAATCGCATTATATCTGCAACGTTGCCATTTTAAATTTTTGATCTGACGGCACCCATTTCTCGCTTCGCGGCAAAACAGGCGAACAGTTTTGAAGTTCTTGAAATACGAACTTTCTTCTCCTTGTGATTGCGCTAAACTTTCAATTTAATGTGAAAACAATTTGAATGATAAGTTTTCCCTGAAACAGAGAATTGAAAATAAAGTTCTGGTTCTTACGGTTGGTTGTTCGTCGATTTGGTGTCACAAACGAAAAAAGTGAGAGTTCTTGTCTTTTCATTTTCTAGATCAGTGCAAATAACTGAAACCTGTAGGTACCTGTGCTATGCAAGAAATATAACAAATTAACGAACATTCTTTGAAAGTAGTGACTTGTGTTATCAACGTTTTTATACTTATGCGAGTGAGTAATTGTTTTTGTAGCAGCAAAAAGTCATAAAAAAGCGGTTTCATTTTACAAGTAAACGGAATTTAAGATGTCTTCACTCCATACATCCAATTTAACTAACTAAACCATTGCTAGTTGCATTAAACGCGATGTTTCACACCTACCGCATGCTTTTTCGGTGTTATCACGGCAAAAGTCACCGCATCAAAATTGCGGCTGTCAAAGATTTTCGTGTCTACGGTGAACCACCTTATTGTTCGAAAAACAAGATGGGTTCTACGGAAGGCACGCTAAACCTTCGGTCCCGGTAGGTGTGTTTGCGGCTTGCTCAGGTTTTTTACGAGGTTATTAAAATGTTGTGCACCGAAGTGTACTCGTTTGCAACTAGCGGTGGTATATTACCCGGTAAGCTGGTAATTTTCGTCCACATGGATTTACTGCCTTTCACGATTCACCACCGGAGTTGACAGGTACCTAATGAGGCCTTTTAGACAGCTATTCAAAACTAAAACTTTGTAGTTAGTAAAATCTTCGATAGATAGCAATGAAGGCAAATGCACCACGCAGGACCGTATAGTAGAAACAGTTTGAAAAAGGTCAATAATTACAAAACACAACAAATTTCTTTGATTTTACGTGCGTTTAACACAATCTACTGGCGTTAAAATGTCGTTACTTTCTTCATCTGTAAAAAAGGCTTCATGGCAGAAGCCACCATACAAAAAATTCGGCTGTCAGAGGTTTTCGTGCCTATATGGTACTTAACTGTCACAAACCGCATAGGTACCGTACGGCGTGTGTGTAAACGGCTTGTTCAGGTTATTTACGAGGTTATTAAAATGTTGTGCACCGAAGTGTGCTCGTTTGCAACTAGCGGTGGTATATTACCCGGTAAGCTGGTAGTTTTCGTCCACATAGATTTACTGCCTTTCACGATTCACCACCGGAGCTGGCAGGTACCTAAAGAGGCATTTTAGACAGCTGTTAGTAAGTAAAATGTTAGTACTTAGTAGTGAGTAAGATAATCGATAGATGGCGCTAAAAGAAACGCACAGGCCTTTTTTTGACAACGATTATGTAGTTTATGCATGACAATCAAATATCAGTTACTATTTCTAGTCAGTTTAACGACGAAGCAAAATCCACATGCACTGAGCAGCTTTGTGGAGTAGAAACAGATTAGAAAAAGTGAAATAAATCACAATAAATAAATTTGAATTTTTGAATCAATTTGACACCATCAAGCTTGATGGCAAAAGTCACTGCACGAAAATTGAGGCTGCCAAATTTTTTCTCGTTTATGGTGTCTGTCAACCGTCCGGTGTGTGTGTTAGCGGCTTGCTCAGGTTATTTACGAGGTTATTAAAATGTTGTGCACCGAAGTGTACTCGTTTGCAACTAGCGGTGGTATATTACCCGGTAAGCTGGTAGTTTTCGTCCACATGGATTTACTGCCTTTCACGATTCACCACGCGGAGTAATTGGAGTGCTGACTGTACTTGCAAAAGGACATTCTTGTTTTCATAGAAAATATGCGAATGAAGGCAAATTAATGAGTAGGTCCTTTCAAGAGACGACGCGGGCCTTTCCTGAGTTGAGCAAATTTAATTATACCTACTCTTAAGCCTAAAACGAGCTTCCATTATTTTTATCATCGTCTTGTAATATTATCCCAACAGTTTTACGTGGTCGGCGCAACATGTTTTGTATGAACAGCAAATCATGTTGCAAACGGATTTGGCTTAATTTTACAACCGGCCGCCTGCCTGACGTCAACCCTCATTGGGAATGCTATCGTTGATGGTGTTACTGCCACCATACGGTTGACCATCATCGGCAGATATTGTAGCCAAGGTCAAAAACTCTACATCGCCCTTTACGATATACCCTAAGTAGAATAATAATCATGTTTATTTGAAACAAGCGGCGGCCCGTTAGCAGTTTCATCCGCTGCAACTCATTTTCCCGCGGGAAAAGGGTATTTTTCCGACACGTGTAATACATAGAAATAAACCTTTCTCATGAATCACTCTATCTATAACAAAAAAAGCGGCCAAGAGCGTGTCAGACACGCCCACAAATAGGGTTTCGTAGTCAACGTTTAAATATCAGGTTATCAGCATTACAAAGTTAATTTTGTTGCTGGTTTGTTTGCAGCTGTATGATTACCAACCGCAAATAGAAAAACCTCTTTTTATTCTGAAATCTTTAGTGGTATAGTATCCGTTATAGGTTTCATGGTAACTTCAGATTGAGAAGTATATTCCATATTTTTTTCAAATTTTTAACGTTTATACTTTAGGAGTTACAGCTGGAACAAATTATGGCTCAAAAACGCCCCTTTTAAAAGCAAATATCTCGAGACAGAAACATTTTAGTGACTTTCTTTTAAAGAAACCTCCCCTTAGTTTTAAAAGACCTATTCAACTATACCACACTCAATATTACAGGAGAAAAAAAAAATGTTTGCCCCCCTTTCACTTGTATGGGAGGGGGTCCAAAAAATAATCAAAATATTTTTTTTTTCAACATTTGCAAATTTGGGTCAAGACGATCTATCTTCGCACCAAATTTGATGTCGATAGCTCTAAAACTGACGGAGTTATGAGGGCGCGGCATACAGACAGACAGACAGACAGACAGATAGACAGACAGACTTGACGAAACTATAAGGGTTTCTAGTAGACTACGAATCCCTAAAAACAGCGATGTTTTATCGCAATTGACAAAAAGTCCAAAGAAATAATGCAAACCAGTAAGAATTCGATTGACAACGGACATCCGGTCTCATCCCTTTTCACAGCTACATTGAAGTGGCAATAAAGACGAACCCATTTAATAAAAAAACAAATACCCGACTGCGGTAAATTCATAGTTAAAATCTGTCATTTTGAATTAATAAACTTTCAATTTAGCCAGTTTTACTCACGCTGCAGAGACGGGTCCAACGTCACTTCATGTGTCAAAATACGTGTAGTTGTTAAGGCCTGTAAAAAAGAATTCACTTGAACAATGAACACATAGATACTTAAATATACTCTATCGCAAATAATCGCAATAGAGCGTTGTAGGTAATGGTTAGTACCTAGTGTAATGGGCACCATTGGGCTGGTTCTGGGGAGGTGTTTTTAGTTGAGTACGTTTTTTTTTCTTTATTGTTTGATATCATTGTATTAAATTGTATTTTTGAAATGAATTAACGAATGGCAAAAAAAAACTCTCTCGATAAACATAACCCTTCTGAGTCCGTCGGGTAAAACCGGGTGTCGGCGGGTCCGTGCGCTATCTCGGCCCACGTCGAGAGGCGTCGTCGGCTGCAGACGTCGCTGACATGTCACTTACCGCCTTCCGGCGGGCAAGAGGTTAGCCACCCCTTTTGAGAACGAGCCACTTGGCGGGGAACCTCGGAACGATTAGCGAGCCGAACGAGGAAGTTTTTGTTGCTTGGCGGTTCGAGTTGGCTTGTATTGTGTGTTTTACATGAAAAATTGTGATTATCTGGCTCTACATCTTTGTAAAAATAACCTATACGAAATGCGCCGCGGCTGCAATAAGAAGACAAAATCCAAAAGACGTAATCAGCCAGAAGACTTATTAGAGTTTATAATGCACTCATAGTGCTATATACCGAAAAAAATAATTCAAATGCCCACCCACACACATACTCGTACATACCCACTCTCTCAAAAAATAACCCTTCTGAGTCCGTCGGGTAAAAACGGATGCCGGCGGGTCCGTGCGCTATCTCGGCCCACGTCGAGAGGCGTCGTCGGCTGCAGACGTCGAGAGGCGTCGTCGGCTGTAGACGTCGAGAGGCGTCGTCGGCTGCAGACGTCGAGAGGCGTCGTCGGCTGCAGACGTCGAGAGGCGTCGTCGGCTGTAGACGTCGCTGACATGTCACTTACCGCCTTCCGGCGGGCAAGAGGTTAACCACCGCTTTTGAGAACGAGCCACTTGGCGGAGAGCCTCGGAACGATTAGCGAATCAAACGGGGAAGTTTTTGTTGCTTGGCGGTTCGAGTTGTATTGTGTGTTTTACATGAAAAGATTTAGGCGAGAAGCACAGGTAACGTCTGCTTGTGCACAGCGCTATCGCTTGCGTTAGGAAAATGCGATTTTCCGCCTTATTAACATACAAATACGGTTTATGCCAAACGCATCCGGCGACGAAGCGTTGTGAGATGCGTCTGTTTAACCGTTTGAAATAAGTAAGCCTTTTTTGTAAGGGAATAAGGACGAAATAAGTAGTCCTAGTGCAAGCGTTACGCAGCATAAAAATAACTTACTAACGGACATGACGTGTGTTTCTAGCCAATGATTAAAAAAATCCTTTGATACGAAAGACATTGCGGCTGAATTGCCTATTATCTACATGACAAGCCCTGAAAATAAGAATCAGCCAGAGGACTTTGAAAAAGAATCTCAGAACGGAAAAATAAGACTAGAATTATCACCTAATGACATCCGCTAGGAAAATGGCTAAAAATAAATAGCCTCGTTGAGAGACATCCTGATAGTATTGAAATCAGAAATAGAAAAAGCTTATTAGCCAGTAAATACTGCTTCCTGATAGCTAATTAGCATGAATTATGTCGGTTGTGTTGTTTTTAAAAATAATTGTGACCTAGACATGCCCTTGCCGTATGGGCACCATAAAAACTGACGTACTGTCACCTTCAGTGATAGAAACTTTTTAGATTATAATTATCACACAAAGGCAAGAAATTAAGTTGGAAGGCATTTACTTTTTAGAAACTACTTTTACGCCGGCTCACAAATAAACTATGTTTAGCTACATATTTCCCTAATTTCTGTTCTAGATATCTTATGACTTTTGTCTAGGATCAGTTTATTTTGCGAAAAAACGCGCAGCCCGTAAAATAAAAAGGCGTACTTAGGTAGTTGTTTTCACAACGCGAGTTAGGTCTCGGGAGGGTCGTTTTGCTACGGCAACGCGTACTCCGATGTATGGCCGTAATAGCGGTATAATAGCGCTCGTCACGAGGCCAACACTTCTAATTACTGTACCAACACTCACTTTCATAAAAAAATATTTTGATGATGTTTTACGCCCGTCTGAGTTCTTATAGGTTGTGCTGCAGGTTTTGTCCTAGCTCTGCTGTCATAGCTATTTTTTATCATGCATGATAGAGTTATTTTAACCATTGTATGGCCATAATAGCGGTATAATAGCGCTCGTCACGAGGCCAACACTTCTAATTACTGTACCAACACTCACTTTCATAAACAATTATTTTGATGATGTTTTACGCTTGTTGGTCCTGAAAAAGTATATTAAAGGGCCTTATCTATCTATCATACTAGCGGCTGCGGAGCGTACATATTAATTCTCTTGAAGAAAACCCGATGAAAACTGCTAATTCGCCGCGCGGCGTGCCTATTCCGCAGAAGCTTCCAAACCGCTATGGTGCCGTCATCCGAATAGGCCATATTTGACGTCTGTCAAACCCATACTAGGAAACATGTCAACAAAGAAAAATAGACCTTATGTCATAGCATTAATATGATTTTGACAGACGTCAAATATGGCCTATTCGGATGACGGCACATTAGTATGAGAAGGTCTTATCTGGTATTGTATTAGGTAGCTAGGTATTTAGTCCCAGCTTTCGTGATATTTCATCTTCTTTAATGTATTTCTTATTATCATAGGGTTATTTTATCCGATGTATGGCCGTAATAGCGGTATAATAGCGCTCGTCACGAGGCCAACACTTCTAATTACTGTACCAACACTCACTTTCATAAACGTTTATTTTGATGATGTGTTTCCCTAGTTGATCCTGAAAAAAATATATTATGCTAGCAGTTGCGGAGTGTAGATATTAATTTTCTAGAAGATACCTACCCGCTGAAAACTTTGCGAATTCGCCGCGCGGCATGCGGATCTCCCAGATCGCTAGTTCGATAAGGTCTTGTCTGGTATTGTTTCAAACTAATTTGTCCTACCTAGCTTTCGTGATATTTCATCTTACAAAAATCTTTAATGTATTTCTTATTATCATAGGGTCCTTTTATCCATTGTCCGTAATAGCGGTATAATAGCGCTCGTCACGAGGCCAACACTTCTAATTACTGTACCAACATCACTTTCATAAACAATTATTTTGATGATGTTTTTCACTTGTTGGTCCTGAAAAAAATATACTTCTTTAGGGCCTTATCTATCTATCATACTAGCGGCTGCGGAGCGTAGACATTAATTCTGTAGAAGATACCCGATGATAACTTTGCGAATTCACCGCGCGGCGTGCTTATTCCTTATCTGGTATTGTTTAAGCTATTTTGTCCTAGCTTTCGTGATATTTCATCTTGTACTTCTTATTATCATAGAGTTTTATACATTGTATGGCCGTAATAGCGGTATAATAGCTCTCGTCACGAGGCCAACACTTCTAATTACTGTACCAACACTCACTATCATAAACAATTATTTTGATGATGTTTTTCACTTGTTGGTGCTGAAAAAAATGTATTATAGGCCCTTAATCTATCTATCATATTGCGGCTGCGGAGCGTAGATATTAATTCTCTAGAAGATACACGATGACAACTTTGCGAATTCGCCGCGCGGCGTGCTTATTCCGCAAAAGCTTCCAAACCGCTAGCATGGTAAGGTCTTATCTGGTATAGTTTAACTATTTTGTCCTAGTTTTCGTGATATGTCATCTTACAAAAATCTTTAATGTACCTATTTCTTAATACCATGGGGTCCTTATATCCATTGTATGGCCGTAATAGCGGTATAATAGCGCTCGTCACGAGGCCAACACTTCTAATTACTGTAGCAACACTCACTTTCATAAACAATTATTTTGATGATGTTTTACACTTGTTGGTGCTGAAAAAATATATTATAGAACCATATCTACATATCATACTGCGGCTGCGGAGCGTAGATATTAATTCTCTAAAAGATACCCGATGAAAACTTTGCGAATTCGCCGCGCGGCGCGCTCATTCCGTAGAAGCTTCCAAACCACTGGTAGTATAAGGTCTTATTTGGTATGTTTTAAGCTATTATGTCCTAGCTTTCGTGATATTTCATCTTACAAATTTGTTTTAATGTATTTCTTATTATCATACAGTTATTTTATCCAATGTATGGCCGTAATAGCGGTGTAATAGCTCTCGTCACGAGGCCAACACTTCTAATTACTGTACCAACACTCACTTAGGTACATAAACAATTATTTTGATGATGTTTTTCACTTGTTGGTCCTGAAAAAATATATTATAGGGCTTTATCTATCTATCACACTAGCGCCTGCCTGATTCTCTTGAAGGTACCCGATGAAAACTTTGCGAATTCGCCGCGAGGCGTGTTCATTCCGCAGAAGCTTCCAAACTGCTAGTATGATTAGGTCTTATCTGGTATTGTTTTAAGCTATTTTGTCCTAGCTTTTGTGATATTTCATCTCAGAAAGATTTTTAATGTATTTCTTATTACCGTAGGGTTCTTTTATCCAATGTATGGCCGTAATAGCGGTATAATAGCGCTCGTCACGAGGCCAACACTTCTAAATACTGTACCAACACTCACTTGGGTACATAAACAATTATTTTGATGATGTTTTTCACTTGTTGGTCCTCAAAAAAATATAATAATAAGGCCTTATCTATCTATCATACTAGCGGCTGCGGAGCGTACCCGATGAAACGCAGCTCATTCCGCAGAAGCTTCCATATCGCTAGTATGATAAGGTCTTATCTGTTTTAAGCTATTTTGTTCTAGCTTTCGAGATATTTCATCTTACAAAAATCTTAAATGTATTTTTTATTACCACAGGGTTATTTTATCCAATGTATGGCCGTAATAGCGGTATAATAGCGCTCGTCACGAGGCCAACACTTCTAATTACTGTACCAACACTCACTTAGGTACATAAACAATTATTTTGATGATGTTTTTCGCTAGTTGATCCTGAAAAAAATATATCATACCTACTAGCCAGCTGCTAAGCGTAGATATTAATTTTCTAGAAGATACCCTCTGAAAACTTTGCGAATTCGCCGCGCGGCATGCGGGCGGATCTCCCAAATCGCTAGTTCGATATAAGGTCTTATCTGGTATTGCTTTGAGCTATTTTGTCCTACCTAGCTTTCGTGATATATCATCTTATAAAAATATTTAATGTATTTCTTATTACCATAGGGTTCTTCTTCCATTGTATGACCGTAATAGCGGTATAATAGCGCTCGTCACGAGGCCCACACTTCTAATTACTGTACCAACACTCACTTAGGTATATAAACAATTATTTTGATGATGTTTTACGCTTGTTGGTCCTGAAAAAAATATAATGGGCCTTATATATCTATCATACTAGCGGCTGCGGAGCATAGCTATATGAATTGTCTGGAAGATTTCCGATGAAAACTTTGCGAATTCGCCGCGCGGCGTGCCTATTCCGCAGAAGCTTCCAAACCGCTAGTATGAGGTCTTATCTGGTATTTTTTAAGCTATTTTATCTTTGCTTTCGTGATATTTCATCTTACAAAAATCTTTAATGAATTTCTTATTATCATAGAGTTATTTTATCCATTGCATGGCCGTAATAGCGGTATAATAGCGCTCGTCACGAGGCCAACACTTCTAATTGCTGTACCAACACTTACTTTCATAAACAATTATTTTGATGATGTTTTACGCTTGTTGATGCAAAAAAAGTTCTTTGTAAGTATATCTTACTAGCGGTACAGAAGCAAAGTGGACAGGTTAGGTGCTGCGCAGATGCGTCGTGTTCGCAACGTAATCGCCGCGCGCCTACTCCACTCCCAAACCTCTAGTATGATAATGTCCTTAACTGGTATTATAAGTTCCTTTGTCATAGCTTTTATAATATTATTCATCTCACGAAATTCTTTAATTTATTCCTTATTTTATTATCATAGTTTTTTTATCCAATGTATGGCTGTAATAGCCCGCGCGCAGCTTCCCTAATTTTGTGGTAGGTAGCGTAGTTGAAAAAGTACTTAGGTTGTGCTGCAGGTTTTGTACTAGCTGTCATAGGTATTTTTTATCATGCAGGATAGAGTTATTATTTTATCCATTATATGGCCGTAATAGATCGGTCTGATAGCGCCCGTTAGGAGTCCAACACTTCCAATTAATGTTCCAACACTCACTTTCATAGATAATAATTTTGATTCTTAATTGAGAAAATTCTCAGGGATACTTATAGTCTGAAAGGGGGCTACTAGAAACCTTATTTCACAAAATAATAGAATATTTTAGATATGTACGGGTCAAGGAGCTCTAGTAATACTTAATTTTTGATTTTACCAAGAAACTTCGCGTAGGTAGAGCATAGGTATGTTTGAAAACTGTATTTTGGTTTTCGCTGGTGAATTGAGCATGAAATCATCTTATTAATTATTCATGAACAAGATATAGAGTTTGCAAAACACATTTACTAAATTAAGTTCTATGGAGTGGTTTACACACATGCCACATAACTTTGAGGAATTTTGGTACCGCAAGCTTCTATCACACACGACACACTGTGCGGCTGCCACTTGCTGTTTTAGGGATCCGTACCCAAAGAGTAAAAGTAAAAACGGGAACCTTATTACTGGGAATTCGCTGTCTGTCTGTCTGTTTGTCCGGCTGTCCCTCTATCACAAGGCTGTGTCACATAAAAATACGATAGTTACAAGACTTTTTTTACAACAAATACTGATCAAACCAAAATAAAATAATATTTAAGGAGACTCCCAAACATCGCAATGTTTTTGCTATTTTGGTAACTACGAAACCCATCGTGCGCGAGTCTGATTAGCACCTCATCTTTTTTTTTACTTGACTGCCTGTCAAATATCGCAATATTCTGCCTGCGGCACGTATGCGAATGACCGTGCTTGGTAAACAATACGTTATTGTTGTTGAGGTAGAATATTGTTTGCAAGTTTGTATCTAGTAATAAGGTACCTACTGTTTGTATGGAGCTAATACCCACATGTATCTAATAGATTTTACTTCAATTTTGTATTAGGTATCTATAATACTATAGTCGAGAAGACCACTCCCTGCAGTCGCGGCCGTTTGGCGCTCCCTTTCTCACTTGAGCTTACCACCAAATGGGACTTGACTTTATTAATGTTTTAATTTATTTCCATACGATTTTAAACACAATATCAGTTGGGATTGACATAAAGCTGCTCTACATCCATGTCTAAAAAAAAGGGAAAGGGAAAGACGTGGTGGTATTGACTTCTTATTGGGTGAAATTAACTGTCAATCACTTTTCCTTCCACATTAATAATAACATTTGAACATAAAAGTCGTACACACGAGCCATCAATGCAGCGTCGTAAATAACAGCGAAAAAATTGGATCCATAAAATTAAAATTAGGGCGCGCATAGGTAGGCAAAAACTTTCCCCAATAAAAACGTTGCTACTGCCATACTGCGTCTACTTTGTAGGTAGTCGTATTTTTATTCGGGTGTTGGTAGCGTGTTATGAAGGCAAAAATCCATTAAACGGCACGTCAAATAATTTCCCATGTGACGCGCGCTCGCGGCCCGTAAAAGAGGCAATAGTGCCCTCGCCCAGCGGTGGATAATATTGCTTTACGAGCGAGCCGAGCGAGCCGAGCAGGGCGAGCGCGAATGTAAGTAAATTGGCGAATAAAGACGAGCAAACACAACCTGCCTGATACTGACGCGATAAAACATCAATAATCTTGTTAGAAGGGCTGATTTTTTACGGCAGGCTAAGTCGCAACGCCGACACTAAATCGTGGGAAGTTTGGGGTAATAAATCGTCTGACCTTCCGGACTGCTGGTCGAAATAAGAGAAAACTAGCGACAGACAAATCACTCAAAAATCCCTACAGGAATTCATGTATCAGGGTACAATTAGGAATGTCTTCTTCTTCTAAGTAGATGGCTCATTAATGTGGGACATGACCATGGGGAGCTACTGTTCAGCCAAACGTCTCCAGAAATAGATAGGTTTCTAAATAGGTATACTCTTATTACTCTTGTACCAGTGTCGTCACGGCTTTAACTTGAAATATTAATTTATACCTAGTTATTATTATTCCTTTATCGTTTGATTTTGTACCTTCTCTGACTTTTCGAGGTACAAAAAGAATTTATAGAAAATACATGTTCTTTTATATCGTCACATCTGACTGAGGAAAATATCTGTATTGTAGACATACCTACCCAAGTAGATATGTAGAGATACTTCCTTTAAATTAGTAGCCGGTTTTATAATGACGCCGGGAGGTGGGGTGGGAGTGGAAATGTGTGAAGTTCACAGAAATAACAAGCAACTCGAAGATGCTTTGAGGGGATTTACTCAATCGTTAACTTGGTATTACGGTACCGTGCCAAGACGACCTACTTTGACGTACATTGCTGGTTTTCTTGAGTTTGTTATCACCGGTAAGCTTACCAGTCACCAGGCCCCAAGTCTGCTATTTTTAGCCATATTGTAAGGGTGAGAATCCACCAGAGCTGTGCGAGGTGGCTAAGCGGTGTGCGAGGAAAAAATCCACCAATAGAATCACTTCATTTTCCTAGCCTCGCTCAGCTCAGCTCTGGTCGAATAGGGTTGAGCGAAGCGAGGCCATTCTACATACAAAACAAGCGAGAAATGTGTGCGAGGGATGTGTTGCGAGGAATGCGTTCCGAGAAATGTGCTGCGAGGTTTCTACTACATCGCATTCCCCCCCGCTCACACATTTCACAGCTTCGCAACGCATCCTCGCTCCGCACATTAATGCGCATTTTGACAGCTCCGCTACGCATCCTCGTACGACACATTTTACTCGCACAGCTCTGGTGGAAACCCCTACACATTTCCACAGCACAGCTACGCATCCTCGTACGACACATTTTATTCGCACAGCTCTGGTGGATTCTCACCCTAATGCCAGCAACACTCAACTGTCATTCCATTGCCACTGGGATTTTGTTATACTAAAAACTGCTAGCAGAATACGAATCTACCAAAACCATCCAACTGACATGCAATCAACACACAACTGAGACGATTTTTATTTAGCAGACTTCGGCCGCAATCAACATCGGTCTGCCCTTATCCCAATTGATTTCAATTGCTCAACATGATTTGTTAGAGCCTCGTGCTAAAGACTTTGGAAATTTTTTACTACAAACCGCCTGTCAACCCTTTGGGGATGCTATTGTAGGTTGACCATAGTCGACAGATCAAAAAGCCGAGGTCAAAAACTCTACGTCACCTTTTAAGAAACACCCTGCGTGGACTAGGGGTGGCAGTATTCTTAGCCGCTCGCTTCTACGTGCAAAGCTTACCAGCAATCAATGTAAGCCGAATTTGGATATGTTGGCAGTGTAATACCAAAATAACAGCTCCCGTGAATCATTGACGTTCTCGAGAACTTCTCGACAAAGATACGGCAAACAATATAGAGTATTAGGAAAGGATTTCCATGTGCTGAAAAGAAAATAGAATGACACGCCCATGGCTTGGCAATTTGATATGGCGACGAAATCCCATACAAAATCAGGTAGCATGGAATTCGATATCGGTTTAGATTTCGTAAACTTCTGAATAAAAAAAAAGTGAAAATTTATTCGTTGTGGGTGAGGATCATACCTTTTCGCCATCATATCATAGACCAACTTATACTGGTTCTTGATTCAAATAGCTACTAATTTCTTTTTCGTGTGGGACACCGAGTCGTTCAACGATTCGATGAACCCTGGTGTCAGAGTTTTTCAACCGCCTGACATTGTTGTGTAACAACCACCATCATAGACAGCAACCGGGACCGACGGCTTAACGTGCCCATCCGAAGCACGGAACCATCTTACTTGCGGACAATCAGGTGGTTCAGCTGCAATGTCCTAACCAGACTGGGAACAAATTCACAAAGTGATAAATATCAACTTTGTGAGTGACCCCACCGGGAATTGAACCCGGAACCTTTGCGTGGCAGGCAGGCATACTAACCACTGCGCCACATCGGCTGTCAATAATAAAATCCTTCTGTAGGTTGATGTGCTCGCGATGGTACCACGATGGAAAATATGTAACTATGATACGTAAATCTCTGTGTTGAGAGCAAACAAATATCAGCCTGTGAAATAATATTGATGCTGTACAATGCATGTTCAGAGAACTTGGATAACGCATAAAGCGCGAGGATTATCAGCTCACCCATTTAAAAGATGACTGCTCGAATAGGGCATATTTTACAGCTGCCAAACCCATACTAGAAGACATCTAAACAAATAAAAGTAGACCCTCTGTCATAGCCATGATTTTAACAGTTGTCAAATATGGCCCATTCAAACGGTCGTACTGTTATTCGTATGACTAATATGACTGTCACGATGGCGTAGCAGCAGTATCCCCGCCTTCTTTCACTCCACAGAATAAATAATAGGTACCTAATACTACGAGTACCGTCCTCATCAATAAAGTTCGTGAGTTCGATCCACAAAGGACAAAACAATTTGTTTAGCCTGTTTTTTCAATATCTGTATAGAGTCTGTTGGTTTACTAAGTATGTAAGTATGATGGTGTATTTATTTTATGCTTTGAATGTTCAGAGAGCTTTAATACCGCAGGAAGCGTGGTGAGATTATGAGCTCACCCGTGTAATTCGCATCATAACAAATTGCCCATCTCACAATCCGATTCCAACGGTTATATTGCTATTATTGGATATTGGTTTACGGTATTGCTTGCTTCAATTGTTTACATATATTTATGAAAATACCAATGGATACATTTGATTCAACTCCATAGTTCGATATTTTGCCTACGTGCCAACATACTCTAATATAAGCTGCTTATCAATCGTCTTTATAACCTGTAATCTCACCCATTGAGTTACAAACAAGGTAGTTCACAAGCCTAAATAATTCGGTTGACAAAATTTTCGATTTCTATACAGGCAGCATTTTTTTTCCAAAACATTGATAACATACCAAGATAACACTTCCCGTGTTGGTTCCCCTGTAAGTTTCAATAAACTTATAAAATGATCTAACGCATGCAGAATTTAAACCAGTGAATTCTTTTGAATCTTGAATCTTCTAAATTAGTATCTACTGGCGACGCCTTTTCCATATATCTATAAGTAAAACAATACAATTTTACCAACCTAAATATCCATTATACGCTTACATATTAATAGTTTTTGTTAGGTTGACTTTTGCATTTGTTCAATTTCGTTTTCAATTTGCTCGTTTTTTTTATTCATTCTTCAAAGTTTGTCCAAAGTCCAAATAGGATTAAAACCAAATAAAGTCAATTTCTAGTATTGGTTTTATTTATTAAACACAAGCTCACTATCTGAAAAATAAACATAGTTCTGAACTGATTACAAAGTTTGTCTGATAGATCAGAAGTTGTTACTGTTTATCACATTAATTTGAAGCAAATCTAAGTTTATTCTCGAAACAATATTCCACCTCCTATATTATGGGACGACATACCTAAAGTACGGTCTTTCGAATAAGCCGTATTTGACAGCTGTCAAACTTTATACTAACTTTATGTTAAAGCATTAACTTGATTTCGATAGCTGTCAAATATGGTCTATGGCCTGTTCAAAAGCCCTACTACATATAACACTTAGGTATGAATAAACTTAGGTACTAATTGTACTTGCTTACTTCTTCTGCCATGTCGTGAGGGGCACGCAGTCGACGATCTACCCGGTAAATAATACTATTCTACTAATTTAGTTAGTAAGCCATTTTAGAACCTTCAGCAGTTTTAGCAAATTGAGATAAACTAAAATTGTCTAAAGCCCTATGCAAACTTGAGCAAAACAAGCGCGGTACGTGGGTACGTATGCGGTTTTCTCATTGGTATACTTAGATTGTCAAAGGTTTGAGTTATCTAAACTACCCACTTATCCATCTGAAAAACGCTGGTGTTTAAATAAGGGGTGTTTGATTCCGAAGCTGATCTTAGCGCAGTGGAAGCAAATTAAAGTTATCTTAAAATCTAAAACTAAATGGTCGATCAGCCTCGGAACAACATTTGACTACGATTCGTAGTGCTCTTTACTATAGCTAAATAAAATAAATTTAATGAGAGAATTTTGTTCCGGAAAGTTTCCGGCCGAGAAATTCTTGTGTCCAAAATCTACTTAAACAGGGCCCAGCAACAATTGCTTACCGAGCGAACGATGACGCCGTCGTTTCCTTGTAAGTCTAGTTTTTGACAGGAAAAATAGGTATCAGGTTTGAGGAAGACTTTTGGATTGGGACTTAGGTACTAGACTTACTGTACCCGGGCACCAGCTCGCGTGGTACTCCGTCCAACAAGTTTCACAAGCACTTGAGTACTATTGTTCATAGTTCGACATCAAATAATGTTTAACACACAGTAACAAAGATTTCTCGCACACCACTGCTCGCGACAGCAACACGTTTTACTGTACAATACGCGAACCAAAGGACACTGGACGCGCGGGTGACTAAAAGTAAGGTTATTTTTTTCGACGGCCGCGTGGTTATCGAACCGACTGACAATCAAAGCGCCGGAACCAAATACACTTGGTTCTCTTCCCCACCGAACAGGGAAAACCACACGAGAACACCGAAAGCACACTAAATTACACCATTTATAATTACAATTCGCATCAACCAAGCGAGCGACGGCAGAGGACGTGAATGACAGGACAGTGTTGCCAGCACCGCGCGCCCATTTTATACGAAAACTAAACATTCACCCGCCCCGGACCGACCCATCGGTCCGCTCTATGCATGGCAGGCGTGATAATGTAGCTACTGCTCGCTTAAGGACTGAATCCCCCACCTGAACTTCTGCAACTCGAGGAGTGCCATCACTACCCGGAAACAGGTTGAGAATGCGCCCCCGGCGCCAACGCAGTGGCGGTAGGTTGACATCCTTAACCAGAACGAGATCCCCAATGCAGGGGTTCAGTCCTGTCCGTCCACTTAAGGCGTTGCTGCAGAATGTGCAAGTACTCAAGCGACCAACGCTTCCAAAAGTTTTGAGTCATTTGCTGCAACAACTGATAACGCGACAAACGATTGCTATTCACCTCCGTATAGGGATATTCCGGCAAGGCGTTAAGTGGGCGGCCAATTAAGAAATGCCCTGGCGTCAGGGCCTCTAAATCATTTGGGTCTGAGCTGAGCGGACACAAAGGACGCGAATTGAGTACAGCCTCAATTTTACAAAACACGGTCGCCAGCTCCTCGAAAGTCAAAATTGTTAACCCTACAACGCGCAACAAATGCGTCTTAGCGGACTTTACAACCGCTTCAAAAATACCACCCCAGTGAGGGCACGCTGGTGGATCGAACACCCAAGTAATGCCCTGACGGGAGAGCCCGTGCTGATGGCTTCTTCGTTCTCCCTAAGAACGTTACAATTTCCTTCATACACCGATCAGCACCCTTAAAGTTGGTACCACAATCCGACCTGATCAGCGCTGGTCGCCCTCGTCGCGACGTAAATCTCTCCAGCGCTGCCAAAAAGGCCTCCGTAGAAAGGTCGGCCACGAGCTCCAAGTGGACGGCCTTGGTGGCTAGGCACACGAACACGCACAAGTACGCCTTGATAGACTTTGCGTTCCGCAGGCGTGATGCCTTCACCATGAAAGGGCCTGCGAAATCCGTTCCCACACCTGCAAACGTCCAGGCCTCCGTCACCCGGTCCGGTGGGAGATCTCCCATCTGTGGCTGCATTGTGGCTGCCTTCAAGCGGTAACAAGGCAAGCACCTAAACACAACGCTACGTACCGTTCGTCGTCCCGATAAGATCCAGAACTCGCGCTGTAGGATGGCCAATAGCGCATTACAGCCCGCGTGCGAGTTTTTCTCATGACGATCCCTGACTAAGAGCTCAACTAAGGGTCCCCTTTTTGGAAGTAACAGTGGATGCCGAGCCGAGAAGGGCAGGCTAGCGTTCCGAAGTCTGCCTCCAACCCTGAGCATACCTTGCTCATCCAGGAATGGGTTGAGGCGCACAATTCCTCCCTTCAGCTTTCCACGTCCATCCCTGAGCAGCCTGACCTCCTCTTCAAAATGTTCCGCCTGGACGACTCTAACCAATGAGCATAGAGCCGCATTCCGTTCCGCAGGCGAGAGGACAGGTGTAAAGTTCCGTTCTGCTTGAGGCTTCCTGCAGTTGTTCACGAACCGCTTGATCCAACCTGTCACCCCAAGAAGTTTGTCGAGGGAGCTATACCGTTCCAGCAAGAAAGCTGGGTTAGGCTTCGGTACGAGTTGCCCCACGTTCACTCGCAAACCTCGATCAGGTGGCCCAAGCGGCGCCCTGCACTCGTTGAATGGCCATTCCTGCGGCGACTCAGTCAGCCATTGAGGTCCCCACCACAGTGGGTGACTCACCAAATCAGGTGCCCTGCACCCGCGCGAAGCGCAGTCCGCTGGGTTCCATTCTCCCGGTACGTGCCTCCACACTAACGGAGTTTCCGACCCCGTAATCTGTGACACCCGATTTGCCACGAAAACCTCAAGTGTATGTACCGACGTCTGCAACCAGCACAGAACTATCCGACTGTCAGTCCACGCGTACACCGTTTCATCCAAGTTGATGGTACCACGCAGATTGCAGGTTACATGATTTAGCAAGCGCGCTAGAAGAGCTGCCCTGCCAATTCCAATTTGGGGATGGTCCATCTAGTTCTGACTGGTGCCACCTTACTTTTGGCCATAACCAGACGCACGTGCACAGTTCCCGTTGAACTTGCTGTCCGAAGGTATACAGCTGCCGCGTACCCTCGCTCCGAGGCGTCACAAAACCCATGTAGGGTAGCCTTACATCCCACCGATGGGACTAACTTGCGGGGTATCGCGATGTGCACGATCCCTGGTAGGGTGGTCACAAACTTGAGCCAATCCTTCAACAACTCTCCGGAGAGTTGGTCGTCCCATCCTAAGTTGGCTAGCCACAACCTTTGTAAAAGCACTTCGCCATGAACGTAACCGGGGCGATCCATCCGTTAGGATCGAACGTTCTAGCGATTGTCGACAGTACCGACCGCTTAGTCCAAGTTTTCTCCAAAGGTCGGGCTCGATCTTGTACGTGAATACGTCATGCGTTGGCCTATATTGCACCCCGAGGATGCCCAACGTGTTTGGATTGTCCGGGTTCTCAAAGAGGTGCGGGTCCTGATGGAACTCGCCTGGCAAACCGGCCAGGAGCTCTGGGCAACTGGACAACCATTTCCGCAACTCGTAACCTCCTGAACCCATGATCGCGATCAACTCGTCTCGTAGAATTAGCGCCTGCTCCACGCTATCAGCACCCGTGCAGATATCGTCCACGTAGACGTCGCGATCCAGTACTGCTGCGGCTCGAGGATATCTTACCCTTTCCTGTGCGGCCAACTCGCAGCGTACGTACTGCCAAATACGGACTTGGCTTAAGTCCATACGTCACCGTGTTAAGTTCGTATGTGACCATCGGCTCATCTGGGCTCTCACGCCACAAAATCAGCTGATACCGACGGTCATCCGGATGTATCATGGTTTGGCGAAACATCATTTTGACGTCTGCGACGAACGCTACCTGGTGTAAACGAAAGTCTGTGAGAATGTCCACAATGTCCCGGTTCAATTTAGGACCCGCGTGCAAACATTGGTTCACAGACACACCATTCGAGGTAGGAGCAGAACCGTCAAACACCACCCGTATTTTCGCCTCAGGTGACTTCAAGACAGCCAGGTGTGGAATGTAATAATGCTCGACACACCTCCAATCCAGGCTGGACACCGACATGTGGCCCAATTGAATATATTCCCGCATGAATTCTATATACTTCTGCCGAAGTGCTGGGTCTCGCCTCATCTTCCGCTCCATTGCGAGTAGTCTCCGTTCCGCGAGCTGTCGCGAACTACCTAAAGCGGGGCGGTTTGGGAGAAAAGGTAGCCTGGTCACGAATCTGCCTGACGGGCATCTCGCAGTGTTGTATTGATAGAACAACTCGCACTCGTCATCCTCTGGCTTCCGTCTGTCCGCCGTGGGCGGCTCTTCAGACTCCCAAAACCTCTGCAGCACCTCTGACAGCACACTACCATAGAGGACCGGATCCCTTCTGGTAGGTCCTGAGGTCTCAAACTGGGCCGAAAACAACATACCCCTGTGGTATCTACGGCCACCAAACCAGTTTCCTGGAGTACCTTCTTCCTACCGCACCATAATCTCCGAGGACGTCTGACCCGAGAAGTACGTCCACCGTACCAGGAGTATCAAAATCAGGATCAGCTAACTCCAACCCTGTGGTTAACCCTCGTACCGTTGGTGGTAACCTAACCTGAGGAGTTTCCCAACCACTTCATCCAGCACCACGGCTGAGACTTGATAGCTGACCCCTGTACATGTGCTACCTAATGCGAACTCAAAGTTCGTCTGACCCCGAATGTCAGGCACATTTAGGCCCCGATGCCTACAGCTTCATCCTCACTTGGCCGTACATTTAGGCCTAGCCTACTCACCAGCTTACTCGATACAATACATCCCTGAGCCCCTGTATCCAGTAGGGCTCTTACTTGAATGGTCCGGCCACCGTATCCCCATACCCAAACCTTAGCCGTTGGCAAAAGTACCGTGATTGGACGGGGCCGAAGCTGATGAGTAGGCGGCGATTACCTAGCGGGAATCTAAACGCGGTGAGGCCGCGTCCCGCGGGGTATCCTCACTACCCAAACCTGTGTATGGGTCCCACTCCTGCTGGTAGGGAGGTCTGCCCATAAAGGCCATGGCTGGAGTTCTATAGTACCCCGACGGCAAACGTCCGTACCGAGGTTGCGCCTGTAGCCGCGGGTACTCAGGCATAGGCGGGGCATGCGTGGGTCTTGAGACCCAACCAGGTGGCTCAAGCCCGCAGAATACTGCATGTACCCTGGTGGCTGCCTAGTGCTCCCTGACACCCGCCCGTTGAATCCCGTACCTGGGATGGGTGTCCTTGGCCACGTTCCTGTGCCGCTCTTCCCCAATCCGGCACCTGCTGCCGTGGTGGGGATTGTCCCCACGTCCTTGGGTAAGTGGGCTCCGTCTGTTGACGTCCCCTGCCTGTCCCTGTGACCGATGCGGAGGTGGGCTCCTCCTTGGAGGGGTGGGAGCGTTGCTCCTCCCTTGGTGGGCAGGCTCCTTCGCTGATCCGATCCAGCGCTGCCCCGGCGCCTCCGGAGCGATTCATGCAGAGCAGCGGATGGTGTGCACCCTGGCAGTACCTACAGTTGGTGCTTGAAGGGCACTCTCGCACCTGATGCGGCCCCAGGCACCGAAAACACCAACGCCTCTGCTGTGCCACACCCGTCTCCTCTGAACCCGCTGCGCAGCAAACTCCTGACACGCTGCCACCCCGTGGCCTGTCTCCCTGCAGTAGGCACACCCTGATTCCAATGCGGTGTTGTACCGCCTGGGTTGCCACTGTTGCCTCCTCGCGCCGGTGCACCCGGCCGTTCCGGGTGGCGAGGGCAGAGGTCTCCTTGCGAGGGCTTCACCAGCCTGGACGTCCACTCGCCTGCTTTCGGCCTCGAGGAACGACTTCAGATCCTCGTAGGTCGGGAGGTGGTCCGAGGACTTGCCCCATGTAGCTGCTCGAATCGAGCGACCATTTCGCTCGGCAGGCGGCGAAGCACTGTGTGGACCACGATATAACCGTAGCCCGCCACTGGCAAACCCTGTCGCTCTAGTGCGCTGACCGCGACACTGACTGGGTGGAAGATTTTCTCGCGGAGGTCCGTACCTCGCGTTATGGTTGGTATTGACAGCCACTGGTCTAACAGCCTGTCTACAATCAGGCGCTTGTTTCGATACCGGTCGGTAAGGATCTTCCACGCCACCTCATAATTGCTATCCGAGACAGCCAAATGCGTCAGCAATTCATGAGGCTCTCCATGTAGCCTGGACATCAGCTGAGCCATCTTGTACGCCGGCGTTATGTCCGTCCGTGTGTGGACCACACTGCTATACAGGTCCTCAAACGCCGGCCAGTCGGCGTAATCGCCTGCAAAGACTGGAACCGTAACAGGCGGAAGAGGCACCTGTAATCCTTGTCCCACTTTACCACGGAATGGCTTTTCCTTTCCGTCACGTCGCCTAGATATGTCCGCAGCTGCCTGCGCAATGTCCTGTGCCAGCTCCAAGCACTGGCTTACATCGCCCTCAACCAGCTCCTTATCTTCAGGGTTAGGAGCTTCCTCAAGGAGCATGAGGCACTCTGTGAGGTGTTCCGACACAACCCGAACCCGTTCATCTGCCTGTAGTGCACTTTTCAAGAGCGCGTCCTCCCGGTCCTCGCGGCCGATCATTGCCGCTGTGGTAGTAAACCACCTTAATTCTGTCTTTATAGCAGCCTTATACCTGGCGATCGAGGAGCCATGGTACCAACTTTTACACACTCGACTTAATAAAACGAAAAACCAATAAACAAATACCACAAAATAAATGTTAGTTGACTGGCCTAGACCTTACCGATAAGGTACCGTTCACTAGGCAAACAATACAGTCACAAAAAAACCGAAACAATATTTTCCAAAATTAATAAAATATGTGGGTAATATAAAAACACGCTTAATACTAAATTACGGCTAACTATGTTGCAATAAAGCAACCACGCTCTGCTACCAAAAATGTTTGATTCCGAAGCTGATCTTAGCGCAGTGGAAGCAAATTAAAGTTATCTTAAAATCTAAAACTAAATGGTCGATCAGCCTCGGAACAACATTTGACTACGATTCGTAGTGCTCTTTACTATAGCTAAATAAAATAAATTTAATGAGAGAATTTTGTTCCGGAAAGTTTCCGGCCGAGAAATTCTTGTGTCCAAAATCTACTTAAACAGGGCCCAGCAACAATTGCTTACCGAGCGAACGATGACGCCGTCGTTTCCTTGTAAGTCTAGTTTTTGACAGGAAAAATAGGTATCAGGTTTGAGGAAGACTTTTGGATTGGGACTTAGGTACTAGACTTACTGTACCCGGGCACCAGCTCGCGTGGTACTCCGTCCAACAAGTTTCACAAGCACTTGAGTACTATTGTTCATAGTTCGACATCAAATAATGTTTAACACACAGTAACAAAGATTTCTCCCGCACACCACTGCTCGCGACAGCAACACGTTTTACTGTACAATACGCGAACCAAAGGACACTGGACGCGCGGGTGACTAAAAGTAAGGTTATTTTTTTTTTCGACGGCCGCGTGGTTATCGAACCGACTGACAATCAAAGCGCCGGAACCAAATACACTTGGTTCTCTTCCCCACCGAACAAGGAAAACCACACGAGAACACCGAAAGCACACTAAATTACACCATTTATAATTACAATTCGCATCAACCAAGCGAGCGACGGCAGAGGACGTGAATGACAGGACAGTGTTGCCAGCACCGCGCGCCCATTTTATACGAAAACTAAACAAGGGGTAACGGTTACAGTTTTGGTTCTGATACAGAAACGCTTTTACAAATGGGGATTCGAATTCCGGTAGATATGGCTTAAAAGCTCTGCAGTTGGTTTTCCCATCAATGTCACAAATTAAGTACTGGCGGGCGCCCTACAGAGAGACGGTTACAAAGAAACGTTGCTACACTCGCACACACACATCTACACGCCGTCTCAAACCAGCCCGTAGTTGAGTGTCAACAGCGTTCGGTGCGGGCGGATGACAAAATGACGACTCGCAAGTGCAAATATTTTTGTAGTGTGTGTGAGTATAAGTGTTATTTTTTGTAAGTAACGTACCTAACAAATTATGTTTAACCCAGGTACCTTATTTCAGAAATTCAAGAAGAAAAAGTAGCTACCCTGGGTTGTAGGTATAAATGATCGGAAAAGGGGACGAGCTGTCCTTCTGTAAATTGTCTATTTTGCTTGTGTCATTGCCTTGAATAAGTGCGGACGCTATTGCAGTACCCGTACCGGGAAATGCGCGTCACTTAAACCTCTCATTTGGACCGCTTTTCCACGTAATGTTTATTGACTATCTATTGATTACTTTGTAGCACATACTTTGTCCGATTCAGTGTATTATTCAGCTTTGAATATGGGTGCCTGAGTGAGTATCGACTACATAATATGTAGAGACAGAATATCGTGTTAAAAGCACTCTTTAACCACTGAACAGATTCGATTGGGAATTGTGTGAGCAGAATCCTTACATTATCCCGATTGTCATAGGCTATGTTTTGTATAAGAAAATTTACCAATGATCTCCAAAACCACTAGTCCGATTTTGATACGGTTTTCACTAATAGATTTAGATTTTACTAGTGCATGTTCTTAGATAGATCTTTTGCGAACAAATCACCAAGGGGCGTTGCAGTAAACCGTCGTGGGTTTTACTTTTGTATTTACTCTTGCAATGAAACTTGACCGTACCAACTAACCTGCATTTCCCATTGTCCCCAGAATACGGCGTGACAAGCCTGGAGCTGCTGGAGCTGCGCGTGCCGGCGCACGTGCCGCTGGGCACGCGCGCGCAGCTCTCGTGCCGGTGGCAGCTGGGCGCGCACGACGTGCTCTACTCCGTCAAGTGGTACAAGGATGGCAAGGAGTTCTTCCGACACGTGCCGAGAGACGTCGAGCCAAGGAGAAAGTTCCCACTACCGGGGGTTGATGTGGAGGTAAGTGCCAGTTAATTAGTTGGTACAATGACGGCAACTGCAATCACATTTTAGGATGATGATGAGGCCTGTTGGCGCCGGCTACCCGCCTGATCGGGTGTTGCGATCTTGTGACCGGGGCCGACTAGTTTATCCAGACATAATTTGGAAGTTCTATACATAGCGATCGGCGGAAAAACTTTGATACCGCGTTTTAGGCCTTGGCAAGGAGTTCTTCCGACACGTGCCGAGAGATGTCGAGCCAAGGAGGAAGTTTCCTCTACCGGGAGCTGATGTGGAGGTAAGTGAAAGCTTCTGGAGCTGCTCGAGCTGCACGTGCCGCTGGGCACGCGCGCGGAGCTCTCGTGCCGGTGGCAACTGGGCGCGCACGACGTGCTCTACTCCGTCAAGTGGTACAAGGATGGCAAGGAGTTCTTTCGACACGTGCCCAGAGATGTCGAGCCAAGGAGGAAGTTCCCTTTACCAGGGGTTGATGTGGAGGTGAGTGACAGCTTGTCATACTCCGTCAAGTAGTTGGTATAAGGATGGAAAAGAGTTCTTCCGACACGTGCCCAGAGACATCGAGCCAAGGAGAAAGTTCCCTCTGCCAGGAGTTGATGTGGAGGTAAGTCAGTTGGTACAAGGTGGCAACAGATTATGCCTAATGGCCGAGTAAAGCCGGAGGAAAGAATAGGGTAGGCTACCCGCCTCATTGGGTGTTGCGATCTTGCAACCAAGTGAACCAAGAGACCATATAGTCCGTCCAGGCGTAACATTTAGAAGTCTTATTTCTAGCAATCGGCGGAAAAACTTTGATACCGCGTTTTAGGATTTCATGTGGAGTCTACTCCGTCAAGTGTTACAAGGATGGCAAGGAGTTCTTCCGACACGTGCCCAGAGATGTCGAGTCAAGGAGGAAGTTCCCTCTACCAGGAGTTGATGTGGAGGTAAGTGACAGCCTGTCAGTTTGTACAAGGGAGTAAAGCCGGAGGAGGAGAAAGGGTAGGCTACCCGCTTGGTCGGGGGTGTTGCGATCTTGCGACCAGGGGACCGACTAGTCCGTCCAGACATCATTTGGACGTCCTATATATAGCAAATAGCGGAAAAACTTTGATACCGCGTTTTAGGACTTGTATGTGGAGTCTACTCCGTCAAGTGGTACAAGTATAGGAAGAAGTTCTTCTATTACGTGCCGAGAGAAGTCGAGCCAAGGAGGAAGTTCCCTCTGCCGGGAGTTGATGTGGAGGTAAGTAAGTGAGTGTGGAGAGAGTTAAAGTGACAGCTTGTCATGCTCTACTCCGTCAAGTGGTACTAGTACGGAGGAGTGCTGGCAAAGTGATAGCTGGGCAGGCCAGGCTCACTATATGGTACCGAATGATCTTTCCGGCCGGTTTCGGCCATGGCGACCACTTCTACTCCTAATCAAGTCGGCGCTGATGCGCTCGTATGTGGCTATTGTAGCCTATTTTGGCAGTAAACTCCCGTGCACAGTGTGGGCACGTGAGTTTGCCATTGATATAATTGTAGTTAATGGCGGCGGGAGGACGGGCCTTCAGTTCATCGCGTTTAGCGTCAAGGTCTGCTTTACGCTGCTCCTCGAAGTCGCGGATTCGCCTCTTTACAAGACCGCGCCATTCTGGCCGTTGCGCTGCCAAAACCTCAAATTGAGAGGGTTCGATATTGCATCTTTTCATGTGTCTCTTCTGAACATCTTTAAATCGGAGGAGTTGACCGCCATGCTTTCGCTTGCCGTCCTCTAGCTCAGAATAGAAGATGCGCTTCGCCACTCGCTCATCCGCCATCCGGGATACGTGACCGCACCACCGAAGCTGTCGACGCATTAAGTAGGCTTCAATGCCACCAACATTGGCTCGTCTTAGAACTTCGGTGTTTCGCACTCGGTCGGACCATCTGATCTTCATGATGGTGCGAAGGCATTTGAGGTGGAATCGATCCAAAGTGCGTATGTGGTGACGATACACACACCAGGTCTCGGAAGAGTACAGAAGGTTTGGCAGTACAATCGCCATATATACAGATATTTTTGTGGCTAGTTTAAGGTCGTGCGAGCAGAAAACCTTGGAACGCAGCTTCCCAAATGCTGCAGCTGCAGCACTGATTCTGCTATTGATCTCAGCATCAAGGTCACACTTAGCTGTAATAGTGTTCCCCAGATATCGGAACTTGTCAACCTGTTTCAACATATCTTCACCAAGCTTAATTGTCAGTGTCTCACGACCTTGTGTATCCAGGGACATCACTTCCGTCTTTTTGACACTAATCTTTAGGCCGAATTTGCAGCATGCTTGGTAAAAAACGGTCATCAGTTGTTGTAGGCCTTCTGGGGATTCTGCAAGAAAGCACAAGTCATCGGCATACATAATTTCAGTAATAAGTGCATGCGAGACTTTGGTGCGCGCCTTAAGTCTAGCCAAATTGAAAAGACTGCCATCAGTGCGGAAGCGGATGCGGACTCCTTCGGAGACAGTATTTAGGACCTCCTTGACTACTACCGCAAAGTATAAGGCGAACAGTGTGGGCGCTAGAACGCACCCTTGTTTCACCCCGGGGAAAAAATCAGACTGTTCACCGTCTACAGAGACGCAGCACTGCATATTGTCATGCAGGAGTCTCAGGAGGCGCACAAACTTCTCCGTGCACCCCAGTTTTCCTAGCACCATCCAGAGAGCCTCACGAGGCACACTGTCGAACGCTTTCTCCAGGTCAACAAAGCAGAGGTACAACTGACGACCTTGTTCTCTGCTTTTTTCCTGCAGTTGACGTACCGAGAAAATAGCTTCACATGTGCCTCGGTCAGGTCGGAAGCCAAACTGGGTTTCGGGCAGAATCTTTTCTGATAAGTCCTTCAAGCGGTTTAATAGGACTCTTGCAAAGGCCTTTCCGGGGACCGATAATAACGAAATACCGCGGTACGAGTTGCAGTCAGAACGGTCACCTTTGTTCTTGTAGAGGGCACTAATGCGAGACACTTTAAAATCGTCCGGGACTCGCTCCTCCTCCCACATTCGAACAAAAGTTTCCATACCATCGAGTGCAGCTCCGCACCGCCATATTTAAGTATTTCGCCTGGTATAAGGTCAATGCCAACCGCCCGTTTATTATGCTGCTGTCTGATGGCAGTAACAACCTCATCACACGACAGGGGCTCGTCCAGCTCGGTGGCTAGGGGGAGTTGAGGTAATAAACTGATGTGATGCAGGTTAGCTGATCGATCTACGTTAAGCAGATCGTTAAAATGTTCAGCCCACCGTTTGAGCACATCCTCTTTGCTGGTCAAGAGTGGCGAGCCATCCAGAGACCTCAAAGGCACTTTTGCTCTATGGGGCGTACCTGTCAGTTTACGCACCTCGCAGTAGAACTCCCCAAGCTGGTTTGTATCGGCAAGCCACTGCATCTGACAAGCTTTTCCTGCCACCACTTGTCTTTTATTTGCCGAGACAGCCTACGTAATTCTTGGTCACTTTCTTTGACTGCCGCTACACTTCCACCTCTCCGATGATGCTGTCGCAGGAGCTCTCGATGTTTGTCGAATGCTGCCTTGAGAACTTCGTCATTGTCATCGAACCAATCTTCACTACGCCGGTCTTTTGTACCTAAAGTAGCGGTAGCGGCTTCTATGAGATGACATGACAAATTTCGCCAAGCAGCATTGACATCAACTGTCTCATTTGTTGGCAACAGATTTTCGGTTAAGGTTTCAGCATACTTTTCTCTCATCTCGCGATCTTGCAGCCTATCCACGTTCAAAGACGCAGGCTTTTTTATCATGAATCTACGAGGTCGACGAAGGCGGAGTCGCAGTTTTGTGACAATAAGTCGGTGGTCAGTCCAGCAGTGAGCACCGCGCATGACGCGGGTGACTTGGACTTGACTGATGTCTCTTTGCCGCATAATAGCATAATCGATCAAATGCCAGTGTTTGGATCGCGGGTGCATCCACGTCGTCTTGTGCTTAGCGGCAAGTCTGAACATAGTGTTCGATATCGCTAGATCGTATTGAGCACAGAGACTGAGTAGCAACTGACCATTGCTGTTCATGTTGCCGACTCCGTGTCGCCCCAGAACTCCAGGCCAAGCCTCATAGTCCCGACCAACTCTAGCATTGAAATCGCCCAGCAATAGTATCTGCTCTCTGGCGTTTATGCTGTCAAGGCATTGAGATAGTTCCTCATAGAATTTGTCCTTAATGTCATCAGACTTGTCTAGCGTTGGAGCATAGACACTGATAACATTAAGGTAGTTGTCTTTGTCCAAGTGAAGGCGCAGTGTGGTAACGCGGTCCGAGATGTGAACAGGACATTCTTCAAGTCGCTTTACTAAATGATTTTTGATGGCAAATCCTACCCCTGAACGTACCGAATAATCAGATACTAAATAAATAAATAATAAATAAATACCCTGGACGAGACACACAGCGCCATCTAGCCCCAAACTAAGCAAAGCTTGTACTATGAGAACTAGACAACTGATATAATACTTTATATACATATTTTTTTTTGTAAATAAATACATATTATACATAGAAAACACCCAGACTGAACACAAATATTTGAAAATTGATTTACAAATATTTGTGTCGGTGGGAATCGAACCCACGACCCTCGGCGTAGAAGGCAGGGGTACTATCCACTACGCCAACGGGACAGTCGATACTACACAGTATAGTCTAATAAAACATGGTCTTTCCTTCCCAGAGAAACACAAGACAACGTCACTTAGTATTGCCATTTTATTTCAATAAAATACGTTATGGGGTAAATTCATTCTCAGAACAATGGGTTAAAATATTTCTTAATAATTTTATAATTTAGATTTACATGTGTATTAACTTGAACTTTACAACAACACTTCAATTGTATTTATTAGTTAACAGTATCATAAATGATTTACAAAAAACATCATAAGAGTGGGTAATTCTGGTAACCCACAAGCATGATGACGTAGTGATGTGTTGGTCACGTGGTTCACGAGTCTCGGAAAGAAATACCAGGCGGAGTATCTTATTATACCATGCTACACAGGTATTTGGTCTCTATTTTATAGATAAACAGATTAACCTAACTTCCCAATCTTGAAACAAAATAAGTATTTTTCTTCGTATTTAGTTGGGTGCTGAAAAAAAAAACCTTAATTTAAATGATTTTCCGTAATATGTTGATTACGAAGATTTTAGCCGATTCCCACATGGCAACATTTTCAACTCGTATTCCACATTTCATATTATCTATGCCATTATACTGAATATTTATGAAATGAAAAAGCCACGATGAAACTTCGCACGAAAATTACTGAACCATTCATTGAAATATGGATCCATACTAAATAATAATTCCCTAAATTCAGGATCCAAAATTTCCGCTTACCAATTTATTTCAGTTCCATTCGGGGGCAAGGCGAGAAACATACGGAACGTCCGTTTGTTGAACGTTCCTCTGGCGTCATGTTGGTAGCATTGGAATTGAGCGCCTTCTTAATCCAGACGGGCTATACAACGACCATGTTGATCCGCACGTAATATAATGGCCGCCGTATAATCCGTCCGAATTAAGAAGACGCCTATTTACAATAACACCAACATGACGCCAGAGGAACTATTTCAAGAAACGCACTATAGCGGTGCGCATCGCACAACGTTGCGTCGACGGATGCGTCTGTCAAACCATTTTGTATGAGGATAATGTTGAAATTCATAATATTATTCTAACGCGTTACGCAACGCAAAAATAACGCACAAATGGACGTTACTTGTGTGTCTCTCTTGGTAGAAGAGTTCCGACCACTTGACCTAACTTGAAGAGTCGGCTAATTCCAAGAATTGGATACAAATAGGTAAAATAAACAAAGGTATTCGAATGTAGAAAGAAGTGGTGGAAGTAATTAGATTAATCCGGTGGAGTCGGTTTGCTTAGGACGGAGTGGAAACAATATGAAAGTGGAGCGGATATTACGCCAGGAGAGGTGCAGGTGTAAACAGAAAACTGGTAGAGTAAAAAAAAGGTAGAACGTACCCCGCGGGTGGTCATTGAAGCAATGGAAAACTCGTCCACATCTTGATTACCAAATTTTTCAAACACTTCCCGTGCTAGGTATACAATTTAGGAAAACTTGCAAAGGTTGCTTGTTCAAATTCAGCCTGCGGTGAAAAATTTTGCAAATTCGTCCACATCTGTTTGACGCGCGCTAGAACATCTTTTTCAACAAATAAGTCTCTAGCAATCAAGCATATCATGATTTCTCCAGAATCTTGTGGTTGGGTACCTATATGACCATTAAACAACTTAAAAAGAAAACCTGGCATGTTTAAGTGATTGGTATGGCTTAACGGAAAACCTGAATATTCTTTTAAGCCCTAAATTGCTAAGGTACTTGTAATTTATTTATTAGATATTCTTTATTAAGTAGGTAGAGCAGCTCAGAACCTTGCGAGTTTTCAGTCACTCAGGTTGAACGTAGAGCTTCCTCTAGGACTGTACCTGCAGATGTACTATTTCCCGACTTCTTTCATTTAGCCGCCCGCAGCCACTAGGAGCACTCGAGCCAATAAGTTGCCTCTACACACAAGTCTCAGCTCTAAAACAAAATAGAGAGTTTATAGAAGTTTCACTGGACCCTATTTAGGATTTTCGCGCTTGTCTGTTGTTGTATAGCCAGGGGTGCTACTGTCAAAAATCTCTGAAGTATAAGAATATCGAAACAGTAAAATCTGATACAAGAACGAATGATTCTGAGCCAATTTGAATCTAAGAAATATGACGTTCGTGAATGTAAGATGGTTATCTTCATAGTTCCATTGAGTTCTTCTGAGATTCAAGTTCATGCCAGTAAGCGTCAAAATCATCGCTAGTACTGAGTGAGCCATCTGTAAAGGCGCCACGTGCGCCGTCTTCCCAATTTGTGGATCTAAGGCTGTATCTGCAGTAGTGGCCTCACTTCTCCGTTTCTTTCATTTAGCCGCTGCAGCCACTTGGCGCACTCGAGCCAATCTGCTGCCTCTAAAACACAATTCCCTGCTCTAAGGCTGTACCTTCTTCTTATTCTTCATTGCGAGTCGCGGAAAATATATTTTTTTTCAGTATCTTGCCTCTTGGCTTTGGCTGCCTTTACACACAATTCTTAGCTCTAAGGCTGTACCTGCAGTGGCTTCACTTCTCGGTTTCTTTCATTTAGCCGGCCGCGCAGCCACTTGGCGCACTCGAGCCAATGTTTAGTTTTCATAATTGTGAAAAACGGTACGCTTTCTGTTTGCAGTGCTATGGAGCTACTAACGAGACTCATCGAGCGCTTGTGAGCTTCTTCACAAACACAAATACAAAAAAATCTATTTCCATTGTAATGTTTTTGCAATTCTTACACATCACGCCTTAAGTACGCCCTCTTCCTGTAGGATTGGTAAAGCGTCAACGAAAATACATCGTTAAGCCGAAAAAAAAATCTAGGCGCCATAGGCTCGGTCCATATGCCTATTTGTTTTATTTATTGATAAAGGCCAGTATGGTTTTACCCGCTGCTGACCGTTTTCCCGTGGGAAAAAGAAATTTTCCCGTGGTAAAAAGTAGCTTATGTTACACAAAAATGTAACTGTGGCTTTCTGATGGTGAAAGTTTTTTTTATCGGTTCTGTTGTTTCGGAGTTTATCGATTACGTACACACAAAAACTTTCCTGAGTGTAGAATCCTGTGATTGATATTTCGTTTGTACACCCTAATTTATTTTCTACGATGATCGATCTCATAAAAAAATAATTACCACCGCTGAAAACACTTTAGATACCACGGTACGTATCATGTTGTGGTTATTAGGAAATAATCATGTTTTCTAACAGAAGGAGATAAAACGGATGTATTTTATGATGATTGTGAAAATACGGGAAAGATAAGTCAGTCAGTAGTTGGTATGAGCTAGTTTTGCAAGTTTAGTAATAGGCTTAAGTAATTATTGCTTGTCGATGATTTATGCATTACAAAAGGGAGCTCGCTAGAAATGATCGGCAAATGTTGTTTTGTTATGGTTTTGAGTTTCTTCGTGTACACTAATGCAGAGGAACCCCCTGGGCCCCCCGGACTTGATGCGAACAGAAGAGCAGACTCTGACGCAACAACTGAAAACGCAAATAACTCTACAGGTAAAAATATGTAGCTACTAAGAATATATCATCTTACGTTTCATAATATATCAAAAATCAAATCATATTACACCGCATTAAATACTACCGGCAAGTTCAAATTAAACAAACTACTTGGAAAACCTGCAAAATTTTCTACGTCAGGTAGGATTTGAAGCTGCAACTTTTTCAGGCATCCTTATTTCTAACTCTCTCTCTTTCTATCTCTTTTAAACCTTAGCATTCACTTTGCAGAACCAGAAGAAGACGATGTCACATTTCCCGAACAGATCACGCTGAGTGACAAAGAAATGGAAGACTTAGCCAACATAGACTTCGGCACTTGGTCGCCCATGGACTATGCGTTCAGATATTATAACAGGCAGAACTATTGGCCGATCAGACCGGCCGAATGGGCTACAGATCAATGCTATAAACAGTATTTTAGATGCACCTTGGCCGAGTAAGTTTTAGGCCGGGGCTGCGGACTACAGCGGTGCTACGGGTTAAACTTAGAAACAGAATAAGTTCCATTCCATCCAACTTATTTTGGAATTTATGGCTGTTTACCTGTTTGTCGATTTGTACGCAAAAACGTCAGTACGTATTTGGTACAAATTATATCAATATGTCATTTTTCGGTTTGGTTTCCCGGTCATAATTAAATAAATTAATCCTTAAAAGGGAGGATTGACACTACCTTTACCTACTCTCAAAATAAGTTTGGTAAGTGTCTCGCACACTACGACCAAAAATTCGTGACGGAATTCGGCGCTATTACACCAGCAATGTTATTTGCATTACGGATAACACACCAAACTCGAATTTCGGTCCGAAGTAATTTCAGCGTAAAGATAGGCTTAAAAACCAAGCGACGCGACAACGACGCGCGTCGTTGTCGCCGTCAAATTTTGACGGCGTCGTTGTCGCTGCGGTCTTGTAGAAAAACCCGACCGCATCCCATACAAACTCTAAGCTTCTCAGCGCGCTGTCAACGTGACGGCGTCGTGGCGCGCCGCAACGACGCCGTCGCTCGGTTTTTCTGGTTCCCCATACAAACCCATACAAACCAGTCATTTGACAGCGGCAACGACGCGCGTCGTTGTCGCTGTCGCTTGGTTTTTAAGCCCACCTTAATTTGGGCGTAATTTTTGCGCTTATAGTGTGTCATCCCAAACGAAAACGCCGAAAACCGACGGAACGAAAAATCTACCGCCTAGTTTCGGTCGTAGTATGTGTACACACTTTATACCTAGTTAGAATTTCAGCAAGTGGTTTTTCAATAACAGTTCGTTACTTTTTATAGTGTACACCCGTACCCAGTGTGTGGCGCGTCATTCGAGTGGTATCCTATAGAGAGACAGTACTTTGTGGACATCGTAGCCGGATTTCCCAATAAATGCGACCTGTTCTTGCACAATTGTAGAACAAAAAAACGTAAGTTACACGCGAGTCAAGTAAATTACATTCAAACTTTTATCGGATATGCGAATTTTCCACTTTCACATTTTGACACCAGTGACTCGACTTTTTGCAACATTTCCCATTTAATTTGCAAGCAAAACTTTGTCCCTATCTTTCTTTGTCTGTCTGTCTGGACACCGCTAACTCCTCTTAAACCATTCAGCGGATTATGAAAATATAGTTTATAAGTACCTACAATACATTCCTGATTCCGGTAAAAAAGGTACGATCGCAGGGCAGGCCGCTAGTTTGCATAAAATCAGGTTAAATGCATTTCTAGCTAAAAAAAATGATAACTGGATTACCAACTGAGTATCTAATGCATATATTAATTCCAGAAATGTACGAAACTACCTACGAGGGTATGTGTCGGTGGAACCGATATTATTTGTTCCACAATGCAAGACGTATGATTGGAGGGAAAGTGAAGAAAGTGTTTCAAAAGCTCTTCTTTGGAAACAAGGGTCACACACCCTTCATTGAATAATAATGATGTTATTAATTTATTATAGAAAATTAAAATAATGTTATTTAATCTTGCCCAGCAATAATTTGCTTTTTGGCAGGTGAATACAACTTTTATTTTGTCCTCTTCACCGTCCCTGCTGTCAAAAATCAAATAAATTCTTGGAAAGAAAATTAGTCACTTTTGTGTAAACCTACAAGCACCTGACTACCTATTTGGTTTAGTAAGCGAGGGAGAGCTCAGACTCAGAGTTTTGGTTGACCGTTCACCAAAATTGCAGCTGATTGCGCCTTATTAACATGATAGGCTGTCCCTTATACCCTGTATTTTGTAGTGCTAGTTTATTAGGAACTTCAACAATATGGTACCCCGTGCTAGTGATACAATTCTGTACCGTCCGCTATCTGTACGCGTATCCCTCTATCAGCGCTGGCCATCTGCTAAGAGCCCGCACTGATAGTAGGTACACTATAAATATTCAAAGGTCCCTTACATCCTGTATTCTGTAGTGCTAGTGATACAATTCTGCACCGTCCGTTATCTGTAGGCGTATCCCTTTATCAGCGCTGGCCATCTGCTAAGAGCCCGCATTGATAGTAGGAACGCTATTAACATTCAAAGGTTTGTCCTTTACACCCTGTATTCTGTAGTGCTAGTGATACAATTCTGTACCGTTATCTGTAAAGGCGTATCCCTCTATCAGCGTTGGCCATCTGCTAAGAGCTTGCTGAGGATCGCCGACGTGATTACCTGCACTGCTGCTAGGGTTGCCAGGACCTCAAAAAAAATCCAGATCCTGCGGCCTAAAATTTGGGTAGACCTGCGAGTTTGGCCTAACATTTGGGTAAAGCATCCGAAAACCTTGCGTTTTTAACGATTTTAATCTACATGTAAAAGAAATGTGTAAAATAACCTTTTTTTCCCGGAGCGGATCTTGCAGTTTTGACCGGACATCTTGCATTTTTGGCCGGACGGCAATCAAAACATCTGACTATGTTCGGCTTTATCCGGACGCCTGGCAGCCCTCCCCACTGCACAGCACATTCTAACGTGCGGGAACGTGCAAACGTCGCTGCACGTTACCAGCTGCAGGCTACGGGCCGTTTTCAGCCGTTTTCACTGCAATGCGATAAAATTTGTTTCCTGTATAATAATGTTTGTTTATATTTGAATAATGCCGAATATATTCCGCATCAATCATAGAAATCGCATCAGCGACGACACGGCAATATGCAGATCTGGGTCATCAACACAAATAATATAAAATGAAGTAGATTTAATATAGTATAAAATAGTATAAAATATGATAAATAGTATAAAATCAAGACGGTGTTTGCTTTTCTCTGTAGTGTCGCAGACACCACCAGCTCCTCCTAAAGCATGTTACGGATTCTGATGTAATTTTTATAAGATAGACTGATTCTAAATGAAAGTTTATAATATGTGTAAGACATGACGAGTAAACGTCTTATTCCCTCGGGAAAACGTTGATAATTTAAGCCTTTGCGATATCAGGGTGCTCCTCGCTACATCTGCGGGTCACTTCCCTGGCATGGATTTTAAGGTTCTTTCATATTATCGCATCAGGTGGTCGCGCAACTTTACTCGTTACATTTACATCGCATGTGAAATGATCGTACGAATACTAATGAACTATTTCTACAATTACTTCGCTACCATCAAGCTACCCATATAACGGATCAAGTTATACTTACTATACCTATCTCAGTATTTCTATGAAAAAGTAGAATAAGTTGATCCCAATGTATTGGTATTGTTAAAGCACTTACAGCGCTATATTCTCATAAATTGAAAATCGAAAACAGGGTCCGATTGGCGCCCGTAGCTCAATTGGCGGAGCGGTGGGATGGTACCCCACGGTCCCGGGTTCAAATCCCCGCGGACGCTAATGAATTTATCAACTTTCTCATTTTAAAATTATAAGTTGATCCTATCTGGCGATGCGCCTGCTTACTATTTCCTATGTCTGACTGCTAAAACATTTTGTACTCGAAAAATAGAGTTTTAAAATATAGGATTAAAAGCCCTATTCTTGCATCTGTGTTACGAATGCGCTAAAATGCGCAGCAAAGGTCGTCAAGTGTGGTCAACCTTCCTAAAACAAAAGTCAACTCCCAGATTGCTACGTGACTGAAACTTAGTTCACAAAGAATTAGAAGGAAACAAGTGTATAATTCAAAATGGCGCATTACCTATGCAGGATAATTATTACGATACTTTTACATGACGTAAGCGTTTTATTTTTATTTTGTTACAATCGGTGGAAAAAAGAGAGAAATTCAAAGAATTTACCTTGTAGTCTGAAGCAAGCTGAAGTGAAATCTGTCGTAGAACCGTTGGACGGTAGAGTAGGCGGGTTTTCGAGTGGAGGCCACATCTCGGCAAGCGTAGCGTTGGGTGCCCTAGTCGTCCTGATGGATCGATGACTTAGAGAGCGGCTGGTAACGACTCTATTTTGTGTCAAGTTTAATTTTCTCTTTTTTATAACACTTTTGTGTTCCTACTCTAAACCTGGCTCGGGCGGATTAAAATAATAAAAATAAATGCACTGCCTCGGGGCTGGCCAGGCTAACCTCACAGCATGTAGGTAACTAGTTACTACAATATAGTTAGTATTCTTTGCTACAATACTAAATTGATCACTAGTTTTACCCTGTTTGGCGTATTTTCAACCATTTCAGCCATTTCCAAGCTCTCTAATCTGTATTTAGTATTCTTTGCTAATAGTCGGCCACATAATGAGCAGGTAATCTGTGTGGGTCGTTTGTATCCATTGCGCAGTTTTAGTCCGGTACCACTGCCATTATTTGAGGGCATAACTTATTTAAATTGTAAAGTTGCTTATTTTTGTACGATTGTGTAATCAAATCAGTGTCTATAAAGCACATATTTAATTATGTGCCATTTTGCGCCTGCAAAATCTTTCGATTCAATGTAATTCTTAGGTGTGTAATTCAAATCAATATTTAGATAAAATACAAGGAGTAACAGAAAGGGTATTTAAACAAGCCGAAAGGAGGTAAAGGTACTCATGACATTGCGAACAACCTCCCATACAAAATCGCCGATCAGCTGAATGATTTATTATGGGAGGTCCTTTCTTTTTCATATTTCGACCTATGTTCCATGGGTAAAGTTGTTCAGTTTCATGAGTAACTTCACCTACTTTCGGCTTGTAATACCCTTTCTGTTACTCCCGGTCTTCTCCCGGTATATCAGTATTGTCTTTGTGACAGTTAACACAGTGTAAGAACCCAGTTTGAGTGGTTATTTTTGTTTTCGTTATGTTAGCTAGCATACATCTAAAATATCACAAATTAACTAATTGGGTTCGGCTAATGGTTCATAAACTACTCTAGCCAAAAATAAACGACTTTAATATTTTTGAAACATGGAAATCTATCTGTACCGGACTATTTGCGGCAACTGATTGGTGGACTGGATACGCGTTCATTAGCTGGGTTCGGCCATACCTATAAACTACTGTCTAAAAATAAACAACTTTAATATTTTTGAAACGTGAAAAGCTATCTCTACCGGACTATTTGCGGCAACTGATTAGTGGATACATACGCGTCCATTAGCTGGGTGCGTGCATTTGTTAGTGCCTTGTTAGTATTTTCACAAAATAGAGAGTTTACAGACGGTTCACTCGACCCCATTTAGGATTTTCGCGATTGTCTCTTGTTACATAGACAGGGTAGCTACAGTCAAAATCTTAGTCTAGTAACTAACGTCACAGCTATTCGGATTGACCCATGAAGCTGAAAATTGGCATGTTGGTACTTCTTGACTTCCTGATAAAAATTAGACATGGAGCCCAGCGGGCACCACCCTAATTTTTACCACTTCTCCTTTACAAGTAATTTTTAGTATTGACTTGGAGGGCAGTTTTATTTCATATCGTGCGTGACATCTCACTTGAAGCTTATTGTGCCCTCAAAATTACCCTTTAGTTTCTCGGCCCAAAATGAAAGTGGGGTGTCCCGTTCTTATGTGAGATAGGTATTCTTATTTTCAAGCTATCGACTCCCAAGAGGTATCAAAAGTTGCGTTATTAGACAGAGGTTGCAAAAAACCTAATATATCTTTAAATAATATTTATATTTAGGGCTCTATCGATCGTTAAAGTGTTGTGACTACGAAACCAACATATTATTGTTTTTAATGTTCGACAAAGCCCTAAAGATAAATATTATTTAAAGATATTATAAGTTTTTTGCAATCTGTGTCTAATTCCGCAACTTTTGATACCACTTAGGAATCGATAGCTTGAAAATAAGAAAATCTCATACAAGGACGGGACACCCCACTATTGGGGCTTTTGGGCCCCCCGGGGGGTCTAAAGCGTAATTTTGAAGACACAATAAGCTTCAAATGAGATGTCACGCACGATATGAAATAAAAACTACCCTCCAAGTCCATTACTTTAAAAGTTGCGCCTTGTAAAGGAGGGGGGGCGGTCAAAAGGTTAAGGGGGGTGGTGCCCGCTGGGCTCCATGTCTAATTTGGATCAGGAGGTCAAGAAGTACCTACATGCTGATTTTCAGCTTCATGGGTCAATCCGAATAGTTATATTATAACCAGCTATTGTCGTTAGTTACTAGACTATCTCAAAGTATAAGAATATCACAACAGCAAAAACTGATACAAGAACTTCATATAATTCTAAGCCAATTTCAAGCCATGAAATATGACGTTAGTGGCAACCATCTTTTTAGGTTACCTTGAATTCCCTTGAGATTCCAGTGTAAGCGTCAATATCGTCGCAAGTGCTAAGTGAACAATCTGTTAAAGCACCCCGCGCGCCGTTTCCCTTTTTTTTTCTTCAAGTGGAACACCATGTCGTCGTTGTCGCGGCGCTTGGAAAATAAGGGTACCATTACTTAGTTTAGCTCTTAGCTTTACGAAAATTTAATATAAGCTGCTTCGGTACAAAAACTGCTCTGAATGCCTAGCTCAGGATGGTAGACCATCATTTCTTGAAGATCTAACTGTGCAGACATTAAAATCTTTGAAATTCTTTCGCCTTTTGATTCCACTTCAAGACGACTACAGACAGGAGTTTATCTTTTTATCGCAAATTGCTGTCTTAATTTTCACGCAGGTTTTCTCTTCCTGTCTGAAACTTGCGGAAGATCGGAGATCGATTAGATAAACTGTTAGGGTCAATTCCCACAGAAGGCGACGAGACGAGACGCGACGCGACGCTGCAATGTCATTTTCAAGCAGCATCAAGATGCAACGCGCGGCGCCGCTCGATGCATCTTGAAGCCGCTTCAAACCCAGACGAGACGAGACGCGACGCGACGCGACGATGCAATGTCAGTTCAGGTGACGTCACTTTCGGCCGCCTGTCAGTCAGATTCCCACGCTCAGTGTTGCCGCGATGGGAAAATAAATAAATAATAAATAAATAAATAATTCTTTATTTCAGACTTGCATCCATATTCACAATAAGTGTCATAACATAAATTACAATAGGTAATAATCACAGTAAATAAAACATATCATCACAAACAATGAGTTATGTACAAGTAATAATACCTACTTATTT
This sequence comes from Phthorimaea operculella, assembly GCA_024500475.1. Classification (NCBI taxonomy): domain Eukaryota; kingdom Metazoa; phylum Arthropoda; class Insecta; order Lepidoptera; family Gelechiidae; genus Phthorimaea; species Phthorimaea operculella. The sequence continues at coordinate 337,962 of JANFCV010000195.1, forward strand.
TAAAATTTTACACCAGTGTTTAAATAGCGCAAAATAGTCAAATTCACAAATGTTAATTACTAGTTTGTTGTTACAGTTTAACATACTTTGTCTAAATTTTGCGGCACGGTGTCGGATCAATGCATCAAGCCCCGCCAGGCGGGCGTCGGCAAACATTTCGGAGGCACTGCAGTACCTCGGAAGGCGAAACATAACTCTAAACGCGTCATTATACTGAACTTTCAATGTTCGATACTCTTCTTTAGTATAGTTCATCCACAATTGCGGAGTGTAAAGTGGCTGACAGTAAAAAATCCTACAACTTTTGGAAACTCGATACGAAAAAAAAGCAAAGTAACTTTGTTCTACTTGGTACCTATGAAGGGTAGGTAGTTGTTATTGAACTAAAAAAAGACCAATTATTCGCAGTAGTCCAATTGAGTATAGTTTCATGGAACTACTGCAAAGTTTTTTCGCAGTAGTTCCATTGGGCCAGGTCAGACAATGGAACTATCGCAAATCTTAGTTTACGATCATTCGCAGTAGTTTCGTTGAGTAGTTGTCAGTGATCCACCTTCTCACGAAATAGTGTATGCTAGACTATCAGATTGTTTGAGAAAATGGTAGGTCTTGAAGTGATCTTTCAGATGACAACTGTCGAAAATAAGATCCGTTTATCTCGGAAACCATAAATCTTAGACTATCAATTTCTTTAAGGAAATGGTAAGCCTTGACGAGTTTTACATATTTATCTCGGCAATCATTCATGCCAGTCTATCAGTTCGTTTGGGAAAGTTGTAAGCCTTGAAGAGACCTTTATTTTATGTGACAGCTGTCAAACTTAAAACTCGTTTATCTTGTCAATCGTTCATGCTAGACTATCAGTTTGTTTGGGAAAGTCGTTTAAAATGTGTCACTTAAAATGTAGATCTCGTCCAGACCTACAACTTTTCTGAAGAAACTAGTAGTGTAGCATGCACAGTTAACTAGATAAACGAGTTTGAAGTTTGACAGCTGTCACTTAAAATGTAGATCTCGTCCAGACCTACAACTTTTCTGAAGAAACTAGTAGTGTAGCATACACAGTTAACGAGAAAAACGAGTTTTTAGTTTGATAGCTGTCACATAAAATGTAGATATTGACAAGACCTACAACTTTTCCAAAGAAACTAGTAGTGTAACATGCACAGTTAACGAGATAAACGAGTTTGAATTTTGACAGCTGTCACTTAAAATGTAGATCTCGTCCAGACCTACAACTTTTCTGAAGAAACTAGTAGTAAACAAGGCCTACAACTTTCCCAAACGAACTGATAGACTTTCATGAGTGATTGCCGAGATAAATGTGATTTTAGTTTGACAGCTGTCGTTTGATAAAACTCGTCAAGGCTTACCATTTCCTTAAAGAAATTGATAGTCTAAAATTTATGGTTTTCGAGATAAACGGATCTTATTTTCGACAGCTGTCATCTGAAAGATCACTTCAAGACCTACTATTTTCTCAAACAATCTGATAGTCTAGCATACACTATTTCCGAGAAAACTAGTCTTAAGATTGACAGCTTTCACCTGTAAGGTCAAAATAAAGACCGAGCGCGGCGACCTCGTAGTGCGCCGTCAACGTGACAGCGTCGTTCATAGTATTGAGGCGCGACGCGGCGTGTCACCTTTTTTCTGGCATCCCCATATAAACCCATACAAACCAGTCATACTATGAACGACGCTGTCACGTTGACGGCGCACTATGAGCCGCCGCGCTTGGTCTTTATTTTGACCTGAAATATAGATTTTAACCAAAATAAACCAAAAAAATTTAAATACTATATAGAAAGGAAAGATCAGAGGATTTTACACACAATTCTGTAATAATTAGCTAAAACGGCAACACTCTACTTTGCAATTTACCAAGACTGAAAGCTGCTTCGCGCGGCGTTGCGCGGCGTCGCGCTACAACAAGCTGCAACGAGCGACGTAGAGCGGCCTTGTGCTCGGCAATTGAGCAAAAATGCCGCGTCGCGTCGCTCGATGTAGCGCGGCGTAGCGTTACGCCGCGCGCTGCATCTTGTTGTAGCGCGACGTCGCGAGGCGTCAAGCGGCATCGGGATGCATTGGAATACAACGAGCTGCAATGTCAAGAGGCCGCATGATGATGACTGACATTGTCCATCAAATACCTGTCACTTTATGGTCTACGAGCCTGAAGTTGGGAAAGTCTTGAAACATTATAGCATATTATGGTGGCCTAGTAGCCCCATACAATAAATCTACATTTATATCTACGCTTCAACACTAACTACATCTACACTTATATTATTATCTAGACTTCTACATTATCTACACTAATATAATAAAGAGGAAAGATTTGTTTATTTGTATGTATGTCTAGGTAAGGTACACTATCTACACTGATATAATAAAGAGGAAACCTTTGTTTGTTTTTTTTTTGTTTGTTTCTTTGTATGTAATCGATAAACTCCGAAACTACTGGGCCGATTTCCAAAATTCTTTCACCATTAGAAAGCTACAACATTCATGAGTAACATAGGCTACTTTTTATCACGGGAAAACGGTTAACAGCAGAAAAAGCGGGAAACAAAGCGGACATTACCCAAATTAGCCAAACCGCTTGACCGATCTTCGCGAATTTTGGCACTGATATTACTAGCATATTAAAAACCGCTTCTGCTGGCACGTGGTGACGAGGGTGTGGAGTACCTGATGAAGACCACCAGCATCCCATCTAAGTATAAGAGATACGGTAGTGGCTTCAAAGTAAAAGTTATTCAGTATGAAGGGCCGCTTCTGTTGGCACATGGTCATGATGGTCACTTCTGCTGAAACCTACGGGAAAAGATCCAATTTCTACGGGAAAACAGGAAAGTAGCAGCGGGTGAAACCGCTTGGCGGGCCGCTAGTAATCGATAAACTCTGAAACTGCTGAACCGATTTCAAAAATCTATCACTATTGAAAAGGTACAACATTTCTGAGTAACATAAGCTGCTTTTTATCACGAGAAGATATCATTTTCTTATATGAAAACGGTTACCAGTGGTAAAATCGGGAAATTAAGCAGATATTACCCAAACCGCTTAACCGATCTTCACGAGATTTAACACTGATATTGCTAGCATATCGAAGACGGACATGTACTAATTTTTGTCAGCCCTTGAGGATCTGGAGTACCTAATGGAGGGCAGCAGGAGCACTGCTAAACTATATGAGATACGAAAAAGGCTTCTATCAAAATTTGCTTAGCATGACGGGCCGCTTTTGCTGGCACATGGTCATCCATCGAGGGTCTGGAGTACCTGATGTAGATGACTAGCATCCCATTCAAAGTATAGATAAGAGATATTTGATGGCTTCATTGTAAAAATTGTTCAGCATTACGGGCCGCTTCTGCTGGCACATAGTCATCGAGGGTCTAAAGTACCTAATGTAGACCACCAGCATCTTATCCAAACTATAAGAGATACGGTGATGGCTTCATTGTAAAAATTGTTCACTATTACGGGCCGCTTTTGCTAGCACATGGTCATTGAGGGTCTAGAGTACCCGATGAAAATCACCAGCATCCCACCTAAATTATTAGAGATAAGGTATTAACTTCAAAGTTGTTCAGCATGGTGAGGACATTCAACTGGCAGTTAGATATCCAGGATGTGACATACCTAGAATGGAACACCAGAAACCTAGTTTAACCAAAAGAGACGGGCCGCAAGTATTTTTGGTATCTTTTTCGGATAAATCGATGATAACCTATTAAATTGGTCATGACATGACAGATTCACAGATTTTGTATTTTCATAGAAAAATTACGTAATAGTTACTTACCTTTAAATTTAAAACCCGGCGTGAACAAAAAATGCAGATTAACCCCTTTTTTCCCGATTTTTATATGAAACCTAATAGATATTAAACAAACTGCCTAAATCTATACAAAAATGTACCACTGTTGCTACATTTAAAACAAAATTGAAAGAGCACTTTTTATCTCAGTTATAACAATTTTATTTATGTACAAACTATTATTATTAAACGTTTATCGTATTAGTTTATTTTATTATTTATATGTGTATTCGAATTTATTTAGTAGGTACCTACCTATATATTCTTGCAACATGTTTCTGTTTTATTTATTTAACTTAATGTATTTTATTTAGAAATTGTTCATTATTTTATTTTCTAATGCTCCCGTATACTCCTCGATTTTCATCCACGCTAGGTTGGCTGGAAGAAATCTCTTATAGAGATAAGCTCGCCTTTGTTTTTCAATTGTATGTATAACTGTGGATTAAATGATGAACAATAAAGAATTTAATAATAATAAAATTAAAAAAAAACTCACAAGTACCTACCTTAAGGTTTATTAATTACCACAATTTTTTCCCATTTTGTGTAGAAAGGAATTAAACTCCAACGAGCGTTCTTTTATCGAATGCTCTTTGTTAAATGCTGCTTTTCTTTGTTTTATTAACAGTTAAATTTTTTAAGTAATTAAATAGCACATTAACAGCTGATCGGGAATTGTACGTGAGGACAAAATTAACATACACGAAAGATTTTTCGGTTTTATTCTCTAATCATGCCAGCAAAGTTTTCGGTCACCACGTTGTGCGGCTATAGCCGTAGTATAAAAGTATACGGCGCTGCATTCAAGGAGTGCGACAGACGCGTTCGACTTTCATATGACTATAGCTACACCTGACGAACTTACACCTTTACACCCTGCCTGTAACCTACGCCTACCTTGCTCTACAAATGCTACTTTCAACCATTTAAACTTAACTTATTTAGTTGTCAGGATCCCACTGCTGGACAAAGGCCTCCTCCTTCATCACTGGTACCGGCACTGGGGCTCCATTCGGTGATGGTTTTAGCCCATAGTTTCGCTTGGCATATGGTAGACATGACCAGCCCAATCCCATTCGAGCTTCGCGGCTGCACGTGCCACATCGGCAATTTGCGTTTTGGGACGCAGTGTAGTATTTCTGACCTAATCTACGAGTTTCAGTTTCCGAGTCAGAGTTTTCTAGTATACTGCGCCCCATTGCTCGCTGAGATATTAAAGCTGGTCTTCTGAGCTTTTGTCAACGGCCACGTCTGTGCCCCATAAGTGAGTATCGGGAGAATGCACATGATTTTGCGATTTCGCCTTTCATTTGTTCCCCCGCTCCTCCAAGCTTTTTCGGTGCATCTCGTAACTTGTTTGTCTTCTCGTGCCTGGAAGGAGACTATTTGGCTCAGATATATGTATTCATGGACATATGTCATTCTTCCGCCCGCCACGTACAAAGGCTCATATGTTATGAATTATATGATAATTGATAAATTAACATGCGCTAATTCGTCGGTCCTGGTTGCTGTGTTACTTAGACGGCGCGGCGGTCGTTAACATGGACGTATAAAAGTCCATCGCCGTTAACTCTGGCACCAGAGATCATATGTATAGTCGTTGGACGTCTCGGTGTCCTAGACGAAGAGAAAGATGTAGATAACGCTACACTATCTATTTATCTGACAGCATTTTTACTTTAAATTTAGAAACTTAACAGCCACAACAGTACACTGTTTGGACATGCGCTATTTTCTGGCAAACAAGCATATTGGCGAGCGTAGTGCAAGGTGTTGTACACACAGAAAACTGTTGCTTATTCCCAGAAATTTAAAGAATACTTAATTTATTTGACTCACAAGCAAACCACAGGTCAAAAAACGACTAAACTACATATATTGGCTTGTACTAAGTGGCTTTTAAAAGTAGTTATCTATAATATTTTGTATCGTAAATGTAGCTGTTAACTAAAATATACCTATTAAAATAAAATAAAAGAATTTTGGGCTCTAAGAGAAACACAGTCTTCCGTTCCGTTACGATCGAAGCTCATACAAAGCTATCATATCACATAACCTGCACATACATCAAGCTCTTGAACTACTAAAGTGAATTGACAAGCTGACAAGCAGCACCGAGCGGCCGGAAGCGACATGAAGATGCATCGAGCGGCGCCGCGCATTGCATCTTGATGCCGCTTGAAAATGACATTGCATCGTCGCGTCGCGTCTCGTCTCGTCGCCTTCTGTGGGAACTGACCCTTACTTACCTTTTCACCTTTTATAATAATTTATTATATTTTTTATATAATTTGGAAATTACTTCTAGCAATGTTTACATTTTCTACCCACATAGGTCATTTCCAGAGGGTGAGATTATTCTAACAGTACGGTGGGTAGGTAATACATTTTTTATGAGAACCCTAAGCCGAATTAGCTACATTTACAATAGCGGGCAAATTTGCATACGCGGTCGGATAGCTCTATTTAGGCATAAGTAATTAAATTCAAACTACACCGGGGCGGGCTGTGCACACAACTCGGTAAGGCTGCAGGCTGCGGTACGGGCTCGCCCTCCGGGGAAATCCAGCAAAAAGTCAACTTTAAAATGGTAAATCTCATCGCAGATAGAACGCTTCCGCCTGAATAATCTTGGTTGAAAGCGAGGTAAGTAAATATTTGCTTCAGCTTAGTTATGTTGAAGGAAATCGAAGTAAATAAAGATAGGATGAAATGGAAGAAGTAAACTTTCCTACAAGTAGTGCTTCAACATACTTGTAGCAAATAGTGGATCGTTTTACTTTACCTACACAACATAATAACAACATATTGTATCTAATGTCATGAAATATTTAAGAACACCCATTTTTGACTAGGGGTAAGCTTAAAACCAGCAATTTGCTGTGCGTACACCCATTTCTGCTCATGTGACTTATTTGGACTGAATTTATGACATGTTTGTAATGTGTGATGCGAAATAAATATATTTGTATTTGTAATAAGTGGTTAAATATTTGTCAAATTTATTCATTCGTATTATTCTAGTTTTTATTGTGTAGGTAAGTAGTTCGCAGCATCATAAATTAGTAAATAGTTATCTAACAGTACTATTAAAATTTAAAACCCCACCTTTGCCCAACTCACTGGGACCAAATACTATAGGAAAAATTGAAAGACTGGTCACCAATACAGCTAGAAATGCCTACTAATAACTAACTTTCTGAAATGACCCTAAAATATTCTCTGATTTAGGCTCTGCCTACCCGGAAAGGTCTTTAAGCAAGACGCGTAACTTTTATTTTAATTGTATTTCCATTTTCTTTGCAGAAATCGAGCCCAGACGGTGCCAACGTGACGCTGGCCCCAGCAGTCCTCGAGACAGGCGGCAGGTATCGCTGCGAGGTCTCCGGGGAAAGACCACTTTTCCCCACCGTGTCTGACCACTCCGACATGATCATTGTCGGTAAGAACTCATTAGTAGGGCTTTCTTGAGACACAGGCTCCTACAAAGCTGACTGGCGGCAGGTATCGCTGCTAGGCGTATGGAGAGAGACCACTCTTACCGACCGTGTGTGACCACTCCGACATGATAATAGTCGGTAAGGACTCATTAGTAGCCTTTATTAGTAGGGCTTTCTTGAGACGCTGGCCTCTGCAGTGCTGAAGACAGGCATCAGGCATCGTTGCTAGGAGTCCGGGGAGAGACCACTCTTCCCCACCGTGTCTGACCACTCCGACATGATAATCGTTGGTAAGGAGTTTAAGACTATATTTAGTTAATAAAGCTTTCTTGACACGCTGGGTCCTGCAGTGACGGAAACAGGCGGCAGGTATCGCTGCAAGGTGTCTGGGGTGAGACCGCTCTTCCCCACAGTGTCTGACCACTCCGACATGATAATTGTCGGTAAGGACTCATTAGTAACGCTTTCTTGAGTCGCTGGCGCCAGCAGTCCTCGAGACAGGCGGCAGGTATCGCTGCGAGGTCTCTGGGGAGCGACCACTCTTCCCCACCGTGTCTGATCACTCCGACATGATCATCGTCGGTAAGGACTCATAAGTAGCGCTTTCTTGAGACGCTAGCAGCTGCAGAGCTGGAGACAAGCGGCAGGTATCGCTGCGAGGTCTCTGGGGAGAGACCACTCTTCCCTACCGTGTCTGACCACTCAGACATGATCATCGTTGGTAAGGACTTATTAGTAAGATTTTCTTGAGATGCTGGCCCTGCTAAAGAAAGGCGGCAGGTATCGCTGCGAGGTCTCCGGGGAGAGACCACTCTTCCCCACCGTTTCTGACCACTCCGACATGATCATCGTTGGTAAGGGAGTTATTAGTAAGGCTTTCTTGAGACGCTGGCCTCTGTAGTGCTGGAGACAGGCGGCAGGTATCGCTGCGAGGTTTCTGGGGAGAGATTTCCTCATCGTATCTGACCACTCCGACATGATCATCGTTGGTAAGGAGTTATTAGTAAGGCTTTCTTGAGACGCTGGCTCCTGCAGTAGTCGAGACAGGCTGCAGGTGTCACTGCGAGGTGTCAGGGGAGAGACCACTCTTCCCCACCGTGTCTGACCACTCCGACATGATCATCGTTGGTAAGGACTTATTAGTAAGATTTTCTTGAGACGCTGGCCCTGCTAAAGAAAGGCGGCAGGTATCGCTGCGAGGTCTCCGGGGAGAGACCACTCTTCCCCACCGTTTCTGACCACTCCGACATGATCATCGTTGGTAAGGGAGTTATTAGTAAGGCTTTCTTGAGACGCTGGCCTCTGTAGTGCTGGAGACAGGCGGCAGGTATCGCTGCGAGGTTTCTGGGGAGAGATTTCCTCATCGTATCTGACCACTACGATATGAGCACTGTCGGTAAGGAGCTTAAGACTATTTAGTTAATAAAGTTATCTTGGCATGCTGGGCCCTGCAGTGCTGGAGACAGGCGGCAGGTATCGCTGTGAGGTGTCTGGAGAGAGACCTCTTTTCCCCACTGGGTTTGACCACTCCGACATGACCTTTGTTGGTAAGGAATTAAAAACTCTTGATAATAGCTTCCTTAACTATACGTATTGAACTCTTCTAGGTAGTCCAGAATTCCTTTAAGTCTTCAAATCCCTGGAAAAAGGACGCATATCTTTACGTTTATGATCATGACGACATGAGTAATGGAATTGTATTTTTTGTTAAACCAGTATCTAAGCACAAAAATACTTTGTTCCAGCGCTACCAGACCGCGGTCCAACGATATCTGGTTCCCGCCTGCGGTACCAGATAGGGGACCGTGTGCAGGTGAACTGCACCTCCGGAAGGTCCCGGCCGGCCACCAGGCTGGCGTGGTACATCAACGGGGAGCCTGCGCCCCAGGGGGCCCTGCTCCCCCCCATCACGGAGACCCACGAGGACGGCCTGGAGACCACCAGCCTCGCCCTCGATTTCAAGGTCAAGCCGAAGCACTTTAGGAAAGGGGATCTTAAGCTTAAAGTGAGTATTCTACATATAAGAAATACATAAAATCACGACTCTTTCCCGGAGGGGTAGACAGACACTACATCCTTCCACTTGCCACGATCTTGACACACCTCTTTCGCTTCCTCAACATTCATCAACCTTTTTATACATACCTACTCGTCGGGGTTACTCTTGACCTGACAATCTAACTAGCTCCTCGAAAGTCGTAAATCGCAATGCCGTTCGGCTTATTGGTGTGCTGTAAATATTTTTTGTTCCGGTTGGGAAAATAGCCAGCAAATCTACCATTAAAATTTAAGGGACCAACTTTTACTGGATTTTCATACAAATACTAAGAAAATCCAGAATAAGTTGATCCCTTAAACGGTAAGGTTGATATTCTGATCGCGGTACGCCTGTTGACTTGTTGAGTATCACGCGCGGTAGATCAATGTCTGCCTCGTTTATGAAAAGAAATGAGAATTACATCGCGCGGAAAATACCAATTTGCGACTTTTACACAATCACATATCATTTGCGTGAAAATACGGTGTTTGGTGGCGAGTTTTTGATGCTTTGCCGACTTTTCATCATTAGGTTAGGTGATTTTATGATTTTAGTTTTCTGAGAATTTTTTATTAGAATAAACATATACTACCTACGAACAAACATTACGGTTACTAGCAAACATCTTTAACGATACATAAATATGCATGAGTAAAAGAGTCTCTACATGTAGGTACACCTAGTTACATAATAATTAGATACAATATAGCTCGCTGCAGCATCAAATGCAGCAAATCATTTATTTAAGAAATGAGGTATCTACACGTTGCCTTCCTCGTTTTTAGAAAAGTTAGTCGTTCCGAACTCCTAATGTCAATTCTTTATAATTTCACATTTTGTTTGACTATGAAAGAGGAGGTGTCTCGATATTTTTGATGAGGAGTAAGTATATATTTAACTACCGTAAATAGAGCAATGAACGCCCTAATACTGTTACCTACAATATAAGTTTCACAATTAATAGTTAATTCCCCTCAAACCGACGTCAAAAGCAAATTCCGTTAACCATTACTTACCTTAAACATTACATTAACCTGTAACGTGCCCAACTTTAAAGCGATTGTTGCGCTTCACTTCAAAGTCTAACGAGAAATATTTAGGCGCAAGCTCCATAGAGTAGACGCACAAAATAGAGAGTTTACAGAAGGTCCACTCGACCCTATTAAGGATTTTTCCGATTGTCATTTGCTACATAGCCAGGACTACTGTCAACAATCCCAATGTATAAGAATATCAAAACAGTAAAATCTGATACAAAAACGGCATATGATTCTGAGCCAATTTTAGTCCAAGAAATATGACGTTCATGGCAGCCAACTTCGTAGTTACCTTGACTTCCCCTGAGAATCCGGCTATTTCCAGTTAAAGTCAATAAGCGTCAAAATCATCGCTAGTACTGAGTGAGCCATCTGTAGGTATAGGCGCCCTAATTTGTGGTAGACGTGAGATGTAAGGTGACATCTGTCAGACAAGTGATCATCAGCCGTCATCGATGCGAGGCGCGTCTCACGTGTGTAGCTTTGGCTCTTCTGTTTCATACATTTTATACGGAAACAGTTTCAAGCGTCGCGATGTCGCACGTCTTACGTCTCATATGTGGAGCTAGGGCCAGTTGCCGTTAATCTCTAAATTGTAACAACTATTCTAACGTACAAGCGAGGAGGTAGTTTCCCCCGAGAATTATTAGATGATAACGTACACGTATTTCTGAAATTAAGTACATTTCATAGCGGGTTCCAGCCTCAGAGAAAATAATAAGAAAGATGGAGTAAAGAGCCACCTAACACCAATAATGCAGATAGAAATCAATTTTATTTGCACAAGTTCGGAAGCGAAAGACTGGGATAAGGGTCAGAAAGAGGGGAGGCCTTTTCCCAATAGTAGGACACCGAGTCAACGAACGACCCGGTGAACCCTGGCGTCAGAGTCGTTCAACCACTTTCAATCTGAGATACTTAACAGGCTAAATAAAAAATAGGTTCCTGTTATGTACCTAAGTACTTTCATTTTCAGTTTAGTAGCTACGAAGATACTCGACAAAGATGTTTTTTTTTTCCTAATGCAACTTACCTTGTAAAATAAATTATTTGTGCACAGTTTTAAAAAAATCTTCTTTTACCTTTGTTTTTCTAAGAATTCTCTCCTCTCTCTTCCTTAATATTTTTTCTTGAATTTTATGGCGCGTAACATCGTATGAACACTACATGAACTCGTAGCGCGAAATTCGCGAAGAGCTTAATATTTTCCGGACCTAAATGAAACTGCTTATTAAAACGAAACTAAACGTACTGAGAGTATGGCAAGAAACACACGTAACGTCCGTTTGTGCGTTATTTTTGCGCTGCGTAACGCAAGCGTTTGGACAATACTAATTTCTATTTTTAACCGACGAAAAAAACGGAGGAGGTTCTCAATTCATCGCGAACTTTTTCCCGTACAAATACGGTTTATATGAAAGGGTTTGACAAATACATCCGACGATGACGCAGCGTTGTGCGATGCGAGCGGATGCGTCTGAAAATCGTTTGACATAAACCGTATTTTTGTGAAAATAAGATAGAAAATCACATTTTCCTAATGCATGCGATAGCGCTGCGCAAAAAAAAACACATGAACGGACGTTACGTGTGCTTCTCGAATTGGACTCCTAGGAATTGCGTGCTGTTTTAAACCAGGTTTTTGCTAAAAATAACGAACCGGCTTTCTGACGTTCTTGTTAAAACCTGAAACTCGTTGCTACGCGGGTAAACATATTAAAATTGAAAGCGGAGATAGACGGGGTTAATAGGGTTTAAAACTTTACATGAGAATGTTTTGAGGAACTTAATACCACCATGTATTCATTTTCTACAAAACTACTAACCTACTACGTTATGAAGGTTATGATGTTATGTTATGTATGATACGAGATAATATCTATTGATGTATGCAGCAATTCATCCATAAATATTCGAATCTTACCACAAGTCTTTGCAAGATTCGCATGCAGAATACAATTCATAATTTGGATAGAAAAACCTTCTCGAGCTCTCAATTTCGTCAAATGTCGCTGAAGTACCTACGGTGAGAATATGTAAAGTTGTATGAAACAATGAAAACCACGTTACATCTGCTTTTGAGTAAATGAAGCTGACAAATTCACTGGAATAACCAGTGCAAACAAAGGAGTGTGGCTGAAACAAGACAAATACATATATTACCTGTAAAAATACCAGATAAAAACACATGCATCGATCCAACTAGATTCTCTGTATAGTGGAAAGGTTAGCGTCAAAAAAGAGGCTCAGCTTTGTACGTCCAACAAAAAGCTAAAAATTGGCACTGGAAAATAGGTTACGATCAACACTGGGAGTGGTGCAAAGCAGTGAAAAGTGAAGTGGCAATTTTAATAAGTGGGTCAAAACCGTCAAAACAGTCTCTCACGCTAACTTAAGAACAATTTCATTTTTAAGGTTTCGATTTTCTTATGATTGATACCGACAAGCCGTACAAAAACTAAGTTGTACCATTCAATAAATGTTGCTGCGCTGCATCTAGGAAAGTAACAAATATCGCTGTAATTAAAAAAGGTATTACAGACTGAAAAAAAAATTAAACCTTACATTTTGAATTGTTCATGTGTTCATACAAAACATGTTGCGCCGACCCCAAGTAATTGGGATAAGGGCAGAAAAATGACGATTTTGGATAGTTCATGAGTAGGCGGTTGAAAAACTCTGACACCAGGGTTCATCGGGTCGTTGAACGACTCGGTGTCCCACACGAAAAGAGAGTTCATGAGTGAGCGGGAGAGACTGACTAGGTTGTCATTATTTAAGGTGACCCCTAAATGACTAAGTAGCCGGTTTTGCTGACGATCCTAGATGCCGATTTTCAGCTTTCTAGCTCAATGTGCACAGCTAAAGAGGATGCTAACTTTTCCCCTAGTATGCTGGAATCTGCTCTGTCCGTAAGGCGTAGCAGCAGGCAAATGCCTAATTATTGGTGCCACATAATTCATAACGCTAGTAAACATTTGAGTCAATTCAGTAATCTAGCTCGACGTGTAAACCGAAAACGCTAACTTCCCCACTAGTATCACTGTGGTATCACGAAATCTGCCCTATCCGTTAGGCGTAGCAGCAGGCAAATGCATTGTTACTGCGCCATGCGCCACATCGTTCCACATGACAATGCTATTAAAATGAAATGTACCTAGTTATTTAACTACTTGTTTTGTTATTTGCTAATTATTTAAGCATTTGTGATGCCTAGGATAGCACCACGCCATAATTTGTACCCGTAAAAAACTGTCGTAAAAAGCAACTAAGGGACGATCACAGTTTCTCCTGTGAATCATCACTGTGTCTTTCACTGCGCTCAACAGTCCATCTGCCAAGAGTGGTGAGCAAATACCTACGCCCTTATTAGGAGATGCTCTTGTCCAGCAGTGGACTGTTGAGGCTGTTAGGATTTAACTTGTACAGTCAACAACACATCAACCTACGTATCTAAGGGACCAACCTACACCGAGTTATCTAGAGTATTTATACGAAAAACTAGTAAAAGTTGACCCCTCAAATAGGTAGGTTGACGCTGGTATTTTTGTAAAAAATGTCGAGCTGCGTCTGAAGTAGGTCGTGCCCGGGCGAAGTGGCGCCGCCCGGCCGCTGTCCCGCGCAATCTGTTTAATTCTTCTCAATTACCTCCGCTCTGTATCACAAACTAATTAAAAATCGCAAAATAGCGAATTCATTGAATTATACAGCCTGTTTGTAATTTTACGCTTCAGGAATTAAGCTGGTGAATGGTAAAAGTTTTTCACGTAATTGCGCCCTCCGCAAAAGTGGCTCCACCTGAGTTTAACAATTGTAACTTGCGCGCTTTTAATAACTCTTTCTGGAAATTGGTCGTATTTACAATTAAACTCTCACACAAAGGGCTCGGCTCGATCGACTGATATCTAAAGGGTAGAGCACACTGTTTGCGTTGCGTAGTGCACGCATGCAGTCCCGCATATTACAACGTTAAGGTAACCACGGACAACGTCAACCAATTTATGCAGGCAGTGTGCTAATCATACCACGGTTGTTGGATAACTCGGTGCCATTACGAAAAGAAGACTATCAGTAGATATCATACCAGCGATACTTCGGGGTAATAAGGAATCAATATGGTTCTTCGTACAAAAAGTTCTTCATACAAATGATAAGATAAACCAGAAAATGTAGAAAGGTATGTCGGTAGACGGGTGATTTTTAGGGTTGGGTGGTAAGTATACCTACCTACTACAGGGTACCTAGGAGTGCTTTATAATATTATGTAGGACAAACTTACTTGAGAAAAATGTGTAATATTCGCTGAACGTAATTGCGGTAAAAATTTGCGATAAACCTTTAAAAGCCACCCACACTATGGGTTTATTAAAATGTACCTATCTTAAATTTCCCTGCCGCGTAATGAATACTGTTGAATTGTCTTCATTAAGGTTGATTGTTAGCATCACGCATTACCCTACCAACACATTGGGGATCAAATAAAGGTTAAACCTTAGACTAGTGGCGTCTTCAAACAAACAGGTAAAAAATTCCTAGCAGGACACGCAAGTTATTTAAAATCTATGTTTTCTATTTATTAACGACAGTAACATTGTCCATTTCATGTCGGTTTCATCAGGTCGTAAATTAGCTAAAGATTATTTAAATAAAATAGATAGGATTTAATACCATGAAATAATACTGATAAATGTGACATCTTGGCATACATAACTTAAGCGCACAGTATTGTTTTGTTTTATTGATTCTAAATTATCTCTGTGGCTAGCGATTGTCGTTATTTCAGTTTCATTTGGTTTCCCAATCAATGGGGAGGAAAACTCAAAGAGCAAAATTACCTACAGGTGGCAGCAGGTGCAACTGTGCCTGAATGACGATACGACAACCATTAACAAGTAGCTAAACTTTGACATTGACACATTTTCGGCCAATCACAGAAAAGAGGCACACTCGTTAGTAACGCCGTTAGTTCTTTTCTACATCATTCCGTATTCAGCCCAAGGACTTTTTCCTGTTTGGAGGCGCCACTAGTCTGACGTCGAACTTTAACTATAATCCTTTTGTTCGCCGTGCCTGGCAACGATGGCTTGGCAGCGACTGCCGTAATTTCAAAATTTGGTTTCCCAACTGAATGGGATTTCATATTCAGTCCGATTTTTTTCCCTTTATGTTCCCAATCAGTTCCGTATTCAGCGCCAGGACTCTTTCCTGTTTGAAGGCGCCACTAGCCTGACGTTGACCCTTAACCACAATCCTTTTGTTCGCAGTGCCTGGCAACGATAGCTTGGCAGTGATTGCCGTTATTTCCAATCAGTTCCGTATTCAGCGCCAGGATTTTTTCCTGTTTGTAGGCGCCACTAGCCTAACGTTTACCCTTAACCACAATCCCTTTGTCCGCAGTGCCTGGCGACGATAGCGACGGTTTACTGGCGTAGCAACGAGGAGAGCGTCCAGGGGGATCGGAGTAAAGGGTACGCATTTTTTTATAGGGGAAGTCAGCCCAAATCGGACACAGCGGGAAAAACGGCATTTTTTTTAATTGTGCCTCTTCACCTATTCTAAAATACTTAAATGAAATTCGCTTACTCATTATTAAAGTTAAAAAAAAACTTACTCTATCTCATGGAATTAGACAGCTTTTAGAATATTTAGTTTATCCAAATTTTCTAAACCTAAAGTTTAGTAAGTTTAGGTTTCCGCATTGGGTGGACTTTTTTAAAATATTTTTTTAAATGCTGTAAAAAGTAGCCAGTTGCAAGTTGAATTAGACAGGTATTATGAAAAATAGCAGCAAAAGCTTGCAGTACCTACTACCTACCAACCTAGATACCTAATGTTATTTATTGAAATAAATGGTCTTTATGAAATAACATACCTCTACAATTTAGAAGTAATGACTAGTATTTGCCGCGATACAATATTTTTGTCAGAAAGTCTATGTCATCAAGTCATGTGTGACCACGAAAGCCTTTTTCCAGATATTACCTATGCAATTTTTTGTCTAATTTACCTACCTACTTAATCTTCTTATTTCATTTTATATTTTTCAAATAATATATCATTATTTCCGCCACCCCTAGGTACGCCCGGTCCCGGGAGCTGAGCGAGGGCGCGTCCAGGGCTGACCGCGTGCACTCCGCGGGCCGGCCGGGCGCCGCCGCCGCCGCCGCGCCAGCCATGCTGCTCTACGTCATAGTACCCGTCGTACTCCGACTGGCCTCATAAGGGCGCTCGGTCCCGGGAGCTGAGCGAGGGCGCGTCCAGGGCTGACCGCGTGCACTCGGCGGGGAGGCCGGGCGCCGCCGCCGCCGCCGCGCCAGCCATGCTGCTCTACGTCATAGTACCCGTCGTACTCCGACTGGCCTCATAAGGGCGCTCGGTCCCGGGAGCTGAGCGAGGGCGCGTCCAGGGCTGACCGCGTGCACTCCGCGGGCCGGCCGGGCGCCGCCGCCGCCGCCGCGCCCGCCATGCTGCTCTACGTCATAGTACCCGTCGTACTCCGACTGGCCTCATAAGGGCGCCCGGTCCCGGGAGCTGAGCGCGGCCAGGGCTGACCGCATGCACTCCGCGGGCCGGCCGGGCGCCGCCGCCGCCGCCGCGCCAGCCATGCTGCTCTACGTCATAGTACCTGTAATACACCGACTGGCTTCATAAGGGCGCCCGGTCCCGGGAACTGAGCGAGGGCGCGTCCAGGGCTGACCGCGTGCACTCCGCGGGCCGGCCGGGCGCCGCCGCCGCCGCCGCGCCCGCCATGCTGCTCTACGTCATAGTACCCGTCGTACTCCGACTGGCCTCATAAGGGCGCCCGGTCCCGGGAACTGAGCGAGGGCGCGTCCAGGGCTGACCGCGTGCACTCCGCGGGCCGGCCGGGCGCCGCCGCCGCCGCCGCGCCAGCCATGCTGCTCTACGTCATAGTACCCGTCGTACTCCGACTGGCCTCATAAGGGCGCCCGGTCCCGGGAACTGAGCGAGGGCGCGTCCAGGGCTGACCGCGTGCACTCCGCGGGCCGGCTGGGCGCCGCCGCCGCCGCCGCGCCAGCCATGCTGCTCTACGTCATAGTACCCGTCATACTCCGACTGGCCTCATAAGGGCGCCCGGTCCCGGGAGCTGAGCGAGGGCGCGTCCAGGGCTGACCGCGTGCACTCCGCGGGCCGGCCGGGCGCCGCCGCCGCCGCCGCGCCAGCCATGCTGCTCTACGTCATAGTACCCGTCATACTCCGACTCGCCTCATAAGGGCGCCCGGTCCCGGGAGCTGAGCGAGGGCGCGTCCAGGGCTGACCGCGTGCACTCCGCGGGCCGGCCGGGCGCCGCCGCCGCCGCCGCGCCCGCCATGCTGCTCTACGTCATAGTGCCTGTAATACACCGACTGGCTTCATAAGGGCGCCCGGTCCCGGGAGCTGAGCGAGGGCGCGTCCAGGGCTGACCGCGTGCACTCCGCGGGCCGGCCGGGCGCCGCCGCCGCCGCCGCGCCAGCAATGCTGCTCTACGTCATTCTGCTAATCATACACCGACTCGCCTCATAAGGGCGCCTGGTCCCGGGTGCAGAGCGCGTCCAGGGCTGACCGCGTGCACTCCGCGGGCCGGCCGGGCGCCGCCGCCGCCGCCGCGCCCGCCATGCTGCTCTACGTTGTATTACCCGTTATACTCCGACTCGCCTCATAAGGGCGCCCGGTCCCGGGAGCTGAGCGAGGGCGCGTCCAGGGCTGACCGCGTGCACTCCGCGGGCCGGCCGGGCGCCGCCGCCGCCGCCGCGCCAGCCATGCTGCTCTACGTCATCCTGCCCGTAATACACCGACTGGCTTCATAAGGGTGTGATTGGGCTAAGTGAACATGACATTTTTACAGACTAGCTTGATAATGGGTAAGCTCCTTAGACGCGACGCGCAACATCACATCTGTCAGACAAGCCGGCCGCCGTTATCGATGGGACGCGCATCTCGTGTGTAGGCTTTGTTTCTTCTGTTTTATATATTTTATAATTATATTATTTAAATGGTCAAGCGTCGCGATGTCTCCGGTTTCAAGCGTCGCGATGTCGATTGACGATCACTTGCTTGACAGATGCCATCTTACGTCTCACATCTACTCCATGGAGCTTGCGCCTAAGGGTGTGCTCGGGCAAAATGGACATGACATTTTTATATGTTTAAGAACTGTGGAATTCCACCAGGGATTTTTTTAAAGTTACTCGTCTGTCGGATTGATGAGTATTTTACAGTTTTAATGTTTTAAGATAAAATAATTGTGGTTGGTGCATTAGTATTGATCGTCGTTATCATAAGATGGTTCTCACATGTTTCAGACGATTTCGCGGTTCGGTTTTATTGGAAAAAGGAGTTTTTAAACTCTCATTAAAACGCCGCGTATAATATCACTCACAGGACTGCATCGCCGTGCGGCTGTCATACATAGTAGGATGTTACTTGCTCGCTGGCTGTCTAAAATGGAAATATTATGCGGTACGTGTGCGATCAATCTAAGTTAGATTATTAATGACCTCAAATGCTCAGGTCTAAAATGAGTTTAATTTAACATTACTGTAGTTATAAAGGAATTCGTAAGTCGTACCTATAACATTAGATTGTACTATAATTTTCTGAGATATACGTGCCATTTGCATAATCAGTTACGCATTGTGCATTTTACATTCATATTTATATGTCACCTCATTTTCCCAAAGACAAAATATGTTGACCAAAGGAAAGACATTTAAAAAACGATGCCTATTGTACAAACATATCTTAAATATTAAACTTTATTTAGTGGAAAGGATCATTTAGATTTAATATGCAAACGCTGGTAGGTAGGTTAAAAGATATCAACTGCTGTACAGTCATATTTGCTTCTAAATAAAATCAAAAACACCATTTTCCATTGAACAAGACTATTCCATGTTTTACGATGAAAACAAAACGAAATAAATTGAAAAATTGTTGTTGTTTTTGTAACATGAAATACTCATTGAACAGGCTACCTATATAAAAATACAATAAAACTCCCGCATATTATTTCGTAAAATAGGCACAATGGAAACCAAAACACTTTTTTTTTTCGAGCTGCTACCTATTTCATTTCAAAACATTCCAAGTTTGAATGTGTTTTAAGTAGTTACCTACTTGAAGTCACCGAATTACTGCAATTTTCAAAAAGAATACTTTTGACTACGTATACATTATCTCCATTCACGCTTTTTCCGCTTGTATCGTAACAGCATGACCCTCAATGTTATGGAACAATTCCTCAATTTGTTATTCCGATGTTATCGTTCTATATTCGATATGATATTATCTTTACTGTATTAACCTTTATATGTTCGACCCTTCCCCGGTTGCCCCTCGCATAGCTACCGCCCTACATTGCATGGAAATGCCAATTACTATGTTAAGAACTAGTGTGTAATATTTATGTTTAAGATTATTTCGACTATCTATCTATCAAATACTTAGACAGTAGGTTCTTTTTTATTTTAGTAAAGAAATCAATTGCTTTTCTTCATTCCTAACTTTTAAGTTTTATAAAAACAAACTGTATGTATTTATTTGATGCCTTTAGTGTTTTTCTATTACTTAATGTTGAAATAAAATTAAATTAATAACATTGTAAAATATCATGTAAATGTGGCAAGAGTCAAAACTGTAAGTTTAGTGATGAAAGGTGATAATCATATGCCCATACAAGGTTAGGCCCCTCGAAATGGGGGCCTAAATCGAAATGGCTAGTAATTAAACTCGTAGTAATGTATTTCTTACGCTATCTAGATCATGGTGGCATACTTAGTTATTAATTATCTAACGGGAAACTGATGAAACGACGCAAAATAATTCTTAACTTAAAATGGCATAACTTAACTAAGTATTTTGATAAGAGTTATAAGGTGAAAGTATTTATACCCGCACACCCACAACGCACTCGCCGAATTTTGGATTCTTTGTATGAAAATCTGTGGAACCTCGAAAATATTGTCGAGCCGCACGCGCCTAACCGAACGGATTCCCCAGCCAGTGCTCTTTTCTCTTTTTCGTGTGGGACACCGAGTCGTTCAACGACCCGATGAACCCTGGTGTCAGAGTTTTTCAACCGCCTACTACAAGTATCAGGCCTCTGACATGGTTGTGTAACGACCGCCATCATAGACAGCAACCGGGACCGGCGACGGCTTAACGTGCCCATCCGAAGCACGGAACCATCTTACTTGCGGACAATCAGGTGGTTCAACCTGCAATGTCCTAACCAGACTGGGAACAAATTCACAAAGTGATAAATATCAACTTTGTGATTGACCCCATCGGGAATTGAACCCGGAACCTTTGCGCCACATCGGCTGTCTAATCTAAGCCAGTGCTAACCATAGACTATAATGCTAATGACGTCATGAGCGCACGCGGACAATGTAACCATTTAAAAAGATTTAGTTTTTGTCAATGCTGCCAGACTGTCCCATCAACATTACCTCCCAGTAAAGTCTGCTGTTCACCGTCCGTGTTCCAGTTTTTCTAAAATAAAGTTTCGAAGGTTTTGGAGTCTATGTCACTCTTAAAGAATAACCAAATGACATTTTCACATTTTGCTTATTTGACATTTTAATATTTGAGTTTCCGTCCTTTTAAATTCAATTGACATTCTGTTACCTTAACATTTAGACATTGGCACAAAATGTTTTCCGCTTCTTCTTTACATTTTGTTACGTTTACATTCTAGCAATTTTACATTTTGCTACTTTGACGTATTGGCATTTTGCTTTTCTGCACATTCTACTTCCTTGAACAATAATATTTTTTAAAAGTTGAAACAGCGGGACCTGTAATATGTTCCAAAGTTTTGTTCCACCGTAGAACATAGAACGTAGAAAATATTCCGACCTGTTCTACTGTAGAAGTGATCAGTTGGATATATGGGAACAAAAGTAAGCTGCGTGGTGCACGGAGAAAATTCTGCAGTTACGAAAGTTGGCTGCTTGAACGTGCCTTTGGCGTAAAATGACAGCAATTATTATTTGAAATAAAATTCCGAAAAATACACACATACGGCAAAATTACACATTAAATTGGGAGGAAAGTACTCTCTTGGCAACACCAACTCTATTCAATGCGGCTGTGCTTGCGGCTAGGTGTGCGAGGCCATCCGCATTATTCAGCGCGTACGGCGAGTACGTTGCGGGTGTGCGGGTATACTTCCTTTTGCCAAATGACAACTTGATGACAATAGCAAAAGAGGAAATGCAGAAGTATGGCAGAAGTTTTATTCTCTATGAGAGTTTCAAAGAGTATGTAATACTTGCAGGGTAGATGGGGTAAAATGGTACCTACCCCTGATCAGAAGTTTAAAGACATTGTTGAAAGATGTTTCCAAACACGAATTCGTATCACCCTTTGCAGTTCCTGTGGCATGGTCTGTTATATTTTGCCGTTGTAATGCCAGTGGCAGCTGGCCTATTATTACTATTATTTAATAAAGTCATATAAATCATAAAATTGTCATTAATCATTAATCTATCATTAATGTTGTTGTAGTCGCTTTTGTTGCTTGTCTTACGTACGAACCCGGCTATAACATAACATAACAGCCACAACGGTCCACTGCTGGACATGGGCCTCCCCTATCGGGGTATTGCCATACTTACCATGCTTGGCAGGCGGATTGGCGAGCGCAGTGCATGATGGTGCATTAACAGGGAACCCTGCTGCCCATTCCTGGATGAGTATCCCTAGTCGCTTTTATGACACCCACGGGTAGAATTAGGGTGATGCTGTTCTAAGCCGGCATCACTCGACATACACAGGAGATTGTCTGCGCTGTAGTTGTTTTTACGCATCCTGGGTTCTAAAAACTGCTCCATTTTACCCTTATTTCCTCTTAGTTGCTCTTAGTACCTACTTTACGTTTGTGTCACAGATGTCAGCAGAATCAAGGAATCAGAATTTTGACCGGAATAAAACACAAAAATATACTTTTTAACATAAATTGTGATTCCCGTTTCGCCTGAAGATGATTTATATAAGATTTTGATCCAAAAAACGTATCATCTTTTTTATATTTCATGAGATTCTTAGCCGTTACTTAGAGGGGGGCCTAGATTTGATTATTTCCTTTACGATATATTTGTATGTATTAAGCTAGTCACAAAATGAAATGTGAAAATGATTTTTCCAAAATGTTATAATCTAAGTGAACAATTACTTAGTTTTAGGTAGCTCCATCCCGTACCTCTATAAGTTAAATTTTCATATGTATTGTATTATAATGCTAATGATTTACCTACTGACATAATTTGTAAATAGGTAAGTAAGATCGACTAAAAAGATTGAGCTAGATTAAATTATCATTGTTATTGATAAAAAATTGTATGTAAAACAAATATTTTTATTATTTTCTGATGATAGCTTAGTCCCAGTCTAAGGCTTTGTCCGTAAAGCGAATTATATTCGCGTACCTCGATTTTTTTTCTCCAAGCGATATTTTTTCCGTCAATTCGGAAACTTGCATATTATTATTATGATTCAGAGTGTTACAAAATATACCTAGTGTGTCTAAAAAATTTGCGCGTATTATAATCGCTGTGCGGATAGAGCCTTAACGTTTTGTAATTGTACATCGTTAATTATACGTAGAATTAAGGATCAATGGAAAGTGAAAAACTGTGCGAAAATCTTGTCATATCTATCTGCGACTGAATAGGCACCTAATCAAATATGATATGATAACTTAGATACGTGAATTTTGGTAACATATTTAGTCAAACGAAATTGATTGTTTCTGTAAAATTAAATTAATTAGATTACCTAAATCAAACTTCCGCACTAAAACTTGTACCTATAATACAAGAGGATTGCGAACCTTATCCCTCAACAAGATCTACGAGAGAAATAAGTGTAGAAATTAAACTTAAACTGGGCTCAAAGGTATTGGTAAGCAAGATTATTCCCAATTCTCCAGAGGCCGAGATTATAAACCTTATTTCCCCTTTTTATACAGCCGGGAATCCCCCGGTATCCCCGTGGGAAGATTCAGAATTATTATTATAAAGATATTCTTGCTCGTCTCCGGAGAAATATCTGGCGGAAGTTTAATATTGTTTTTCCTATTCATTCAAGTTATCATTTATAATAAAGGAAATTGGTGTTTTATTAGATTGATGGAAATTTGGAAACGTGAGCTGTACGAGACGTGAAAAAGTTTTAACGGAATAAAATTTGAAACATACTTTAAAGTACGGCCGTTTGATAGGCCTTACCTATTTGACAGCTGTCAAACCTATATGAACTAGAAGACATGTCAGCGAAGAAAAAATGCTTTCAACTAATGGCCAATTCGATAGGCCGTACTGTAACAGTCATTCAAATCCACGGTTTCAGGTTTATTTAAACCTTACACACCGTCGATATTTTATATTTTGATATAATGTCAATTGTATAGTCAAAAATCAATTTAGATAAGAAAATAAATACGATCTACCTAATATTAACAAAAAGGTAAAAACACCTTGTAAGATACGAAAATTTTCAAATTCTATGTTTTCACAAAATGGTTTTGCCTAAGAATATCGGCAGCACCTCCTCGTCGTTTTCTTTCTTTATGAGATCGCCATACTATGGTCTGGTAACAGCAAAAACTTTTTATCGTGACCGCGAAACTGAACAACTTTCTCCAAGGATCATAATGTAGGAAACTACAAAAAAGCGATATCTCATACTAAGTCAACTGATCGTGAAATTTGTATGAGAGGTCAAAAGCGTTTCTCATTTCAGACCTTAAGGGAAGTTGTTCAGGTTCATGGTCCGATCACGGCTGTAAAGTTTTCTGTGCATTGTTCCTTATACACCCGGTATGGTGATCGGGGATCACACATGACGTCCGTTGGTGCGCTATTTTAGCGCTGCGTAACGCATGCGTTAGGACATTACGAATTGCCACCTTATTTCCATACATATACGGTGGTTAACAAAATTGTTTGGTACAGACCGTATTTGTATGTAAATAAGGTGGTGATTCACATTTTCTTAACGCACGCGTGACGCAGCGCTAAAACGTGTTACGTGTGATTCCTCAAGGTGCTGCTGATAGAACGATGAGTATAAAGTATGCGGTTGAAATTGTTGCTTATTATTGTTATGAAATATCTATTTATAGTGTGTAAGTATGAAAATGTAAATAATGGGTAAATTGTGTAGCTCAAAGTAAAAACTACGAATAAACAATGTGATCTACACGACCTGTGTTTCATTGTCTACCTAAAGGATTACAAAAGGATCACTCGAATCTATTTAGGATTTTCACGATTGCCACATGTTAAATGGCCAGGGTTGCTACTGTCAGAAATCTCAAAGTATAAGAATATGTATCAAAACAGCAAAATCTGATAAAAGAACATAACATGATTAGACAATTTTAATCCAAGAACTATGACGTTCGTAGTAATTAATACCTTCTTAGTTACCGTGAGTTCCTCTCAGTTTCCAGTTCATTCCGTTATGCGTCAGTAAACGTAAAAATCGTCGCTAGTAATTAAAAAGACATCTGGGCCCCAAGCCTGTTAATTTGTAGCTAATGTAGTGCCATTGAATCTCAACTGTCATTCTATTGACATTGTGATTTTCCATATTAAAAACTGATAACTAACAATCTAACTCCGCTGACTCAGCGACCCTAAGAGGATCTTGGCCTCCGAAACGAGCTCTCTCCACTGATCCCTGTCCTGCGCAATCACCTGCCAATTGCTGGCTCGAAGATCGCGCAGGTCAGCCTCTACCATGTCCTACCAGCGTTACCTGGGGCGTTACCAGGACGGCGTCCTGTGAAACAGGACAGCCCACGTACACTCTTTTTGCTCCCCGATCCTCCCCCATCCTTTCTACGTGAGCCTTTGTCTCTCCGATTATGTTGTTCTGGGGCACTAGCTCTTCAATTTCGGCATTTTTGCCTGCCTGCATCATTCCTTCTATTTGGGCCCAGGAGCTTTCGCAGGACTTTTCGCTCAGCAAATAGGAGTTTATTTTCTTCTTTAAGTGTAAGTGTCCAAGCCTCACAGCCGTACATTAAAAAGTGATAGGAGAACAC
Organism: Phthorimaea operculella; assembly: GCA_024500475.1. Classification (NCBI taxonomy): domain Eukaryota; kingdom Metazoa; phylum Arthropoda; class Insecta; order Lepidoptera; family Gelechiidae; genus Phthorimaea; species Phthorimaea operculella. Next base: position 363,364 of record JANFCV010000195.1, read on the forward strand.
GAAACTACAAAAAGCATTCGACTGACATGCCATCGACACCCAAGTGAAACGATTTTTATTTAGCGGACTTCGGGGCCTGTAAAGGCGTCCCGCGCGCCGTATACCCTAATTTGTGACGCAAAGCCCAGACCGTTCCACCGATCTGTGGCTGCCTCACTTTAACGTGGCAATACGTGACCGATCCCCAATATTGAGGATTACCACTCCACCACCCCTCTTACTCTTTCCTTAAGTTTTTAATGAAATGCAAAATATTTACAAAGGTATTAACAAAATATTAAACAAGGAAAATAACAAAAATCAGCCGAGTGCGAGGTGGACTCGCGCACGATGGGTTCCAGAGTCCAGACTTTTGAGTAAGAATGGCATAAAAATCAAGTTTTTTTGTGTGAGCGAGCGTCCTAAAATATTTTCTTTATTTGTTATAGAGTCAATAGAGGTTCGAAAATGATACAATAGCCGTAAAAAAATACTCCCAAGATAACTGTCTCGGTTTATAAGATACAGCCTGGTAACAGACGTATGGCGTAGTCTCAGGAATATCACAAAATAGAGAGTTTACTCGACCCTATTTAGGGTTTTTGCGATTTTGTAGCTTGTTGCTACTGTCAAAAATCTTAAAGTATAAGGATATCAAAACAGCAAAACCTGATACAAGAAAGTCACATGATTCTGAGCCAATTTTAATCCAAGAAATATGACATTCGTGACAACTATCTTCTTAGTTACCTTGAGTTCCTCTGAGATTCCAGTTATTTCCAGTTGAAGTCAGTAAACGTCAAAATCATCGCTAGTACTTAATAAGCCATAGTAATAGTGTCCCGTTTTGACCCTTTGGATACGGAACCCTAAAAACGAAAATTTGGCCTTCAGTGGTTGAAGTAAAATATGTCAGATAAATATTTGTGTTGTTAGTACAAACAATTTTCCTGTTGTTGGTTGCCAAGTAGGTAGCTAACTAAAACAATCTAATTGCTAAAATAAATTTCAGAGAATTTTTGATGAAGATATTCTACAATTATTAATGAGAAGATCTTTACAATGATAATTTTAAAAGTTAATTTAGAAAAATGTTTTAAGAGATTCAGTTGATAGTACCTACCTAGGTAACTAGGCAAATGTTTTTAGAGCAACCCTATATTTTTTATTCCATTCAAATTTTTTTGTAGTTTTTGTTAAATTGGCAACAGAAATACAGCATCTGTGAAAATATCGACTTTCTATTTATTACGGTTTATGAGATAAAGCCTCTTGGACAGACGGACGGACATACCGCGAAGTCTCAGTAAAACTAGAAGTAAGCAAAGATTGCCTTATCTCTTACAGCTATCTCTTCCAGGCAACCTCTACCTTGAAAGATAATTAGTACAGAACATAGGTCAGCGGTTAAAGTTTTAAGACTATGTTAGTGTAATACAACTACGTTATTTAGCAGCTACAAGTTTTCTAGGTCAAACCCTAGTTGAGATTAAGGTATCCAACCTGACCCAGTTATGTGAGTATCTAATCTACCTACATAGGTACTTATTTATACCTAAGTTTTTAACCAAAATTACATTTTGTAGAATTATTGGATGAATGAATATGAAAGCATAAATAATTCTACGTGCGGCATGTACGAATGGCCTCTAAAAAAACGACTTTTACTTTATTATTTTGTTGCTGTTTGCAACCGTGTTACTGCGCATTTTTAGAGCATCCAAAACGCATAGACACGCCTGTCACACACAAAAGAAATTCCTCGTACTAAAAACCGATGTCGACGCAGGGGCAAGGCAAAAACTTGCGTTGGCAGCTGTCTCTGTTACACTAGCAGATGCAGTATACCTATCACTTTTGCACAAACGGGCGTCAGGTGTGAGACCCGCCACAATCTGCACATTACAAGGTTGCATGTGCACCGGTCATTAAATGGGCACTGTGGGCACCACGTCATCCATAAACTCTACATTACGCATCGACTAAACCCTGCAACCCCCATAAATAAGACAAAATTGCGAAGCTGGTAAAAAACGTTCGTTGCTGGTCATGTTATGATGACTAAGCATATTATTCCTGCGCATTTTACCACAAAATAGGGAAACGGCTCGCGGGTAGAGATGAAAATTACCTTGAAACTTTCCTTTTCTGAGGTAAGTTTCCTGAAAGTTACCTGAATGTTTCCTGGCGAGGAAGTTTTCAAAACTGATTATTTAACTTAAGAAAAAAGTTGTTATATTAATTATTCACTTAATATTGCTTAAAAATTTTCTGGTATCTGCAGTTTTTATGGAACAGGGAAGATAATAATTCCGGATTTATGCTTTTTATTCGAAAAGGGGAGGTAAACAAGTAAGGAAGGAAGTTTAAAACAACTATAAATGATAAAAAATTATATTTCTTTACATAATCATATGGAAAAGTGTACGAGATCAATTAGATATAGAGTTAAGTACAACTGAGAGCACGTTAAACTTATACTTTAGACTTTCTTTTGTTTTTATAATGTGAGCGATACGAATAATTTTCACGTTGTAACTGTAAAGTTTGTCGTGCTCGTAGATGTGCCTAAATACCTACCTTAGACTATTTAATGGTCTAAGCTGAATACATAAATAATGATGATGATCTTTCCGGCCGGCTTCGGCCATGGCGACCACTTCTACTCCTGATCAAGTCGGCGCTGATGCGCCCGCAGGTGGCTATTGTAGCCTATTTTGGCTGTAAACTCCCCCGCACAGTGTGGGCACGTGAGTTTGCCATTGATATAATTGTAGTTAATGGCGACGGGAGGACGGGCCTTCAGTTCATCGCGTTTAGCGTCGAGGTCTGCTTTACGCTGCTCCTCAAAGTCGCGGATTCGCCTTTTTACAAGACCACGCCATTCTGGCCATTGTGCTGCCAAAACTCAAATTGAGAGGGTTCGATGTTGCATATTTTCATGTGTCTCTTCTGAACATCATTAAATCAGAGTAGTTGACCGCCATGCTTTCGCTTGCCCTCCTCTAGCTCAGAATAGAAGATACGCTTCGCCACTTGCTCATCCGCCACCCGGCATACGTGACCGCACCACCGAAGCTGTCGACGCATTAAGAAGGCTTCAATGCCACCAACATTGGCTCGTCTTAGAACTTCGGTGTTTCGCACTCGGTTGGACCATCTGATCTTTATGATGGTGCGAAGGCATTTGAGGTGGACACGATCCAAAGTGCGTATGGTGTGACGATACACACACCAGGTCTCGGAAGGGCAGCACAATCGCCATTTATACAGATATTTTTGTAGCTAGTTTAAGGTCGTGCGAGCAGAAAACCTTGGAACGCAGCTTCCCAAATGCTGCAGCTGCAGCACTGATTCTGCTATTGATCTCAGCATCAAGGTCACACTTAGCTGTTATAGTGTTCCCCAGATATCGGAACTTGTCAACCTGTTTCAACATATCTTCACCAAGCTTAATTGTCAGTGTCCCACGACCTTGTGTATCCAGGGACATCACTTCCGTCTTTTTGACTCTGATCTTTAGGCCGAATTTGCAGCATGCTTGGTGAAAGACGATCATCAGTTGTTGCAGGCCTTCTGGGGATTCTGCAAGGAAGCACAAGTCATCGGCATACATAATTTCAGTAATAAGTGCATGCGAGACTTTGGAGCGCGCCTTAAGTCTAGCCAAATTGAAAAGACTGCCATCAGTGCGGAAGCGGATGCGGACTCCTTCGGAGACAGTGTTTAGGACCTCCTTGACTACTACCGCAAAGTATAAGGCGAACAGTGTGGGCGCTAGAACGCACCCTTGTTTCACCCCACAGGTGACGGGGAAGAAATCAGACTGTTCACCGTCTACAGAAACGCAGCACTGCATATCATGCAGGAGTCTCAGGAGGCGGACAAACTTCTCCGTGCACCCTAGTTTTCCTAGCATCATCCAGAGGGCTTCATGAGGACGCATTCTCTAGGTCAACAAAGCAGAGGTACAACTGACGACCTTGTTCTCTGCTTTTTTCCTGCAGTTGACGTACCGAGAAAATAGCTTCACATGTGCCTCGGTCAGGTCGGAAGCCAAACTGGGTTTCGGGCAGAATCTTTTCTGATAAGCCCTTCAAGCGGTTTAATAGGACTCTTGCAAAGGCCTTTCCGGGGACCAATAATCGGACGGTCACCTTTCGGTTCGGTTCTTGTAGAGGGCGCTCATGCAAGACACACAAATCATCCGGGACTCGCTCCTCCTCCCACATGCGAACAAAAAGTTCCCAAATCAACGAGTGCAGCTCTGCACCACCATATTTAAGTATTTCACCTGGTATAAGTTAGGTCAATGCCAACCGCCCATTTATTATGCTGCTGTCTGATGGCAGTAACAACCTCATCACACGACAGGGGCTTGTCCAGCTCGGTGGCTAGGGGGAGTTAAGTACATTGAACTCAACATAGATGGCGTTATCTGAGGATTTGAAAAAAAAAAAAACAATCAGTTTTAAGAAAAAAAAAATTTTTACCTAATAAATAACATACAAAATACAATTTTTTAACCATATTTTTATTTAAACATACTTATTATCTCTAACTTTTTACGTTGAAAAGACATTTTTGAAAACTTCCTCGCGAGGAAACTTTCAAGTAACTTTCGGGTAAATTACCTGAAAATTACCTCGAAACTTTCAATGTTTCGGAAACTTTCAGAAATTTTCATCTCTACTCGCGGGGCGCCTTTACAGATGGCTCACTCAGTAATAGCGCTTACTGACGCTTACTGGAATAGACTGGAATCTCAGAGGAACTCAAGGTAACTAGTATTTCAGTATTTCAGTATTTCATTTATTGCATTTTCACAATTATTAAAGCACATTCTAAAATTAGAGTATAGTAGGTGGTAGTTACAATAAAAGTGAACCCCGTCAGGGTATTACAATAGTGAGAGGGTTAGCAATCTAAAACTTTCTAATTATTTACAATTAAAGTGTTTAATAAAATTATTCATGCATTAAATACTATATTAAATTATTTAATTCTATCTTAATATCTAATTTAAAGGTTTACAAAACATTGTCATATTAAATTCATGTCAGTATACAATTATTAATCTTATGTCATTCATTATTTCAGTCATTATCAAATTTATCTTCTAAAAATTCCCGAATATCATAGTAGGCCTTCTTAATGAGGAAGCTTTTTAAGCTTTTGACAAATATGTTGTATGTCGCTGCATTTTTAATTACGTCTGGTATTTTATTATATATTTTTATTACCATCGAATGTGGTCCTGATGAGCAAAGTTTTAATTTAGAGAAGGGTAACCTGAGTTTGTTTAAGTTGCGATTATTTCTTTTTATGGCTTTTAGAGGTGAGTATAAGTTTTCATGTTTCCTAGCAAACTTACATGATTCCAGTATGTATAGTGACGTAAGAGTTAGTATACCATGCTTTATGAAGTGTGGCTTGCAGGAATCCATTTGGTCAAGCTTAAGGAGAATTCTAACACATTTTTTCTGCAATGTAAAGATGTCTGTGACGTCTGTAGAGTTTCCCCAAAGAATAATACCATAACTTAATCTTGAGTGTGCGTAGGCGTAATATGCAGATAGGGCTGTTTTGAAATCAGTAACTCTTTTTAGGTGGGAAAGTGCATATATAAACGAAGTTAATTTATTTGATAGGGTCTGAATATGTGCTTTCCAATTGACGTTAAAATCTAGCTCTATACCTAATAGAGCAACAGAATTTACTGTGTGTATTTTGGAATTTCTATAGCAGTAATCAATTTGCAATGGGGCTTTTTGATAGGGTCTGAATTGTATGAGATTCGTTTTACTAAAATTTAGTGTGAGATTGTGGTTATCAAGCCATTCAATTATTTTGTCAAGGGTTTCATTTAGTTTTTGTTCTAATTCATTATTATTTTTACAATTTATTAATATGGATATGTCATCGGCAAACATTATGCACTGATTATCTAAAATTTTGGGCAGATCGTTTATATAGATTAGGAACAGAAGACAGCCCAAGACGCTACCCTGCGGGATAGAGCCAGTAACACGTATTTCCTCAGATCTTATAAGTTCGACTTTTCCGGTTAAAAGTTTGTATGTTTTATTTCAACAATTTGCGATCTGTTTGTAAGATATGACTTAAACCATTTGTATGCCATGCCCTAATGCCGGTGCCATATAGCTTATTTAGAAGAATTTGATGATTAACTCTATCATAAGCTTTACTCATGTCAAGCAATAGTCCGATTGGGTAGTTTTACTGTTTAACGCAGAAAGTATATTTTGGACGTAATTGTAAACTGCCAGAGTAGTGGAACAATTTTTCCTGAATCCGTACTGGCTGTTGTGTAAGATTTTATATTTTTCATAAAAGAGTAAATACGTTTTGTCATGGCTGTTTCAAATATTTTAGATGAGGTGTTTAATAGAGCAATTGGGCGGTAGTTATTTGGATTGCATTTTTCTCCCTTTTTATGTATTGGCTTTACAAGTGATACCTTCAGGGACTCTGGGAACATACCCTCTGTGAAAGATTGGTTTATTAGATTGGTATATGGGATAGTTAGTTCATCAACACAGGCTTTAATTAGCGTGGGAGGCAGATCATCGATGCCAAAGCTATTTTTATTTTTGAGCAGTTTTATTATTTTGCGTACTTCAAGTGGTTCTACTTTTGTTAGAAAGAATGAATTTTCAACAGTGTCTATTGGCTTTGTTTTTTGTGGATCGAATGAAGTTGTATTTGCATTGTTACCGATTGAAGTAAAAAATAAATTAAACTGGTTACTTATAGTTTTCGGGTCTTCAATCAACGTTTCATTAGTTTTGATTTTAATATTATTTTGTATTATGTGTGGGTTTTTATTTGTTTCAGTTAGGATAATCTGCCACATTGAACGCATTTTATTGTCTTTTTTCTCAAAATAACGTATGTTTTTAATTTTTTTCGATAGCTGTACTGCTTTTTTAAGAGTTCTAGAGTATGTTTTATAGTGTTTCTTGAGTACTTTGTTTTTAGATTGTAGTGTTAGTTTCTTCAAAAGTCTTTTATTTTTACAAGATAACTTCAATCCAGTAGTTAGATAGGTTTTTTTGGTTCTAGTTTTGTATTTGACTATTTTTATTGGTATATGTATATTAAGTAGGTTATGCAACACTTTACTAAATGCGTCAAAGTTTTCGTTTAAATTTTGGTTTGGTTTAATAATATTATTCCAGTTAATACTCCAGTTCATTTTAAATTTTTGTATATTATTTTCATTAAAAGTCTTTTAGAAATGTAAAAGTACTCAGGATTGGGTGCTACCATTGGCATGGTGAACAATACACCCTTATGATCACAGAAACCAAATTCTTTTACTATAGTTTTACAGTTTTTACTGGGAAGTTAATAAAAATAACATCTATGCATTTTGAGGTGGTAGCTGTAATTCTAGTGGGTTCTTTTACCATTTGTTGGAAATTGTAAGACAACATAAGGTTTAAAAGCCTTCGTTTAACAGGTTTATTTTTCAAAAAGTCTACGTTTAGGTCTCCACCTAAAATAATGTTTTTATTTTTATCTGATTTTGAAATGGTTTGCAAAAGATTGCCTAGTTTTTCAAAAAATGTTTTAACTGCCCTAGTACTATTCGGCCAGTATAAATTTATCAGTAATAAATTACTCTTTTCTATTTCAACAGCACATATTTCAAAGATAGGCTCTTCTGACATTTGTTCTATATCTTTTCTTTCTTTATATTCTAAATTACTTTTTAACAATAAACACACACCTCCGCATTCCCACTTGGAGCGGCAGAAATATGAGCATATTTTATATCCATTAACTTTGAGTAATTCTAATTTAGCTCTATTCATCCATGTTTCACTTATACATAGAGCATGGATAGACTGATTTTTATCGAGAAATTCGTCTAGTAAATGAATTTTATTATTTAGGCTTTGCATGTTTTGATACATTATATGAAATTTAGAATCGAAAGGAATACATTAAATTTTCATTTTGTTTGCTCTCTGGTTCAGATTGTATTTTTGTGTACGTTTTGGGATTTGTCTCTAGGTTGTCATTCTGAGATGGTGCCGAGTAGTACGTCAAAAGATAATTAGTACACTTTATATGATAGATAATTCCTCTGGATGTGTTTAGTTTATCGATTTTGCCATTGAGATAGAAATGTACATCTGCAGGAAAAACAAACTTAAATCTTAGACAAATACGGTTTTGTTGTTCGTAGAGATTCTTGTTACTGAAAAGTATGTTTTGTGCATATTCAGGAGTATAACATTTGTATGCGATAGTTTTCCGAGGTAATTGTTTAACTCCTCCATAAAAATACTTGCATTACTCTCATTACCTGCTAAAATTACAACATAATCAAATTTAGTGAAGCCTGTGCACACTGATAAGCTTTCTACAAGGACTTGGCCTATTTCAGCATATGGTTTCAGTATGGCAGAGACATAGAAATCATCTCCTAAGAGCCTCTCTAGCGTATTTCTAAATCCTCTTCCCTTTTCATCGGAGAGCAGAAGAACCCTAGGCTTGCGACTATTCCTATAGAAGTTTGATTTTTGCAGCTCTACATGATTATCTGTACGATGGTTGAGTACCTCTTGAAGGACGAATGGCTGTGTATGGTACTCTTGAAACTGCCTCATAGATTGGAAATCAGTAATCTTGTCGTTCAGAATTGTTATCTCTTCCCGTGCAGTAGCCAATTTTGTTTGTAGAGCAGCTATTTCGTCCCTTAATAATTTTAATAACATCGATGTTTCATCAAATTTCTGTGCGGGACTGTTTTCGGCAGATCTAAAGGAGGTAGCGCCTTTTCTTCTCTTTTGAGGTGTTGAGTGTGTTGTAGGTGATTGTGCGAAACGTTTGTCAAGTGGGATCTTTATTTGTCTAGGTGATGATATTATATTTTTTAAAGAAGTTATTTCATGACATAGTTTATTTACTTGGCGCTTTAACTCGTTATTTTCAATTATGGTACTTTCCAATTCGCATTCTGTACTTTCTAGAGAGCTTTTCAGCTCATGTATTTTCTGCTGCCATTCCCGGCTATCTATAGACCCTAGTTCTGGACAACTACTAGGGCTATCCAGTGTTGTTCCTGAAATAAGAGAGTCTTCATCTTCATCAGTGGGTAGCGAGTCGAAGGAATTTTGAATGGGGACATTTATTTGTAATTGTATTCTTTCTTCGTTTGTAGTAAAATTCGGATTTGGCATTGGCGAAACAGAATGCTGTTCTTCGTTTATCTGTTCCGCTTGAGATGTTGAGGGGGTTTGGGTTGCTGTAGGTGGTGTTTTTGCAGGAGCCGTAGTAGCTTCATATGTGTTCGGCTGTATGGGTATTAGTGTACCTGCAGTCTGAACTTTGGTGTAGTCTCTCTGGGTATTATAGTTGCTTGCATTAAAGTTTCATCTTTTTTTCGCTCTAACGATTTTATGGCGGTTGTTGTTTTAGGGGTTGATTTTTTTAATGCCGTTTTAGTTGACCCTGGTTTGCTTGTTTTTGCAATGACCGATGTTTTTGCTTTTCTTGCTGTTACATTTTGAAGACATTCTTTACATTTGTAGTTGTCCTTTAGAAATTTAGTCATGGTACTAAAATATCGTTTTTCTGCATTCTCACAGGCTAGGTGAAATTTTTTCTTGCAAGAACTACATGTGAGGAACTGTTTATCTTTAATTATTTGGGCACATTTCTCGTTACCACAAATTAAATCCATTATGTGTTTCTTATTTTTGTATGTATGTATTTTTATTAAGGTGACATCTAGCGGGCAGTGCTAATATCACGATACTAGTTGGGTTCTTTATGCACACTTGCTGTTTAGTTAGTTTAGTCTCTTTCCAATAGATGGCGTCACTAGATGAGTGTTTCTTACGTACACTTGCTGTTATATTAGTTTAGCCGCTCGCCAATAGATGGCGCTAGTATCTCCATATACTTGCTATATCTGATTGGCCAGCTGGATCTTGTTTACATTTTTTCAAACGCAATGGTAATTCCAACCGTTCACAGGAAATGTACTTACAGTTTTTTGGTAATTGAGCACTATTTTTGTAGATATTTTATCACAGTTTTAATCCTCCTTCACTATTTTTTCAGTGTCCGTACCATTTCAAGTCTGTTATTATTTTAATCACTGTTTGTTGCTGCACATTAGAATTGGTATATTTTTATTATTTACTTCACTGTTTATTAGTTTTTAGTTTCACCAACGTTTGTACTAGTTATTCATAGTTATAGCTACACTTATCACGTATATTTATTTAGACAAATACGATATTTAGTTTTTTAAGCGATATTAAATACGGAAGCTATGTTTACTAAGCGGCGGTGGCGCCCTCTCCTGGCGAACTAAGAAGCTCGTTGCAACGAACTTCATATTCCTGGGATTAAAATTGGCTCAGAATCATAATATTACGTTCTTGGATCATATATCAATTATCTTGGATCAATTATTTAAGCTGTGTTTCGATTCAGTGCGAATCTAGCAACCCTGGCTATGTAACAAGTGACAATCGCCAAAATCCTGAATAGGGTCCAGTGATCCTTCTGTAACCTCTGTAAAACCTTGAGATACATGTGGAAACTATCTAACTCGATTGAGGTAGTTTTTGAACTACTGGCGAGGCAGATTGCAAATGCATATTAAAATAGCGACTCTGTGGTAAAGTTGATGTTTTATGGGTTACTTTTTGCGGATAAAAAGTTAAGTTAAATATAAAAATGCAGTGTAGCTATGAGCATCATAATACGTTTTACCTGACCTACAAAATTGCCTCCAGCAGGCCTTGCCTCAAAAGTTACTTCAAAATTGTAATTGAATTAAATTGAAATATCGGCAATAGAATTCCGATGGGTAGCAGTACAAAATCGCTTGTCGATTTGTACCGATTAGGATACCACCATCTATGTACGTACCTAGCTACATATTAATGCCAGCAAATCCACCTACCCATTTAAGGGAACAACTTATACTGGTTATTCTTAGTATTTGTATGTAAAACCAAAATAAGTTGGTCCCTTAAATTGATAGATGGATTTTCATTTTCATCAGTATACTGGGGGCCGTAATCTGAATAGGCCTTTGTAGCTTGAGGTGCTTCTCTCAGTACGTACCTATTAACCTATTAACCCATCAGTCTATAACTACACCACTACGTGCTAGGTAGGATGTCTATTAAGCAGGTCCCATGAGGAGATCTGACATTGACAAGCTCCAACAAGATTAGACACCCAATACATATTCATAAGCCAACCAAAGTGGACTTAAACACAAAATAGAGAATTAACAGAAGGTCAGCTCGGCCCATTTCCCGATCATTTATACCTACGCTCTAGGTTTGTTACTTTTTCTTTCTGAAGTTTTATAATGGTTAAACACACATAAATGTACATTATACTTACTAAAATTATATCAAACTTATACAATACAAAATGTTTGCACTTGCGAGTCATCATTTTGCCGACGCTCGCTACCTAGCCGGTTCGAAACGGTTCGAGATCGCCGTACGACGGCGTGTTGATGAGTGTGTGAGTGTAGTGACGGTTCATTGTAGCCGTCTCTCTGTATTGGGTGCCCGTCAGTCCTTACTTTGTGACTTAAATCACCAAAGTTTCAATGGAATAACGAGCAAACTCGCTTTTTGCTTCTGTTACTCATTTTAACATTTCAAATTACAAGTTTATGTAATTTACTTACCAGGAAAAATTAAGAGGGAAGTTGTGATTTATAAGGAAATTAATTCATGTTGTTGTGAAATGAGCTCGTCCGGGATTCGGAGTGGAGGTAGCATCGCTTCCTGAAATTGGGAAAATTATTAAACAATCTTTGTTGCATATAAGTAGGTAAATATAATCTTTATTTTAGATACGTGAATCGGTCGGAGACGCACCGGAATATATTGCGGTTTGTGACAGCTCTGCCATAGAAATGACAACCTGTGATAGACGCAGTTTGATGTAAAGTGACGACGGACAGGATGCTACAGCACAGTAACCTGTCCATCGGAATCACCTAGTAAGCGATTCTATATTCCATACTCTATACTCATACTACCGAATAATTTAACTACCTATACGCAGGCACGTAACGAAAAACGCATTTTAACCTCGAATTCGTCATTAACTCTACAGAACACAAAAAGTATAATATCCTGCTGATTTACCCCGGGGGGTGTTGTAACTGGGAATGAAACCGACAATCAGCGTATATCTATCAATGTCAATACTAATGTTAATGCTGTAATGAAGCGTGTGAGCACTCCCGATTTGTGTAGTGTTGCATTTGTAGCACGGAAGTAAATGAGGTACTTTTGAAACTCGAATAGGTACTACTCGCTAATTTAGCACGGCAAAAGGTAGGCCCGCTAGACATACTTAAGTTTAAAATAAAACCCAACTAGCAACCCATCAGCAATTTCACCCGCTGCAACTTCTTTTCCCGTGAAATAAGAAGTCTTCCCGGTTGAAACAAATATATTTATAAATGTTGTTAAATCAATGTATTGGATTTTTAATGCACTCACAGCGCTATATTATTCTCATAAATTGAAAATGAGAAAATTGAAAAATTCACTAGCGACAGCCGGAACTTGAACCTGCTGGATCGTCGCTTCGAGACGAGCACCAAGATGTTGAGGAGTTCACCAGGGTCCGCTTGGCGCCCGTAGCTCTTTTGGTAGAGCGGTGGAACGGTTATCCACAGTCCCGGGTTCAAGTCCCGGTGGTCGTTAGTGAATTTTTCAATTATCTCATTTTCAATTTATTTGTTAAAAATTATGCGAGTAAAAAGGCCATCTCGACCACAATCACATTCATAATGAGTAATGTAATGTTAGTTATCAAACAGCCGCGTCTGCACCTACTAAGAACTTTCCTGAAACGAAAGCCATGCCCTATTAAAACTTTTAATGAATTTAATATCCATAGCTCGTTTAAGCTCTAGTTGTACTAAAATAGTGCACAGTGTTAATGAGGCAATGTATATTAAAACTTTACAGTACCTACTAACAAAGGTTATGAGTTATGTTATGAGCTCAGTCAGAACAGTTTTGAACAGGAAAATAAAATGTCATACGCACGTCACGCCGCCTTTATCTCTTGCGGGATTGGCAGAGTGTAAAAAGCCGAAAATAAACGGTAATTATCGTGATGTTTGACAAATAATTGAGGGTCATTTTAATTGTTGTTAGTGGTAAGTTCTCAGTCCATCTTTATTTAATTTGGATAGCATTATTATATTGTGTTGGTAGGTTAATCTATAATGCAGACTCAAATCTGCGATCTAACAATACCTACCTATGTCCAAATCGTTTAATCGTATGTAGTTTGTATGAAGTTTTAAGTAAATAGTCGTTCACTGCACCTTTAGGAACTTTTTCAAAAATATTTACTTGCACATCAGTATGGCTAGTTTGCGCACTGTAGAGAGACTAAGCCCCAAGCTCCACAGAGAGGACATAGGACATGCCCTACGACGCTTGACGTTTGATATCGCGACGCTTTGGCGACGCTTAAAACGGTTTCCATATAAAATGTATGAAAACGTATTGACAAAGGCACACACAAGCGTCGCCAAAGCGTCGCATCTATGACAGCTAGCGTCAAAAATTAATAGGAATGTTTGACGATTACTTGTCTGTCAACTGTCATTCTTACGTCCTATGCTCTTCGTCTTTTTGGTGGAGTTTGCGCCTTATCTACGCAAAATGACTTCAGTCACACATGTCAAATCGTGCAGATTTTATAAAATAAGTAAAGATTTTCGACATAAAGGTGTAGACAAAATCGAAGTCTCGGAACACATCCTAAGACCCAGGACTACAGGTAGCAATAAACCGAATCAAGTTCGAGAACCATCAGTAACGATTCGGAAGTATGACGTCAGTGTGAGTCATCGCACAATCCCCTCGCGCAATGCACCCGCGAGTCTCCTGTCCCTGCGATAAGGGCTGAGAGCCTCGAAGGGAGCAAGGGCACAAATTAGGGAGACAGCCGGGGGCGCCTTTACAGATGGCTCACTCAGTACTAGCCACGATTTTTACGCTTACTGACTTTCACTGGAAATCTGAAATCTCAGAACTCAAGGTAACTAATAAGATGGTTGCTACGAACGTCATATTTCTTGAATCATTATGACGTTATTTTTCTTGAATCATATGACGTTCTTGCTGACGATTTTGCTGTTTTGATATTCTCATACTTTTGAGATTTTTTGACAGCGCAAGCGAAAATCCTAAATAGGGTCGAGTGATCCTTCTGTAAACTTTCTATTTTGTGCTTAAAGGGAGCTGGAAATGGCCCGAGCCATTGTTACCAGCAAGGGGAGATAGCAAGGCTACTACCACCTATTAGCATCGATATTTATTCCAAACCCAGTCAAAACAAATCGATTCGATACCCTTCGATACGTGCGTGACTATTCGTCTGTGAACAAAAATTACATTAGCAATTTTGTAATACCAAATTTATTACAACTTCCCCTAAGCGTTGTATGTACACCTTAGGCAGGGATCGCGTCGCGCGTAACGTTTGATGCTTCGCCATTTTAGCGCTGCGTTACGCATTTGTTAGGAAAATGCGAATTTTCTTCTTAGTCTCATAAAAAACTAATACGGTTTATGGTATGTCTTACGGTTTTACAGACGTATTCGCTAGCGCTGTGTAGGTAACACAACAAAGCTGCGTCGATGAATGTGTCAGTCAAACCGTTTGATATAATAGGTACCTACTTACTTACTTTTATGAAAATAAGGTGGAGTTTTGCAAGCTTCACGCAGCGCTAAAATAACACAGCAACAGACGTTACATGTATTTCTCGCTTTACGGGTGTGGAAACCTTGTTTACAAACCTCTTAAACCTCGGGGTCAATTTGCAAAAAAAGTTTAAAACTCAATTTAAAATCAATCGCAACGTTTCAATACGAAACTTCTTGTCTTATTCAGACCGCCACATTGGAATTCAATTTGCTGAAGTTTACGCGCTTTACACACATAACGTCCGGTTGTGCGTTTTGTTTTGCGCAGCGCTATCCGTTGCGTTTAAAAAATACGATTTTCCACAATATTTTCATAGAAATAGGTACGGTTAGAGAAAGCGTGTGTTTGATAGTCGTAAGACTCATGCATGATGATGCCTGGTTCGCTGGTCTTGCAAACAAAATACAAAATCGGCATCTAAACATACATGTGCCAGCACAAAGTAAGTATTGGCTAGCGCAATGCCAGTCTCAAATTCCACCTTCACTTGTAGAGCGTGCGGAAAGTCATGCCGCTCCCGTATCATACAGACAAGAAAAATCTTGCCTCAGACACTGAATAAATCGTCTGTCACAGACGTATGAGGCCAATCATGAGGTAGTAGAGTAGGTACGATTTATGTGAAACGGTTTTACCGACGCATCGTTAGCGCATTAATATCGCACAACGCTGCGTCGACGGAAGCATTTGTCAAATAATTTGACATAAACCATATTTCTTTGAGAATAAGGTCGAAATCCGTACAGTCCCAACGCATGCGTTACGTAGCGCAAAAATAACGTGGAAATAGATGTTATGTGTGCAAAGCGCCTTGCGCCGTCTAATTTAATTTAAAGTTATCAAGTTACCTGGAGAATAAAAAGGTTTTAGGAACTTTAATTTGCTGTATATTTTCTTCGGAGTGATTCTGTAGAACTGTAGCGCTTAGTTGCAAAAAAAAACTAAGAATTGACACCAAGTACCTACGATAGATAATATTTTACAAGAAGGTCATATAAAATACTATTTACTATATTTATGGAAACATAAGATCGCTAAGCACCAATTCAAAATTAATATTTTCGTGTGGGGCACAAAGTCGTCCAACGACCCGATAAACCTCGGTGTTAGAGTTTTCTTATTATTCTGCATTTTCACTTTAAATCCACGTTTCGCTCATAAAAACAAGTTTTTGTGTAATAGTGTTTTTGTATAGCTCTATTTCCGGGAAACTATTAGCCAGCACTTAAATAAAAACAACGAAACATCTGTGAAACAGATTTCACCGGAAAGACTTTTGCACAATGTTTGCACATCGCAAAATAGTTGGGTTTTCTGTCAGTACCTACATAGACCCTTCCTTCCTTAGTACCTACATCCACTCTAAACAATTGACACGTTTGAACTTAATAGTACACGAGGGTCTCACTAGGTATTTTTTTGTCAAGAACGCAAGAACTTAGGTACTGTCCACAGTACCTACCTCAACCTTTATTAAAGGGATCAACATGGTGATGTTTTTGACCCATATGCTCGCAGTACATGGGTCAAAACCATCAGCATGAATAGCCACGAAACTCTCAAAAACACTTGCAACTCCTTGGTTTAAAAAACTTTCCACGAAGGCCAAGTCGTTGACATAAGTAAAGTATGGTTTAAAGTTGGGAACTGGCTCGAACTTGACTGAATTCCCTTCCTCGTCTGTAACGAGATTAATGAATATCTATGAGTTTTGTTCGGGGCTGTTGCCTCGTAGTAAACTTCAATATTCCGTCCGTTATGTCCACCACAAAGTAAGTATTGGTGGGCGCTTAATACAGAGAGACGGCTCCAAGGAAACGTCAGTACACTCACACAGACCCTGCACGCCGTCGTTTTCGCGCTAAAACAAAACGTCTCTGTTTGATTCC
Source organism: Phthorimaea operculella (assembly GCA_024500475.1). Taxonomy (NCBI): domain Eukaryota; kingdom Metazoa; phylum Arthropoda; class Insecta; order Lepidoptera; family Gelechiidae; genus Phthorimaea; species Phthorimaea operculella. Next base: position 379,992 of record JANFCV010000195.1, read on the forward strand.
GAAGCTGATCTTAGCGCAGTGGAAGCAAATTAAAGTTATCTTAAAATCTAAAACTAAATGGTCGATCAGCCTCGGAACAACATTTGACTACGATTCGTAGTGCTCTTTACTATAGCTAAATAAAATAAATTTAATGAGAAAATTTTCGTTCCGGAAAGTTTCCGGCTGAGAAATTCTGGGATCCGTCTGCAACGGCCCTTAATTTCCTACAATATGACTAATATTCTACCGCACTATCGCAGCTCATGTCTAAAGTATATGTACTAAGTTCCGGTTGTACCAAAGGTCATCAGGGTGGTGACCTCCACGTAATGTTGCTAAATCACTGCAATACAGAACCTAACAGCGAATTGCTTACCGTGCGAATTATGACGCCGTTTCTTTGTGAGTCTAGGTATGACAGGAATCAGGTATCAGGATATTTGAGGAGCACAGGAATAGAGAATAACCTAAACTCACTGCACTGGAACATCCGCTTGTTCTCGAAATCCTTTCCTCCAATATTCACTATAGTTCACAGTTCGACATCAAATAATGTTTTTAACACAAAAATAACTAAAAGATTTCTCTCCGAATGAGAAATCGGCCCCGTTGGCCCCCAATCAAGAAAACAATTAAAAATATGTGGCTATCGGCAGCCGCGACGCGAGCGACGAAAAGTGAGGTTATATTTGCCGGCGGCCGCGTGATTATCGAACGGACTGAACGAACAAAGGAAAAAAGATGGCGTCGGCCGACTAGCTGGCGTCAGTCACAGGCCACGGTCTGTCAGACGAAAATGGCGCGAAACAACAAAACGCGCATATGTTACGAAACTAAACAGTCTCGAACCGGCCAAAAGCGAGTGTCAACCAACAGAATTCAGTCCGGGCGGACGGAAAAATTACGGCTACCAAGTTCAAATATTTTTATAGTGTTTTATGGTGTAAAGGTCGAAAAAAAGACCGCGCGTGAGGCGGCGTCGTAGTGCGCCGTCAACGTGACAGCGTCGTTTATAGTATGGAGGGCACGCCGCGGCATGCCACCCGGTCTTTCTGGCATCTCTATACAAACCCATACACAGCAGTCATACTATGAACGACGCTGTCACGTTGACGGCGTACTACGAAGCCACCGCACTCGGTCTTTATTTAGAAGAAGGTAGCAATCAAAGGAGCTATCTTTCTGTAAATTCCCTATTTTGTGTGTCCGCTGAGAACTTCCGTCCGGTTTATGGGGTGCTCTTAGTTTACAAACAACTTCCAAAGTTGGAACTAATGCTACTTGAGTTGGGGACCTATCGCAATTAGCTTGGAATTCAATGCTGATAAATAGCTGCTTATTGTTACTCTCTCTCTCTCTCTCTCTCTTTGTGTGAGACACCGAGTCGTTCAACGCCCAATGATCCCTGGTGTACCGCATAAGTACTGCTAGTAGCAGGCCGCTGACATGGTCGTGTAACGACCGCCATCATAGGCAGCAACCGGGACCGACGGCTTAACGGAACCATCTTGCTTTTCGGACAATCAGGTGGTTCAGCCTGCAATGTATAACCAGACTGAGAACAAATTCACAAAGTGATGAATATCAACTTTGTGAGTGACCCCACCGGGAATTGAACCCGGAACATTCTTACTGTGCTTAAGCAATGCTATTCGTGAGTTAAAGGACTCTACATTCTATTATCGCTCAAAATGTTTTCGCGTGTTGTCAGATTTTGGAATTTCAGCTCCAAGTAACTTAGTTTTAGTCGCTTGAGCGGAAAGATCTTTAAACTTTTTTACATAGATTCACCACATCACTTCAGCCTATACAATCTACCTATGAACATTCTACTAATAGACGTAAGTAGATAGGTCTCACTCAGGGTACGCCATAACGCACGTTCTCCCATCTTCGCCAACCAGTCACTACCAGCGCTCTGTCTCACAGATACCTAGGTAAATATAAAAGTTTAAACAACAACTATAACTGAAATTGGAGAAAATATTTTCTCCGAGAAAAATAAAGGTACAACGGCAGAGATAGAGGTGGAGTTCATGCGTATCAAAAGTTTTATTAAAAAAGTGTGTGGCGATGCCGCGGGGCCAACTACTTGGGAAGAAGGATTAGGGGGGAATCACATGTGATGTTTGTTGCTGCTCTCTTTCTTCACACGTGAGACCCAAGATAATAGACGGAGGCGTGAGACATTCGACATCGTGACGCTTGAAACAGTTTGCATATAAATTGAATGAAACTGAAGAGACAAAGCTACACACAGAGAAACGCGTCGCATCGATGACGGTTGACGATTACTTTTCTGACATATGTCATTATGTCATCTTACGTCTCACGTCGCACGTCTCATCTGTAAAGATAGCGCATGCATTAGGAAAATCCTTGTTTTCATTAAAATACATTCAAATACTTAGGTAGGTATGTCAAACGGTTTGACAGACGCAGCGGATGCGCACAACGCTGCATCGACTTAATGTGTTGTGTCTTGGTTGTGTCTATCAAACCGTTTGAAATAAACCGTATGGGAATAAGGTGGAAATTCGCATTGTCCAAACGCACGCGTTACGCAGCGCTAAAATAGCACATCAACGGACGTTACATGTGTTCCCCGTCTAGTCTAAACTCAGGTCAAAAAGCTTTTCAGTGAGAACTGCACACCTATACAACAGGCCACATTCGTTTTATTTTCTACTGGTAAGTAGATAATGAAAATTTTATTTTCTTTCGTTTGATGCCGGCTTAGTATACCATCACTTTAACTCTACCCGTGGGTTACGTACCAAATAGGCGACTGAAACCGTTTCCAAAAACAGAGTGAAACAGAAGAGACGTCTACATACCTGAGACGCGCGTCGCATCGATGACGGCTGACGATCACTTGTCTGACAGATATTAGTCTCGCGTTACACGTCTCATCTGTGAAGATAGCCCCTAACATTTAGTAGGCATTAGATACCTAGAAAGTCTACAGGTCTCTCTCAAATAGATTTAGCACCGAAATAAATTTCCAGTGTCGTCATAAAACCAACATGCCGAGAACCATTTTATAGTCGAATAAACTTGTGCTGAATTTAAATACCTATCTGATGAATGCATGGAAAACGGTCTTTGAAGTTATTGAAGTTTAAGAGATCATCTTATACTGGTTTTTAATAATAACTGTATGAAAAACTAGAATAAAACCATCCCTAAGTTATAGGTCTGCTAGGTCGATTTCTGCTGATTGATAGGTAGTAGCTTCTTATTTGATATGAAATCTTACATTGCATAGGTACGCACTGGACGATATAGCGATTCGTAAAGCCACCATAAGTCACTCTCTTCTTGTGGGACACCGAATCGTTCAACGACCCGATGACTCCTGGTGTCAGAGTTTTTAACCGCCTACTGCAAGTAGAAGAAGGCCTCTGACATGGTTGTGTAACGACCGCCATCATAGGCAGCAACCGGGACCGACGGCTTAACGTGCCCATCCGAAGCACGGAACCACCTTGCTTTTCGGACAATCAGGTGGACTGGTAACAAATTTACAAAGTGATAAATATAAACTTTGTGAGTGACCCCACCGGGAATTGAACCCGGAACCATCTGCGTGGCAGGCAGTCGTACTAACCACTGCGCCACATCGGCTGTCAGTAACCGACCATATAGGAAACTGACAACCCGTGCGTGACAGTCGCAATTTGATGCGTTGAAATGTGCAATGGTTACTTTTTTGTGAAAAGTTCGGAACCAGCAAAAAAAATGAAATATAGCGGTGAAAAAGACCAAGTTTGATTTTGGAAACAAACCACTTTATCATTTAGCGTTACTGACTTAATGCACAATGCACATTATTTACAAACATATTACCGTACTAATACCACAAAATAGAGAGCTTACAGAAAGATCACTCGACACTATTTAGGATTTTCCCGATTGTCACTTGTTATATAGCCAGGGTTGCTAATGTCAAAAATCTCAAAGTAGAAGAATATCGAAATGTCACAGCGGTAAAAAATATTATGTACGAAAACACCAAAATGGCAGATTGAATGTTAAGAAGATTGACAGCTGTCATCTGAAATGTAGATCTTATCAAAACCAACAACTATAACCGTCAGAGTTATCAAAATGTTGACACGTATTTTTGCGCTGCGCGGGTGCGTATGTCTACCGTTTCACATAAACCGTATTTGTATGAAAATAAGGTCAAAATTGTATTTTACAAACGCAACGAATAGCGCTGCGCAAAAATAACGCACCAAACCAACGGACGTAGCGTGTGGTTTCAGCCTTAGCGTCAAAATCAGCGCTAGTAGGTATTGAGTGAGCCATCTGTAAAGGCGCCCGCGCGTAGTCTCCCTCATTTGTGCTAATACCATCCTGTATCCTAAATACGCGCCTATATTAATGCTGACTAGGTTTACTATTCGGTATTACCTGTTCCAGCGGACGCGGCTAATTAAAGTGGCTGTTTCACTACCCTGACCACAGAGACCGTTCATATCTAACTACATTGCTACAGCTGTCCACTGCTGGACATGAGCCCCTATATTTGGGGGGTATTGCCATACCTACTCACTACCCAGCCGACAGGGCTTTGGCATACATACCTACCCGTACATTGCTGTTTATTACTACTATAGTCCACTGCTGGATATGGGCCCCCTGTTTAGGGGGTGAGTACAGTGATAGTAATAAGTGGATATAGGCACGCTGAAGTTATGCACTTTTAAAATCGTTTACACGTTGTGTTTACATCTTATACACACACATGCAAAACAATGCGCGCTCCTCGATACTCACTCTTAATACAACCGCTTTAAATTCAAAACCTCAGAACAATTGCTACAATAACCGGTGAAGTTACTGCTATATGTCGCAGCGATGTTAATCAAACCAGGTTTTTGACCACAAACCAAAGAGCAGTAGATAACAAAGGTAAAATTCAATTTTATCATAGAAATTAATTTGTTTTAGGATTTTGATCGAAAATCTATAACAATATAGGTTTCCGATCATGAATCTGAAGTAGTTTAGAATTAAATATGGTAAAGTTATTGCCAAAAACATTAATATAATGTAGTCTTTGATTAAGAACTTGATTTGGTTTAGGATTATGATAAAAAATTTGGCAAAACTTACGTTAAAAATTTTGTTATCTCAAGCGCCTAGCTTTTTGGACAAAAACCTAGTTTTATCAAAAACTACGACATAAGTGACGCTGAACGCTGCACAATGCTGCCCATTCCCTGGATCCGGCCCTTGGATACCCTCGGGTAGAAATGGAGTGATGCTATTTTAAGCCGTGAAAGTAACATTATTTCAAAATTAAAAATAAAAATACTTAAAAATATGTTTAAAGAAAGCATAAAAATCCTCAGAGGTCAATCATTATTTTATATAGTGAAAGGTCAAGGTGGAAAATTTCACATAACACGTGTCTTTAGTTTATAGAAAAATACTTAAAGAAAAAAAGTTCAAATAAAAAAGAATCGACCCATGAGGATACGAACCATGACTTCTCTGATCGGTAGGCCACTGTCTTTACCAATGCGCCATCCGAACATTTAACACGAAGTGCGAAATGTTGTTACCTATTTCACTATTAGTCATTATTGGAACGTGCTTGATTAGTCATCTTATTCTTTTGCTACAATCGGTTTACTACGCGCTTCTTTGTATGTGTGAGTAGAGTTTGGCTTCAAACGACTTTAGAATTAAAGCTCATGTGCATGTCTCTGTAAAGTCTATATGGAATTTTGTAAGTGTCTGTACCAGCCTATTGCCACAGGTACTCGCTATTCGAATGCTGCTGCCCATTCCCTGGATATAACTCCCATTTCGACAGCCGATGTGGCGCAGTGGTTAGTACGAATGCCTGCGACGCAGAAGGTTCCGGGTTCAAAGCCGGTGGGGTTACTCGCAAAGTTGATAGGTATTTATCACTTTGTGAATTTGTTCCCCGTCTGTTCAGGACATTGCAGGCTGAACCACCTGATTTATCCGAAAAGCAAGATGGTTCGCATGCTTCGGAGGTCACGTTAACCCATCGCATCGGTCCCGGTTGCCTATGATCACTTGGTCGTTACAAAAACTTATCAGGGGCCTGCTACTTGCAGTAGGCAGTTGAGAAACTCTGACACCAGGGTTCATCGGGTCGTTGGACGACTTGGTTTCCTACTCGAAGAAGAAGATTCAAGGTATGGATTATTTTATTACAATAAATCCATGACAACAAGCGATGTATGCCAAATTGTACGTGAAATAGCAGGGTAAGTGAAATGCCGCTCTAGCTAATGCGCCGTGCGGAGCGGCGGCCGCCCGGACACCATTAGTGCTCCTAAATTCTTTTATAGACTAATCGCACCGTGTCTAGGTATGCTATTTTGACAGGCCACTAAGTACGCATAAAGTATTACCTAAATAATACTACAACACAGCCACTATAGCCCACTGCTGGACACGGGCCTCCCCGTATCGGGAGGTACATGTTACCATATTTGCCACTCTTGGCAGGCGGAATGCTATGCTGCTGTTCATTCCCTGGACATATAACTATCCATAGAATACTGCCACCTCTAGCCCTCTCAGGGCGTTTCATAAAAGGCGACTTAGGTGGTCAACCGCATAGTGGCGGCGATAACCTACAAATTCATTCCCAAAGAGAGTTGACGTCAGAACAATATTGCAAAATTCTCTTGCTACATCATTTTGTGATCTAACAAAACATGTTGCGCCGACCCCAACTGATTTGGATTAAGGACAGGCAGATGATGGTTAATTTTTTACGGCACCCACGGGCGGAATGGTGCTTTTCTAAAGGCGCATCAATCGGCACATAAAAACTCATGATGACAATCAGCGATGTATGCCAAATTGTACGTGAAATAGCAGGGTAAGTGAAATGCTGCTCTAGCTAATGCGCCGTGCGGTGTGGCGGCCGGCCGGACACCATTAGTGCTCCTAAATTCCTTTATAGACTAATCGCACCGTACCTAGGTATGCTATTTTGACAGGCCACTAAGTACGCATAAAGTATTACCTTTATAATGCCAACGGCGCGCGGGGCGCCTATACCTGAGATGGCTTACTCAGTAGATACTATAGATGATTTCAACTGGAATCTCAGAGAAAGTTAACTCAGAAGATGGTTGCCTTGCCACTTGCCACGAACGTCATATTTCTTGGATTAAAATTTGCTCAGAATCATATGACTGCTGCTGTAGGTACTGTATTGTATGCTTCGCGATTTTTGGCTAATAATATGTAGGTAACAAGTGACAATCGTAAAAATTTTGAATAGGGTCGATTGAACCTTCTGTAAACTCTATTTTGTGATAATACTTTATACCAATTTCACACTGTCCTTCTGCTAAACGCGACTTTGTATATGATTTATTGTCGTAAGGTACAACAAAATTAAATTGCATCATGCCAGAGGTTGTCATTTGCACGGTGGCTGTCATGAACCGCGATAACGTGCGGTGTGTCTACGATCCACTCATCATGTCATCATCAGCCTCCCGTTATCCAAATTTGTTTGGGGTAGGCGTAATATCAAATTTCCATTCATCTCCATCAGGAGTACCTACCTTATTGAGGTTCGAGTGCTAGCTACTGCAGTTCAAAATGTATTCATTCACAAACAACACTGTAGATATGTGTCCAATTCCCTGAATTCCTTCTTTAATACCAGTTACACAGAGGCGAGATTTCTGTTAAACAGTAAGGCGAGAAGCACACGTAACGGCCGTTTGTGCGTTGCATGCGTTGGGGAAATGGCATGCAAACTACCACCTTATGTATGAGAATACCCGCTTGTGTGTGTTATCAAATCAGTGTTAAATCTACGTCCGAAATCAAACACCTCACCTCACACACGACGTGATAAGGTTGAAATTCGCATTGTCCTAACACATGCGTTACGCATCGCAAAAATAACGCACAAACAGACGTTACAAGTGTTTCTCGCCTATACTTGTGTCTGTGTTCGAAGAAAAGTCGTATCTCCCGCAACGAGTTTCTTTTCACGGTGTAATCTAAAGGATTCCACTCAGTTTTTAATCTGAAAGAAATGCCACTTTTTTATCGACGACACTTTTTATCTTGGCGGAGCTTTTTACCTCCTCTCTAAAGACTGTTCTACCACTTTTGTTTGTACCAACTTTTGAAAAACTAGGAGTTATGATAAGATAGAGAAACACACAAAAAATAAGCTCATACTAAAGTTTCAATCTACGAGGTGATTGACTAATAACTTTTTCTCAGTCTTCTAAATTCACTCTCAAGTGACATTTCAACATATGACATGATTTGACGACCGTTTACGCTCTGTCTACCCCGCGACTCCGCGTCTTATTGTTATGTCTGAAAATAATTTTACACTCGTATATCAAAAACTTGGTAGAGGTAATTGCAATTTTTGGCGACAGGTTTACAGCCAGTCAATATGGTGATATGTAGTCTTCTGAATGTCCCTCAAACTTGCAAGTGGCCGTTTTTTACAGCCGTTTGGGCTCTGCCTATCCCGAATAGTAGGAATACAGTATGTATGTAAAAACCCACAGCACACAGATAATGAAGAGGATGGCTTGCTAATTCAATAGCGCGGAATATTCCTGCTACGCCGAATTTCTCAGTCCGGCTGGGGCGTTGGGTGTTGACTTTACTCGACACCATCTGTCTCTGTCCGGCGCCCAGTGTTGTTTCAGCGCTCACACTGCAAATGAAGAGGAAAGTCCATTAGGAAGTGTGGCTGTTAGGAAAAATACGACAAGACCTCTCGAACAGGAGCAAAACCGCTCACCCGCTAAAAGAAATACGACAGTGCAAAGAGAAATTAGAAAAGTTGCGGGAGTAAATGCAAACCGATGGCGTTTTTCGAGTTAAAAGTGTAGCTCTAGTACAAAAATGCATCGTTTGTAAAATAGAAAACATAAAAGCAGCACTAATGTAGGTACCTATCGTAGTACCTTTTGTCATGATTACAAGCATGACATGACTTATTTTGATTCTTATATCATCCATCATATCGACAATTTAAATTATTTTCATAGATTTAATTTTTTTCTCGTAATTTGATAATGTACTTGTAGTAAAGACAAAAGCTAAGCACCCTCTTTCAGTTTTCGTTTTCGGGTGAATAACATAGTCTCTAACCCCTCAAAGTAGCTCCTAATTCACGGGGTCAGCTCTCAAAGAGATTAAGGGACAGTATCCCGCAATTTAATTAAACATTGAGGTGTCACAATAAAATTTAAAGGGCAATTAACCTATGCAAATTGAATAATTTGAAAATATTCGTGTCGGCCCCCCGCGGGGGTCGAGGTGAGAACTCTATTAGAAACTATTTACAGCCATTTTCTCTGTACCTGTAGCTTCATACAGTTTTGAAGGCAGCTGGTGTCTTCCCAGCTGGCCAAGTTCCACCGTGGCGTTTTGATTAACAAAAGTTAGCGGGCAGTAGACAGTTTCATGAATGTCCTGCATTTAAAGTTGGCAACTAAGTTAATATAGCACCTGGAGCGAGCGATTGTCGGGAGGTAAGACTTGCTCTTTCCGCCGCTTTTGATATCAAAAGGGCTGGTATAACGTAATACATTTTGAGTTCTCTGCTTAGCGGTAATTTTTTTTTATTATTAGCGGCTTGTTAGCGGTTTCACCTGCTGCAACTCATTTTCCCGGAAAAATTTAACAAATAAAATATTTCGACCCTACATCTCTCTCAGATTATTCTGAAGCCGCTACATTGCTTTTTCAAGTTACTAGATATTGCTATATGTAAGTACCTTTATGCTTCGCTCGTAACTACAAAGAGATTTAATAATTTCACCGCATATCAAGTCCGTGCTCCTAAAATATTCAGCTTTAGTTTGCAAAGTGAAAAGGGTCATACAGACTCTACTCTATGTTCCACGCATAGTTTTACGCTGAATGTTTCACAGTAGGTAGTAGGTATGTATTTCCAATTAAAAATGTGAATAAAATCTGTATCTCAGGTACCTATTCTGTTTTGACAGGAAATACATTTGCGATATTTGTTACTCGTGTGTCTCTTTATTTTGATGATGATGATTATGTTGTCTGATTAGAAGGGTAGCTGAGCAAAACGCGACCCCCTGCACTCGACACGCTGCTTTCTACAAAGACAAATTAGTGAATGCCCAAAAATGGTCGAGGTTGAAAAGTAAGACATTCGAAGCAGAAAACTATTTCCTTGTCGTGTGGGACACCGAATCGGCGAAGACCCCAACATTTTCAACGCACGATCCAGTGTTGTAAGTAGGTAGATAGAAGTAAAATATTTTTTTTTCGTCTTACAGAAGAATTACCTAAAGAAATTGTCACATAGCAAATAAATTAAAGTAACGATTGAGGCAAGCCCATGTCCAGCAGTGGACTGTTGTGGCTGACGTAGCTTAGTTGTTTCCCCTTTAGGTGGCCAAGCTTAGCCCTTGGCCGAGGAAGCTGCCGGATTTAATGTAAGTCAACTTTAGTAAGTATGTGCTTGCGGTAACATGTTACTGCCACAAAAAATAGCACCCTAAACGTTTCCCAAGAGCTTACATGCCGGCTCTACCACGATTTCATACTACAAAGAGATACGTCGAGTCTGCAGTGACGAGGTTAGTATTGCCAGATGATCGTCAGCCTTTCTCCCCAAATCTAGACCGAAAACCACCCAAAAATCGAGTTTTAATCGAGCACAATATTCACCAAATTAAAAAAATCGACGCTAAAAAGTAAGTTCACCGTCTTACCGTAAGTTCCCAAATTATCATAAAAATCCCCCAAAAATCGTATTTTCAAGTAAAATACCAAACAGCACCAAAAATCATCAAATTGAAAATATCATTACAAAAAAGTAAGATGAATTTCATCAACATCCTCTCAAATTGCCTTGGAATTACGAAAATCGTAGCAAAAATCACGTCATTGAGAGTAAAATCATCTTGTCCAAAACCCCCAAATCCCGCCAACCCCATTTTTTCCCCCAACAATCCGCTCAAAGATATTTTCTCCAATTTTTCTCCTTTCAAAACCCCCCAATCTGGCATCACTAGGCGAAGTTGGTCTGCTAGCGAAACGCAGTCCATTACTCAGGCGTCTAGTTCGTATTAGCCTGAATCTTTTATAAAGACAAGCCTGTCCCGCGGTCGCGCCTCTAATGATGATTTACCGGCACCGGCTCCCCCGGGAAACGTAATTTTCCCTTAGTACGGGACGGGAACAACTCCAGCACCACTATTGTCCGAGCTAAAGTGAAAACAAATGAACAACTGCGCGTTTAATCATTCATCTGGAGCGTGCGGTCGCTTCATTGAGATTTATACCACCTTTTACCGCTCCGGATGAATAGGAACGAACCTTGTGTAGAGTTCCTACTTATAATACTTACCGTACTTACTTATGCAAGCTACAGAGTACGTCTAAGCAGGTATGAGCGGTTGGCACGGGTTTGAACTCAACCTCTCTGTCCATCAGTAGCAAAACGACTGTGACAACACTGATTGTATTGTACGTACCCACACCTACATTTCTCGTAAAGTCCTTTCAAAATCAAAGTGTCATGCATGATCATGACCATCCTAAGCGGTAGGCCAAGTTACGCTGGTCGCGTAGCTTCTAAATATTCCGACCAGCGTAACTTGACCTCCCGCCTAGGCTGGTCATGTCATTTCATGACATTATGATTGTGTGGATGTGAATGGACTTATACATTTGATATAATTATCTAGGTACAGAATAGAAGTGTTCCTTACGCTGGAAACATTTGCCCGGAGCGATACCTACGCGCACTCTTTAACTTGCTCATGTATACTCTAAGGAACAAACCCTGTTTTTCATCCCTAGAGTTTCCGCACCGAGCCGCAGTTTCAGCGTGCGCTTCATACTTCATCTCCCCGGGTGTGGAAAGTGCTGGCGCGGGAAGCAGTCGCCTCGAGCGCTAAATAATCAATTTCCGCCACTAAGCGCCTCGACCCACGGTTACAGCACTGTTCATTGAAAAATTCTCCTTCCATTTTACTTTAAATTCAATCGAATTTGGCTTTCTTCTCGAACCGAACATTTGAATTTCAAATTTGGAATAACATTTTGACGCGCGAGTTTTCAGCCTGTTGCACGAGATAACAATCAAACGGATTGTTAATAAGGGCGTAATATACGCGGCGCAGGAGCTGAAGCGGAAGCGGGGATGGCTCGTTGTTTCTTTTGCCGTTAGCGAGGCGAGCGAGGGGCGAGGGGTGAGCGGGGTGAGCAGGGCGGGACGGTCCCTTCGACCCGGCTTAATTAACACCGGCCCGAAGCGAATATTAAATGTTCGCAAATACACTTATTTGTCCATGTGTTACGTGTACGATCCGCCGCAAGCTACGCTCACCTTTGCCGAAGTTTTCCTTGTAATCCGATAGAGGGGGGTGTACTGCGGTGGGGTGTACGCCGCGTCCATTAATTTGAGAATCCCGGCTCTGAGGCATATCACAGGATTGGATCCCATAGTAAGTGGCTTAAACTATCTGTTGAGGTTGCGAATTTGGATTAATTAAAATACCGGGTAGAACCGAGTGTGGAGTGGATAACTGGGTACAATATTGATAAGCGGAGGTCTGGCCACAAAACGGGCGTAGGTAGAGGTCCCTTGTTAGACACTCGGCTTAGGGCCCTTTGTTGTAGCAAAACAAGCAGGCATTTTAGTAGTAAGTAATACCTAGACCTGGTACAATGGGCACCTAATTCTGTAAAAGATCTCTGTAGCATCACAGAATACATAATGGTAGCATCTAGGTATCTATCTACTTGGCACCACAAGCATTGATATCTAATATTATTTTAAAAGTGGTCTCAATTCAATAAAAGTAATACTATCTATCTACTGTGTTGTGGTACTTGAAGATCCAAAAATAAACCGTTCAGGCTCTGGAAACTGCATACAATGCAAAAATCTTCCAAAATCTAACAATTTGGAAGATTCTCTTCGTGCGGTCTCTGAAAACGCGAGTTTTATTTATATCCTATGGGCAGATATTTTTCATAATGCAAGTGGCCAGTATCACGTCAAAAACATGCTGAAAAAGTGGCTGAAAATGGGTAAAAAAACTTCCAATTTGGGTTGAAAACAAAACAAAAACAAAATACGGAACAGATTGAAGGGCGGTTAGAAAACTTTGACAATAGAGTTCAAATGGATTCATATAATGGGCGTTCGTCGACAATCCTCCACAACACGAAGAAGTAAAACCGAAGATAAGTAAGATAGTAACATTTGCAAAATATAGCGAGAGCTGTTATTAAGTTACTATCTACTTGGAGGTAGGTATATGTTTGTGTACAGCGTTGAAAACAACAATGTTTCGTTTTCCACTGAGTAAGTATTTGTTTCACAAATTGAGGAATACTTTTCCTGGTCGTGAACTTTCCTCATTTCACATTTTTCCTACCTACAGAGTGAGAAAAACTGGAAAAGGTAAGAGGAGTAAAAAAAACAACTCAGCAAATTCGAATGAATAAAGCCCACAAAACTGAACAACTTTCCCTAAGGAACATTATTATGCCCGCTTAAATTTGCTTTTCATACCTGTGGCTTTGCAAATGAAATAACTGTATGTACCAAACTTGGGAAAAATCAACAAGATTTTTTTTTATAGTTTCATGGGCGGTTTAACCCTGTGAGCGTATTTTTTTTAGTATTACCTACTCATGGCTGTATCTACGACAATTTACGTCAATTTATGGATATTAATGAATTTAATGATTGAATCAGTGCAAATCTCTCTCTCTCTTTCTATTTTTGCATGGCATAACAAGACAACCTATAGGGAGGTATTATGTAAGGTTACATTTTAATTAAGTTCTAATATTTCAAGAGCGTGTATTAGTTACCTACTTACTCTTAAAACAGAAACTTTTCATTGAAACATGAAAAAAATATTGGGCCTCCCATACCAAATGTTGAAAAAGTAGTAAGTGAGTTTTTGAACAAGTTTTTTGTTATTGTGAGTACAATATGCCCTTAAAGTATTTGTACTTAATTAAAGCTAAACTTTTAGAGTAGGTTGAAAAAAATTAATATTCGTAATGCGTATTATTTCAAAAACACAAAATTACTTTGGAAGGTTACTTTAGCATGCAAGGACTGATTTTTAGTGCCACCACGACTTCTAAACTTGAGATTGAGCTGGAAAAGTTCGTAAACTCAATTTAACTCAGTCCCAATTTAGGTTTAGACACTTGTAACTTAGATTGTAATACACCTTTATACTAACAAAGATGAAACTTGTCTGGAATATATTAAAATTGTGTATAGTAGCACCATCTAGCGGTGGCCGAGCGCAATTGGTGTTATTTTGCTCTAGCTACGCGACGCATGCAAATAGGTGGTAGAGTAGGTTAAAGCTTCTAGTTATCAACACTAGAATGGGCTGCAGTGCACTAAGCTAAAAGTTTCTACAGAAATTGTATTCTGCTTAGATAATTTAGTTTTAGGTGAACTCTATTCTATTTTATTAATAGGTATCTACTCTATTCCATAATGTAATAAAAATCAAAACCGAAGTGATGCAACAGTTTCATGTGACCTAGGTGATCTAGGTGCGTAGGTTATCTTACTTATCTTTTCACAACAGTAAACGTTTTTTTATAAATCAAATCACTAAGGCGGGAATCTCATGAAATGTTCGTTGCTGCGTCTTTTTAGCGCTGCATAACGCATGCCGTAAATAATACAAATACTGTTGATGTGACATGGTTTGACTGACTTATCCGTTGACGCTGCAGATGTGTCTGTCAAACTGTTTGTAAATAAAATAGGGTGGAAGGAAATTTGTACTAAAATGACGCATCAGCGGCTGTTACGTGTGATTCGCGTCAAATTTTAAAAACCGCACCCTAATACTTTAGTCCCTCTTAACTTTAATTAAACATTAGTTCCTTCCGCTAATTTCCGCCCCATGTAGAGTTTTAAAATTGTTTCCGTCTGACTCACAGATAACATTTCGAAAAAATGCTATTAAAATTAAAAACCGAGTTTAATTTGGTCCCTTGCATTTTTCTTAGTAAAATTTCCCCCTCGAATTCCAAACGGGGAAGGGTTAAAAATAATTCCATTTTCAAACTTTTTTTCTCACACATGCGAAATACGTCACGCGAATTTTATTGTGTCTCTGGAAGTCCCCACCGCGCACGCGCCGCGACACTCACCGCCGTTTTAAATTTAGAACTTGGAGTATTCACTGGCCTATTTCAATATACGGCAAATCTTAACTCGGTTATCGGCGAAATTGTCCATTTTATTCGCCAATTTATTGCATTATACTTTCTTACGCTGTAGTGTGTACCTAAGTTTTGTGTCGTGTAGTGCCTAGTGATGAGGATATTCTCTGTGCGTGATAGATAAGTGTGTTTGAATCGGACGACTAGTGATCCATACAAGTAAAAAAGATGCGTGGAAGCACGCTGCTAGTCTTACTACTGATTTGGGGACAAGGTAATCAATTACAACGCCAAAATTTGTAATTTTTCTTAGGCATTCCCGGTTTGTAAAGGCGTGTAAACAGTGGCAATAAAAGTTCGGTAAGTGTTGTTGGGAAATATGGAAGTGGGCCCAAACGGCCGTAAGATTTCCGCACATAAACAATGTGACAGCGACGGGCTCTGAATGCGAATCAGTCGCGAGCTTCAGCCTCTAGGGCTGCCTGTGACCGGTCGGTATACCGGCTTTATTTCACCGGCCAACATTTTGGTTTTTTACACTTGGTTTGAAGATCGCACGTAAGCTCCGAGAGTTGTCCCAGGGTAGGGTCCTGCCCTAGACTACAGGCACAAATAATTAGCAAAATGCATAATTTCTTGCATACTTAGGTACATTTCTTTTGTATAACACTTTTCTAACAATGGTAGGTACTTATACATTTTCTATATACGACATTATAATAGGTAGGTGTTACTACAGTACGGCTGTTCGAATTTGTGGGCCATTATTTGACAGCTGTCAAACTCATACTAAAAGATATGTCAACAAAGACATGCAACTTCTATTCCAAACTTCTGTTTTTAAGCTCAAAATTAAATACCTACCTAACATTCGTAGAACTCTACATAGTATTTTTTATATTATTCTTTTACCATTTGGAGAAGTGTATTTTTCCTATCAACTTTTATAAGTAGTGTTATTAACACGAACATTTATAAGGGGAATGATAAGCCCGGTTTTTAAGCCAGACAAAATTTTACCCGATTTTAACCCTGTCAACTCTATCAAGACCAGTGTACACTGAAGCCGAGTTTACAGAACGATGCCCTTTACAATCACGTCACGTTTTATTGCTACTAAACCGCGATTTATACTGAAACACCGAACTGAAATGGTGTGTATCAATAATTTTGTGGCCACTCGTTTTTGAACTACAGGCTGACATGTAGGTAAGTTTAGGGGTACGTATTAGAATGTCTAAAGTTATAAAAACTAAAGTAAAAATACCTAAGTTCAAAATACCTAAAATCTGAACACCTAATGGATGTTACACTTAAATTCAAAATACCTAAAACTTAAAACGTTAAATGGATATTTTACCTAAGTTCATAATGGTAAAACTTAAAATACCTTAGAACAAAGTACCTAAATTTAGTTTACCTCACAGTTTATTGACCTAAATGAAAAATACCTATTGATTGAGGTTCTGATACTTGGAAATTGTACTAGTACCAGTACATAAACCCATCCATTCATGGGAACATCTTATTCTGTTTTTTACTCGACTGCCTCAGGAGGGTTATGTTTTTCAAGAGTATGTATGTATGTATCCAGAAATTCGTCTCAGCAGCATGATATATTAAAAATTCAAAAAATTACGATGTCGTTATCTTATCGCAAAAGACCTACATCTTTGAAATAACTGCAGTCGGGTTTAGTATTTAAAAACATTAAGGAAAAACTAATTTAAGTTGACCCCTAAATAATTACGTTAGTAATTACTTAATTCGCATTTGTTGAGCATTAAAATTGATAGTTATTAATAGCAGAGGGAGAGGGAGAGGGAGAGGGAGAGGGAGAGGGAGAGGGAGAGGAGAGGGAGGAGAGGGAGAGGGAGAGGAGAGAGGGAGAGGAGAGAGAGGAGAGGAGAGGGAGAGGGAGAGGAGAGGAGAGGGAGAGGGAGAGGAGAGGGAGAGGGAGAGGGAGAGGAGAGGGAGAGGGAGAGGGAGAGGGAGAGGGAGAGGAGAGAGAGGGAGGGGAGAGGAGAGGGAGAGGGAGGAGGAGGGGAGGGGAGAGGGAGGGAGGAGAGAGGGAGGGAGGAGAGGGAGAGGGAGAGAGGGAGAGGGAGAGGGAGAGGGAGAGGGAGAGGGAGAGGGAGGAGAGGAGAGGAGAGGGAGAGGAGAGGAGAGGGGAGGGAGGAGAGAGAGAGGAGAGAGAGAGGGGAGAGGAGAGGAGAGGGAGAGAGAGGAGAGGGAGGGAGAGGGGAGGAGGAGGAGGGAGAGGGGAGGGAGGAGGGGAGAGGGAGAGAGGGGAGAGGAGAGGGAGAGGGAGAGGAGAGGGAGAGGGAGAGGGGAGAGGGGAGAGGGAGAGGGAGAGGGAGAGGGGAGAGGGAGAGGAGAGGGAGAGGGAGAGGAGAGGAGAGGGAGGGAGGGGGAGAGGGAGAGGGAGAGGGAGAGGGAGAGGGAGAGGGAGAGGGAGAGGGAGAGGGAGCGGTTGTCCCACTGCGTCACATCAGCCGTCTTTTAGTATACTTAATAACGTGTTTCAGCGTTTCATTCATATTCAGTTCAACCTTAAAGGGAAAGGGGATAATTAAGATGTTTGTATTTAAGTGCAACAAATCATAAGGCGCAATATAGTTAGGTATATTTGTTATTTCTTATGACTACGCGGGCGAAGCCGCGGGTTTAAGCTAGTATTATTTTAAAATCGGTTTCAATTCAACAAAAGTAGGTAAATCTATCTACTTACTGTGTTGTGGTAGGTACGTGAAGACGAAAAAATAGATCAATCAGGCTCTGGAAACTGCATACACTGCAAAAATCTTCCAATTTCCAATCTAATTTGATTCTCTTCGTGCGGTCTGAAAACGCGAGTTTTATTTTATACCTGGGCAGATATTTTTCATAATGCAAGTGGCCAGTATCACGTCAAAAACATGCTGAAAAAGTGGCTGAAAATGGGTAAAAAAAACTTCCAATTTGGGCTGAAAACAAAACAAAAACAAAATACGGAACAGATTGAGGGGCGGTTGAAAAACTTTGACAACAGAGTTCATGGTTTCATAGGTATTAATAATACATAATACCTATGTTCGTTAGTCAACTTGAAATCTCTCACAACACGAAGAAGTAAAGCCGAAGATAAGTAAGATAGTAACATTTGCAAAATATAGCGACAGCTGTTACTAAGTTACTATCTACTTGGAGGTAGGTATTTGTTTGTGTACAGCGTTGAAAACAACAATGTTTCGTTTTCCACTAAGTAGGTAAGTATTTGTTTCACAAATTGTGGAATACTTTTCCTGCTCGTGAACTTTCCTCATTTCACATTTTCCTTACCTACAGAGTGAGAAAAACTGGAAAAGGTAAGAGGAGTAAAAAAAATACAACTCAGTAAATTCGAATGAATAAAGCCAATAAAACTGAACAACTTTCCCTAAGGAACATATACCTACCCGCTTAAATTTGCTTTTTATACCTGTGGCTTTGCAAATAAAATAACTCTACCTACCTTGGGAAAAATCAACATGAAAATGTTTTTAGTTCCATGGGTGGTTTAACCCTGTGAGCGTAATTTTTTTAGTATTATTTATGCCTGTATCTACGACAATTTATGGATACAAATGAATTTAATGATTGAATCAGTGCACCTCTCTCTCTCTCTATCTCTCTCTCTCGTGACGTATTTCGACATTTTTGTGCATGGCATGACAAGACAACCTATAGGGAGGTAATAAAATAAGTAAAGTTACATTTAATAAAGTACTTATCTTTCAAGGGCGTGTATTAGGTACCTGCTTACTCTTAAAACAGAAACTTTTCATTGAAAAATGAAAAGAATATTGGACCTCCCATACAAAAATGTTGAAAAAGTAGTACTAAGTAAGTTTTTTGAACAATTTTTTTATTATTGTGAGTACAATATGCCCTTAAAGTATTTGTACTTAATTAAAGCTAACCTTTTAGAGCAGGCTGAAAAAATTTAATATTCGTAATGCGTATTATTTCAAAACCACTAAATTACTTTGGAAAGTTACTTCAGCATGCAAGGACTGATTTTTAGTGCCACCACGACTTCTAAACTTGAGATTGAGCTGGAAAAGTTCGTAAACTCAATTTAACTCAGTCCCAATTTAGGTTTAGACACTTGTAACTTAGATTGTAATACACCTTTATACTAACAAAGATGAAACTTGTCTGGAATATATTAAAATTGTGTATAGTAGCACCATCTAGCGGTGGCCGAGCGCAATTGGTGTTATTTTGCTCTAGCTACGCGACGCATGCAAATGGGTGCTAGATAGTAGGTTAAAGCTTCTAGGTATCGGCACTAGAATGGGCTGCAGTACACTAAGCTAAAAGTTTCTACAGATATTGAAATCTGCATAGTTGATTTAGTTTTAGATGAACTCTGCTCTTAATGGGTACCTACTCTATTCCATGTACATAAAATGTAATAAAAATCAAAACCGAAGTGATGCAATAGTTTCGGAAGATTGCTCGCTTTCCTCATACGTAGGACCTAGGCGCGTAGGTTATCTTACTTATCTTTTCACAACAGAAAACAAGTTTTTTTTATAAATCAAGTCACAGACGGGAATCACACGAAATTTTCGTTGCTGCGTGTTTTTAGCGCTGCATAACGCATGCGCCGTAAAAAATACAAATACGGTTTACATCAAACGGTTTGACTGACGCTTCCGTTGACGCTGCAGATGCGTCTGTCAAACCGTTTGTAAATAAAATAGGGTTGAAACTCGCACTAAAATGACGCATCGGCGAACGTTGCGTGTGATTTTCGTCAAATTCTAAAAACCGCACCCTCATACTTTAGTCCTTTTAACTTTAATTAAGTTTTAGTTCCTTCCGCTAATTTCCGCCCCATGTAGAGTTTTAAAATTGTTTCCGTCTGACTCACAGATAACATTTCAAAAATATGCCATTAAAATTAAAGACCGAGTTCAATTTTAGCCCCTTGCATTTTTCTTAGTATTTCCCCCCTCGAATTCCAAACGGGGTTATAATAAGGGTTAAAAATAATTCCATTTTCAAACTTTTTTCACACACATGCGAAATACGTCACGCGAATTTTATCGTGTCTCTGGAAGTCCCCACCGCGCACGCGCCGCGACACTCACCGCCGTTTTAAATTTAGAACTTGGAGTATTCACTGGCCTATTTCAATATACGGCAAATCTTAACTCGGTTATCGGCGAAATTGTCCATTTTATTCGCCAATTTATTGTATTATACTAACGCTGTAGTTTGGAAAGTTTTGTGTCGTGTAGTGCCTAGTGATGAGGATATTCTCAGTTCGTGATAAGTGTGTTTAAATCAGACGACTAGTGATCCACACAAGTAAAAAAGATGCGTGGAAGCACGCTGCTAGTCTTACTGCTGATTTGGGGACAAGGTAATCAATTTTAATACCAAAATTTGTAATTTTTCTAAGGCATACCCGGTTTGTAAAGGCGTGTAAACAGTGGCAATAAAAGTTCGGTAAGTGTTGTTAGGAAATATGGAAGTGGGCCGAAACAGCCGTAAGATTTCCGCACATAAACAATGTGACAGCGACGGGCCCTGAATAAGAATCAGCCGCGAGCTTCAGCCCCTAGGGCTGTCTTGTGTGTGACCGGTATACCAGGATATACCGGCGTTTTTCTCCCGGTAGTTTTTACTGTGTGAAATTTTACTAGCGACCGATAGCGAAAACTCAGAACCGGCTGGTGATAAGGAACAACTTTCCCCAGGGAACATAGGTCGAAACATGAAAAATATTCTCATACAAAATTATCGATCAGCTGATTTGAGTTACTATAGGAGGATTTTACAGGTTCCTAGAGTCGTCCTAGGGTCCTACTCTACTCTAGGCCTCGGTACATGATGGTCAAATAGCATAATTAATTCTTTACATCTATAGGTAAATTTGTGTAACATTTTGCAAAGAGTGCTGTACATAGACAGTATAGTATTTTTGTGCTTTTTAAGGTAGGTATGCAACTTCCAAACCAATCTTCTGTTTTCATGTAGTTAAGAACTCTACAATATTTCATACTAATTATTTTATTGACCAAATGTACAAAATTATAAAAACAAATCGTATCTATTTTAGTAGACCTAGATATGAGTTATAATCTTATTGAAAATAAGAAATCAAAATGCCCGATTGAGACAAATACCCGATTTTAACCCTTAACTCTAACAAGACCAGTGTACACTGAAGCCGAGTTTACAGAACGATGCCCTTTACAATCACGTCACGTTTTATTGCTACTAAACCGTGATTTATACTGAAACACCGAACTGAAATGGTGTGTATCAATAATTTTGTGGCCACTCGTTTTTGAACTACAGGCTGGTTGACGATAAATATAAAAAACATCATCATCATCAAAAGAGTAGGTAAAAGCGAAAGAGGTATGTGATCCGATACTCCAGTTTAAGTCCGATTCGAAAAACTATTTTTAAGTTATTATTATTAATTTATAATGTCCCAAGATCCTCAAGTTAGGGTAATATGAAAGGCTCCAGAAAAAGCAAGAAGAATTTTCAAATTTTAAATTAAGTATTGCTAGAAAGTATCCATTAATTTGCTTTTAAAAAGATTTTACCTAATCATAAATTCTTAAAGTTAGCCATAGCAATTCAATGCGGTAATGCAGCGAGCGTTATTCGGGGACCTTTGCACCCGATTCGATAAGAGGCGGGCTTTTTTTTAGGCATTGACATGTTTTAGCGATTATTTAATGAAATAAATTCATTTTTTTAATTATAAAATCGATTACCAAAATATTACAGAAGCAGCCCAACCCCGGGTCAAAGTGACGGTGAGCGCGCCGTCGCAGGCAGCCGTGGGGAAAGAGGCCATTTTCGGATGCAAGTACGAGATCGGTGACGACGACTTGCTGTACTCTGTCAAGTGGTACAAGGATGGCAGAGAAATCTTCCGATACATGCCCAGGAACCCTCCCGGGCTCACTCTACTGCGATTCTCTGCGCCAGGAGTCAATGTTGACGTAAGTTACTACTGTCAATTTCTCTCATGCAGTAGATGTGTCACCCATTGCTCTTCTCTGTCAAGTGGTACAAGGATGGCAGAGAAATCTTCCGCTACATGCCCAGGAACCCTCCTGGACTCACTCTACTGCGATTCTCTGCGCCAGGAGTTGATGTTGACGTAAGTAACTACTGTTAGTTTCTCAAGGTGTATTACCGCTTCATGTACTCTGTCAAGTGGTACATGGATGGCAGAGAAATCTTCCGCTACATGCCCAGGAGCCCTTCCTGACTCACCCTACTGCAATTCTCCGCGCCAGGAGTTGATGTTGACGTAAGTGGCTACTGTCAATATCTATCATGTAGTAGACGTGTCACCCATTGCTCTTCTCTGTCAAGTGGTACAAGGATGGCAGAGAAATCTTTCGCTACATGCCCAGGAACCCTCCCGGACTCACTCTACTGCGATTCTCCGCGCCAGGAGTTAATGTTGATGTAAGTGACTACTGTCAATTTCTCAAGGTGTATTACAACTTGCTGTACTCCGTCAAGTGGTACAAGGATGGCAGAGAAATCTTCCGATATATGCCCAGAAATCCTCACGGACTTACTCTACTGCGATTCTCCGCGCCAGGAGTCAATGTTGACGTAAGTGACTCCTGTCAATCTCTCTAGGTGTATCACCGCTTACTGTGTACTGTCAAGTGGTACAAGGATGGCAGAGAGATCTTCCGCTACATGCCCAGGAGTATACCCTACTGGACTCACTCTACTGCGATTCTCCGCGCCAGAAGTTTATGTTGAATGATGTTGAGTGACAGTTTGACAAGTAAACGCAAAACATTTCCCTCAAGTTGTCTCAACGCTTGCTGCTGCTCCAATAATACAAGGCCTTGTCTGTTAGTGTTGCCCTTGCAAGTGCAGCACTCACAGGCAGCAAACTTTACATAATGTAATCTAAGCATAGAAGTTCAACTACAAAATCTAGAAATTAATTTAAGTCCACCAGATTCTGAAAACCAATTCGTCACCCCAAATAGGAACAGCTTCCGAGCACAGACAGAGAGTTAAATCAATCAAAACCTTAGAAACTGAATTAGCTGCGTCTTGAGTATCCGACGCGACTTCTACTCTCTAAATCGATGATTAAAAAACCCATTTTCAATGAATGACTAACGTTTCATGACCGTCACAACACCACATGTGGCTACTCTACTACTGAACCATCACGTCATTGTCAAAACAATTTTAGCCTATTTATAGAATTTAGTTTCTCGTTTTGTTTGATGTTGATGGATGATGAATTGATGAATAGCGCCTTTGATCGTACTTCTTTCTACTCTACAACTTATATATGTCAAGTTCAAATGAGGTTACAGCCTGAATATGACATCAAAGATTCTCTGCGTAGGTAGGTATGTCATATTGTACCCGAGTATTGTACACAAACATACATAAGGGTGGGCTTAAAAACCAAGCGACAGCGACAACGACGCGCGTCGTTGTCGCCGTCAAATGACTGGTTTGTATGGGTTTGTATGGGGAACCAGAAAAACCGAGCGTCGGCGTCGTTGCGGCGCGCCACGACGCCGTCACGTTGACAACGCGCTGAGAGGCTCACCAGGCCAGTGTTGCCGGATAAACAGAATTACTGCTATTTAGACGTATTTATCAGCAAGGTAAATGTAGTAAAAAATTTAGAACAAGCTTTATGTAAATTCTGAACTATTGTTGCCGTACTACCGATGGGTTAACTATCGATAGTTTTCATTTATTCAGGCCTATACAATCGATAAGCCTAATAATAGTATAGATAATTCAAAATGAAGCAATACTTTCGACAAGGTGTAATACTATCGATAGTTCAGGATATCGTTACTATCGATTGTCTATCGTTTTACAATCGGTAGTTCACTATCGAGTGGCAACAATATTCTAAACACATGCTTCTTATGTTACAGTTTATCAAATTTTCACAAATTACATGCTGAAATCCGACAACTTTGATGCCTGAGCAGAATTTGCGAAAGAAAATGTAATGTATATTTGTAAATCTCATTTTGCGTTTTGCGGTGCTAAAAGTTGTATTTGTTGTTATACATTTTAAGGAAAAAACTGAACTAAACCCATAAACTATTCTACACGAATATTTATATTATGAATTATATTATATTACCTACTTGTCACTTGGTTATGCGTCTGCCAAGATCCCTTTTTTCGGGAACGCGTTAAGATATCAACTTGAAATAAAACCATTCCATAGTCACCAACAGGAATGATGATGTTCTCTCCGGCTGATTTCGGCCATGCCGACCACTTTTAATTCTGATCAGCAGCTTCCTAAATACTGCAGCTGCCACACTGATTCTGCTATTCATCTCATCTTTAAGGTCACATTAAATATCGAAACTTATATTTATATTTATATTTATTAGGACAACCAATTGTAGTTACAATAAAACGTACATAGTTAAATTTAACACAAGGTAAAGACATAAATGCACTACATTTCAAGGTGCCACCGCATGCATAATAAATATAGGTAACAATGAAAGAAAGTTTCATTTTATATAATGCAACATTAGTATCAATGAATGATGACTATTTCCATCTATATCAATCTTAGAAACAATGACTGGGATTATTAATCTGATGTACAACTAAGTTGTTCCAAAACTTTAGTCCTAAAACTAAAGAGAGAATTACTAAACACATCAACAACATTACAGTCTAGTTTATTATAACTTCTACTCAGTCTTGATACAGCAGAATTCTGCTTTAAATTAGTTCTACTTGTAGGTGCACTCAAAAGGCCCAATGGGCGCCTAGGCAAGCGCGAAGGAACACGTAATCCAAACATGCTTAACAAGGTAGGACAATCAATGTGACCACGTAAAACCTTATAAAGAAACATCATGTCAAGTAAGAATCGTCTGTTCTTAAGACTACACATTTTGAAATACATTAACTTATCATTATATGAAGAAAGTCTATTTAATACATGACATGAGTAAGCCAAATGTCTAACAAATCTTCTTTGTATGCGTTCTAAACGGACTTGGTGTATAGTATAGAAAGGAGACCAAACAACACTACAGTACTCAAGAATACTTCTAACATATGCATAATAAATAGTGATTTTAGTACTAGGACTTTTAAACAATTTAGCATTTCTCAAAACAAATCCAAGCATTCTAGAGGCTCTGTTAGTTATATTTTCAATATGTGGAACAAAGGTAAGCTTCTTATCAAATATGACTCCCAAATCTTTTATCGTATCACAAGATTGGAGTGGTATTCCATCAATAAAATATTGAGTGTCTACGCTGAAACTTCTACGAGTGAATCTAATATGATGACATTTGCTGCTATTTAAAAGCATACCATTAATTGAGCACCAGTGATTAAGTCTTGATAAATCATTTTGTAAGTCTATAGAGTCTACATGTGATGTTATGATTTTACATAGTTTAAGGTCATCAGCGAATAGAAAAGCTTGACTAGACTCAAAGATAGAAGTCACATCGTTGATAAATACATTAAACAACCAAGGACCCATATGTGAACCCTGTGGTACACCTGATGTCACTTCATATGCATTAGATCTAAATCCTTTAGCCACCACATACTGACTCCGGTCAGCAAGGTATGAGGCAAACCACTGCAACATTTTACCAAAAACACCATATTTTTCTAATTTAGCAATTAAAATTTTATGACTAACACGGTCAAAGGCCTTGGAAAAGTCAGTATACAGTGCGTCTACCTCATACCCAGCATCAACTGCATCTACTAGAAAGTTTTGATAAGCGACTAGGTTGGTATTACAAGATCTACCTTCAACGAAACCATGTTGGGCTGTATTAAGATATTGCTTAAAATGTGACTTTAAATGTGGATAGACCAGAGCTTCGAACACTTTTGCAAAAACATCAAGTATAGAAATTGGTCTGTAGTTAGGGACCATCTCACGATTTCCACTTTTGAAAATGGGTATGACCTTGGCTGTTTTCCAAATTGTCGGGAAAATACCAGTTGACAGCGATTTATTGTAGATTAAATACAAAGGAAAAGTTAATGATGAATAGCACTTAGCCACAAAGAAAGATGGAATACCATCGTTCCCTGCACCTTTATAAGGGTCAAGTCTTTTTAAATATCTATAAACTTTAGCTCTAGAAATATATAAGAAGCCTATGGTGTTTAAGTCTAAAGAAAAACAAGAAGAAGATGAGTGATCCATATCAAGAAGAGAAGATGAGTATGCAGATGAGAAATGTCCAGCAAATAGATTACAAATTTCGGTACCATCAGTTGTTGAATTATTATTGTGTGTCATTTTATGAGGATAACCATCAGTGGAGTCACGTTTTTGTTTCAAAAAAGACCAAAAGTATTTAGGATTATTGCTTATTTTTAATTCTATTTTATTGATGTAATTGTTATAACATTGGGTTGATAAATGTTTAAATCTTTTATTTAATATACCTAGTGATATTTCGTCCATAGGATTACCATACTTTCTAAATCTATGTAAAGTCTTAAGTTTTTCTTTATTTAATTTAATAAGATCACGAGTGAACCATGGTGGCCGTTTATTATTACAAAGAGATGATTTAGGCACATATTTAGCAATTAGACTGTCAAGAACATTGTAAAAAATTTTAACCATACAGTTCACATCTGCACACTCAGCAAATAATTCTAACCAATTTATTTTATTTAATTCAGAAGTAATTTTATCATAATCCGCTTTACTCACAGACAGGCGCTACGGCACAAAGTACATCGTGACCGTGATAAATAATTATGGAAAAATATTAAAAGTTACGAATTTAAAGTCAGTGTACAATAATTAAGTTACAAATAGCCTGATTACTAAGTGATATCGTTTGTGACGTTTTTCTTCAAGTGTTCAAACTGCTATTTACCATTTATTGTTTACAATCTATTCAAAAGTTAACAGGTTCACTTATGCATTATATCGTATTACAAACATCTGCAATCAAAAGACGGCCCTGACGGCGTACCATGGATACGTGTGCTCGACGTTAAGATACGGTTTGGTTTTGTGGGGTAACTGTGCAGATATAAATCGGGCTTTTATAATCCAGAAAAGTTGTTTAAGAGCGATGTGTGGTGCTGGTCCCCTGGAATCCTGTAAACCAATTTTCATAAAACTTCGTTTACTAACCCTACCTGCAATGTACATTTTTGAACTGGGTACTTTTGTAAAAAACAACCCTGATCTTTTTATAAAGCGTCACGAAACTTGCTCGTTTTCTACGAGATACCCAAATAGATTGATGGCCCTTCCTGGAACCACAACTTGTTTGTTGAAAAATTCTTATAATATGGCAGTCAAAGTCTTTAATAAAGTGCCAGAAAATATCAAAAACTTGCCAGTAAAAAAGTTTAAAAGCGCCCTGTATAATTATTTGTGTGATAAATGTATTTATGATATTCAAGATTTTCTTTTAAAATAATTGCCGTGACATTTTGTATTGATTTTATTATTTGACTACATATTTGAATTAATTTTGTTTAATGAATTATTGTATCGTATTTAATTTTTTTGTGTTTTTTATTTTTTATATTTAACTTGTAAAATTTTTGCATGCCCTAAATGGGTTAAGTGTGTGATACTGACAAATTGTATTATTATGTTTTAAGATCTTTTTTTACCACATTTACTGCAAATAAATTATTTTCTTTCTTTCTTTCTTTCTTTCTTTAAAGAAGTTATTTTTGTACACCCTACTGTTAGGTTGCAGCTGTGGTGAACTACTAAAGGATAATGAAATGTCCAATGGAACATATTGTAATGGATCCCTCTCAACTAAAGGAAAAGTTGAAGAACATACACTAACATTAGAAACATTATTACACAAGATGAGATCCAACACTTTATTCTTACTGTTAAGAAAATTATTATATTGAACAAAGTTATTCACAGACACAAAATCAATCAAAAGTTGGCATAATTCCCTAGGTGGACCGTAAGTTGGTACTGAGCTAGAACCAACCACAGGCCATTCAATGCTACTCAAATTAAAGTCACCTGCTATGCAGATATAATCCATATTATTACAAACATTATTAAAGTTCACCCCACGCTTTACAGGAGAAGGAATGTACACACCACAAAAAACTATCTTAATATTATTTGAGATCTCAACGCTTACATATAAATCCTCACACATACTTTCCTTATCCTGTAAACGCGATGAGCAGAGTCTTTTTGAGACAGCAATAAGGACCCCACCTCCTTCCTTATGAGTATCAAAGCCTGAGCTGCTTCGATCACGTCTGTATACAATATATTGACTATCAAACAATTCTGCATCCTTCATACTATCATTCAACCAGCTCTCTGTAAGAATAATAACATCATAACCAGAAGCAATAACATTACAGTAAAATATATGCGTTTTGGTCCTCAGACCTCTAACATTTTGGTAATAAACATTTAAAGGTTGGAATTTTAATTATGAAAATAATGAGAACATGCCCTAAAATGATAAAGGATAAGTTCAGGGCAACTTATCAATGGTAATCTTGTCCTTACAATATATAAATGGAGATGTTTCAGATTTCCTAACAAAAACACGGCCATTCCTGATCCAGACAAATTTGTAGCTTTTTTCCTTGGCAGCAATACGTGCAGCCGCATGAAGCCTCTTGTTGACCGGGGTCAAATGCTCCAACAGGAAAATTGGTCGACTCTCACCTCCAATGCCCAGGTGTTTGGTGTTCAGCTTGTCACTATTAGGCTTAGACTTGTTGAATTTAATGGCAGCAGCCAACACAGTGTCGCGCAGCCGAGGTGATGAGAACCCTACAATGATTGAGCGAGGACGGCCATCATCTTTGTTGAGTTTTGCTACACGAGTGCAGTGGTGGATATCAATCTCGTTCAAATCCAGACCAATGGCCTTGCATAATTGCAAAACCACAGTGATTAGGTTTTCATTTGTGTGCTCTGGCACACATTGTATCTCCAAATTGGTAGCTCTGTTATTGATCTTGTTAAACTTCTCAACTTGTGTCATCCATCATATCTTCACCAAACTTAATTTTCAGTGTCTCACGACCTTGTATTTCCATTGACATCACTTTTGTGAATGATCTGATCACTTCATGTTGTCGTTACACAATCATGTCAGAGGCCTGCTACTTATAGTAGGCGGTTGAAAAGCTCTGACTCTAGGGTTCATCGAATTGTTGAACGACTTGGTGTACTTTTTATTATTAAACGAACAAGTATCACTCATTATGTATATTTACGCGACTTACTTGTTTTATTATTTGGTAGAAGGTGTAGCCCTCTACGTTTCGGCTGGTTAAGACAGCCTTCTTCTTGGAGGACGACAATTACATACGCGCGACCGCCAGTTGCAATTGTCGACTGGCACGCGCCGCGGCTCGCTGCGCGCGCGCTGAGATGGTAGGGGGCGCTGCAGTAGCCAAGGGGCACTCTACCATTCTTGGATGTTTTGGTAAT
The DNA here is from genome assembly GCA_024500475.1 of Phthorimaea operculella. Lineage (NCBI taxonomy): Eukaryota > Metazoa > Arthropoda > Insecta > Lepidoptera > Gelechiidae > Phthorimaea > Phthorimaea operculella. The sequence goes on from JANFCV010000195.1 coordinate 409,648, forward strand.
GAGGTGTAGCGATGGGCGTTTACAACACACTGTGTATAGAAAACCGACGCACACCGATAAATATCTAAGGGCGGAGTCACACCACCACCCGCAACATCTCTCCTCAGTCCCACGCTCTCTCATTAACAGAGCGCTCCGCCTATGCAATCCGGAGTTCATAGAGTCGGAACTTAAACATGTTAGAGAGGTGCTAGAATCCAATGGGTACAAGTGGAACCAGAGTTGGCGTATCGCAAACTCATCGAATAAAAAGAGGCCGCAAACTGTAGAACGACGTCCAACGTATCTTCCGTACATAAAAGGAGTGACGGATAAAATTGCCTTCTTACTGCGACGGAAATACAACATAAAGACTATTTTCCGACCCCACACTCAAGTGAAACACTGGCTGAGATCACCAAAGGATAAGGAGCCCCTATCCGGACCAGGTGTTTACTCTATACCTTGTGAGTGTGGTAAGAGCTATATCGGAGAAACACAGCGGCACGTCTCTACAAGAATCACAGAGCACATACGTAGCGTGAAGAACTGTAACACGGTGACGTCGGCAGTAGCTGAACACTCGCTGGATACGGACACTAACCACTATATTCGGTTCGACAAGACAGCTATTCTGGCTAGGGAAAAGTTCTACGTGCCCCGCAAAGTTCGTGAAGCCATTGAAATAAGCCGTCGTCCGAATTTTAATAGAGATAGTGGTTGGTCGATATCGCCGTCATAAAAGCCAGTGCTAAAAACAGTATTACCGGTGTCAGTGGACAAAATAAGAAGTGACGATATAGTTAGCGTAGTTTGTTCGGGATTGTTCGATGACTCTACAACCACAAACCAACCGCAACCACCACAAGAGCCACCAACTGCGGCTACTGCAGCGCCCCCTACCATCTCAGCGCGCGCGCAGCGAGCCGCGGCGCGTGCCAGTCGACAATTGCAACTGGCGGTCGCGCGTGTGTAATTGTCGTCCTCCAAGAAGAAGGCTGTCTTAACCAGCCGAAACGTAGAGGGCTACACCTTCTACCAAATAATAAAACAAGTAAGTCGCGTAAATATACATAATGACTTGGTGTACTACTCGAAGAAGAAGAAGAAGAAGAATACTATCTTTTTGACACTGATCTTCAGGTCAAATTTGCAGCGTGCTTGGGGAGAAACGGTCTTCAGTTGTTGCAGGCCATCTGGGAATTCTGCAAGAAAGCATAGGTCATCGGTATACATGTCGCAGTGCGATGTCAAAAGCTGGCGTATAGCAAAGTTGTAGACTTCCTTCGGCCTTCGTCCGAAACTGATCCAGTTTTTGGCCAAAATCCTTGGATGAAATACTAGATTTGTTTAGTATTATGTTTTTTTTTTTCATTTCCGGGGAATAAGGAGTGGAGAGGTGAGTTATGCATCTCTCTCTGATTACTAAGGGTAGAGTTGCACTCCTTGAGACGTTAGACACCCTAAAGTTTGGGTGTAGTGTCATACAGCCTCAACAGCAGGATTGCGTCAGACGCTCTGAAGGATAGGAGGTAGCGTCGGATGCCCTGGAAATCCTAGGTTTTTAGCCAAAAACCTGGATCAGCTTAGGACGATGGCCGAAGGAAGTCTACGATTCTGCCATATGCCGGTTTTTTATTCTAGCTGCCATCGTACTGCGACATATAGACCAACAAAGCAGAGTTACAACTAAAGAAATTGCTTTCTGCTTTTTCCTGCAGTTGATGAACACAAAAATCCAAAAAATATTTTCTTATCTGAAAGTCCTTCAAGCGGTTTAATAAGGCTCTTGCAAAAGCCTCTCGGCGAGCGATTATTACGGAATACCGCGGTATGACTTGCAGTCAGAAAGGTCACCTTTGTTCTTGAGAGGGCACTAATGCGAGACACTTTAAAACCACCCGGAACTCGCTCTTTCTCTCACATTCAAACAAAAAGTTTCCATAACAACGAGTTGAGCTCCACTCCGCCACATTTGAGTATATCGCTTGATGTAAGGTCAATGCGAATGTCTGATGGCAGTAACAACCTCATCACACGACAGGGGCTCGTGCATTTGGTGGTTAAGGTGAGTTGAGGTAACAATTGTTGTGGTGCCGATTAGCTGTTCGTCTACGTTAAGCAGATCGTTAAAATATGACTAAGAAACAAGAGTATAAACAACCCCAAAAGTTCGAGTTTTAGTGTTTATATATAGGAAAACCTGCTAATAAAAAAAATGAATTTAGAGCAAACTATAGCAAAGACCCGGCAACACTGTAAATTAGTGACATTCAGATATTCTCTTGTCTTCACCGTTGGTCGTATCACGAAGTGATGTAACCAAAAAATAACTATTTTTAGTTTGATACACAATGACCATAGAATTCTAAAATTATATTTTTTTAGCTTAATCCACAACACGCTTTGTCTGAACTTTTGTCCCAGGAGACGGTAGGTATTTTTTTTAATCACGAATAGTCTTAATCGTCATTTAAATAATATATGACGGCGCATGACTTAAGAAGAGCTAAGTTTATTTTATTTTATAATTTCTGTTATTGTTTCGTTAATATTTGTTTAGATAATCTTCAATACTACATGCTGTAGTGCTGATTGTATTCGAATCTTCGAATCTCTTTTGTTAGAAATGGTTTGTGAACGAATGGAGTCGTATTGATGACACTATTGGCACTGACATGCCTGACTTGGATTTTGATATGTGTCACGGTGGGCTATCTACCAACTCATTATTCTAATCGAATAAAATCTAATAATACGACTTCATAGCTCGACCTTGTATGGTCCCATCCGGCAGAAAGCATGAAACTTGGCATGTGTGTAGCTTATATAATATGTAAGCTTTAGGAAAAGAAGGGAAGCAAGTTGGACCCCCATGCTTTCCCCCTTTGCCCCATTTATATGTCCCAAATTTCAGTTATCTTTATTTTTCTCGGAAACTATTAAAGATAGTGTAATTACAGTGACTATTAAAGATAGGGGTGTAAGGGGCCTTACCAACACCTTCGGGGCTCAAGCCAACCTTACCTGCCTCTGATGCGCCCTGCTGGTCAACGGACCAGGCAATGGCGACCCGTCAACCCGCACTGGATCAGCGTGGCGGGTGACCATCCAACCCTCCTAAATAAACATGGCAGTACAAGTCAAACTATGTTCCTGGCGGCTCCAGTTGCAGAACTGGCGTTGAACGGGCACCGGCCAAGCACTGAAACCAGGGGTGCTAAGATTCCTCGGGCGGCGCTTCTCCATCGAACGGCCAAAGCAAACGCACCCACGGACAACCGACGTAAATTACCACTGATGACATACAACACGCGCTCTTAATGGACCGACGAAAAGCTCGCCGAGCTAGAAGTAGAGATAGGCAGGCTGAACTGGGATATTATAGCTACAGTGTTGTGATGGGGGACTTAAACGCAAAGTTAGGTGAAAGAAGCGGTGATGAGTTGGGGGAGGAGCCATTTGAATTTGGAGATCGGAATCCGAGTGGCCAGAGGCTGGCCGAGTTCCTGGAGAAGGAGAAACTCTACATGATGAACTCGTTCTTCAGAAGGCCGCCTCATAAAGAGTTAGAGCTGGATGAGCCCCGACGGTTCTACTAGAAATGAGATAGACTTCATTATGGCCAGGTATGTCAGTGAATGGTAAAACTGCCGATTTTTGATCGTCAATATTTTCATAACCGTTAAACTTGTGGTTATGACATTTGGTATATACTAGGTCATTTAGGAGGTCTGCACACGTTTACTAAATTTGGTGTGCCTATCTTAAATAGATTTAAATTTATGAGGGGGTAAAAAGTGTCTCTAAATGGTTCGTGTAAATATACACACGGCCCGGTCCGCCAGTTCTTTGCTTGAACTTAGCTGGACATGCTGGCGCAAATCTTGATCTCCGAAACTCTTTACCAATGCGATGGAAGATGCCTTCAAGCTCCTGGAATGGGAAGAACTTGGCATCAATATCAATGGTGAACACATCACTCACCTTCGTTTTGCTGACGATATCGTGGTCATGGCAGAGTCATTCGAATACCTCAGCAAAATGATACATGACCTTAATCGGGTTTCCCAACAAGTGGTCGAGATGAATATGGACAAGCAAGACGAAAGTCATGGGCAACTCTCATTTAGCGCCCACCTAAATTCAACTCGATACTCGAAGTGGTGGACAAAAACGTCTATCTAGGTCAAACAGTCCAACTAGGAAGATCTAACTTTGTGAAAGAGGTCACTTGGCGAATCCACTTTGGCTGGGCAGCATTCGGGAAGTTTAGCAGCATCTTCACATCCAAAATTATTCCTCAGTGTCTCAAGTCAAAAGTGTTTGAACAGTGTGTCATGCCAGTGATGACCTACGCCGCCGAGACGTGGTCTCTAACTGTCGGCCTCCTAAATATACTAGGAGTCACTCAGCGAGCTATGGAGAGAGCTATGCTCGGTGTTTCCTTACGTGATCGAATCAGAAACGAGGAGATCCGTAGACGAACCAAGGTAACCGACAAAGCTAAGAGAGTCAGTAAGCTGAACTGGCAATGGGCAGGCCACATTGCTCGAAGGACTGATAGTCGGTGGAGCAGGAGGATTCTCGAGTGAAGACTATGTTTCGGCAGGTGCAGCGTAGGATGGCCACCCGTGAGATGAAAAGACGATCTGGTCAAGTCCGCGGGGAAATGCTGGATGCAGGCCGCTTCTAATCGGACAAGGTGGAAATATTTAGGGGAGCCCTATGTTCAGCAGTGGACGTCCTATGGCTGATATGATGATGATAATTAAAGATAGAATAAATGTGTCAAGGTAAGAAATATTCCTTATAAAATTGTCTTTAAGTGTGTGTTGATAGGACTTATACTTTTCAAAATATGCTTTTCGGAAACCCTATTTCTTTTTTAAGGTGACTTCCAGCTCTGAGTTAGCCACAAGTACCATGCGATGGATTACTCTTTTAAACTTGGTATTGGCATTTTTAAGTTAGGTAGTCTTCAAAGAAAATCTTTTATGGCATTCTTTTTTGGCACATTTCAATGACGGGGAAATTTAAATAGCCTTTCGTGAACGGAGAAACAGATTTTTGTGATCTATGTACATATCTCCTTATAATTTGTTAGTAATATGCAGGTCGCTCTGCTGTAAAGTTTTAAGAAACTAGTTACGCCGTTTTTTGGTGCGACCAGTGGTATGCGGGTATGGATTGCAAAAAAACTGGAAGATCCAAGAATGGAACCATAAAATTTCAATTCTGGTTACTGTCGCAAAATTATTCTTTGCTTCCAATGTAAAACGCTCCATCCGCATTAGAGTGGTAGGTAAATGAATGAATGGTTATAGTTGGAAAATCCTGAACTACAAAATTAACGACGGAACTTTGCATGGGCTATGAAGGAGACAAAAATACTAAAATATCTCACGGAAGCGCATAGAAGGTCAGAATTTTGGTTCATCATCATCATCCTCAGCCATCCACCCACTGTGGGGTACAGGCTTCCTCTCTACTAATCCAACCCTCATGGTCCCGTGCCAGCCTGTGCCAGTGATGTCATATAAGCTTGATGATATCGTCGGACCATCGAGCAGGTGGTCTGCCTACTGACCTTTTCACTAATCTTGGCCACCACTTCGTGGCTGCTTTTTTCCACCGATCGTCACTTCGTCTTACAAGTGTCCTGCCCATCTCCACCTTAACCTCGTCACTCGCTTACCTATGCTTATTATGACTATGTAGCTTATGCTACAACGGTTATGAGTATTGATGTTATGACTTGAATGCATTATGACTCATATGCTTAGTGAAAATATGACCTTAAATTGTATGCAACCCGACCCCAATCCACCTAGCATTGAACGCTCCACATAGCCCTTTGTGCGACTTTGGTCTTGCGCATGTTTTACTTAGTTAGCGTCCATGTTTCGACACCGTAAGTCAGAATAGGCAGAACACATTGGTTATAGACCTTGGCATTTAGGCATTGTGTAAGTTTTCATTTGAAGACGTCGTCTAGTTTTCCAGAAGAAGCCCAACCTAGTCCGATACTTCTTTCGATCTCCTTTACCTGTGCTTCTGAGTCAAAGGATAATCGATACCCAAGATAGACGTAATAGCTGACTACCTCTACAGTATCATTCATTACCTACACAGATGTTAGGTATACGTGTGGTGCGATTCGTCATCATCTTGGTTTTGGACATGTTCATCCTGAGACCGACCTTCAGGGAGGCATCATGCAGATGTGATATTTTGCTGGAGACCCAGAAAACGTTCGGCAATAAGGATGAGATCATCTGCAAATCTCAGATGCGACATGCGTATTCCGTTGAAATTGTCTCCTTTCTCGCTCCAATCTAAAGTCTTCATGATATCTTCTAGTACTTTGGTCAAAAGTTTAGGCATTGTCGCAGACCCGTTTGACTCCCGGAGGACATCCACACATCACCTGTCAATACCGCAGCGATGCAGAGAGTGAAACACTGACAATACATTTTGATTGTTTGCCAGATGACGAACTGTCGAATGCCTTTTCATTATAAGCTTTTCATAGTCAACGAAGGTGAAACACAAGGGCCGGTTGTACACTTTGCACTTCTCCGTTAGCTGCTTGACGGCGTGAATGTGATCCATGGTTGAGTATCCACTCCTGCCTGAAGCTAGCTTACGGGTTAGTGCTCATCCAGGGTGGCAGTAACTCGGTGACACAGGACAGGACAAGAGAATTTTGATTATCGGCTTTTTACTCGAAAACATCGTACAGTGTTGTTATACTAAAAAATTAAATCTAATAAAATTCTTTACATTGAGTCTTGATAGTTTTTACTAAATCTATATTATATGGGTTGGAATTTCCAAAATTGCTCAGAGCTCATACCTGGAAAACGATTGGGAATAAGTAAAAACCGTCAAACTAAATATTTATAACATTTCTTAAGCTTTCATAAACTAATACAACAGTATTGCATACGATGCAATATTATATCGCATGCAGTATTGTTGCATTAGTTATACAGATCAAAAATTAGGGCTTTCTATGTAATTTCTCCAAGGCGCCCAGCCTCTGAGAGGTGACGTGTTTTAATATGTTTGTCTACCTGATAGCCCAAACAAAAATCCATCGGAAAATTTGTAATTCAGGATTTTCCAACTAGAAACCCTTATCAGCATTCGTATACCACTTTTTTGTCATCAGTACCTTTCCGTGCGAATGACGTAATTTTTGACAGGGTTTTAGAAGCCGAGTTACATCCTAAACGACGTATCTGACATCAACAATTCATAGTAAATTGAGATGAATGTCAAATGTGTTAAGAGTGAATTTTGCTTGAGTGAGATCCATGTCCCAAATAGCAAACAGTTGCCTTAAACAAAACTTGTTATAAAACCCTTATAGGAGCATTCTGTAAAAATTTCCCGGACAGAACCCTCTGGTTTCTAGTAATTCCGTGTAGGTAATATACAATGATATTGCAAATACGGTATTGTAAGTAACTAGAATGCATTTCAGATCTTTCAGATGACAGTTGTCAAGAATAAGATTCGTTTATGTCGGAAACTATAAATCTTAGACTACCAATTTCTTAGAAAAAATGGTAAGCCTTGGCGAGATCTATCAAACGACAGCTGTCAAACTATAAACACGTTTATCAACACTCGTTTAGTAATGTTGGTTTTATATAATCGAATGCAGTTTCATTATGAACTCCTTTATAAAACTGCAACCTTAAAAGCAACTTATTACCACCAGCTACATAAATTAACTCAATTCCAAGTGTGCTTCAAAAAAATTAAATGATTATGCAACTTTTTTATTTCCAGTGCCAAAAGTAACCCAATAAAAAAAATACAAATGTCACCCGGGCGGGATGAGCCTTGAAATAATGAGGACATATTTATTATTAAATCTTCATTTCAATTAATCATTTTTCGAATAAAAATTTACCTAAAAATACCTTTTGATTTTAAAAGTTGTTTCGATTTCTGAACCTCCATTTGAATATTTAGTCGTTTAGTTAGTGGTTCCGTTGATAGGCTTGCAATCGCCATAGTGCAGTGCGGAGAGCTTAGAATTATTTCTTATAGTTTTTTTTGTAGAGTGTAGATAAAATAGTGTATGCAACTGCATATAATTAGGCTTTAGTATGCTCGTGTCAAACTATTATCACAATCGGCTGCGCCTAGTGTGATAAACAGACACTCGCGTTCTAAAGCCTTCCGTTATAAGACAGTTGCATAAACTATTATTATCTCGGCAATTATGCATGCTCGAAAATAAGTTTGTTTTGGAAATTTGTAGGCCTTGTTTTGAGGCCTTTATTTTATGTGGTAGCTGTCAAACTAAAAACTCGTTTATCCCGGCAATCATTCAAGCTAGACTACCGGTTTGTTTGGGAAAGTTGTAGGCTTTGATGAGATCTTCATTTTATGTGACAATTTCAAACTGAAAACTCGTTTATCTCGGCAATAATTCAAGCTAAATTACCAGATTGTTTGGGAAAGTTGTAGGCCTTGATGAGACCTTCATTTAATGTGACAGCTGTCAAACTTAAAACTCATTTATCTCGGCAAATTTTCATGCTAGACAATATTATGTTTGTTTGGGAAAGTTGTAGGCCTTCATGAGACCTTCATTTTATGTGACAGCTGTCAAACTAAATACTCGTTTATAGCGACAATCATTCGTGCAATACTATCAATTTGTTTGGGAAAGTTATTACCTTTTTCAATTGACTGTCTAGCATAAGTAATTGCCGAAATAAACGAGTTTTTATTTGACAGCTGTCACATAAAATAAAGGTCTCATCATGTGATACAACTTTACCAAAGAAACTAAGTCTAACGTGAATAATTGCCGAGATAAATGAGTTTTTAGTTTGAGAGCTGTCACATAAAATAAAAGTATCATCAAGGCCTACATCTTTCCCAAAAACGATATTCTAGCATGCATAATTACCTAGATAAACGAGTTTTTCGTTTGACACCTGTCACCTCAAATATAGGTATTATCAAGGTCTACAACTTTTACAAACAAACTGATAGTCTAGCATGCATAACTTCCAAAATAAACAAGTTTTTTTTTTGACAGCCGTCTTTAGAAATGCTCATCTTATCAAGGCCTTCACTTTTTACAGATAAATTGATAGTCTTGCATGCATAACTATATAGATAAACGAGTTTTTAGTTTGTCAGCTGTCATTTCAAATGAAGGTCTATCAAGGTCTACATTTTACCCAATAAAACTGATAGCCTAGCATGCATAGTTACCAAGATATAGTTTTTAGTTTTACAGCTGATATCTCTAATGTAAGAAAGAAAGAAATTAAATTTATTTCGGCCACAGCATAACAAAAATCTAAGATTTAACAATCAACAAATTACATTTGTATATTAGATCTTGTATAGCTGACAACTTCCGTAAGAAAACTGATACGCATAGCCTGTATGACCGGGGTCGAGGAGTGTAACAGACGCATGCCATGCGGGCATTTATCCACTAGAGAACACTGAAATGGATGACTACAGAACTCTGGAATGGACGAGTCTGACAAGCCCTTGGTCTTTTTTAAGTACAATAACAACCACCTACCCTGCACAGTAGGTACCAGGTAGAACCAAGTTACTTTCCTAATCTATTTCCTATCGTGCTTCTAAGAGTAGTAAGTTCTTTTTTATCACCGCAACACTGAGCGTGGAAATCAAACTGACAGGCAGCCGAAGGTGACGTCGCCAGAACAGACATTGCAGCGTCGCGTCTCTTCTCGTCTCGGTTTCGTGCGGCTTCAAGATGCATCGAGCGGCATCGCGCGTTGCATCTTGATGTCGCTTTGAACTGACATTGCAGCGTCACGTATCGTCTCACCTCGTCGCTTTCAGTAGAAACTGACTCTTAGGGCGCAAAAAGATGGTCTCAGTGAGCAGGGTTCGAAAATATACGATATTTATCAAACAGTAGAGCGAAAAGATAAATCGAGCGGATGTATTTATCTCTTATGAGTCAATCATCCTTTACATTTATGTCCATATTACGCAGTATATTATGCTCTACCAAATTAATCATATGCCACGCAAAACCAAAAACGAAATTAATTTGTACAAAAGAACAAATGTAACAAAAAATTTTGAGTTTATATTTATAGAATGTAGGTATCATAAGCAGGAAAAAAGCAGCTGAAGAAATACGTTAATTTGTCGTGCACAAGGACAGCGGGTTCTACCATACAACTTACTAGAAGCATGTTTTAATCAACTTTATCGTAATAATGTATTATTTTCAACAAAGTACCTATGAAAATACATATCCAAAAATAAATATCATAATATCAGGAGATAAATTAATAACACAAGCTATAGGGTGCGCCTTACTGGGTATGAACGGTTGGCACTGGTACGAAAACAACCTTTGTTCATCAGTAGTAAAACGCCAGTGGCAACACTATTATGCTTCTATATTTATCCTAAACTTAATGCAGGTATCAACAAAGACGTTCGCAAAAATTGCTAAAAGGCGATTTGGGATTCGTCTATCAAATGTTTAAATTTTGTGCCGTTTTATAAGTAAAATTATAAAAGAAAACTTTTTGTTTTAGCTAAATCAGTGATTGTCAATATGGCTTCCGCCGAGGGCGTTCCACGGGAGATCTTCTAGTGTACGTAACGCATTGCTGGGGCGAGGCCATTGAAAACCACGGCGAAGCAATAGCAGTGTCGCTGGACATTTCAAAGGCCTTCGATAGGGTGTGGCATGCGAGTCTGTTGAGCAAGCTTCCAGCGTACGGCATACCCACTGGCTTCTGTAGCTGGGTGGCTGACTTCCTGAGTGAACGGTCGATCCGAGTGGTCATAGACGGCTGCTCCTCTGATCTCAAGGCTATTGACGCCGGAGTTCCTCAGGGGTCTGTACTCTCCGCGACGCTTTTCCTGCTGCACATCAATGACCTTCTATCTTCAGGAATTGTTGGGTACGCAGATGACAGTACTGTCACCGAGAAATATCTGTCCGGCGCAGGAGCCAGTGGTGATGAAATCCAAAGATTGAGAAAGGCTATGATTGAGCGTACGAGCCTGACGTTAAGTAACGTCTCCCAGTGGGGCGATGACAATCTCGTCAGCTTCAATGCTTCAAAAACGCAGGCGTGTCTTTTCTCCGCAAAAAGGAGTCCTTTCACCTTTTCTCCTACTTTTCGGGGTACATCTGTTCCAGTGACCAACACTGTTCAACTCCTTGGCATGGAGCTTTCCTCTGACCTCAACTTCGGCACCACCATCGAGTCCAAGGCTCAAATTGCAGCTAGAAAGTTGGGCGTCCTGAATAAAGTCAAGCGGTACTTCACGCCTGAACAGCTTCTAACTCTTTATAAAGCTCAAGTCCGATCTTGCATGGAGTACTGCTGTCACCTTTGGGATGGCTCGGCTAAATACCAACTTGCTGCACTGGATTCGGTGGAACGCAGAGCCAAGAGATTAATAGGTGATAAAAAACTGGTGGCGACCAAGCTTTACAGCCTGGCTCACCGCCGCAAGGTTGCTTGCCTATCGGTCTTCTACAGATTGTACTTCGGAGAGTGTGCGCGTGAGCTGCATGAGCTCATACCACCGTCTCCTTTCTTCCATCGGACATCCAGACGCACGGCCGGCTACCATCCGTTCTTAGTTGATATACCCACATTACGCACTAAGCGCTTCAAATCATCTTTCATTATGCGCACGGCTAAAGAATGGAATTCCCTGCCTGCGTCTGTATTTCCGAGTGCATATAACCTGAATCTCTTTAAGTCTAGAGTGAATAGGCATCTTCTGGGCAAGCTCGCTCCACCGTAGATCCCATCTCTGCTCTAGGGTAAGATTGGGGTCAAGAGTAAGCCCATCATAGATAAAAAAAAAAAAAAATCAATCTTTACTCTTATAAAAGACTAGTAAGAATTTACTAACATTCGTAATGCTACTTGGGATCTGCTGCGTGGCGCTGTCAGTTGATGCGGTCGGGTTTTTCTACAAGACCGCAGCGACAACGACGCCGTCAAAATTTGACGGCGACCACCCACGCGTGTCGTTGTCGCGTCGCTTGGTTTTTAAGCCCACCTTAAATCGCGGGATAGGTAAGCTTTCATACAAACACAATTCTTCGTATTTGTATGAAAAACTAATTTACCTATGAAGGTCCCTTAAACGAGTACTGGCTGTGCAGGCGATAGTACAAAACAGGGTCTATTGCGAAGCAGGAGTGCTTAAAAGTTAAATTTCCCGTGTAAACGAAGGCTTTTCGTCTTAATTTTCAGCTGGACAGATCGTCCTCCGAGGTGATGACGCTGACGAACCTTCAAAGGGAGTCAGCGGGGCTCTACCGATGTGAGGTCACAGGAGAAGCACCAGTCTTCGCCAATGCTGCTGACGAGAAATACCTCGAGATTTATGGTAAGCTTCTACAAACAAGTCCTGGAAGTCACCGCACAGCCTTTAGGCGCAGTATGACCATAATATAAAACAGCATCTGTTTTGCCAATGCTGCTAATGAGAAATACCTCGAGATATATGGTAAGGCACAACATAGAAACAAACCTGGCCGGGAATTTCAGACGAGACGTGATATCCATATTCAAAGAACCTGCAATTCTGACCGTGTCAAAGATAACATGGATGCGAAGTCGCCCATTTTTAAACAATAAATAACATTCTCATGTAGGTTTCTGAAATCCGCACCGAATTTGATAGCGAAATGGCAAAATCTATCACAATCGGCCCAGAAGGATTCAACTTTTACTACTGTAAGATCGGTTCTAATCTATTTCTTTTACTCCTTTTACTGAGAGCTCATTTACGCTTATCTTTGTTTCAGACTTACCCAAAAGGTTGCCTCATATAACCGGCCTCAAGAACCACTACGAAATAGGAGATAGAGTTGTTGCCAATTGCACATCCTCAGGGTCCAGACCCTCGGCGACCCTCAGGTGGCTGGTGAACAACGAAAGGGTCCACGGGGTCTTTCTAAGAGGTCCATGGCATAGGATCACAGAGGATCCTCCAGATACCACGGAGGTTACGCTGGGAGTAAACTTTATGGTGGTCCCTAAACACTACAAAACAGGTGTCATGGAGATTAAGGTAAGAACTATTTCCAGCACTATTTAATGATCTAAATAATGACAACGTTTCGAAACCCTACAAGCAAACAGAATGGACCTAAACAACCTTGTCACATTTTTTTTTGTTGGTTTACATCAATTTTGAGTGCTAGCAATTCTATTTGTTTAAAGTCGGCAGCGTACTTATATAGCACAGACTGGGACTCATTTAGAGACATCCTAGAAGAGAACATTGATCTGAAGATTTCACTAAAAACTGACATTGACATCGAGGAAGCTGTAAAATATTTCACTACCAATATCCAGGTGGCATGCTGGCAAAGTACACCAAATTGCTCAGACAACAATATGAAAAGCATGAAGTCATTGGCATGGGAAATAAGATTGAAGCTACTAGAAAAAAGACGTCTACGTCGAGTCTGGCATGATAGCAGGCTCACGATAGACAAGACTGCTCTAAACAAATCTGCCAAGGAGCTGAAGGAGCTCATAGCCACTATCAACAATGACACACTTCAGGTTCACTTGGAATCCTTATCCGCTACCAAGGAGACTAACTATTCTATATGGAAAGCTACAAAACAGTTTAATCGCCCTCAAAAAGCTAAACCACCTATTAAAACTGCTTATGGATGGGCTCGAACTGGCCAAGAAAAAGCAGACTCCTTTGCTAGTCACCTGGCTACGGTTTTTACACCGAATGAACCAGATCTGAATTCAGATGAAGATGACATAGACAAAATATTACAACAAGATTTCCAACTTGACCTACCGATAAAGGCAGTGAGCCCATCTGAAGTTACACAAGCAATTAGAAAGCTTGAGAACAACAAAGCACCAGGATTTGATCTCATTACCAAAAAAGTACTCAAAGAACTTCCACGGAAAGGTATTCTACTTCTTACAAATATTTATAATGGTATTCTGAGGACTGGATACTTTCCTATGCTCTGGAAAACCTCACAAATAATAATGATCCATAAACCAGGAAAACCTGTCCATGAAATAACATCATATAGGCCCATAAGTCTCTTACCTATTGTCTCGAAGATTTTTGAGAAGCTACTGCTTAAAAGACTGGCACAGGTTATATCTGATAAAGAAATCATACCACAACACCAATTTGGGTTTCGGCCACAGCACTCCACAGTAGAGCAAGTGCATCGAGTCTGCAAGTGCATAAGAAAAGCTCTAGAAGATAAAGAGTACTGCTCAACGGCATTCTTGGACGTCCAGCAAGCTTTTGACCTGGTTTGGCACAAGGGTCTATTATGCAAAATTAAATCTCTTCTACCACACACCTATTATCCTCTACTAAAATCATACCTGAGTGAGAGATTATTTCAAGTAAAAGAAGGAAGTTACACATCTAAACTACATGAGATCAAAGCAGGGGTCCCGCAGGGTTCGGTTCTTGGCCCGGTTCTGTATGTGCTATTCACCTCTGATCTGCCACTGATACCGGGCATAACTACAGCTACCTATGCAGATGACACTGCTATACTTGCTAGCAGCAGTGATCCAACAGAAGCATCCAAAAAATTGCAGCATGGCTTGAACCACATAGATACATGGCTCAGAAAATGGAGAATTAAAGCAAGTGCATCAAAATCTGTACAAGTAACATTTACTCTCCGAAGAGGTGATTGCCCTCCTGTCAAACTCGGAGACACCACTCTTCCTCATAATGACACTGTGAAGTACCTGGGGATGCACCTGGATCGCAGGCTTACCTGGAGTAAACATATTGAATCAAAGAGAAATGAGATCAACCTAAAATATAAGGGAATGTACTGGCTATTAGGCAGAAATTCAAAGCTCTCTGTCGATAATAAGCTTCTTGTGTATAAGACAGTACTAAAACCAATTTGGCTTTACGGCATACAACTATGGGGCTCAGCCTGTAAATCAAGTATCAACAAAATACAAACCGCACAAAACGTGATATTAAAAGCCATATCAAATGCACCTTGGTTTATAAAGAACTCAGAAGTTCATACAATTCTAGGTGTAGGCACAGTACAGGAAGAAATCAATACCTACGCCGCAAAATATAACACCAGGCTTCAAAAGCATCCAAACCAGTTGGCTGTCCAACTTACAATGCCTGACTATATCAGACGTCTCAAGAGACGTGACATCATGGACCTCAGTAGTGACAAGTGAACTACTGCTCCACAAAGAGGAAACCTCACTGGAGGACTGACTCTGCACGCCATCATCATGCAAATCACCTGCTTATAGTCAACGACTGATTGCAGATCAAAAGAGAACACAAAAAAAAAACTTATATAGCATGAGCTGAACCTGGTTGCTTATGAGTTTTCATGGACACAATCTGCTTGCTCGTAAGTATGGTTCCTACTGAAGAATCTCTTGCTCTAGGATTGTTTTAAAGTGATATGTTCGATAAGTGGTAAAACTTTCTATAATTTCCTTTCTTTCAGTGCCAGGCAACGATCCCTCCTCTGTATCATAAAGAAGAAAAGCAGTGGTTTACTCTTACCCCTCAAATACCTTCCGTTGAACCAGACCTGGAATACCCAGAAGAGTATACTAACGAAGTGTCCCCACGACCACCGGATTCCAACATTATAGAAGAAGATGATGAAGAAGATATTTCTTTTGAGGACATAGTTCCAGAAGTTTCTGTTGTCACTGAGGATAGTTTTAGACAAATATTTAGAAAACTAAAGGATGAATCGGACTTCAAACTGCCAACAACCAGTCCAGCCACGTTTGCACCAGTGCCGGAGAATATAAAAGGTCAGTCAGTAGGTGTGTTGTGTTAACTACGAAAAACACAGAAATTTTTAAGAAAAATAGAAACCACACATTTTTGGCCATCAACTTAAGTACACCCTCCAATTGATAAGGGATCAACTTATACTTATCTCACTGAGAAAAATATTAGATTTTTCTCAGTATTTGCACAAAACAGAGAGTTTACAGAAGAATTAATCGACCCTGTTTAGGATTTTTGCGGTTGTCACTTGTTTGTTACATAGCCACTGTTTTTTTGTTTCTACTGTCAATAATTCTCAATTATAAAAACAGCAATTTTTTATTCAAGATCGTCATAATGATTTTGAGCCAACTTTAATCCAAGAAATTTTACGTTTGTGGCAACCATCATAGTTATCTTGAGTTTCTCTGAGTTTCCGTAGAGCTAGACCCTAAAGGCCCAAATGACGGCACATCTTGAATGCATGCAATCAAGTTATGCAATTGCCAGCACTTTTGCATACAAATAGGTACAACAAATTAGGGAGATGGTGCGTGGGGTGCCTTAACAGATGGCTCACTCAGTACTAGCGACGGTTTTGACGCTTACTGGAATAAACTGGAAACTCAGGCCCGAGCGGCGACTGGTCTAATCCATACCTCACAAAAGAATAGAATAATTTAGCTATGTACGGGTAGAGGAGCTCGAGTACTTCGGATTGGTCGTGGTCTGCCGCGGCGCAGCTTGGCACGTTTGGCGGAATAGCTAAAGTTTGCCCTCTGAAAGTTAAAATATCTCATCGAAGAATAGAATGAGACATGGCTGTAGCGATAGGAGCAGTTTAGTAAAGCTTATAAATCTTGGTCTGCCTTCTGCTATCTTGGCACGTTTGGCGGAGTAGCTAAAAGTATGCCCTCTTAAAAAAGTAAAAAATATCTCATCGAAGAATAGAATGAAAATATATCGTACCGATAGCATGCTTGAGTCTGCTACATATACTGGTCTGCCTGGCCACAGCCTGGCAGTTTTCCCAGTCCGACCACTTTTACTTTTTTAGTAAAATTTTATCTCTTCGAATAAAAGAATAAAATATATCGTACCGATAGCTTGCTTAAGTCTGCCTAGAAAATACTGGTCTGCCTGACCACAGCCTGGCAGTTTTCAGATACGACCACTTTTACTTTTTTGAGAAATTTTATTTCTTCGAATAACAGAATGAAACTAAGTTGTAATAATAGTTTATTTAAAGCTGAACACATATCCTTGTCTGCCTGAGCTCAGTCCGGTAGTTTCTCCGATGCGATCACTTTTCTCTCAGTAAATTTCAATTTTAGGACCTGACTTTGTTTATTAGGAGTGGGCCCGTCAATAAAATGAAATTTGTCGGTGTATAGAAGTGAGATTTACAGAGCTGTAATCTCTCAATGTCTAGATGAAGAA
Source organism: Phthorimaea operculella (assembly GCA_024500475.1). Taxonomy (NCBI): domain Eukaryota; kingdom Metazoa; phylum Arthropoda; class Insecta; order Lepidoptera; family Gelechiidae; genus Phthorimaea; species Phthorimaea operculella. Next base: position 426,856 of record JANFCV010000195.1, read on the forward strand.
TAAGTATGTTAATTTCAAGAATCTACAACTTCAGATGTATTCGTAGTAATTATTTCAAAAATACAATACTTGGGAAAACATTTTCTTCATCTGGACATTGAGAGATTACAGCTCTGTAAATCTCACTTCTATACACCGACAAATTTTCATTTTATTGACGGGGCCCACTCCCTAATAAACAAAGTCAGGGTCCTTTAAAATTGAAATTTACTGAGAGTGAAAAGTGATCGCATCGGAGAAACTACCGGACTGAGCTCAGGCAGACCAAGGGATATGTGTTCAGCTTTAAATAAACTATTATTACAACTTAGTTTCATTCTGTTATTCTAAGAAATAAAAATTTCTCAAAAAAAAGTAAAAGTGGTCGTATCTGGAAAACTGCCAGGCTGTGGTTAGGCAGACCAGTATTTTTCTAGGCAGACTTAAGCAAGCTATCGGTACGACATATTTTTATTTTTTATTCGAAGAGATAAAATTTTTACTAAAAAAAGTAAAAGTGGTCGGACCGGAAAACTGCCAGGCTGTGGGCAGAGTATAAGCAGCTATCACTATACGATATTCATTCTATTCGATGATATTTTTTACTTTTTAAGAGGGCATACTTTTAGCTACTCCGCCAAACGTGCCAAGATAGCAGAAGGCAGACCAAGATTTATAAGCTTTACTAAACTGCTCCTATCGCTACAGCCATGTCTCATTCTATTCTTCGATGAGATATTTTTAACTTTTTTCAGAGGGCAAACTTTTAGCTATTCCGCCAAACGTGCCAAGCTGCGCCGCGGCAGACCACGACCAATCCGAAGTACTCGAGCTCCTCTACCCGTATATAGCTAAATTATTCTATTCTTTTGTGAGGTATGGATTAGACCAGTCGCCGCTCGGGCTTTTAGCTATGCAGTCCGGTAAAATTCCGCAAATCCATTCCGCAAATTATTAGGTCGGGATCCCGCTACGATATGATACTTTTGTACCTACTTAAATACCTACTTATATTATTGTCTGTTTCAGGTGCTGCTACGACAACAGAGAAGTCGCTAGGATTGATGCTACTGACAATTCTCATACTAGTGATGTTAATACTACAATAGATTAAATTGTATAAAAATATAGGATAAGTAGATGGTTACTGAACTACACATGAAATTAAGGCCTGTGTGCCCTAATTGTTTTCGGCAAAGGTCACAAGTTTTTATCTAACCAGGACCGAATATTGCATTTTTTATTATTTACTAATTTAATTTAAATACAAATAGTTGGACCAAAGTTATTTTTTGTTCGAGTTTGATTGAGTGAGAGTCCATTGTTTTGTTTAGGTAGATACCTACTCTTGTAAGACTTTTCCTTTTTAGGGTTTCGTAATACTTCTACAAATCTGCTAGCATTAAAATAATAAGTTTTTGGACTTTGTCTCTTTCTACAAAAATTCAAAATGAATGTGTAATTTGGTGGTCCCTTCGATGTGCTGCTGATAGTACTTGTAGATAGTATTTCTCATATGTGATATCTATGTATTATTATAGGCATTACACGTCCATTAGAATGTTCGAGTGTTATCTATCAGCCAGCAATATGGCGTGTAATGCAGAACCATTACAGACCTATGTGAAGCATCATATTACTAAGTATTTGTAAAGAGACATTATTGTTGTGTAATTTAGTCACTAGTAAGGTGTTATTATAGTCGAGAAGAACATTCGCTGCATTCGCTGCCTTATGACGGCGGTCCTTTTCTCACTTCAGTTTACCACCAAGTGAGAAAGGCAGCTTAGGCAGTGCCATACTACTGCCATACGTCGGCAAATGCAGTAAGTGGTCGTCTCAACTATAGTATAATGTAAGTGTGCAACAAGTTATAGTCTAAAATATTCGCCGCGCAACGAAAATTTATAATTTGTAGCAACATTTTGTCTTGGCTTGTCATAGTCATACATAAATCATAATAATAACGAGATTAATAACATTTCTAATAGCTCGCAAAGTCATTTTGTCATCTACATAATTTGAGTCAAATGTATCTCATAGGTATTTATTATATTGTGATCGATGTATCAAATATTCAAAAAATAAAATAAAACATTCGTTCTATATTATGATCTGTGGTTGCTTATGGAAGGAGAAGAAGAGTACATGTTGCGCCGACGCCGACTATTAATAAATTAGTATAATTAATTATGTGAGGAGATGCAGATATAAAGTAATACAAATAAAGTTGTAGACGTCTTAATAAATTCTTTTATTTATTAAATTATTTACAAAAGCCTAGATAAAGCATACAACCTAATTCAAACTAGATATCAAATGCCAGTAATCATTGTGAAAGCTTAGTCGTTGTCTTGATTAGAAGCCGGAGCCCCTAGGGCCACTGGGGCCACCACTAGGATACCCCTCGTCACCACCGCCGCCCCCTTGCGGCCCGCCACTGGGGTAGCCCTGGTTACCCCCCTGACTTCCACCCCCAGCAAAACCTCGACCTCCTTGCGGTCCACCGCCGGAATAACCCTGTTCACCTCCTTGGCTACCACCTAATCCTCTACCTCCTTGCGGCCCGCCGCTAGGATATCCTTGGTCACCCCCTGGGCTTCCACCTCCGGAAAACCCTCTTCCCCCTTGCGGCCCGCCGCTGGGATAACCTTGATCACCCCCTTGACTACCAGCGCCTGGGAAATCTTGACCTCCGCCATGTGGGCCTCCACTTGGGTAACCACTATTTCCATCTTGACTTCCTGGGAATCCTCTACCACTTTGCGAACCGCCGCCTTGTGGACCACCACTGGGATATCCTCGACCACCACCTTGTCCTCTGGAACCACCTCCTCTGCCTGCTTGTGATCCACCAGGGAAGTCTCTTCCGCCTCCTTGCGGACCACCCCTTGGATAACCACTATCACCGCCGTTTAAGTTTTCCAAGCCGTTGTCTCCACCTTGTCCTGGTCCGCCACTAGGGTAACCGCTTGCACCTCCTGCTCCACCTCTGCCTGACCCTCCTCGCCCACCGGATCCTCGACCTTGCCCATTTCTACCGCCACCAGGCCTTCCACTGGGATAACCCATCTCCTGGCCTCCGAATTGAGATGGTGGACTTTGCCCGAAGCTATCTTGCTCTTGCCCTGGTCCACCTTGTGAATATCCTTCTAAAGCATTGTCATTGCCTTGGAACCCACTGCCACCTGGCCCTCCCTGAGGGTAGCCTTGACCTCCTTGCCCTTGACCTCCTGAAATTAGAATAAAATTATTACTATCTTCACTTCATCACATTAGACAAATGATTATGTAAAATCATGTAAGTTCTGATAGGTACCTGAGCCAAAGCCGGAACCAGATCCACCAGCTCCACCTGAAATTGAAATAAACAGTTCAATTTTACGAGAGAATAATGAGAGTCTTCATTATTATTAAATTTAAATGGGTCAAAGCATATTTACACGCTAAAGAATAGAAATGAATTTTGTGAGCCCTACCCATGAGCTAGCAACCTACCAAATACAAAGGAACAAGCTCCCAAGCTATAAGAGCTCAAAGAAGAACTCGTGTTATGACAATCTCAGTACCCTCGTATCTTATCTGGGGTTTGTATCCCTGCAGCCCTGCCTCGTACTCGACCACCTGCTTCCTGCCATCGGGCAGAAGTACGTTATACTCCCCTGTAGCAAGGTCACCATCACGTTGTTCAGAATGACCAAATTTAGTACCTGTCTGCGGATCGTCGACTTCATAGCTAAACTCGTATTTAGCTGGCTCCTGAAATAGTAAATTGCATCAGTTAGCAACGCTTTTAAATAGATTGTTATTTATTTTATCAAAGGTCGGCCTTACGTCAGATTCGCCTCCATCGAAGTCTGATCCACCACCGGAGCCACCTCTTCCGCCCTGTCCACTACCGAATCCGGGGGCACCGTATGAAGATGACGGTGGGCCACCTTGACCACCATCAAAGCCACCATTTCCACCGGCACCAGGTGGTCCATACGATGAATCAGGCCTTTGCGATGCACCCGAGCCTCTGTTCGATGCTCGCCCTCCGGCACCACCAGATCCAAAGCCACCTCCTGAAGGCTCAAAGCCACCAGTGGGTGGCGGACCATACGAGCTTTCAGGGCGTTCAAGTCGTTGTCCAGAACCACTTTGACCACCTTGACCAAAACCACCACTTCCGGAACCACCACGTCCAAAACCACCGCCAGACGGACCTCCTGCACCTTGACCACCTCCTGGAGGGCCGTACGTAGATTGTGGACGACCACCAGCATTTTGGCTACCACCTCCAAAACCTTGGGGACCTCTTCCTCCGGTACTGCCAAAGCCTGCAGGGCTACCTTGTCCAGGCGCACCATATTCTGCACTTGGTGGACCACCAGCTCCACGCCCTTGGCCAAATCCACCTTGTTGAGATCCAAATCCACCGGCACCACCTTGCTCGGGTGCACCATATTCAGAACTGGGTGTACCTCTGCCTTGACCAAATCCTCCTTGTGATCCAAATCCGCCAGAACCACCTTTTTGAGATCCACCTCTTTGGCCACCCTGTCCAGGCGCCCCGTATTCAGAACTAGGTGAACCAGCTCCTTGGCCTTGGCCGAACCCTCCTTGTGATGGGGATCCAAATCCACCTGGACTGCCACCACCGCGTTGAGATCCACCGGTTTGGCCGGGGGCACCATATTCCGCACTTGGTGGGCCACCGCGGCCCTGCCCCGATCCTCCTTGAGATCCAAAGCCTCCACTGCCACCAGCACCTCCTCTTTGAGGACCACCACCTCTCCCGCCCTGTCCTGGTGGGCCGTACTGCGTGTCTGGGCTTTGTTGGCCGAACTGCCCGGGAGGGAGGTATGAATCTTGAGGTTGGTTTTGGTTGCCGAAACCGCCCCCTACTCCTGGCCTTCCTTGTGCGCCACGGCCACCTGGACCGCCCCCTGGTGGCCCGTACTCCGCAGACGGCCTCCCACCACTTCCGCCATTGCCAGGAGGTAGATAACTGTTCACTGGAGGTTCACAATTAATTGTCCACGCTAGGGCGCTGAACCAGATGACCCACTAAAATAAAAACAAATCGATTACTATAAACATAAATACTTAGATTATCCGGGCAACCGTCTGCATAACAAGCAACTAGTAACCTACGAGCTTCTGCCGTTGCTGAAGTAGGTAGGTACTATCGCCAGCAAATCCACCTACCCATTTAAGGGACCAATTAATACTGGTTCATCCCTTAAATGGCTAGGATACCTCTTCAAGGGATGATTTTGATGATACAAAAGGTCACCTATATTATTGCTCAAAAACCAGTAACCAGGTAGATATCTACCATAGGTAGCTACTTCTACATTAGTCCCTTTAAATGGTTAACTTGAGTTGCTGCCGATAGTATAACTTCGAAAATCAACTTACTAAAATCATCGCCGTAATATTCTCATGTAAGAAATCCAATAGATATTCAGATGCGTCTTTATTAAGATTCGGCTTTGGAATACATTAAATTTGAGTAGCTCGAGTTTATATAGGGTTCCGTAGAGCGTGATATCACTGGTATTGCAAGCGTTGCACGCGTGTCGTGTCTTTGCGTTTAATTTCGTGCATCTGCCCGCGCCGTGGGAGTCCTTCGGGCCGGATCGCTAACGACGGATACGTGACAACTTGCCAGCCGCCATGCATTCGTCATCCTCTTCAATCCTTGTTTCCGAATCCTTTCTAACCTATTTACTGGATTATTGCTACATCGCCATCGTGTGGCCCGTAATGGCGGTGAGAGATTAATCAATGCACAGCACCTATAAAATGAAGTCGCTTTTTGTGCTTCTTTGTCTGTCTGCCGTGAAATTCACTAACTCATACTGAACCACGCACTGGATTTTGATGTGGTTTTTTGTAGATCATAATAGAGTGAATCAAGAGAAAGATTTAGGTATAAAACTAGCTGGTGCCCGCGAACTTTGTCTCGCCAAGGGATGCTTGTGTGCCAACAGTCCAGAGCTAATAAAAGTTATCATAACTTATCTATCATCGATGTTGATCAAAACATTTGTGTGCAACCATTCTAAACATCAAAATACATCGCTAAGTTTTGAAGTGATTGATGCATGCACGATCTACGGCAGATGAAACGGACGTTACGTTCGTTTGAGCCTCCCATCGGTTCACACTACAGGTAGAATGACTTCTTTGCACCGCCTCACATAAGGTGGGGTGGGGTCTGCTCTCCAAATTTTTCTGCGCCATGGTCTTCTGTTTGGGGTTGTCGAGTAGGTATACGCAACCGGATTACCAATATAATTAGTACAACTCCATTTTAAAATACCGAAATAAAATAAACAGAAAGTAATTACTTACTACACTAACAAAAAAGTAATGCTTAATTAATTTTCTTTAAATAAGAAAAAGTAGCTTAAGTACCTACTTACTAACACTACGAAATATGAATCACAAAAGATGGTACTACACAGGTAGGTAGTCGTGACAATAATACTCACTAATTTAGCTCTACATATTTTAATCAATAAATAAAACTTACTGCATTTGTATTTACATTATTAAAGCACTAAGTAATTAAGTGGCTTATCATCACTATCCGTAATTAAGAATTTCAACACTGCAACCACTTCTCATTATATTTGGAGTTTGACCTTTACTCTCATGGGAGTGTCTACTCCACATGGGACAGTTTGAGATCCATCTCAAGAATGCCACTGCTTCTCCTGCTCCTGAGAAGAATGGTCCTCTTGTTCCATGGGGTCGCTGAAACCAAGTATGAAAGGTTAACTGAGATTATTGCAAAAGTAATAGGTGACAAAATGCAGCTGTCCGAAATTACCAATTCCGATCTGCAAGCCTGCCACAGGCTAGGTTCCTCTACATCGAAGACGCGTCCAGTACTCGTTAGGTTCTACATACTCTTTGAGCTTGTGTTATTATTATTTATTTATTATGATGCCTATATAGAATAGCATCACCCCCATTCTACCTGTTGGTGACGTAAAAAGCAACTAAAGAACGGGCAGCAGCAAATTCGTGCTTCGTATTTGCACATAATCGAAAATAGAACCCAATGGAGAGCTCAAACGGTTCACATTGTACCAATCTAGACACACGGCAGTGTGTCCGCCAAGTTCGAGCAAAAAAAGCGACACACCGGCCGTGGGTTATATTACACGAACCATTACGGGCCAAGTTCGACCCACCTATAACTCAAAATCTATTTTATCTACGCATATGAAATTTCTAGTATCTGTCGAGATCTACTTACTTATCTAAAATACAAAATTTCATTAATGTACCTATTGTAGGTCTTGAGATATTGACGTCAGAAAATCGCTATTTTTACTATACACTCACTGACTGACTGACTGACTGACTGACTGACTGACTGACTCACTCATCAAAAACCTAGACCACTTCCAATGGTCGTATTGACTTGAAATTTGGCATGGAGGTAGGTCTTTAGGTCAAGGTAAAGGAAAAAATCTGAAAATGGCCAAGTGTGAGTCGGTTTTAAAAATAATGAAGGTGTAAATTCATACCCCTAAGGAACTAAAACAAAAAAATTATCTATATCTTCCAATCGTCGTACCGACCTAAAATTCGTTACGAAGGTTTGTATTTAGTCAAAGTAAAGTATAAATGAGATATTTCCTTACCTAACTTAATCATAAGAGAAAAAGAAAATAAACCTTACAAAAATAAATGAAATCCCACCCAAAACATAAATGTGAAAGGCTGCCAAGTTTGATAATATTGGAATGCTTCGCCTATAAAAGAAGTGAGATCTAAATAAGTACCAAGTTCCAGACACAGACCTCAGTTAAAAATAGTTACAGGAATGCACACTTGATTTTTCGCAGTTTGGAAATAAGAATCTACTTTCCAAACTGCGGAAAATCAAGTGTGCATTCCTGTAACTATTTTTAACTGAGGTCTGTGTCTGGAACTTGGTACTTATTTAGATCTCACTTCTTTTATAGGCGAAGCATTCCAATATTATCGAACTTGGCAGCCTTTCACATTTATGTTTTGGGTGGGATAGTATTATCCTCTATTGGTATTATTCCTAAAACTCTACATAACAGCCAAAAAATCTTAAAAATCTATCCTCACCTTTATCACACTTCACAAAAAGCCGCAATACTCAATACGTGTCGCATTGCCAGGAAGCTCTTGACTACCTCCGTGACTACTGAGTCTTACAATGGCCTCTCCTTACTTGGCTAAGGCCCATGAGACAGGGAAGAATTCCTCTGAAAAAGAGAGATAATCTTAAGATAGGTACACATAAAAATAATAAATGATTGTGTCGTGTGATGCCTGTATAGAATAGCATCACCCCCATTCTACCTGTTAGTGTCGTAAAAAGCAACTAAAGAACGGGCAGCAGCAAATTCATGCTTCGTATTTGCACATAATCGAAATTAGAACCCAGTGGAGAGCTCAAACGGTTCACATTGTACCAATAGTATTATCCTCTACTGGTATTATTCCTAATACTCTACATGACAGCCAAAATTTTTTAAAAATCCATCCTCACCTTTATCACATTTCACAAAAAGCCGCAATACTCAATACGTGTCGCATTGTCAGGAAGCTCTTGACTACCTCCGTGACTACTGAGTCTTACAATGGCCTCTCCTTACTTGGCTAAGTAAGGCCCATGCATGAGACAGGGAAGAATTTCTCTGAAAAAGAGAGATAATCTTAAGATAGGTACACATAAAAATAATAAATTATTGTGTCGTGTGATGCCTGTATAGAATAGCATCACCCCCATTCTACCTGTAAGTGTCGTAAAAAGCAACTAAAGAACGGGCAGCAACGTTCCTTGTAATGCAACATCTTGAACTGCGCTGCAAGCGAAGTGTGATGGCTCATGTCCAGCGGCGGACTGTTGTGGCTGATAGGGTTATGGCAAATAATCATAAACTATGTGATACTTATTAGTGGTATCATCCCAAATTCTATTCAGATTGTCGTAAAATCGGTTAATTTCATCCAGGGAGTGGGGAGCAGCGTGCATGTAAAATATTGCACAGCTCTCGCCAATCCACATGCGCCTTATTCTAATAAATGAGTGTAATTTACTTACATTTAGGATTTATTGTTGCATAACAAAGTATTTCAATACGATATTTTTATCAAATAAAAACATGCAAAGAATCAAAGAATACTATACTCTCACTGAAGACATGTAAATAAAACTGGTGTTTGGCAATGAACGTCATAACTGATGTCTTTTCAATTTGTCAAAATCAATCAAAAACATAGGGTTTCTTTCATCCGAGCAAAAACAATAAAAAATAAAGAGGTTTTGAAAAGAGGTTTCTCCTTTTTGACAGCCACAGAACAATATTTTAATCGTATTTCACGTAGGAATAAGCGTTTTTCCCGCGGTAAAAAGTATCTTAGGTGTTGACCAGGTCTAGTAGCTACACACCACAAAGAGTCTAATGTACACACGTACTATATTTTCGAAGATTATCGCGAACAAATGATTTGGGGTAAAATATTTTTCAATAGATGTCGCTTTTCTATGGAGATGAGGTTTTCTAAAACGCGGTATAGAGGTGTTTTCTAAAATCTATAAGAGGTTCCTGTTACCCCGACCAGTTACGATTTTATTAGATGTATAGATGTATAACGCATACAGGGATACTGCCTTTTTTCCACGGGAAAACGAGTTGCAGTGGGTGAAACCGCTAACGGGACGCTAGTTATTAAATAAAATAAAGATTTTTAACAATATTCTGCGAAAGTTCAACTATCTGCAAGGTTTTTCACAATGCATTGTTAAATTTTACCTGTATGCTAACGTATTTAACCAATCGCGTAACAAACATAACTGCGTGCCTCTAAACTGTCATCTAGCACCTAGCTAGGTAGTTACCACTTTTATCTAGATTTTATGATAGTAACCTTTTGTAAAATTGATCAAACATATAATTTTTGAGTGGGTACTGAATGGTCATCATTCTCATCATAATCATAAGTGATATTATGTAACTTCAAATTCATACAATTTTCCCTAGCTACTTTCCAATCCCACTCTACAAATAAATAAGTTGCTCATCAATCGGAGTCCAAAGACGAGCAATTTTTGAATGAATGCTGCTACGATTAGATCTCTATCACCCCACTCATAGATCACCGCAAGATGTCAAACCACACCAGTAGCATGCTCCGGAATGAAAATATCCGCTTGTGTAAATTAAAAGTGTAAGGTAAAGATTTTCTTGTAATTGCGGAGAAAATTGGCATTTTTGAACGATTCAATCTTCGTTCCGGATATTCCTGCGGTCTGCGAATCCGTTGCCGTATCCGAGATACACTTGAGCTTTTTTGACACTGATCTCCAGTACCGACGAGAGGCGAGGAACACACGCAACGTCGGTTTGTGCGTCGTTTGTTCGATTTTCCACCTTATTTTTATATGAATACGGTTTATGTCAAACGATTTGACAGGCAACGCAGCGTTGTGCGATGCCGTTTGACACAAACCGTATTCATATGCAGGTAGGGTGGAGAATCGAATGAACGACGCACAAACCGACGTTGCGTGTGTTCCGGACATGGCCTCTACACTAATTAGTCCAAAGAAAAAAGTCGTACTAGGAATCTAGAACTTCTACAGAGAATCTAGGAGCTGCAGAGTAGCCGAACATTATTTCCGGAATTTCCGTAGAGCTGACCTAAGGCGGAGCCCACACTTGACGTACGTTTCTGCGTGTTTTAGCGCATCCGTAAAGCATGCGTCTATCAGATACAAGGAAACGGACGTCGACGCAGGAGCAACGCATAATGCTTCTTTTCCAATAATTGTTCACCTAACACAGTGCTTTCAAAATTTGGTATTAGACTTGTTTTGTTTGACGGACCCATATAAGGTAGACGCTATATCTTTTGCACTTTCAGACGTCAGGTGTGGGATTCGCCCAATATTTAGATAGACGGATCAATGGACTGACAGTTGGCCGACATCGGGATCCGTGAGTGGCGGCGATGCGATGTGTGCCGTCTCCGCTACTTAGAACAGATCGTGCATGCAGTGGTGCAACTCGTGGACTACACACGAACAGACAGGATCATAGATCGACAGCTGACAGCGATCCGATGTGTGCCGTCTCCGCTACTTAGAACAGATCGTGCATGCAGTGGTGCAACTCGTGAACTACACACGAACAGACATGATCCATGGATTGACAGCTGACAGGGATCGATGTGTGCCGTCTCCGCTACTTAGAGCAGATCGTGCATGCAGTGGTGCAACGATCCCTGCGAGCGAACTACACACAAACAGACAGGATCAGTGGACAGACAGCTGACAGGGATCCATGCGATGTGTGCCGTCTCCGCTACTTAGAACAGATCGTGCTTGGAGTGGTGCAACTAGTGGACTACACACGAACAGACAGAATCAGACCGACAGCTGACAGGGATCCGATGTGTGCCGTCTCCGCTACTTAGAACAGATCGTGCATGGTATGGTGCAACTTGTGAACTACACACGAACAGACAGAATCAGACCGACAGCTGACAGGGATCCGATGTGTGCCGTCTCCGCTACTTAGAACAGATCGTGCATGCAGTGGTGCAACTCGTGAACTACACACGAACAGACAGGATCATAGATCGACAGCTGACAGGGATCCGATGTGTGCCGTCTCCGCTACTTAGAACAGATCGTGCATGCAGTGGTGCAACACGTGAACTACACACGAACAGACAGGATCAGTGGATACACAGCTGACAGGGATCCATGCGATGTGTGCCGTCTCCGCTACTTAGAACAGATCGTGCATGCAGTGGTGCAACTCGTGGACTACACACGAACAGGCAGGATCAATGGATCGACAGCTGACAGGGGATGTGATGTGTGCCGTCTCCGCTACTTAGAGCAGATCGTGCATAGAATGGTGCAACTCGTGAACTACACACGAACAGACAGGATCCATGGACAGACAGCTGACAGGGATGCGATGTGTGCCGTCTCCGCTACTTAGAACAGATCGTGCATAGTATGGTGCAACTTGTGAACTACACACGAACAGACAGGATCAGTGGATCGACAGCTGACAGGGATCAATGTGTGGTGCTGCGATGTGTGCCCTGTACAGCTACTTCTTCTTCTGTTTCGTGTGGGACACCGCTACTTAGAAGTGTAGAAGTACAGTCAGGCTTTTGAAATTGGACTGAAAAAGTAGAATCCCACCAAATTCATTTTCGTGTAAAATGTGGCCATGGCGAAAAACTTACAAAATCTACAGCTCAGTCAAAATGTTTATCAAAGCTGTTTCACTACCGTTAAAGACAGCTAAATGAATGCATTTCCCTACTTTATTTTGTACAAATCGCTTGTGTCTAAACTTATGTGATATAGTTCGTATCTACTGAAACGGCCAAGCGATCGAAAGTTTGTAAGATTTGGGAAATCTAAAGTTAAACCGAGTAGAGTAGATTTGGAAGCTTGAGATCTGATACATTTTGATCTGACTACATCAGGCAGTACATCTAAGAGCCTAAGCTATTATACGTTGAAGCTCCTATGCAACTGCAATAACACTATCGTGTATAATAATAGTAAATACTTACTAAATAATGAGAACGTCCGCGCTTGCAAATACGGTTCTGGCTCAAGACATCCTGCAGCATAATGACTTAACACTATTATAAAGCTGTAAAAGCATTGTAGCTACCTAAACCTAATTAGTATTTACAAGCCTACGGCCTTCCACTTTAGACGGACCCTTCTCCAACTCGACGAATGGATTTTTGGACAACTTGCAAAATTTTCACCGCAGGCAGGAACGACGAATGAAATAGTACCTACCACAAAGTGTATTGGCTAGCACCTAATAGTACCTACGCAGCACTAATTAGAGAGACGACGACGACGGCGCGCCGTGATAGTAGATTCAGACGAGAAACAGACGTTACGTCCGTTTGTGCAGCGCTATCTCATGCGTTAGGAAAGTGCGATTTTCCACCTTATTTTCATACTATTAACACGGTTTATGTGGAATGGTTTACCAGACAGACGCATACGCTAGCGTTTTGTATATGTTACAGGCAAAACCCTTAACCAGTCAATAACGTTATTGACTGGAAAAACCAGTCAATTACGATATTGCCTAAGGGCCTCAGTCAAAACCCTTATTGACTGGTTTTATCTATTAAAAGCAGTCAATAACGATATTGACTGACGTGCCCAGTCAAAACCCTTAATAGGTACGTCCGCCCCGGTGGCAGCAACCTATACTTGCTGGCTGGTCTGAGATCACCTTTAGGACCGTTAGATGGTCGCAGCCAGAATGGAAGTCTACTGTCTCGATCAATCGGCGAGCGAGGCTGTAGGCTTTCTTCTAGCTGCGACCATCTAACGGTCCTGATGGTGATCTCAGACCAGCCAGGCAGTGATCTAGGTTGCTGCCACCAGGTCGGACGTAACTATTAAGGGGTTTGAAAAAAAATCTAACGGTGCTGACTGTTACTATGCAGTAACCACTGCGTTGCTGAGTTTATGTGCGATGCGGCGGGTAGCACTGCGTTGCGGTGAGTTTATGTGTGATGCGGCGGAAAGCATTGCGGTGCGGAGAGTTTAGGTGTGTGTTGCGGCGGGTAGCACTCAATTGCGATGAGTTTATGTGCTATGCGGCGGAAAGCAGTGCGTTGCGGCGAGTTTCGGAGTGTAATGCGGCGGGTAGCACTGCGTTGCGGTGAGTTTATGTGCTATACGGCGGAAAGCAATGCGTTGCGGAGAGTTTCGGTGTGTAATGCGGCGGGTAGCACTGCGTTGCGGTGAGTTTATGTGCAATGCGGCGGAAAGCAGTGCGTTGCGGAGAGTTTCGGTGTGCGATGCGGCGGGTAGCACTGCGTTGCGATGAGTTTAGGTGTGATGCGGCGGAAAGCATTGCGTTGCGGAGAGTTTAGGTGTGTGCTGCGGCGGGTAGCACTCAATTTCGGTGAGTTTATGTGCTATGCGGTGGAAAGCAGTGCGTTGCGGAGTGTTTCGGTGTGCGATGCGGCGGGTAACACTGCGTTGCGGTGAGTTTATGTGTGATGCGGCGGAAAGCATTGCGGTGCGGAGAGTTTAGGTGTGTGTTGCGGCGGGTAGCACTCAATTGCGATGAGTTTATGTGCTATGCGGCGGAAAGCAGTGCGTTGCGGCGAGTTTCGGAGTGTAATGCGGCGGGTAGCACTGCGTTGCGGTGAGTTTATGTGCTATACGGCGGAAAGCAATGCGTTGCGGAGAGTTTCGGTGTGCGATGCGGCGGGTAGCAGTGCGGTGCGGTGAGCTTTGGTGTGATGTGATGGGTAGGAGTGGTTACTGCATAGTAACCGTCAGGATCGTTTTTTTTTTTTAATAATATCGGCTCGCATTTGTCTGCTATCTCACCAGCTGATAAAAGGTGTAATCCGAGTGGGCGACGCGATCCCCGGAGGTGGAATGGGGATAATAAGGTCGTGGGACGATTGCGCCACGTATCTGCTGAGGTCAACATAAGTGAAGAGCCATCTACGACTTGGGCATGTCCTTATGGAACAACAACCGGCGAGCGAGACAGTAGACTTCCACTCTGGCTGTGACCATCTAACGGTTCTGATGGTGATCTAAGACCAGCAAGGACGTACCTATTAAGGGTTTTGACTGGGCACGTCAGTCAATATCGTTATTGACTGATTTCATTAGATAAAATCAGTCAATAAGGGTTTTGACTGAGTACCTTAGGCAATAACGTTATTGACTGGTTTTGCCAGTCATTAACGTTATTGACTGGTTAAGGGTTTTGCCTGTAACATATATACCTAAAAGAAACAAATAAATAAATTAAAGTTCAAATGCATTACGCTCCGCCTACCCCGCAAGGGATATAGGCGCGATATATTAGTATGTAAGTATAATATAAAATATGGTCTAGTCACGGCAGTGTATTGCAGCTCGTATTCTCTAGTGCACCGTACGATGCACAATTGCACATGCACGCAACCCGTCACGCATTCGTTTTGCGCCATTACCATCATAGAGTCGTACATAGAGATATTATAGCGTATAGGGTGAAGGTGCGCTCTTGATGTATACATCACAATCACTGATTTCTTCAGTACAATCAGGGTCTGCTAAATAAATACGATACTAGGCGGGTGGGTCTCACACCTGACGTCCGTTAATGCAAACGAGATATTTGTGTGTATGTACTGCATCTACCACTGTAAAGCCGTGTCTCCTGCTCACGTGTTTTCCGAAATAAAACAGAAAACATCGATGTGCGTTGTGGCATGGTTATTCACATTTCTACAATGACGCCGCAATGTATATCAATGTTTGGTGTGTTTTGTTTCGGAAAACACGTGAGCAGAAGACAGTGGTATATGTTTTGGTTTCGCCTTGCTTCTGACAGAAAATACGCAGCTACGGACTTCAACTGGAGAAGGCGCCATGTCGTTCTTCAATGTATGTATGATGGATGATGAATGTTCATTGTATGATGATGTAGTAGATGAGCGTCTTTGGGTAGGGTGAATAAAAATAAAATACAAAGCAAATAAACATCATAATATTTATTTCTTGACAATTCTCTATCATTAATTATAAAAATAATCAGGTACTATCGCCAGCAAATCCATTTACCTATCCTAACGAACTTGTATAACGGTTTTTATACTAAATGCTATGAAAAACCTAGTACCTATAAGTTGATCCCAAATAAGATTTGCTGGCGATACCTACACTTAACTCTCTTTTTATATTTTGTTGTTTACATCAGAAATACAGAAGTGTGTATTATTCATTACCTATTGGCGAATCGCGCCGGTTTGCAAAACGCGCAAGTTGGCTTACCGCGCGTACTCCAATGGTTTAAGGTAAAGTAAAGTATGATAGTTAATAAGACTAAAACAAATTATTTAGGAAGGTATTATTTATCCTAATTCAAGGCTATCCTGGTTTGAGTATTATTTTATTATCTACTTGTAACTAAAAATTACTAATAGGGTAAAGTACGGATAGATGCGCCGTTGGGATAGTTGCGCAGGTTTCGAAAACACTATGTTCTAGTTAATTTCAGCACTATTGCTCATTAAAACATAGTAGTCTTCCTCCTGAAAGCCCAAGTACCACGTTAATTATTGGAGTAATTGCACAATTTACGCCAGTTTAAGCAAAAATCTTCGGTAGCGTGGTCAGAACCGGGCGTCGAAATTATTTTAGCAAATTTTGTTTTTTGGGTATCTTTTCTCACGATTGTAGAATCGCTCACATTTTTATTTCAACATATGCACTACTTTATAAAGTATGTGCCCATTTATTAATTATTCCAAAATATCAAATCATTATTTTTTTAATTAAATGCGCAACTATCCGTACCAAAAAGGATATTTGCGCAGGTTTTTTGGACGGATAGTTGCGCTTTGGGGGATAGTTGCGCAGATTGATATTTTTGTTTATTTTAGTATGTTGCAGATGGATAAAATGCTTCTAAATTACAGTCTAGATATGGACGTTGTTCAACATACATTTTTATGCTACCTACGCGTTGATACATTTTTTTTACTGAAATAATGACTTAGCACTCAATAACTTTAGAAATAGTAATAATATTAAGGTTCGGAGGCCTATTCGATTATTAAAATAAGTATTTAATCAAATTAATTTCAAATTGGTTTGATTTAAATAAAGTACAAATTTCATAGTAAGTCACCTAGGTAATCTTCAAAGCGCAAGTATCCCCCCATGATTTTTTAGTGCTGCGCAACTATCCGTGCGGGCACGCGACTATCCCTTTTTTAAGAGATCAAATAAAACTGGATTTACAACAAAACAATAAAAATTGGATTCATGAATTAGGGCTTTAATGAAAGATTAAAGATCAATCCTTTAATCTGTAAAGATAATTTTGTAAATAAGTTCTTAATTATTGAGTTATAGAGCATTTTCCAAAAGGTGCGCATCTATCCGTACTTTACCCTATCACAAATACCTGCTTATATCCGATATTCGACATTTTCAAAAGTTTACACTAAAATCTACTTTAACGCCTACCTACTAACAACATTAATAACAAAATCACAGCACACTAATCAATCATGTTATATAGGGTGAAATAAACCTAAATTTTGTTATACAAACAAGGTGCAATATTACTAGTGACCGATAGCGAAAATGCAGGACGGGGCTGCCGGCTGGTGAAAAGATAAAGGGTCGAAATATAAAAAGAAATTGGCCTCCCATATAAAACTGCCGATCAGCTGATTTGAGGGAGGGAGGGAGGAACCGTATGTTTTTGGGAAAATATTGTTACTATTCACCAGTCTACCCTGCATCGTAGCGCGACTATAGCATACCGTGACCAAGGATGCATTTTCGCTTACGGTTATAAGTAACATTTCATCCTACATTTTTATTTTTAAAAACACCATGATGATGTCATATCATAAGAATAATGTTACCTAGCTTGAAAAGCTATGGCACATGAGGAGCACAACTCCAAACTAAAGTGCTTTAAACACAGCAATAACAAGTAACTGAACTTTGACATGATACGCAATTTTCGACCAATAACAGAGAAAAGACACAGCCGAGAGTAGCGCCATTAGTTCTCTAATTTGATATCTGATTCAAAAAATGTCTTTACGACATTGACACATTATTTTGACCAATCACAGAAAAAGAAAACAATCGAGAGAGGCGCCATCATTTACTTCTCCTGTTTGCCACCTTTGCTAAAATGACTTTACGCAGCGCTGGACATTGGTAGAACGATTTTGCTCTTCCTCCTCCCCCGGAAGTGCTGCTCAATCTCCGCCAGGGATTTGCCCTTGGTCTCCGGAACAGCGAACAGGACGAAGAAGAAAGCCACGACGCAGAAACACGCGTACATCCAGAATGTGCCCGCTGGTGTCAGCAATGCCTGTTAATAACAAAATATGTAAGTATAGGGTAAAGTACTACTACTAGATACTACAGCCACAGCAGGACACTGCTAACATGGGCATCCCCAATTGCGAAGTACATTTTGCCAGGTACTCACCACGCTTGGCAGGCAAATGTGCACGCCACACAGTGGTGGGTGTGAAAGAGTTTCACAGTAAACACTGCTGGCTACCCTTTTACCATGATGAAGATCCATGCCTTAGTCGCCTTTTACGACATCCACAGGGTGATGAAAGTCTGACCCCGACCACGTCGAAAACCACAAAACTTTTACCTTGTGTGTTCATCTAAATAAGTATTCATTGGGAATAGTCAAAATTACTCACGTCAAGGGAATGGAAGGTCTTTATGACGGTGAACATGGACAGCAGGTTGACCACACTCGCCACCCCGGACAGCTGGGACCTGTGTACTGGGCAGGGAATAAGCTGGGGTTGGAGGTCCTTCAGCAGAAGGAAGGGCATGAACACCACCAGTCTGATTATTGACGACAGTACTCACGTCAAGGGAATGGTAGGTCTTGATTACGGTAAACATACAGAGCAGATTGACCACGCTAGCCATCCCGAATAGCTGGGACCTGTACTGAGCAGGGAACAGCTCTCCCAGCAGTAGGAACGGCATGTTCACCTCCAGGATGATTAGTGACAACTACTCACGTCAAGGGAATGGTAGGTCTTGATGACGGTGAACATAGACAGCAGGTTGACCACGCTCGCCATCCCGGACAGCTGGGACCTGTACCGGGCAGGGAACAGCTCCCCTAGCAGTAGGAATGGCATGTTCACCACCAGGATGATTAGTGACAACTACTCACGTCAAGTGAATGGTAGGTCTTGATGACGGTGAACATTGACAGCAGGTTGACGACACTGGCCATCCCGGACAGCTGGGATCTGTACTGGGCAGGGAACAGCTCTCCGAGTAGTAGGAACGGCTAGGCTGATTATTGACAACTACTCACGTCAAGGGAATGGTAGGTCTTGATGACGGTGAACATTGACAGCAGGTTGACGACACTGGCCATCCCGGACAGCTGGGATCTGTACTGGGCAGGGAACAGCTCCCCGAGTAGTAGAAACGGCAGCCCGCCGAAACCCAGCGAGAAACCGACCATGTACACCACCAGGCTGATTATTGGCAGATACCTAAGAAACAACAAATTATAGTCACTAAGAAAAAATCAGCAGGAATCTTTGCTGCCACCCCCAGAAGCGTACCGACCAGAAGTAAGCGTGATGTAATCGTTTACCTATAGGTAATATTGGCTGGTAGCTATGAATGGAACAACAAGTCATTGGGTACGATTAGTCAGCAGGAGACACTATCATATCAATGGTGAAATTAAAGCGTGGTCTGCGTATGCTTATATGAATTCTTTTGTTCTTTCACTTGGTCAAAAATACTTACCCCAACCAAGAGTCTTGCTCGAACTTGAAATAAAAGGCGGCGCCCATAGCGGCCATCGAAGCAGCCATGACTGCTGCAGAAATGAGCAGCAGCGGCCTTCTTCCAGCGTGGTCTACCAGCATCGTGCTGACGGCGTTGCTCAGGAGTTGCACCAGGCCTACTATGATGGTGGCCGTCATCGCGTCTAATTTGCTACCTGAAAATTGTGAAGAGAATCGCATTTACACATGAAGAACTTTTTAGGATTGAGCGTTCAGCAGAAATCCTCAATATAAGTTTCTTGGAAAAAGTAATTTAGTTTTATCGACTGAACTACGTTTAATCCTGCACCAATTAAGTTATACGGAAGCTACAAATCAGTTGTTCCTTTCCCCAAAAGAAACAATTATCTTACCAGCGCTCTGGAAGATCTCGACGGTGAAGAATATGACAGCATCGATGCCGGAGAACTGCTGGAAGAAGAGCAGCGCGAACCCCACGACCAGCGGCTTCACCACCGCCATGGAGAAGAACACCTTGCGAGTGAACAGGCTCGGCAGTACCGACCCTTGCTTCTCCTGCTTTAGCTCACCAGGTTAATAGTGAATCTCCACCAGACAGCAAGGATGCGTCCACGATAAAATTAGACCAGTGGGGAAAGGTATACCCGGCTATGCCGCCTCACCTCCCACAGACGGAGAAATTACCACTGGGGGCAGGCAGACCTTTCCTGTGCAATCTGGTAGTCTATTAACAGACGCCGGGATGGCGTTAGATGGTGCCGAAAAAACAGAGTGAAGTAGGGTTTCTCCGACAATGGTTTGGGTGATTGCCCAAATGCCCTAGCACTTTCACTATGCAGGACCAGCAGATCAAGTTGCTAAATATTGGTCCAATAAAATTTAGTTGTTGTCCATCGACTCGATGAAGTAGATCTTACCAGCGCTCTGGAAGATCTCGACGGTGAAGAATATGACAGCATCGATGCCGGAGAACTGCTGGAAGAAGAGCAGCGCGAACCCCACGACCAGCGGCTTCACCACCGCCATGGAGAAGAACACCTTGCGAGTGAACAGGCTCGGCAGCGCCGACATTTGCCTCTCTTGCTTTAGCTCACCAGCTTAAAAGTGAATCTCCACCAAACAGCTAGGATACGTCCACGATAAGACTTGAGCAGCAGTGGGGAAAGATATACCTGGCTATGTAACTTTACCTACCGCTGATGAAGAAATTACCACTGGGGGCAGACCTTTCCTGGGCAATCTGGTAGTCTCATAACAGACGCCGTAATGGTGTTGGAATTGGAAGGTGCCGAGAAAACAAACCGGAAGTAGGGTTTCTCCGACAATAGTTTGGGTGATTGCAAGAGAAAACAATGGCTCACCTTCCCTCTAGTCCAAATGCACTCGCACTTTCACTATGCAGGATCAGGCGATGAATGTGCCAAATATTTTGCCCAATAAAATTAAGTTGTTGTCCAAATAAAATTAAGTTGTTGTCCATCGACTCGTTGAAGAAGAACAAGATCTTACCAGCGCTCTGGAAGATCTCGACGGTGAAGAATATGACAGGATCGATGCCGGAGAACTGCTGGAAGAAGAGCAGCGCGAACCCCACGACCAGCGGCTTCATCACCGCCATGGAGAAGAACACCTTGCGAGTGAACAGGCTCGGCAGCGCCGGCCCTTGCTTCTCCTGCATTATCTCACCTGCTTAATAGTGAATCTCTACCAAACAGCTAGGATACGTCCACAATAAGACTAGGGCAGTGGGGAAAGGTATACCCGGCTATCTAACTTCGCCTTCCACTGAAATCGATATTACCAGCGGGGGCAGACCTTCCCTGGGCAATCTGGAAGTCTCTTAACAGACTCCGGGCTGCTGTTGGACGGTGCCGCGAAAACCGAATGAAGTGGGGTTTCTCCGACAATGGCTTGATTTGATTGTGGTGTAGAGCGAACAATGGCTTACCTTCTCTCTTGTTCAAATGCTCTAGCACTTTCACCAGGCGATCAATGTTGCCAAATATATTGGTCCAATAAAATTTAGTTGTTGTCCATCGACTCGATGACGAAGTTCTTACCAGCGCTCTGGAAGATCTCGACGGTGAAGAATATGACAGCATCGATGCCGGAGAACTGCTGGAAGAAGAGCAGCGCGAACCCCACGACCAGTGGCTTCACCACCGCCATGGAGAAGAACACCTTGCGAGTGAACAGGCTCGGCAGCGCCGACCCCTTGCTTCTCCTGCTTTAACCCACTGGCTTAATAGTGAATCTACACCAGACAGCTAGGATACGTCCACGATAAGCCTAGAGCAGTGGGGAAAGGTATACCAAACTATGTAACTTCACCCACCTCGCACTGATGGAAAAATTGTCACCAGGGGCAGACCTTCCCTGGGCAATCTGGCAGTCTGGCAGTCTTTTAACAGAAGCCGGGATGGTGTTAGAAGGTGCCGAGAAAACAGAGTGAAGTAGGGTTTCTCTGACAATGGATTGGCTGATTACAAGAGCAAACAATGGCTCACCTTCCTTTTGCCCAAATGCCCTAGCACTTTCACTATGCAGGATCTGCTGGAGGCTAACAGTCAGACGATCAATGTGGCTAAATATTAGTCAAAAAATTAATGAAGCAGATATTACCAGCGCTCTGGATGATCTCGACGGTGAAGAATATGACAGCATCGATGCCGGAGAACTGCTGGAAGAAGAGCAGCGCGAACCCCACGACCAGCGGCTTCAGCACCGCCATGGAGTAGAACACCTTGCGAGTGAACAGGCTCGGCAGCACCCTTGTTTCTCTTACTTTAGCTCACCAGCTTAATAGTGAATCTCTACCAGACAGCAAGGATGCGTCCACAATAAGACTAGAGCAGTGGGGAAAGGTATACCCGGCTATTAATACTTCACCTCCCACTGATGGAGAAATTACCACCAGGGGCAAACCTTTCCTGGGCAATCTGGGAATCTCTTAACAGACTCCGGGATGATGTTGGAAGGTGCCGAGAAAACAGAGTGAAGTAGGGTTTCTCCGACAATGGCTTGTGTGATTGTGGTGTAGAGCAAACAATGGCTGACCTTCCCTCTTGCCCAAACTACCGTAGCACTGCTGGAGGTTAACAGTCGGACTATCAATGTTGGCCACATTGCTCGTCCGAATATTGATCCAATAAAATTTAGTTGCTGTCCATTAACTCGATGAAAAAGATCTAACCAGCGCTCTGGAAGATCTCGACGGTGAAGAATATGACAGCATCGATGCCGGAGAACTGCTGGAAGAAGAGCAGCGCGAACCCCACGACCAGCGGCTTCACCACCGCCATGGAGAAGAACACCTTGCGAGTGAACAGGCTCGGCAGCGCCGAACATTGCTTCTCCTGCTTTATCTCACCAGTTTAATAAAGAATCTCCACCAGACAGCAAGGATGCGTCCACGATAAGCCTAGAGCAGTGGGGAAAGATATACCTGGCTATGTAACTTTACCTACCGCTGATGGAGAAATTACCACTGGGGGGCAGACCTTTCCTGGGCAATCTGGTAGTCTCTTAACAGATGCCGGTATCGTGTTGGAAGGTGCCGAGAAAACAGAGTGAAGTAAGGTTTCTCAGACAATGGTTAACCATCTGTCTTGCTCAAACTGCCCTAGCACTTACATTATGAAGGACCTGCTGGAGCCTAACAGTCAGACAATCAATAGGTATGGCTAAATATTGGTCCATCAAAATTTAGTTGTTGTCCATCGACCCGATGAAGAAGTAGTTCTTACCAGCGCTCTGGAAGATCTCGACGGTGAAGAATATGACAGCATCGATGCCGGAGAACTGCTGGAAGAAGAGCAGCGCGAACCCCACGACCAGCGGCTTCACCACCGCCATGGAGAAGAACACCTTGCGAGTGAACAGGCTCGGCAGCACTGACACTTGCTTCTCCTGCTTTATCTCACCAGGTTAATAGTAAATCTCCACCAAACAGCTAGGATACGTCCACGATAAGACTAGAGTAGTGGGGAATGATATACCCGGCTGTGTCACTTCACCTCCCACTGATGGAGAAATTGCCACCAGGGGCAGACCTTTCCTGGGCAATCTGAAAGTCTCTTAACAGACGCCGGGATGGTGTTGGAAGGTGCCGAAAAAACCGAGTGAAGTAGAGTTTGTTAATGGTTTGTGTGATTGAAAGAGCAAATAATGGCTCACCTTCCCTCTTGCCCAAACTGCCCTAGCACTTTCACTATGCAGGACCAGGCGATGAATGTTGCCAAATATATTGGCCCAATAAAATTTATTTGTTGTCCACCAACTTGATGAAGAAGGTCTTACCAGCGCTCTGGAAGATCTCGACGGTGAAGAATATGACAGCATCGATGCCGGAGAACTGCTGGAAGAAGAGCAGCGCGAACCCCACGACCAGCGGCTTCACCACCGCCATGGAGAAGAACACCTTGCGAGTGAACAGGCTCGGCAGCACCGACACTTGCTTGTCCTGCTACTCACCAGCTTAATAGTAAATCTCCGCCAGACATCGAGGATGCGTCCACTATAAGACTAGAGCAGTGGGGAAAGGTAACCCGCATGTGTCACCTCACCTCCCACTGACGGAGAAATTACCACCACGAGCAGACCTTCCCTGGGAAATCTGGTAGTCTGTCATGGTGCAAAGAAAACCGAGTGAAATAGGGTTTTTCCGACAATGGTTTGTGTGATTACAAGAGCAAACAATGGCTCACCTTCTCTCTTGCCCAAATGCCGTAGCACTTTCACTATGCAGGACCGCGATCAATGTAGCCAAATATTGGTTCAACAAAATTTAGATGTTGTCCATAAACGATGAAGAAAATCTTACCAGCGCTCTGGAAGATCTCGACGGTGAAGAATATGACAGCATCGATGCCGGAGAACTGCTGGAAGAAGAGCAGCGCGAACCCCACGACCAGCGGCTTCACCACCGCCATGGAGAAGAACACCTTGCGAGTGAACAGGCTCGGCAGCACCGACTCTTGCTTCTCCTGCTTAATAGTGAATCTCCACCAGACGGCAAGGAAGTGGGGAAATGTATACCCGCCTATTATGTTACCTTGCCGGAGAATGTGATGGAGAAGTTACCACCAGGGGCGCAGACCTTTCCTGGGCAATCTGGGAGTATCTTAACAGACTCCAGGATGGTATTGGAAAGTGCCGAGAAATCAGAGTGAAGTAGGGTTTCTCCGTTAATGGTTTGTGTGATTGCGGTGTTGAGCAAACAATGGCTGACCTTTCCTGACCAGGCGATGAATGGTGCCAAATATATTGGTACAACAAAATTTGTTATTGTCCATCGACTCGATAAAGAAGTAGATCTTACCAGCGCTCTGGAAGATCTCGACGGTGAAGAATATGACAGCATCGATGCCGGAGAACTGCTGGAAGAAGAGCAGCGCGAACCCCACGACCAGCGGCTTCACCACCGCCATGGAGAAGAACACCTTGCGAGTGAACAGGCTCGGCAGCGCTGACCCTTGCTTCTCCTGCTTTAGCTCACCAGCTTAATAGTGAATCTCCACCAGACGGCAAGGAAGTGGGGAAATGAATACCCGCCTATTATGTCACCTTACCGGAGAATGTGATGGAGAAATTACCCTCGGGGACAGGCCTTCCCTAGGCAATCTGGGAATCTCTAAACGGACTTTGGGATGGTGTTGGAAGGTGCCGAGAAAACAGATTGAAGTAGGGTTTCTCCGACAATGGTTTGTGTGATTGCGGTATAGAGCAAACAATGGTTTACTTTCCCTCTTGCTCAAATGCCCTAGCACTTTCACTATGCAGAACCAGGCGATGAATGTTGCCAAATATATTGGTCCAATAAATTTTATTGCTGTCCATTGACTCAATGAAGAAGATCTTACCAGCGCTCTGGAAGATCTCGACGGTGAAGAATATGACAGCATCGATGCCGGAGAACTGCCGGAAGAAGAGCAGCGCGAACCCCACGACCAGCGGCTTCAGCACCGCCATGGAGAAGAACACCTTGCGAGTGAACAGGCTCGGCAGCGCCGGCCCTTGCTTCTGAAGCTTTAGCTCACCAGCTAAATCTCCAGACAAGAAGGATGTGTCCAGGACAACACTAGAGCAGTGGATAAAGGTATACCCGCCTAAGTAACATCATGTTACCTCACCTCCCACATACGGAGATATTACCACTAGAGGCAGACCTTCCCTGGGCAATCTGGTAGCTAGCAGGTAGTCTGCTATGGTGCCTAGAAAACCGAGTAAATTGGTGCTTTTCCAACAATAGTTTTTGTGATGCTATGTAGAGTAGAGCAAACAATGGCTCACCTTCTCTCTTGCCCAAACTGCCCTAGCTCTATGCAAGACCTGCTGGACGCTAACAGTCAGACTATGAAAGTGCCCAAATACTGGTCCAATAAAATTTAGTTGTTGTCCATCGACTTGCTGAAGAAGAAGATCTTACCAGCGCTCTGGAAGATCTCGACGGTGAAGAATATGACAGCATCGATGCCGGAGAACTGCTGGAAGAAGAGCAGCGCGAAGCCCACGACCAGCGGCTTCACCACCGCCATGGAGAAGAACACCTTGCGAGTGAACAGTCTCGGCAGCACCGACATTTGCCTCTCTTGCTTTGGCTCACAAGCTTAATAGTGAATCTCCACCAGACGGCAAGGAAGTGGGGAAATAAACTATTATGTCACCTAACCGGAGAATATGTTGGAGAAATTACCACCAGGGGCAGATCTGGCCTGGGCAATCTGGAAGTCTCTTAACAGACTCCGGGCTGCTGTTGAAAGGTGCCGAAAAACCCGAGTGAAGTGGGGTTTCTCCTAAAATGGTTTGTGTGATTGCAAGAGCAAACAATACTTTACCTTCAATCTTGTCCAAATGCCCTAGGACTTTCACTATGCTGGACCAGGCGATCAATGTTGCCAAATATTGGTCCAACAAAATGTAGCTGTTGTCCATCGATTCGATGAAAAAGATCTTACCAGCGCTCTGGAAGATCTCGACGGTGAAGAATATGACAGCATCGATGCCGGAGAACTGCTGGAAGAAGAGCAGCGCGAACCCCACGACCAGCGGCTTCACCACCGCCATGGAGAAGAACACCTTGCGGGTGAACAGGCTCGGCAACGCCGGCCCTTGCTTCTCCTGCTTTAGCTCACCAGCTTCATAATGAATCTCCACCAGACAGCAAGGAAGTGGGGAAATGAATACCTGCCTATTATGTCACCTTACCGGAGAATGTGTTGGATAAATTACCACCAGGGGCAGACCTTTCCCGAGCAATCTGGGAGTCTCTTAAAAGACTCCGGGATGGTGATGGAAGGTGCCGAGAAAACCGAGAGAAGGGGGGTTTCTTCGACAATGGCTTGTGTGCTAGCTGTGTAGAGCAACCTTCACTCACCTTCACTCTTACCCATACTGCCCTAGTAGCCATACTATGCAGGACCTGCTGGAAGCTAATAGTCAGACAATCAATGTAGCTGAATATTGATCCAACAATATTTTGTTGTCCATCGACTCAATGAAGAAGACCTTACCAGCGCTCTGGAAGATCTCGACGGTGAAGAATATGACAGCATCGATGCCGGAGAACTGCTGGAAGAAGAGCAGCGCGAACCCCACGACCAGCGGCTTCACCACCGCCATGGAGAAGAACACCTTGCGAGTGAACAGGCTCGGCAGCGCCGGCTCTTCCGCCTTCTCCTGCTTTCTGGAAAGAATTACAGTTGCCTTGAGAATTTATTATGATGATATCTCCGGCCACTTTTGACCACTTCCTGATCAAGTCAGCGATGCTGCACCCGTAGGTGGCTATTGTAACCGATTGCGAATTATACATGGTCCAAACTCATCACAATCAAAATACAGGGACAGGTTATAGATAAAATTAAGTCACTTCTTGTGTTTCTCTGTCATGGACGCGCTGCGCTAACTTCTTCTAAACCATGGAATGAATTCTGGCGCGTTTATTTTTTTGTAACACAGGAATATCACAATCGCGAATTTTAAAACAGTTCAAATAATGGAAAGTAAGAAGGTAGGCAAAGGAAATTGAAGAAGTTAATGATATGTATGACTTAAAACATTTGAAGATGAAATAAATATGACATAAATTTTAAGTCGGATCGAGGTGTCATATAATTTTGACAAAGTTTTTACAAATTCGAGAGTTTAATGTTTAGTGGTCTTACCTACATAACTTTATGTTAATGTTTACAATTGCGACCAAACTTTTTGAGAAACCTGTTCATGGATGACCCGAGAAAATATTGAACCCGATCAATCGATTTTACACAGATCTACATTTTAAACTACATTAACTAGGTATAAAGTACATACATGGAAAACAAACACAGTTAGGTCTCAAATACATACCTACATAGTTGTAGGTATCGAATTGTAGAGAGGCTTTCGAATTGGAAAGCGCCTGAGTTAAACAAGCTAGCAACGTGCATTTGTAAAATTTACTCTTTCCTATAGGTATTCATTCAGATCACAACACGGACCGTCTCACAATATATTCGGGAATCGGTGCAAGATAGTTGATTCATGTCATGAATGATCTCGTCATATCCCTTGCGGGGCAGGCAGAGCGTAATCGGCTGTAAAAACGGCCATTTACACCACGTCTAACAAAACTTTGAGTCATTCAGAAGACTGTGTATCACCATATTGACAGGTTGTCAGCCTGCCATGTAAAATTGCAATACACATCTGTCAATTCCCTTAGTCGCTTCTTACGACACCCACGGGAAAAATATGGGGTGATGCTATTCTAATCCAGCACTAAACGAATATACTACTGTAGCAGAGTGCAAACTCTGCATGGACATCCTCCCTAAGCCACCCTCACATCTCCCTTTTTCGAATCATTTTATAACTTAAATTTGGAACACGGCACCGAAACGTCACCGTTCTTGGCTTTTTTGACGCACTCCTCTCTAACTGACGGTGAAGTCAACACCTATCCTTGTTAATTTGTACTCTCGCATATTTTTGCAACTGTATTTAACCAAGTAAAGTTCCCGAAACAGTCCAAAAAGTGAAAGTGAACATTTTGTCTATCTTATATATTTTGTGATACATTAATGGACCCACCCAAGGTAAGCCTCAAATCATTCCCGACAACCATCTGCTCACCTCCATACCCAACATCACAGTGTGTTAATGTTTGCTACGTCTGCAGGGTCCATATCTTTGAATAAAGATCATCCATTGAAGTTAATCCTATTATTTATGGCCCTCGCGGCTATACTGGCGCCAACGCGGTAGAAGCCCCGGTTACTTCAAGACCCACTGCCACCCTGAGATCCTCTACCCAACAAGAACAACTCAAGACAGAAGATACCCACCTCAAGACCACCTCAACATCAAGATATTTTATTTATTTTGTTTCAAAATTCACTTGTGTTACCTTTTTTTGTGTTCATTGTGTTACCTTTTTTTGTGTTCATCATCATCATCATCAAATTCATACACTACCAAAAAATTCAAAATTATCCTATCTTATTTTCGGACCCATTTGGCAAATAAAAAAGAATCCAAATAATCACATTCATTTATTAGGTAATTTAATAGGCAAAATAGTACAAGATAGTAAAACTTTGCAGTCCTCCAATTTCAATTCCAATCTTATAATAATAAGCGTCAGCCACCCAGAACCGCGACGTCCAACTCTGTAAATAAATAAATAAATCTGTAAATAAATTCCCATTATCATCATCATCATTAACTACAGTACACCTACAGTACACAAATCAAATCGTTACACCCCATAATACAGACAATAGACACTATCACGGCTACCCATTGGTAGCTAACAATATCTTTCGAGTGTAGGATTTAGACGAAAGTCATCTTTCACTCGGAGATATAATTCACACCAATACCTAGGACAATATCCTAGGAATTGGACATACGAGTAGTTAGCGGGGTTCTGCAGGTCTTCGAGACCGACAGCCAGACCCCAACTCCACAACTCAATACATACCCCATCTCATACCCCATCAACTAGCTTATTTTTCAAAATTCTAAAACGGGCATCGGCACCCCCTGACCTAATTTCGGCAAAGTAATTCGGCATAAAACTTTCACCCTTTCCCACACCCCAAAAACTAAATTACACATCAAACACTACACACACACTATCCTTGATAAGTCGCAACCCACTCTGTTTTCCTTAGCTGTACAGAGCGACCCTTATTTCATAAAACTGAATGTCCAACAGTGGACAATACGTCCACTAAATAACGCGATAAATATTAAAAGCTAATACCAATTTCAATTTGATTACTATACCTACTCATTATATCTTCCATTTATTTTTTACACCGCTCATAAATAATCCGTATAAAGTAATTTCGAAACCGAAATTTTCCAATCATAACAAAATAATTTACATTTTACAAAATAAATAAACGTAGAATAAATTAGATTGACAAGTTTGACACGCTTGACACTGCCCAGAGATACGATCAAACAAACAAGTGTCAAGTCAAACACTCATTGTCATTGCCACTCAGTTGACACCAAGGTTGTCATTTCATTTCTCTCCTATTTTTTTTTGGCATCTGCTAACAGAACTTAGCCAGTGTCAGTAACCAAAGATAGTCATTGGACTTCTTTTAATTTTTGGCTCCGACCAAACGGATTTTGCCAACGTCAAGTATTAGTTAATAACTTCGACTTTTGCCCACGAGCAATTCAGCTAGTGTCAATTTTATTTTAAAATTTACTTCAAAGTTTTTAAATACAAACTTTGTTTCTTTTCCTTCATAATAAAACACTACAATGGAAAACTATAATTACCTAAATAAACCTGAACTCCAATATGAATTAAAAATAAGAAACGTTGAAATCAACCAGAACCAAACTGTAGAAACTCTCCAACAATTATTAGCCCAAGCAATAACTTCCAATCAGCCAATAAACCAAACTAGCCCAAACAATCTCGATACCGATATCCGAGATATAACTAAATGCCTTAACCTAATAGAAGCTAGCCTACTAAGTTTTCCTAATAGGAAAAATAAAATACCACCTTACATTACACACACTAAGCTCAGATTCAACCTTATTAACCTTGAATCTGAAGACATTACAAACGAACAACTAACTACTCATAACGACCTATTCAAACGATTAAGAGAGCTAGAAACACAATACAACAACTTGATTAACCCACCTTCCTCCACATACTGCTCGGCACAAACCAGCAGCGTAAATCTTAACCCCGCAAACACCTATTTCGAAACACTTACCGAAAAATTGAACACAATAGCAAACAACAATAATAAATACCAAACAGACCTTAAAAGATTCATTTTTAAGGGTCAAGGCTGCCCACGAGACTTCATAATCCGTGTGGAAGAATACGCCCAAGTTAGAGGACTAACTGAACACACTCTATACAACCACATCTACGACATTCTCTCTGGACCGGCACTAGACTGGTTCAGAACACACAAAGACACACTCACAAACTGGCAAACATTCAAATCAGCAATCATAAATGATTTTGAAATTGGAAATCATGATTATAATCTAAAAAAGCTAATAGAAAATAGAAAACAACACCCTAACGAACGCGTCATAATCTACTTCTCCACTATGGAATCCCTTTTCAATAAACTTCATAATCAATTGTCCGAAAACGAAAAAATCGATATTCTATTACGCAACCTACAACCCCAATATAGTTTGCGAGTAACCCAACCAGACCTTCTTTCCATTCCTACCCTCCTAGAATCATGCAAATTCACCGAAAAGTTACTTCACGTCAACAATCACTCCCAAGATTACTTCAATACTACTCCTTCTCCGTCTAACCCAAATAAAAACACTACCAATCCTAACTATCAACCATATATCCCCCCTTTCCCTTACGCCATTAATGCCGTAAATACTAATAAACCATCCCCAACCAGCAGCCAATCCCAATTTTCATGCCCCCGCTGTAGAAACAATTCGCATACTTTACAGAATTGTACTAACCCCCAGAAAATCTGCTTTCGTTGTGGCAACAAGGGTTACACAGCCCTCAACTGCCCTAAATGTACTAAAACTCCAAAAAACTAAATAAGGAGGAGCCCGTTCAACATGACAATTCTAAATTCGATAAACAAGATTGGACAAATTGGTTAAACTCACTTTCGATATTTTTCAAGTCTTACCACGTAAACCTTCTCTTATTCGATGATAACGATCACGAGCGACCATTTGTCACAATAAAATTAATAACTTACATCTGAACGGCCTCCTCGACAGCGGCAGTACTATTACAATATTAGGTAAGGATTCTTACAAAATACTACTAAAACAAGGCCTCAAATTAAACAAAAACATACGGATAACAGGTACAGTAGCCAATAACCAAAAAATAAACTCCATCGGACTAATCACTCTTCCCGTAACCTATAACAATAAATTTTCACTAATATCAGCTCACGTTATACCTGAGGTATCACAAAATTTAATTTTAGGAATCGACTTTTGGAAAGCATTCAACATTGCCCCAAATGTCTTACACAAAATAGCCTCCTTCCAATTTCCTAAAACCACTACCTTCCTAATAAATAAAACCCAAGAATCAAAAATTGTCAACTCCTTCAAAAACCTTACTGAATCCCAACAAATTACAGCAAACCTAATAATAGAAAAATTCAAAAATATTTCTACGGACACAAAACCACTAGGTAGGACACACCTGGTAGAACGCATCGACACTGGTGATCACCCACCAATAAAGCAGCGATGCTATCGTTTATCCCCTGAAAAACAAAAGGCCCTTCACAAGGAAGTTGATGACATGGTACGCCTAGACGTAATTGAACCTTGTGAAAGCCCATGGCTTAACCCAGTATTGATTACCCCTAAGAAGGACAATACCTGGAGATTTTGCGTCGACAGCCGTAAGCTCAACGCAATAACAAAAAAAGATGCCTACAAACTACCACTCATTTCTGATATCATAGATAACCTACGCGATTCCAAATACCTTTCATCCATAGACATCGCCAAAGCCTTTGGGAAATCCTTTGCGAGTTGAGGATAGACCCAAAACCGCTTTTCACGTACCCGGTCGCGGAATGTATCAATTTAAAGTGATGCCTTTCGGTCTCACCAACGGCCCCGCTACCCAACAAAGATTTCTGGATAGCTTACTATCAGATCTCATGTGCGACAACTCAGTATTCTGCTACCTCGACGATATAGTCATAGCCACCTCAACCTTCGAACGTCATGTTGAAATACTCAACAAACTTCTCACTAAATTAACAGATGCCAACATAACCATCAACTTCCCAAAATGCTCATTCTTCCGTAACGAATTAAAGTATCTCGGTTTCATCGTCAACAGTCAAGGCCTCCAAACAGACCCGGACAAAGTCAAAGCTATCCTGGACATTCCGGTACCTAAAACAGCAAAGGATGTCAAGAAATTCCTTGGCACCGTAAGCTGGTACAGACGTTTCGTCCCAAACCTAAGCACACTAGCTACACCTTTAAACAAACTAACCTCCACCCACAAAAAGCACCACCCTTCAAATGGACACCAGAAGCTGAATCAGCATTCAACTCCATTAAACAAGCCTTAGTTAGCACCCCATCCTCGCCTGCCCTGATTTCACGAAGCCTTTCGCCGTCCATTGCGATGCCTCGTCCTTCGGAATCGGAGCGATGCTCACACAAGAATTTGACGGCATAGAAAAGCCAATTGCTTATATGAGCAAATCGCTCACCCACCCCAGCGAAATTACTCGATCACAGAACGAGAACTTCTAAGTGTCATAACAGCACTAGAGCACTGGCGCTGCTATCTAGATAATGGCCACAAATTCACCATCTACACCGACCACTCAGCACTACAATGGTTCCTCCGCCTAGACAACCCCACAGGTAGACTGGCACGTTGGTGCATACGCCTATCTATGTTTAATTTCGAAATAAAACATAAAAAAGGCTCCGAAAATCTAGTACCCGACCTGCTTTCACGAAACATCCCCAATGTTAATATTATCAATTCCAGTAGTACCAAGGACGAATGGTACATCTCCATTTTTAATAAATGTAAAAATAATCCCTCATCTACTCCCGACTACACAATTAAAGATAACAAACTTTATAAATACACTAATTCGCTAACCCCATTCAACTCACAATACAGCTGGAAATTGGTCGTCCCTCAGAACACCGAAACTCCATAATTGCACAAAATCATTGCACACCAACCGCAGCTCACTTCGGTACCTACAAAACCTACCATCGTATTAAGCTAAACTATTTCTGGCCTGGCATGTACAAAGATGTGGCAACATTTATCTCACGCTGCGACACATGTCTCGCATATAAACATCGTAACCAAAATGCTATCGGTCTAATGGGCGAACCTAAACAATGCTCACGACCATTTCAGTGCCTTTCAATCGATTTTATTGGACCACTACCCATATCGCGTAAACTAAACAGATACATACTAGTAATAACCTGCTGCTTTTCTAAATACTGCCTATTATTCCCAATTAAACGCGCAACTTCCTCGGTCATCAAACATGTCCTAGAAGACTTAGTATTCATGAACTACGGTATTCCAGAAACAGTCATTTTAGACAACGGTCCCCAAATGACAAGCTCAGAATTAACGGACATGTTTCACTCATACAAAATACCACACATACACTTTATACCCCTTCATTGCCCTCAGGTAAATACTGTTGAAAGATACAACAGAACCATTATTACGGCAGTGGCATCATTTGTTAATGACGACCACAGAACCTGGGACAAACACCTCCATAAAATACAATTCGCTATCAACTCGTCTGTTAACGAATCAACCAAGTTTACCCCAGCTTTCCTAGTATTCGGTCGCGAACTAGTACCGTGTGGTTCTATCTACTCCCAAAAGGACACCACGGACGACCTCATTTTCGCTCCAAGAGATATATATGCAGAAAATCTCGGCCAGCTTATCCCCATTTTCGATAAAGTACAATCACGACTACACTCCATTCACCAAAACAACGCATCCCACTACAACAAACATCGTCAAAACTTAGAGTTTGAACCTGGCGATATAGTTTGGAAACGCAATTATCCCATAAGCTCTTCCGACAAAAACTTCTCAGCTAAATTAGCACCAAAATACATTAAATGCATCGTATCTCAAAAGATTTCTCCTTTAGTATATAACCTAACCGATACGAACAACAACAACTTAGGACGTTGGCATATCAAAGATCTAAAACCAACCAAAACCGCAAAACAACCTAACTAAACTAAAATTTATTCAACCTATAATTATCCATAATTGGATAAAGCGTACTACACTAGAAAGTAGTCACGCACACATTTTATTTTTGTAAACCTTTTCACCTCATCACGCTTTTCGGCTTTACCATCAAACATTGACGGATGTCAAACACAACTTA
The DNA here is from genome assembly GCA_024500475.1 of Phthorimaea operculella. Classification (NCBI taxonomy): domain Eukaryota; kingdom Metazoa; phylum Arthropoda; class Insecta; order Lepidoptera; family Gelechiidae; genus Phthorimaea; species Phthorimaea operculella. The sequence continues at coordinate 461,577 of JANFCV010000195.1, forward strand.
TGATAAATCATTTTATATTTAACTATTTTTCTTCTTCACTTGTTACAATTAATTATCTAATTAAAAAAATTAGATACACCTTATCGACGAAGATAACGTCGTAATTACCCACTTTTCAATAATAACAATTTCTAATAAATTTATACTTCAATTTTAATTAAACTTGCTGCTAACCAAGTTTATATTAACTTAGCCTACCTTACGATTTCCACAATTTGAACTTAACGTATACGCCAACTATTTCTCGTATACAATTTTTTTCAATTACGATTCTCGTAATAATTTAATACTTTCTCTCAAACTTGTAAATACTACATCACCGTGCGGGTCTAGCGACACGATAAACAAGCCAAAAGCTAAGGATTACAGAGTCGGTTGTGACTTACAAACCGACACCACCCTGGTGGAAACTCTTCGAGAACAGTTAATACAAACAAAACTGCTCTCCATTTTGTAAGGGCCTGATTTCGTGTAATAGGAATCAGACACCTTGATCGATGATGAATGCTTGATATGACGTATGATTGACTTAGAATTTCCACCATGTACATACTCACTGTAGATATCACATACACTCAAAATCTTTGATCACTCACGACCCATACTTACATTTAATATTAATTTTTAATTAACTTTAAAACACTTTCAATTAATTTATTTACACTAACATTACACTCACTAATTAACACACAATATTTCGGAACACACACCAAAATTTTACCAGCATCCTATACATATTGAAATACTTCTACATTAAAAAAAAAAAAAATTGATTATAGATAGGACAATCAATTTTTTTCTCCGGCCTGGTACTGTAGCAGAGTGCAAACTCTGCATGGACATCCTCCCTAAGCCACCCTCACATCTCCCTTTTTCGAATCATTTTATAACTTAAATTTGGAACACGGCACCGAAACGTCACCGTTCTTGGCTTTTTTGACGCACTCCTCTCTAACTGACGGTGAAGTCAACACCTATCCTTGTTAATTTGTACTCTCGCATATTTTTGCAACTGTATTTAACCAAGTAAAGTTCCCGAAACAGTCCAAAAAGTGAAAGTGAACATTTTGTCTATCTTATATATTTTGTGATACATTAATGGACCCACCCAAGGTAAGCCTCAAATCATTCCCGACAACCATCTGCTCACCTCCATACCCAACATCACAGTGTGTTAATGTTTGCTACGTCTGCAGGGTCCATATCTTTGAATAAAGATCATCCATTGAAGTTAATCCTATTATTTATGGCCCTCGCGGCTATACTACTATCTAATACGAAAACAATTAGGTGGTGATGACGTACTCTTCCTCCTCGTCTTTGACCACGGCCGTGGCCCGGGCTGACAGATGCAGCCATTTGATGGATCCTGAGGAGTCAGCTCCATGACCCTCCAGCCAGGTCGGGGACTCTGGGAGAGGCAGCAGCATCACGAACAAAGCGGCTGGGAATGCAAAGCAATAAAAAATATTGTCATGAATAACAATCAATTTTATACAAAGTTAAAAGTCGGTAATTTACGAACCTACCTACAAATAAAACCAATTAACTACTCGTCATTGTAAATAATTGTAGTTTTCTTTTTATATTCACTTTGTCGTCTCTTGCTTTGTTATTTTTATTTTTACCTTGCAATCATTATTTTATTTTTAGTACGTCCTAAATAAATTGTTATACATTTTATTTTATTACCCAGACCATTGTCTTTTATTCTTTAAGTGAATATGGGTATAACTGGCGTACTGGGCCCCAAATCGGCAATATTGTTGCCTCTTTAACATAATTATATTATGACATTTGAGCAAGATGTCAACAATAATGATGCCAATTCGAGATACCTCCAGTTAAACTGTTTTTTAGTGTTATTTCCTCTACACAGTGAAACTTATAGGTACCTACTAACTTTTAGACGTAGCGATAGTAAATTATCCTTGTTTTGTTTGAATGATCTCTCACCAGAATAGACGGCAAAGAGGTGCCACCAGTCCAGCTAGCTGCCCGCAATGTAGAACATCAGGATGCCCAGGGACATAGACAGCGTGGGAAGTGAGTCCAAACGACCTCAGATCTACACCGGCCTTACTAGAGAAGACGGCAGAGAAACCAGCAAGGTACCGCCAGTCAAGCCAACTGCCTGCTATGTAGGACATCAGGATCCCCAGGGACATGGACAGCGTAGTCAGCGAGCCCAAACGACCTCGGATCTACATCTTACCAGAGAAGACGGCAGAGAAACCAGCAAGGTACCGCCAGTCCAGCCAGCTGCCTGCAATATAGGACATCAGTATGCCCAGGGACATGGAGAGAGTGGGTAGAGATCCCAAACGACCACGAATCTCCGGGTCACAGCATTCGCTCACCTGAAACGTAATGCCATGAAACTATAGACCGGCAAATACATACCTACAGTAACATAGCTGGGATAGATTTCTCTCAAAACGCGAATTATTTTGAAAGTGGTTGAGAACATTCGAAGATCGCATTCTGTGTTCTCTTGCGATTTGCTGTCGGTGATAAAAGTACCATTCAGAATCATAAAAATCCGGAAAAATAAAAGTAAGTGATATTTCAAAATTGAAGAGTCCATGTCCATGAGGCATGCGACTTTTCCTTTCCTCTTAACTGTCGACTCTTTTAACTCGGATCTTGTAGAAATGAATCCAACAAGTGTATGTACCTACTTACAGATGGTATCTTAGGTGCACGCTTTATTAATTAGTGAGATTATTAAGCAATAAACAAATAGGTACTGTCTTTATTAGATAAAGCCGCTGTTTATTGACTCGTTAACGCCATGTTTATTTATATTTAAAATCAATCTGTTGTTCAATGTATGTCCTCATTCAAGCGTGGAAAAGTTCTTCGTAAACATTACCTAGTAGTTGAATTTAAAACATATGTGAACTCCAACTATTACGGAACTGCCACAAAGTGGTATATGAACATGAATTTTCCTGTAATTAATCTGAACATAAGCACATCTTGTTTCTCATAGATGTACAGATAATCATCTAAATAAGGTACGAACAACAACAGTCTTTTGATCATTATCTTGTCTCCTAACATAGGTAACATTAGGTAGGTTAACAAACAATATAATTACATCTAAAATGGAGAATATTTTCTTTTTTGTTGAAAGAACTACAAAACTTGTTGAAATAATAACTCTTCGCCAAAGAGGCCCATGTTATAGATATGTACTCACATAAACTTGCACTGGAGCCAGGACGAAACCCACACAAACTCCGCAGATGAATCTCCCCACCAGCACCAGTGGGTAGTACTTGGCGAACCCCAGGATCAACCAGCCAGCCACCCACAGGGGAGAGGCCATCATAAGCGTCCGCTTCCGGCCAAGCCGCTGCATCAGCTGACCAGAAAAGAGGCTGCCGGTTATAGCACCCGATGGTGCTATTGCTCCTGCAAATACAAGAAATAGGTATATCGAGTTAAGTGGATTTGATCACGACGGCTCTACAATATAAATAATATTGTATGTCGACGGTCCCTACGTACAATCCCGTAAGTGGTACCTAAGTCATTTGCCTTTTTTCTTTGCTTTCACCTCAGATTGTCATAAGCTACCTTCGGTAAAGACAGCATGGTTCAAAATGGCCTAATTCCACTCGAAATTGCCACCCCGTAACTGCACAATTTACACAATTCCAACGTAAAATCACGGTAGTGGTAGTTAGGAACCCACTTAACAACACATTTTCCGACGTGAAATGACGGTAAGTTAAGTTACGTTATTTTACACTGGAAGGTAAACACGCCCTGACGTGCTCACTCCCGTATCTGGCACTTACTGCATAAAAATAATTATGTTAATAATTGCTATACCGTTGATTTCATATTGTTCACAACTATTCTTAGCTGATAACCAAATTTTATTATAACGATTTCATTTTGTACTTACTCGTAAAAATTAAAAATACAAGGTAAATTCCAATTTGAAATACGGTATATGTGTAATAAAACTAACGTAAAATCTCTTAACTGACAGTTGTGTTGTTTGTTTGCAATACATTTCCACGTCTAAGACCTTAAGTGCCACATAGGCATTCTACAGCGCCAGTTTTTCCGACGTAAAACTACGTATATGATTTTTAATATATAAATAATTATTTATACAACATTTTATTATATTTTTTTAAACATATTGACCAAATAAATACATGTTCAAAATTTCAAAACTCTATCTGAAATATTACTAGAGATACACTTGTTTGAAACTAAAAAACGCTCTCCTGTAAAATTTGCTATTTTCAGTTACGTCATTATACGTAGGGACCGTCGATGTATACAATGTTGGGGTCTATTTTGGTATAAACGAGAAAGCCGGTAGCATGGCTGCAAAGTTTACCAACTAGCTAGGCTACCGAGGTTCTATCCTAGCGTGCAAAATCTTGGCCACTAACGCGTAGCAAGGATCCATCTACCGGGATAGTTTCGCAAATAATTCGTTATTTGCAGATTTAATATAGTCAAAGCGATGAAAACCTGTGATAAATTAAACCCCAATAGTTGGTACTGACGTCGACAGTACAGATTCCGAAAGATGCAGGTTCAATCCTGCCTGCGGTAGAAAATTTTAGTTATACAAAAAAATGTTACGTGTGTTTCTCGCCTTAAAGTTGTTCAGTTGTTCTCGGTAATCTACACTACAAATATCATCTTGTTGAACCTGTTTGTGAGGCTTTACGGCCTCTAAGTTATTGTATTATCAGTCGGTAAGTGGGAACTGCTTATTAAGTAAAATAATTTTGTAAAATTGTTGTCATTTGTATCGGTTATTATGTGATTAGAGGATTTTACCTACTGTGACTGTGAACGAACATAGTTACGTGGAAATTATTTAATGACTAGCAATCATTGTTACGGAAAAATAACAACATGATTAGAAAAACATCCATGGATAGACTTCACTATAGTAAAATAAAGACTAAATAAATAATTAAATTACATACCTGGGAAGGTACCTATTACGCTGGCTGCATTGAAATAGATAACATTATTATAAAAACAAACTTTCTTATTTATTATACAAAACAACACGTACAAATAAGGTAAATTATTCTGCTATATGATACGATTTGATGATACGACATGGCGGCCTCTGTCAAGGAATTGTCCATGACATTTTAATCCCTTTATTTAATTTTATGTGACCTACAAATATTGTAAAATATTATCCTACGAATACATCATAAGAGAGGAGATCCAGTAGCAGAATTTCATATTATCAGCGCGAGGTATGATACACAACATGGGGACAGCCTTTTCCAAATAGGTATGTAGGTACTGATATTGTGCTTTCAGGCCATATGTAGTGCCATGAATTTGAACAAATACCTACTTCAGGAAATGTCAGAATTGTTTTTGACTTCCCATAGTGAATGTAGTCAGAAAATCGTGATTCTACATAGAAGGCCGTATTTTTTAGTAGGTAGTTTCCTGACATACTTTACTAGTGAAGAGTTTTCAGTTTCGTAAGGTCTGAATGTGCTATCAGTTGTCCCTTACACCACTTACCTTTATTACGCAAGCTCCAGTGAAACGTGAGTGAGACGTAAGATAGCATCTGTCAAAAAAGTGATCGTCGGAGACGTGAGACGTGCGACAAGCGACGCTTGAAACCATTTCCATATTAAATGTATGAAACCAACTATGAAACGGGAAAAACAAAGCATTTAAAATAATTCTCACCAATCCATGACTTCAGTTGACTGTTGCCCTCCAAAAGGATCTCAGGGTTGATTCTCTCCATCGAGGGTATAGCTGATGAGGAGTAGCCTCGAACCAGACCGATGATAAGGAAAGCCAGAGAAGCGCCAAGTGTCAGCCATAGCTGAAATAAACAAACGAAAAATAAGTTAAGTGATAGATAAGTAACAATGAAAACTTCCTTGCAGCTGACAGACAGCTAATATGCGTTAAGGATGCGCTCAAAATGTGCGGACGTCAAGTGTGAGAACCGCCTTACCACAACGTTTATAGTTTACTAGCGGCCCGCCCAGCGGTTTCACCCGCTGCTACTTACCTGTTTTCCCGTAGAAATTGGATCTTTGCCCGTAGTAAAAAGTCCATTATTCCGTTCCAGCTGATGTGACACATCATGACCATGTGCCAGCAATAGCGGCCCGTCATGCTGAATAACTTTTACTTTGAAGCCATTACCGTATCTCTTACAGTTTAGATGCTGATGGTCTACATCAGGTACTCCAGATCCTTGATGACCATGTGCCCGCAGAAGCGGACCGTCATGGTGAACAACTTTTTCTTTGAAGCCATAACCGTAACCGTATCTCTTATAGTTTAGATGGGATGCTGGTGGTCTTCATCAAGTACTCCAGATCCTCGATGACCATATGCCAGCAGGCAGAAGCGGCCCGTCATGGTGAACAACTTTTTCTATGAAGCCATGACCGTATCTCTTACAGTTTAGATGGAATGCTGGTGGTCTTCATCAGGTATTCCAGATCCTCGATGACCATGTGCCAGCAGAAGCGGCCCGTCATGGTGAACAACTTTTTCTATGAAGCCATGACCGTATCTCTTATAGTTTAGATGGGATGCTGGTGGTCTTCATCAGGTACTCCAGATCCTCGATGACCATGTGCCAGCAGAAACGGCCCGTCATGGTGAACAACTTTTCTATGAAGCCATGACCGTATCTCTTAGTTTAGATGGGATGCTGGTGGTCTTCATCAGGTACTCCAGATCCTCAATGACCATGTGCCAGCAGAAGCGGCCCGTCATGGTGAACAACTTTTTCTATGAAGCCATGACCGTATCTCTTATAGTTTAGATGGGATGCTGGTGGTCTTCATCAGGTACTCCAGATCCTCGAGAGCTGACAAAAAGTAGTCCATATCCGTCTTTAATATGCTAGTAGTATCAGTGTCAAATATCACGAAGTTCGGTGAAGCGGTTTGCCTAATTTGAGTAATATCCGCTATATTTCCCGCTTTTCCTGTTGCTAACGGGTTTCCCGTAGGAATGAGAAATTTTCCTGTAGTAAAAAGTAGCCTATGTTACTCGGGAATGTTGTAGCTTTTTAATGGTGAAAGAATTTTGAAAATCGGTCCAGTATTTTCGGAGTTTATCGATTACATACATACAAAAAAACAAACAAACAAACAAAAAAACAAACAAAGGTTTCCTCTTTATTATATTAGTGTAGATAAAGAGCACAAAGTAAGTATTGGCTAGCTTAGGAGTTCACTCGACCCTATTTAGGATTTTCGCGATTATAACCTGTTACATAGCAAGGGTTGCTAGATTTAAGACGACTACACAGAACTACATCTCTAAATCTGATACAAGAACGTCATATAATTTAGAACCGATTTGACTGCAAGAAATATGACGTTCGTGCCAAGCATCTTCTTAGTTATCTTGAGTTCCTCTGATATTCCAGTTCGTTTCAGTAAAAGTTTATAAGTAGGTAAGCGTCAAATCATCGCTAGTACTGACTGAACCATCTGTATAAAGGCACCCCGCGCACGTCTCGTTAATTTGTGACCTTACTTTATGTCCTGTAGAGTGCATTGGACCTCTATCGGTTAAAGTGACATATTTTACTGCCTAGAGGTACTATCAATAACTATACTTGCATCGATGCAGTTAGAATGTAATTAATTGTTAGTAAATAAAAGAATACTGATATGATCGACAGCTCATCAAATTCACACTTTATCAACTTACACTGGTTATTTTTGTAATTGTATGAAGGACTCCCATATAAAATTGATAATCCAGCTGATTTTTTTTATTGGAGTGCCAAGTATTTTTATACTTTGACATTTCGTCCTGAGGGAAAATTGTTCAGTTTGACCTGTTGAGCTTAACGTGTTTAGGAAAGTAAGTCGTTTTGTATCACTTTGTATTACGTACCTATTACAATAGATATGTCGTCTCACTTGTGCATAGTGATTCATTCATCATAATAGAGATCCTTTATACTAAATCATCTCGTATTGTACTTATACGCAACTATCTATAGGTACACATCACGTGAAGATCAGCTGATAGTGGATCAGATCTAACTGACTGTCGTCCGTAATGATTCCGTGCTTCGGAGGGCACGTTAAGCCGTTTTTCCAAGATGCCTACAATAACTTAGACGGCGGCGGTCGTTATACAACCATTTAGCTCTACTAGGAGCTGGAAGTAGTGGTTTTGATACTAGGGTTCTTCGGGTTGTTGGACGACTTGATGCCCCGCACGAAAGATACTTATAAGATACAATTTGATTTGTCAAATGCCATGCGACTTCCAATCAGCCTGATGGCGTGATGGGAAGAAGGAAGCAATTGAAAGACGGAACTCAGACATTTATTGCATTTAGTAAGTGGTTGAAAAACTCAGCAACCCGTCCGTCCATTTCGCAAAATGTCCATTAAAAATGTCCAATTCGCAAAATGTCTATTTCGCAAGGGGCGTTTGTTGCATTGCAGCTGCGTCTTTGACGTTAAAAAGGCAGTTGTCACACGCCCCGCATTATTTTCCGGTGTTTCGCCGGATTCGGTAGTTTAAAGAAAAAACCGTCAGAATTTAAAACAAAAATCGAATACAATTTATAGGAATCTACCTAGGTAGGTATGTTTCGTATCAGATTTGGTTGCAATGTTTCAATATTCCTCTACGGCGGCGTAGCACGCGTAGCTCTGTCAATGTAGCATAGATTTTATAATGTCTACAACATGTACCAAACTACATAATTAAGCTAACTCTACCTATAAGGGTTACCTATGACGAATTACAAGAATATATGGACACTGCAAGATTCCTCTTCTGATGGTAAGCCAACTTCCTTTATTTTCGTGCTTAGCCTATTAATTCGGTTTAGTAAAAAAATAAACGATGAAGGGAGTAATCATGTTTGCCATCCTTTTTTGTCCAAAAAAGAAGACCCTTAACCAAAAGCGACTTCTTGGACTAAGTACTTCTGTCAAACACACTGTACCGTTCTTTATTTCCTGCCAGTTATACATTTCGTGCTTGTTAGATGTCTGTCACGATCATGACACCCGTCACGCCGAAATAAGAGCAATTTTCTGCCCGGCTGTTGGTCAAACTATTTATAGCACATTGTTAATGCTAGGTGGGTAGCTACAATGGCGACAAATCATATGCACCTACCTATTGTATAATCCAAGCACTGGAATCACTGTTGGTGTATGATAATGTAGTAGGTACCTGCCTTATTCTTTCTACGTGCTCTAAAGTAGACTGGGAGATAACGCTTTTGGTGTTAAGTCCGCTAATGTACAGCTGTGCATAAAGATGAATAAAATAAAAGATGATATAATATGTTTTCAGCAAAAATGACGATAAGGGATTTCTTTATGGTAGAGTCATTTTTCGGTGAGCGTGGTAGGTTCGTTCTTTCACTCGTTTTCATACGGTTTTACGTAAGTAAGTATTACGATAATTTTCTTCTATGATGGGTAAAGTTTAAGAAATGATTTTAAAGTCTACAGGAACTTCATAAAGCTGATCGTCAATTTTCAGATTTGTTATTATTAGGCTACGGATGGTTACGTAGCGTTTTTATTCTTCTTCTTCGTATAAGCGTTTTTATTGAAATACATAAGTTAACACTTTATTGTACATTCACAACACAAAAATATCAAACAGGTAAACTTAAACTAAATAAAGCAGCCTTATCTCTGAAAGCAGATATTACAGTCAGAGGTATGTATTTGAAAGCAGGTATGTGTGGCTAGTTCAACGAACGCGGAACCCCAAAGCGAACGATACAAGAAACGTCCTTGACATTGTAGAGTTCCGTATCATGGCCAGACCCGTGCATTTGTCTATCAGTCGGCTCTTCCTCGATGCAAGGTTGTTTTTTATCACCTCACCAACTTTGAGACACTCTTAATTGCAAATTTTTCACTCACACAATATGCTGCCGAAGTACCTTCATTATTACAGCTATTATTCATTTAAACGCAACTCAAGTATCTTTGAAACGTACACCTATTTGTTTTAAATACTTTTGTTTGTCAAATAATTTGGGTTAAACTTCAACAACCATTCCTCAAAACGCTTGTCTGTTAATACGACTTCTATACGAGAGCAAAGTGGTGCAAAAAATAAGGAGTTCTAAATTCACAGACACTCGAAATATATTAGCTTAAGAAAACCAGTTTTAGACATCCGTCATTTATTTAAGTAGGAGCCGGTATTTATAATCTAAATCTCTAGTGAGTCGGTATTAGAGATCGCGTTTTATTTTGTTTGTTTTATGTCAATGTCCAATTCTTTCTGTCATATCCATTGGTGCACTTAGGTAGGTATGTGACGGATTTTCCAATTGTATTTGTCTTGGTATTTGTAATACACACATAGCAATATGAATTCAAAGTAAGTATTTTTACCCAAGTTGTCATATTTCATGCAATATAAAACTTTTATCTAAATTCGCAAGAGCTATCTCACGTTGAGCTTTGCTGAGTAAAAGTTACACTGACTGATATTCTTCTTCAAATAGCAATAAGTACATGTAAGGTTACATTTAATTAACTAAAAATATTTTAAGGGTGTGTTCTACTCGCAAAACTAAACAACTCTTATTAGAAACGTTTTGTGGAAATATGAAAAAAAATTATCTACCATGACCATGACACATATTTTTTTGTTTTTTGGAATCACCCTTTTTCAACATTTATGTAATGGAGGCATGAATGGAGGTCTAATTTATTTTAAGTTTGTCTAAGAAAAGTTTCTCTTTTATTAATCAGTCAGTGAGTAGATCAACGAATTTTGAGTGGATACCTAGAACATGTTCTGAAAATATTTATAGGTAAGTAGGTACCTAATTAAATTTAATTCTACAGATTTAAAGAGCTCACACATACCTGTTTCAAAAACGCTGGCGTGAATGTTATCATCGTGTATTCTCGTAAATCACATATAAATCAAACTTCTCAGGCTAGTAAAGTTTTGTAAAAGTTGTGAAAGCCCACAAACTAATCTAAATAAGGTGCACTGTATCGTTGATGCATTTTAGTATATAAAATATAAATAGGACTCTGTCTGAAGATATTTAAACTATACGCAAATTATACGTGATCTTTTAAAGATTTTCTTTTTATTTTATTGTCGAGGACCGTCAGGCTCAGACCGCGGCCGGTGACTGATGACTGCATGGACGTGTGTGCACCTGGTTGATAACCATTTGGTACGCTCGTCCCGCGTGATGAGATGTCTGGGTTCCTGGTGAGATGTTTCATTTGGTGTTAAGGATCTCGTGACCTTACGACAGATTATGTATTAGGTAATATCAATAAATACTCTAAACATACTTAGTATGAAATGAAGTCGCTTTTCCGTTACTCTGTCATGGATACCGCTAATTAAACACGCTACGAATTTTGGTACGTTTTTCTATTAGATGTAGAAGAGCGATTCAAGAAGTAGCCCACTGTTCAACCAATAGGCGGGCCGCTATTACAACAGTAACAAGCAGATGTACTAAAAACCAACTGTGGTAATTCCAAGTATTTGGCGATAAAAATCCACCATCTTGATTTCATGAATTTTCAATATAGCCAGTGTCACTCACGCTGCTAAGACGAATCTAATGATACCTGACATGTCAAAATCCGCCCAGTCGTTTGGGCTGTAGCCCATGAAAACAAATTTCTGGATACATAAATGCACACTCTCGAAAAACATAATCCTCCTGAGGCAGTCGGATAACAAACACAAAACAGTCAACAAGCCCGCCCATCCCTTATTTGCTCTATGGGTAAAAGATACTGCAAATAATAAAGTCCATGCATAATTTTTTCTTATTATATTACATAATGTAGGTCATCATCATCTGCCTGCCCTTATCCCAATTTATTTGGGGTCGGCGCAACATGTCTTTTTCTTCCATTCATCTCTATCACCAGTCAAATCCTCATTTACGCCTTTATTTTTCATATCGTCTTTTATACAATCCATCCAAACTTTTTTGGGCCTTCCTCTTCTTCTGCGTCCATCCACATTCATGTTCATTACTTTCTTTTTTACATGCTCTTCCTCTCTCCTCATTACATGCCCATACCAAGATAAACGATTCCCTCTCATTTTCTCTGTCACTGGCGCTACCTTCAAACTCCCTCTAATATACTCATTCCTTATTTTATCCATCCTTGTCACACCACACATCAATCGCAACATTCTCATCTCGGCTACATGCAGTCGTTTTTCATCCGTCACCTTAGCTGGCCAACACTCTGATCCATACATGACAACAGGTCTCACCACCGACTTATATATCTTGCCTTTCAATTTGAGAGGCATTCGGCGGTCACACACTGTGCCTGTAACCTGTCGCCATTTCATCCATCCCGCATTTATCCTGTGCCTGATTGTTCGGTCTATTTCGCCATCACCTTGTACGAGCGATCCGAGGTACCGGAAGTCGGAGCAGACTGGTAAGGGTTCGTCACTGAGCGCTACCAGAACAAAACTGGAGAGACCGCCGAAATCGCAAAACATTTGTTCCGTTTTGGTTCTGCTAATTTTCAAGCCAACACTCTCCAGCCTCTCCTGCCATCTTTCCAGTCTGTTCTGCACCTCTTGTCCACTCTCACCGACGAGTACAATGTCATCGGCGAACAGCATGCACCAGGGTGCCTCTTCCTCATGTAGGTGTCTACCTACATCTACAGCTACACTTTACTAATATTACTTACAAATAGGACAGATTTGTTTATTATAGGTACTAGGTAGTAGGTATGTTATCGATAGATAAACTCAGACTGAGAAAAATACTTTCACTTACTACTTTATTAGAAAGCTGAGAGAACTTAAGGCGTTTCACACATGTAACGAACGTTTGTGCGTTATTTTTGCGCAGCGCTATCCGTGCGTTTGATAAATACGATTTTCTACCATATTTTCATACAATAGTACGGTTTTACGGACGCATCCGTTAGCGCAAAAATATCGCACAACGCTGCGTCGTCGGAAGCATTTGTCAAATAATTTGACATAAACCATATTTGTTTGAGAATACGGTTAAAATTCTTATTGTACCGACGCATGCGTTAAGCAGCGCAAAAATAACGTCGAAAGAGACGTTATGTATGTAAAGCGCCAAAGGACGATAGTATTCTAAGCTACCACTAAAGTAAACGTCAAAGTTCTTTCTTCTCTCAGTACGTGATTAATATTTCGGCATTAACACAATTTTGATAATGAAGTCGTTACTTTCGGTAAAGTACCTAATTAAATTATCAGGTGGATAATATTTGATAAGGTTGGATTAGATTATTCCGTCAATACTTTCCGATTAAGTAGTCAATACTTAATTGGTATCAGTAAACGAGTTGCAATAAGTGTGTGCGCTACAAAATCATGCGGTTAATTTTATTATTGTTGACGATATCTTGCGCTCATTATGCAAGTGGTAAGTGCTTTGTCTGCTTTTCTTTTCATTGAACTTCTATTTCAACAACAAAGTCAAGTACTTTATCAATTTTCGCGTTTCTCTGTCTGTCTGTCGTGGAATTCCCTAACTCCTCCTAAACCGCGCAACAGATTTTGATGAGGTTTTTTGTTATTGTTAGATTAATTCAAGGGAAAGGTTCATATGTAAAACACATGCCGGGAAAATGCCTTTTCCCCGCGGGAAAATAAATTGCAGTGGGGAAACCGCTAACGGACCGCTAGTTGTCTCTTCGAGTTATGGCGTCTCTATCCTAGAACTATACCTGGCCCTAAAGATGCCTATTGTGGCGTTCACAGTCTGTCAGTTTTAAAGGCAGTATAAAAGGCTCCACATCTTCCCACGTCTTTAACTGACCACTTCATTGATGTACCTATTGTTCATGATTTCCCATTTCCCGTCAGGTCAATTTGGCGACAATCCCCAGGACTTCGGCTACGTGACGGTACGAGATGGCGCCCATATGTTCTACTGGCTGTTCTACACCACGGCCGATGTGGCCAACTACACGGAGAGGCCCCTCATTGTGTGGCTGCAAGGGGGCCCCGGAGGATCCTCCACGGCTATAGGGAACTTTGAGATTATGGGCCCCCTGGACTTGAGTCTGCAACCGAGGAATTATACTTGGGTAAGAATAGGTTTGGATTTTACCTCGGATCATATGTCGCACGCGAGACGCGGGAGAAGACTTTATGTGTCAAGACAAGAATATATTATCAAAAAAAGTGAAAGATTTTGACATCCCCATAGAGAAAATGGCATGGGAAGGGTGTCAATCGCGTCAATCGTCAAGCTACAGTACCTCACTTAGACCATTACTTTTTTTTAATAATTATGTAGAGTTTCGTTTTCTAAGTTATAATACGTGAATATTGTTGATGTTTTCTAGGTGAAGGACTTCAACGTGATATACGTGGACAACCCTGTGGGCACGGGCTTCAGCTACGTCGACAACCCTAGCCTCTTGACCACCACCAACGACGAAATTGGTGAGAAATTACCTGAATAGATATTTTAAATAATAGCATTTTTACTCGTATTAGCCTATTCTTCTTCCTTGCTAGGTAAGATCAGGAGCTCAATTTCATTATTGAAAATTAGGGCGCGCGGGGTTGCTTATACAGATGGCTCACTCAGTACTAGCGACGATTTTGACGCTTACTGACTTTAACTGGAAATAACCAGAATCTCAGGGGAAGTCAAGGTAACAGAAGCTTTGATTGCCACGAACGTCATATTTCTTGGACTAAAATTAGCTCAGACTCATATAACATTTTTGTATCAGATTTCACAGTTTTGATATTCTTATAGGTACCTACCTAGGTACTTTGATCTACCTAGTACTGACAGTAGCAACCCTGGTAATTTAACAAATGAAAATCGCAAATAGTCTAAATGGGTTCGAGCGGGTCGAGTGAACCTCCTGTAAACTATTTTGTGCTTTTTGTAGGTATAATGACATAATGTGCTAATATCTATGTTTGATAACTTCGTGCACGACCTTCCTGCGGGGTACAGACGGTCGGGGGGCGAGGAAGCACGTCATTTTAATATGACGTGCAGCGCGGATGCGCGCGTCTCCCTTCCCCGCTACACCTCCCGCTACCCGCTGACATCTCGCCCCCCAACGTCTGTCACCCCTAGGGAAGGTCGCGCACGAACTAGCCGGACTATAGGTTTGTGTGACATGTGTGAATGAATTTATGGAATAAGTAGATTGTGTGATACAGAAGCAGTCGTTGCGGACTTTCGTGGTCACTAGAAATAACAGGAAAAATACATTCAGAAATTGACCTCCTAGGATACAGACATTATAGAAGCCACACAATAAAAGATCACAACAATCCATCGTTTGAAAAATTGCTGTCTGTTTTCGTATCACAGTGCCCTTAATCAGATGATTCGCTATCGTATAATGTTTGTAGTACCTACGTAATTCGTAACCTTACGAAACTGCCGCTACGAAACTTTATTCAAATAGCTTTACATCCTTTCAGCTCTAGACTTCGTGAACCTTACGAAACTTTACTCAAATAACTTTGAATCATTTCAGCGCTGGACTTCGTGAACCTGATGCGAGGGTTCTACTCCAAGCACCCTGAGTTCGAGGGCGTCCCGCTCTACATCTTCGGACAGTCGTACGGCGGCAAGATGGCGGTGGATATGGCCATCAGAATGAAGGAAGTATGTCAATTGACTTTCATAGTTTCATCGTCATCGGGATCGGACCCATTTTGACAGTTGAAGCCAAAAACAACGCTATTTTGACGAATTTTTGACGGTTAATGCCCATCATCGTTAGACAATTCCTCCAAACAAAAACGGCTTCATTTCGGTCCGGATAAGAATTTGAAATTCCTGTTCCCTCATTTTTTAATGTAGGTCATTATCATCTTCTTGCCCTTATCCCAATTACTTGGGGTCGGCGCAGCATGATTAGTTTGAACACAAAATCATGTTGCAAAAGCATTTGGCTTAATTTTGCGACCGGCCGCCTGCCTGACGTCAGCCCCCTTTGGAAATGCTATCGTAGGTGGTATTACCGCCACCAACACCGCCCGCCACGAATCCACCATACGGTTGACCATCATGATTGGCAGATAGTGTAGCCAAGGTCAAAAACTCTACGTCGCCTTTTACGAAACACCCAGTGTAGAAAAGGGGTGGCAGAATTCTTGAATGTAGGTACCAATTTTTATTTTCGTCCTAGGTAGAGTCCATCCTTGTTCTTTAAACCCGTTTAAAGGCATTATTATTATTAAAATCAACAAGGTTCAGGTGCTTGCCCTTATCCCAATTTATTAGGGGTCAGTGCAACATGTCTTTCTCTTCCATTCATCTCTATCAGCCGTCAAATCTTCGTTTACACCTTTTTGATTCATTTAATCTTTTACACAATCCATCCAAACATTTTTAGGCATTCCTCTCCTTCTGCGTCCATCCACATTCATATTCATTACCTTTTTCGTCACATGATTTCTATCCCTCCTCATAACATGCCCAAGGTTCAGGGTGTGCGTAAGTAAAAGTCCATCATGTGAGTTTTGCAACTAAGTAGTAACTTTGAGCTAAGTAACGCTAAAAAGATAACAGTTACAGGGTGTTTATTGAATTGTACACAAACTAATCACATGACTATCATTCTGTTTAGCGGGTTGCTAAGTATTTTTGCCAATATATTGTGAATGTATGTATTTCGTTGGCATGTATGCTGAAAAATATTGGCGTGACTGGCCTTTCAGATGGAATGTAAATATTTATGGATTTCGTAATTCCTCAATGTAATGAACCTTGACCTGTTCTGACCAAAAACATCGCACACAATCGGTATTTAATTAGTACCCTGTATAATATTTATCATCGTAATCGTCAACATCACACAGTGTGATGTTTTGGACTTATTATATATAGTAACACAACACAGCCCTTAGAGCTCGTCGATTCAAATCCATCTCACGCTGCGCTTTTACTAGCCCAACACTGCTACCTTCTTAAAATTTCCCAACAGGCTGAAGCTAACGGGACCATCAGTTCAAACCTCCGCGGCATAGCCATGGGCAACTCTTGGATCTCCCCGGTGGACGCCACGCTCACCTGGGCGCCTCTACTCCTGGCCGCTGGGCTCGTGGACCAAGCCGGCCACGACAGCATCCAGGAGGTCGCTCGAGAGGCTGAAGCTCTCTTCAACGAGGGGCAGTACTTCCTGTCCACCCTGGCCTGGAGTGGCACGCAGCAAGCTGTCTTCCAAGCCACTCATAATGTGGACTTCTATGACATCACAACTAAGATGCCTTCGTGGCAGGGTGATACGAGGATGACTGAGCAAGGTAAGTTAGTCGTACTCAGGCTGTCCTACCGTCATCGAAACATATTCTTGTCATACATTATGTCACGCAAATTCCAGATATAAAAGAAATGCTGCTCCGCGACATGCCGTACAGAGCGCCTAGACAGGACGAGTTGTCTCTCGACTACATCATGAACGAGCTGGTGAAACCGGCGCTGAACATCCCCGCCAACGTCACACACAACAGCAACGGCGTGTTCGACACACTGCAGACGGACTTCATGAAACCTGTCACTGAGGGGAGTGAGTAATCTTTCTCATATTAACATATCAGTGCCTTCTTTTGATAATTTGTTAATTTACACACTATAACAGTTCACTGCTGGACATGAACCTTCCCATACTGCAGGGTATCTCTCTCTTCTGCGGAGTGTCTCACATAGACGCTGTCAGAGTTTCTCTTAAAATAATTATTGTTAGGAAAAAGACGCCATCTTAATGTAACTACTTAATTTTCGCCTTGGATTCGTTGCTCTGGAGTTAATCAATGCATATTTTTGTTCTAGTTGAAAAGCTTCTCAATGAAACGGACATAACCATCTTGAAGTACAACGGAAACCTTGACCTGATTTGCAGTACTCCAGGTTAGTAGGTATTTCTATCTATGCATTTTTTTCTACATCTTGCGTAATTCTTACTTTTATGGAATGACGTAGTAAAATGACCTGCACAGTTCTTGGTACAAACTGTATCTATCATCCTCCCTCACGCATCAAGCCAATGAGGGACTGTCCAGGGCTACATTCATCCTTATCTCCCTGCCCTTATCCCAATTACTTGAGGTCGGTGCAGCACGTTTTGGGGGCTACATTATTGATAATGATAAGAAAAATATAGATGGCGCTCTCTATCTCATATATCGGAGTACGAGCGGTAAGCCAAATCTACATGGTGATAGAACATACCTTCTATACCTACCTATATATTTATTTTAACTACGTGGCCCTTAACAGTTCCTCATTCAACACCTCGATACTTTCCTCAATCAAGTCGCAAGGCTTATAGCTTTTAAGAAATAAGAGCAAGCTAAATTTTATAATATCACAGGTCAGTTACTCTGGATGGACCGCCTGCAGTGGGCAGGCGCTGAAGCCTACAAAACCGCGCCACGTCTCCCCATCTGGGAGAACGACCGTCTGGAGGGCTACTCCAAGTCCTACGGCCAGCTGAGGTTCTTCTGGATCAACGTCGCTGGACATAGTGTAAGTATGAAAAGGTTGTGGAATGTTGAGGAAGTGAAAGAGAACATCACAGGTCAGTTACTCTGGATGGACCGCCTGCAGTGGGCGGGCGCTGAAGCCTACAGGAACGCGCCACGTGTCCCCATCTGGGAGGACGACCGTCTGGAGGGCTACTCCAAGTCCTACGGCCGGCTGAGGTTCTTCTGGATGAACGTCGCTGGACATAGTGTAAGTATGATTGACCGTCTGAACTGGGCCGGCGCTGAAGCCTACAGGAACGCGCCACGTGTCCCCATCTGGGAGGACGACCGTCTGGAGGGCTACTCCAAGTCCTACGGCCGGCTGAGGTTCTTCTGGATCAACGTCGCTGGACATAGTGTAAGTATGAAAAGGTTGTTGAATGTTGAGGACAGCCGATGCGACGCAGTGGTTAGTATGACAGCCTGCCACGCAGAAGGTTCCGGGTTCGATTCCCAGTGGGGTCACTCACAAAGTTGACGTTTATCACTTTGTGAATTTGTTTCCAGTCTGGTTAGGACATTGTAGGCTGAACCACCTGATTGTCTGAGAAGCAAGATGGTTTCGTGCTTCGGATGGGCACGTTAAGCCGTCGGTCCCGGTTGATGGCGGTCGTAACACAACCATGTCAGAGGCCTGCTACTTGTAGTAGGCGGTTGAAAAACTCTGACACCAGGGTTCATCGGGTCGTTGAAGGACTCGGTGTTCCACAGGAAGAGAGAGAATGTTGAGGAAGTGAAAGAGGTGTGTCAGAATCGTAGCAAGAGGAAGGACGTAGTCTCTGTCTGTCTACTCCTCTGGTAAAGAGGCGTGATTTATGTTTGTATGTATTTAGCGCAGCGCTAACGCATATTATGCATCTGTCAGATGCAAGGACGAATTCCCGATACTGAAAACCTGAAAACCGTCTTTGACGCACAGGAGCAACGCAAAACTTGCATTGCCAGCCTGTCATGTCACTGTTACGTACCTACTTATTTTGGTAGATACCTTTGAGATACCTATACCAATACCTACCTAATGGACGTCAGGGGTCCTCATCAACGTCAACATCAACCTATTAGAGGCTATACTTACCCAATAATCACAAGACACCGATCATAAGGTCTGGTCTACCGTGTGACTCGTGATGTCGTGACTATCAGTTTGCATCCTTATTTACTCAGTCAATATTCACGTTTTGTTTTGTTCCAATTATTGCTTTTCTGTTGTCGTGACACAAGTCATTGACCTACCCCGACGAACCCTTAAATCAGGCTATTAAGTGGTAATTCTAATTAGATAGGTAACAAGTAGGCCTTTGATTGACGTAGAAAAACCGCCGTCACATGGCCATCCCTAATTCCTAATCAACTGACAACAACCGGATTGACTGTAAGAAAGATGTTCACAGAACAGATGGTGATGCTTGAGCTTGCAATGTTCTAACCAAACTCAGAAACTTTTGATATGATGCAGTCAATAAACCCAGGGTTTTCATTTCAGGTACCAAGAGACAATCCTGCAGGCAGCAGAGCTTTTCTCCGTGATATGACTGGGTTTCCTTTAGACTAAGCATTTACGAGATTTTTTGTAATAAAGACCAAGTTCTAGTATTAAATACCTGAATATTATTGAAAATCAAACATTAGGCATAGCGAATTTACGAAATACCTATCAATTAAAGATTATTTTGTCAGATTTAAAGTAGCTTATCTAAGTAATACTTATCGTCGCTGCGTTATCAAAAAGATACTTAATTGGGTATTGCAAGTGATAATAATAGAAAACCAATGATAAAATGTTAATTTTATTAAGTTTTAGATTAGGGATTCTACCGAAATATTCAGCAATAGCTGTAGTGGCAGTGTACAGTGTAAGTCGGCGAGGATATGAAGCCTTTGTTGATATTATTGCTAGTGATAGCCGCGGCTGCGGTCGCCAGCGGATTAGGAGTGCTAATCTGGTGGCTGGTCACCAGGAATAATGTGACTACTGAAAGTAAGTACCTACTTATCTTCCTGCCAAACATTTTGCTTTCCTGTTTATCGAAACTGATTCGGTGGAGGTAAAGTCCCCAATAGAGTTTTGTCATCCAACAACTTCCGAAAATTGCTTTAATGGGTAGTCTCAGATATTAGTAGCAGTAGAAACTTGTTAAAAGTAGAAGAATTGATCTGATTCATAGTCATATTCGACAGCTCGAGTCTTGTCTATGAATCTGTACTTCCATGATCTCATTAGACATATTCGGGAATGATCAAAACCTAAGATGAGATGGTCACATACCATCATAAATAACCGTCAAACTGAGAACAACCGTACCTACCTAAAGCCTTTATGACCCGAAGGTTTAGACTTGGTAGGACCGTTCCATCCAATTCATGTTTAAAGCTTATTTTATCACCTTCTCGTTTAGTCCTGGACGGCGGAGGTCTCGGCGTGGCGACCACGGCAGCGCTGGTCCGGATCCCCGGGACCGGCAGCATGTTCTGGATGTTCCACCCAAGCGAGGCCGCCAACTCCTCTAGCCAGCCCCTCGTGCTCTGGCTGGACGGCGTGGCTGGTCTCCCGCCGAGCCTGCTCGCCAACTTCGGCATGGTCGGACCATTAGACTTCAACATGAATAAACGGAACGGCTCTTGGGTTTGTGTCTACATTTTGATATTGATTTAAAATGTTACCCCTATGTATACGTAGATTTAAACCGAAACCAACATAATTATGTACCTAGTTAGTTTAATAACTACTGACTATTGAAGTGTCTTTTTGTTAGTCGCCTCTTCCTACACCCGCGGAAATGAAATGGGTGATACTATTCAAAGCCGGAACGATAATAGAAAAACAGTGTGTGCGTACGTAAACAGTAACCATGAAGTGCCTTCTTTTGTTAATTTCCAAATTCGAAAGAAGAAAATTATGATACGCACTTAGGATGGGCACAATGTAGGTACCTATTAAACCTTTTCGATGTGATTGCAAAAAAGTTAAGCACGAGTTTAGACAGTGTTTTAAATCAATTTTTCATACGATTTGTCGTTGTCAAGCGACTAAAACCAAGTCTAACTATTTATGTAATAACAAGGTTTGTCTCGATTAAGGTGGAGGAGTTGAACTTGCTGTTTGTGGACGCGCCTCTGGGTACCGGGTTCAGCTCTGCAAGCTCTGACCGCAGCCTGGCCGCAGACTTCAATGAAACCAGTAAGTATTTCAAACATTCCCACATTGTCTCAATTTATCCCACATGGGTCATTCAAGAGTTGAACTTGCTGTTCGTTGACGCGCCTCTGGGTACCGGGTTCAGCTCTGCCAGCTCTGACAGCAGCCTGGCCGCAGACTTCAATGAAACCAGTAAGTATTTCAAACAATCCCACATGGGTCATTCAAGAGTTGAACTTGCTGTTCGTTGACGCCCCTCTGGGTACCGGGTTCAGCTCTGCCAGCTCTGACAGCAGCCTGGCCGCAGACTTCAATGAAACCAGTAAGTATTTCAAACAATCCCACATGGGTCATTCAAGAGTTGAACTTGCTGTTCGTTGATGCCCCTCTGGGTACCGGGTTCAGCTCCGATAGCAGCCTGGCCGCAGACTTCAATGAAACCAGTGAGTATTCCAAACAATCCCACATGGGTCATTCAAGAGTTGAACTTGCTGTTCGTTGACGCCCCTCTGGGTACCGGGTTCAGCTCTGCAAGCTCTGACAGCAGCCTGGCCGCAGACTTCAATGAAACCAGTAAGTATTCCAAACAATCCCACATGGGTCATTCAAGAGTTGAACTTGCTGTTCGTTGACGCCCCGTTGGGTACCGGGTTCAGCTCGGCAAACTCCGAGAGCAGCCTGGCCGCAGACTTCAATGAAACCAGTAAGTTTATCAAACAATCCCACATTGTCTCAATGGTGGAAGAGTTGAACTTGCTGTTCGTTGACGCGCCTTTGGGTACCGGGTTCAGCTCTGCCAGCTCCGACACCAGCCTGGCTGCAGACTTCAATGAAACCAGTAAGTATTTCAAACAATCCCACATGGGTCATTCAAGAGTTGAACTTGCTGTTCGTTGACGCGCCTCTGGGTACCGGGTTCAGCTCGGCAAGCTCCGACACCAGCCTGGCCGCAGACTTCAATGAAACCAGTGAGTTGTTCAAACATTCCCACATGGGTCATTCAAGAGTTGAACTTGCTGTTCGTTGACGCCCCTCTGGGTACCGGCTTCAGCTCGGCAAACTCCGAGAGCAGCCTGGCCGCAGACTTCAATGAAACCAGTAAGTATTTCAAACATTCCCACATTGTCTCAGTTTAGGTGGAGGAGTTGAACTTGCTGTTCGTTGACGCCCCGTTGGGTACCGGCTTCAGCTCGGCAAACTCCGAGAGCAGCCTGGCCGCAGACTTCAATGAAACCAGTAAGTTTATCAAACAATCCCACATTGTCTCAATGGTGGAAGAGTTGAACTTGCTGTTCGTTGACGCGCCTTTGGGTACCGGGTTCAGCTCTGCCAGCTCCGACACCAGCCTGGCTGCAGACTTCAATGAAACCAGTAAGTATTTCAAACAATCCCACATGGGTCATTCAAGAGTTGAACTTGCTGTTCGTTGACGCCCCTTTTGGTACCGGGTTCAGCTCAGCCAGTTCCGACACCAGCCTGGCCGCAGACTTCAATGAAACCAGTAAGTATTTCAAACAATTCCACATGGGTCATTCAAGAGTTGAACTTGCTGTTCGTTGACGCCCCTTTTGGTACCGGGTTCAGCTCAGCCAGTTCCGACACCAGCCTGGCCGCAGACTTCAATGAAACCAGTAAGTATTTCAAACATTCCCACATGGGTCATTCAAGAGTTGAACTTGCTGTTCGTTGAAGCGCCTCTGGGTACCAGCTTCAGCTCGGCCAGCTCCACCAGCAGCCTGGCCGCAGACTTCAATGAAACCAGTAAGTATTCCAAACATTCCCACATTGTCTCAATGGTGGAAGAGTTGAACTTGCTGTTCGTTGACGCGCCTTTGGGTACCGGCTTCAGCTCTGCCAGCTCCGATAGCAGCCTAGCCGCAGACTTTAATGAAACCAGTTAGTTTCATTTTATTTTATTTATTTCATTTCTTTGATTCAATTTGATAGGACAACCAACATCGAACTTAACAAAACTGAATAAAAGCTATAGAAACACACAGCAAATTATAGGTTTCCAAACATTCCGACGACATTGTTTTGTTATAAAATTATTAGGTACTAGCTGGTGCCCGCGAACTTCGTCTCGCCAAGGGACGCTTGTGTGCCAAAAAGCTCTTCAGAGCTGATAAAAGTTATCATCACTTATCTATCATTGATGTTGCTCAAGACATTTGTCTGCCACCATTCCAAACATCAATACATCACTAAGTTTTTAAGTGATACAAGCATGCACAATTTACGGCAGATGAAACGGACGTTACGTTTGAGCCTACCATCGGTTCACAAAACAGGTAGAATGACTTCTTTGCACCGACCGCCTCACATAAGGTGGGGTGGGGTCTGGTCTCCAAATTTTTCTGCGCCATGATCTTATGTCTGGGGTTGTCGAATATACGCAACCGGATTAACAATACAATTAGCACAATTTCCATTTTAAAAGACCGAAAGAAACAGAAAGTAATTACTTACAACACTAACAAAAAAGTAATGCTTAGTTAAATAAGGAAAAATATCTTTAGTACCTACCTACTTACCTTTGCGAAATATGAATCACAGAAGAAAGAACTACACAGGTAATCGTGACAATAATAGTAACTAATTTAGCTCTGCATATTTTAATTAATAAATAATACTTACTGCGTTTATATTTACATTATTAATGCATAAAGTAATTAAGTGGCTTATCATCACTATCCGCAACTAAGAATTTCATCACTGCAACCACTTTTTACTATATTTGGAGTTGACCTCACAACCAAGAAAGCAGACCTCGATCAACTGTTTAGCCGCATGGGAGAGTTTGAGATCCGTCTCAAGAATGCCACCGCTTCTCCTGCTCCGGTCCACACAGATCTCAAGACCCTGGCGGGTGAGTATGCTGATTTTAAAAACTGGCAAGCGCTCAATCAAATCTCAGCACAGACAAACTTGCTGTCTCTTGGACTGGAGAATAATAAAGCTTTCCTGAGAAGAAAGGTCCTCCTGTTCCATGTGGTCGCTGAAACCAAGGATGAAAGGTTAGCTGAGGTCATTGCAAAAGTAATGGGTGACAAAATGCAGCTGTCCGACATTCCCAGTTCCGACCTGCAAGCCTGCCACAGGCTAGGTCTATTACTCGTTAGATTCCGTGACCTTGACAAACGGAGGGAAGTCTAGGATTCGAAGACGGCACTCAAGAACACAGGAATGGTCATATCGGAGTTCTTGACCAAGTCACAAAAGCCAATACTTACTTTGTGACCAAGTCTCGACGCGACCTCTTTGTTGCGGCACGAAAGTACTACCTTCGATCAACTCATCTTCTGTCCCGTTCCGAGTACTACGGCGTACGGGTGAAGAAATAAGTTGTTTCACAATTTCTCATCATACCTACTTTGGGTGTGGTCCTCAGTTTTAGTACTTATCATAATATTTTTATGATTTACTTATTTACATCCTCTTTGAGCTTGTTTGTAAGCAATTGTAAGCAATGAATGTCAAAAAGTGATGTCAATGTCGATTTGTCAAAATCAAACAAAAACAATAAAAAATTGAGGTTTCAAGAAGAGGTTTGTACTTTTTGACAGCCAATGGACAGGGGTATGATGATCACAGTATATTTTAATCGTATTTCACGTAGTAATAAGCGTTTTTCCCGCGGTAAAAAGTATCCTAGGTGTTGACCAGGGCTAGTAGCTACACACCACAAAGAGTCTCATGTACACACGTTCTATATTTTCGAAATTTATCGCGAACAAACGATTAGGGGTAAAAATAAAAAAAATAGATGTCGCTTTTGCTAAAATTGTCGGTTTTCTAAAACGCGGTATAGAAGTGTTTTCTGAAATCTATATATGTACCCCTGTACCCCGACCAGTTACGATTTTATTAGATGTATAGATTATTAGATGTATAGAAGATACTTACTTACTGCCTATCATTAATTCAAATAAATAGCTACCTGTGCCAAATGATGATTAGATTATTTAGGTACCTACAAGATGATTTGCTGACAGTAGAAAAACTTAATCATCTCTCGTTACCAATTTTGGGGGATAACGAGAGACTATCAAATAAAATAAGTTGGTAGGTAACCTACCCGCCGCTTTTTTTATACTTTAACTTACCTACATGTTGTTGTTCAGTTTTGTACTTTTTCACCAAGTGTTTTTTTTTGTTTTCTGATACCTCTAGGTACCTACTTCTTCGACTGACTCATCTAACAAAATCATATTATTCACAGCGGATCACTTACTGTATGTGTTGGAGTCCTTCTACAATACCTTGGGGGAATACCAGAAGACTCCACTCTACATTTACGGTCAAGGGGACGGAGCGCAACTAGCTCTACATCTCGCTGACAGAATACAAGACAGAGAGGTAAGTTAGTGTTGGAGTTCTTCTACACAAACCTGCAGGAGTACTAGAAGGCTCCATTGTACATTTACGGTCAGGGGGACGGAGCGCAACTAGCTCTACATCTCGCTAACAGAATACAAGACAGAGAGGTAAGTTTGAGTTGGAGTCCTTCTACTCGACCCTACGGAAGTACTAGAAGGCTCCATTGTACATTTACGGTCAGGGGGACGGAGCGCAACTAGCTCTACATCTCGCTAACAGAATACAAGACAGAGAGGTAAGTTTGAGTTGGAGTCCTTCTACTCGACCCTACGGAAGTACTAGAAGGCTCCATTGTACATTTACGGTCAGGGGGACGGAGCTCAACTAGCTCTGCATCTCGCTAACAAAATACAAGACAGAGAGGTAAGTTTGTGTTGGAGTTCTTCTACACGAACCTGCAGGAGTACCAGAAGGCTCTGTATCTCGCTAAAAGAATACAAGACACTTCTACACAAACCTGCAAGAATACCAGAAGGCTCCATTGTACATTTACGGCCAAGGGGACGGGGCGCAACTAGCTCTGCATCTCGATAACAGAATACAAGACAGAGAGGTAAGATTGAGTTGGAGTTCTTCTACTCGACCCTGAAGGAGTAGGGACCAGAAGGCTCCTTCTCTACGTTTTAGGGACGAAGCGCAACTAGCTCTACATCTGGCTAACAGAATACAAGACAGAGAGGTAAGTTTATGTTAGAGTTCTTCTACTCAAACCTGCAGGAGTGCCAGAAGGCTCTGCATCTCGCTAACAGAATACAGGAGTAAGTTTGTGTTGGAGTTCTTCTACACGACCCTACGGAAGTACTAGAAGGCTCCATTGTACATTTACGGTGAGGGGGACGGAGCGCAACTAGCTCTACATCTCGCTAACAGAATACAAGACAGAGAGGTAAGTTTTTGTTTGAGTTCTTCTTCACAAACCTGCAGGAGTACCAGAAGGCTCCATTGTACATTTATACGGCCAAGGGGACGAAGCACAACTAGCTCTACACCTCGCTAACAGAATACAAGACAGAGAGGTAAGTTTGTGTTGGAGTTCTTCTACACAAACCTGCAGGAGTAGGGACCAGAAGGCTCCACTCCATATTTACGGTCAAGGAGATGGAGCACAATTGGCTCTGCATCTCGCTAACAGAATACAAGACAGAGAGCTAAGTTTGTGTTGAATTTCTTCTACACGACCCTATGGAAGTACTAGAAGGCTCCATTGTACATTTACGGTCAGCGGGACGGAGCGCAACTAGCTCTACATCTCGCTAACAGAATACAAGACAGAGAGGTAATTTGTGTTGGAGTTCTTCTACACAACCCTGGAGGAGTACTAGAAGGCTCCTCAGAAAGGGAAGGAGCGCAACTAGCTCTACATCTCGCTAAGAGAATACAAGACAAAGAGGTAAGGTTGTGTTGGAGTTCTTCTACTCGACCCTACGGAAGTACTAGAAGGCTCCATTGTGCATTTAAACGGTCAAGGGGATGGAGCGCAACTAGCTCTATATCTGGCTAACAGAATACAAGACAGAGAGGTAAGGTTGTGCTGGAGTTCTTCTACACAACCCTTGGGGAGTACCAGAAGACTCCTCTGTATATTTACGGTCAGGGGGACGGAGCTCAACTATAATACAAGACAGAGAGGTAAGCTTGAGTTGGAGTCCTTCTACTCGACCCTGCAGGAGTAACAGAAGGCTCCACTCTTCATTTACGGTCAAGAGGACGGAGCGCAATTAACTCTACATATCGCTAAAAGAATACAGCGCAGGGAGGCGGGTTCTAAGCTAAATCTCCTGCTCAAATGTTTTCCAAACAAATCGCAAAACAATTCATCGATATGTCGCAGTACGATGGCAGAATCAGGTTTTTGGCCAAAAACCTAGGTTTTTGGCCAAAAGCCGGCATATGGCAGAATAGTAGACTTCGTCCGGCCATCGTCCTAAGCCGATCCAGGTTTTTGGCCAAAAACCTAGGATTTTGGCCAAAACATACATACATACATCACGCCTCTTTCCCGGAGGGGTAGGCAGAGACTACATCCTTCCACTTGCTACGATCCTGACAAACCTCTTTCGCTTCTTCAACGTTCATCAATCTTTTCATGCACGCTCGTCGGTTTAGGGTACTCTTGACCTGGCCTTTCTTTAAAACGTCCCCGATTTGATCTAGGTACGTCCGTCTAGGTCTTCCCCTTCCAACGTTCCCATCCACACTCGCCATATATACTTGTTTCGTTAATCTTCTTTCATTCATCCTCTCAACGTGGCCAAACCATCTAAGCATTCCTTTTTCTATACCAGTCACTACGTCTTCTTTTATACCACAACGTTCCCTTATCACGCTATTCTTAATCCTGTCACTCAATTTTACTCCTATCAAATTTTTGGCCAAAAAACTAGGATTTTGGCCGAAATCCTAGATTTGTTTAGTATTATGGCTTTTTTGCATTTCGGGTGAACTTCTTCGTCTTCGAGTGGTACACCAAATCGCCCAACGAGCCGTTGGACCTTGGTATCAGAGTTTTCAACCGACTACTGCAAGTAGCAGGCCTCTAACATGGTTGTGTAACGACCGCCGTCTAAGTGATCATAGAGAGCAATCGGGACCGACGGCTTACCGTGCCCGTGTGGTTCGGGGGAACGAGGAGTGGAGAGGTACTTTATGCACCTCCCTCTGATCTTTTGAGGGTAGACTTGGACACCGTAAATGGACACCCTGAAGGACGGGGGGTAACACCAGACAGCAGGATTGCCTCGGATTCCCTGAAGGGCAGGGGGGAGCATCAGGCACCATAAGAGCAGGACGTACCACTGAACGCTCTAGAGGATTGGTGGTAGCGTTGGACGCCCTGGAGACCAGGAGGTAGCGTCGGACCCCCAAAAAATCCAACGCCCGTCATCTTACATCCTCCAGAGTGTCCAACGCTACCCACGCCCTCCAGAGCGTCTGACGCTACCTCCCACCCTCTAGAACGTCCAATGCTACCTCCTGCCTTTCAAGGTGTATGCCCGAACTACACGAGCACGTTAAGCCGTCGGTCCCGATATCTCTTTATGATCACTTAGACGGCGGTCGTTACACAACCTTGTCAGAGGCCTGCTCCTTGCAGTATGCGGTTTAAAAACTCTAACACCAGGGTTTATCAGGTCGTTGGGCGACTTGGTGTACCACTCGAAGAAGAAGAAGTTCCCCCGAAATGAAAAAAAAAGCCATAATACTAAACAAATCTAGGATTTCGGCCAAAATCCTAGTTTTTTGGCCAAAAACCTGGATCAGCTTAGGACGATGGCCGAACGAAGTCTACGATTCTGCCATATGCCGGCTTTTGGCCAAAAACCTAGGTTTTTGGCCAAAAACCTGATTCTGCCATCGTACTGCGACAGATACACATTAAGAGTATTTTTTTAAGTTTAAGTGTTTTGTTTGGAAAAATAAGACTAGGAGACACGCCTTTTGGATTTCATACATTATAAGATTATTAACTTTTATATTATAAGATTATTAACTTTGGCCTTGCATAAGTGCATCTTGATTATGGAATAAGAGTCACAATTAAAGTCTATGGAGGCGTACAACGCCATCCAACGGATCAGTTTCTCCAAAAAACGCCCATTGTGTAGGTAGGTCACCAGGCCACTGGCCTTTATTAAATTTGCGTAGGTACAGAGTGTCGCTGAAACTGTTGGGCGGAAGCGTGGTGGAGGTGGAAAAGGAGGAGGAGGACGAGGAGGTGGACGCGGAAGTAGAAGACGTTGGAGAGTTCGAAACAGTAAAGGAAGGAAACGCACGGTGAAAAAACACAAAATATACTTACACATACCTAGGTACATTAAGTACCTACTCATCCCTCGGTCATTATGATGAAATACTCATGGATTTTTCCACCTCATTCCAGGTCAGCTTCGACCACAACCTTCAAGGCGTTATCCTCGCCAATCCGATTATCTCCCCAGCACTAGCCCTGACCAAGCTCGGTTTTTATCTAGACGAGATGGGCTACGTGGACCCCACGGGTCGTGTGGTCGTCGAGGAGTTTGTCTCAGAGCTGAACGCTTTGGTTGACGCTGGACAGATGGAGGAAGCCTTTGACAAGTTCTTGACTTTGGAAAGCTTTCTGAATGAAGAAGTTGGTACTGCAGCGATCAATTTGAGGCATCTCATTCAGAAACTGACACGAGGGACTTCCTCCAGAGGTACGTAGGTATAGTCAATGACTCAGTAAACTTTTATTTGGTCGAACGTAAGTTAAAAGGGCCTAGACCAAAAATAGTCTTTGTCTAACTCTACCTACATTTACAAAAGTAAACACAACTAGTGTTACCTACCTAATTACTTCACAGGCTCTATCAGGTCACCTTAACAATCAGATATGTTTGACCCAGATATTGCCTGTTAGACATACATTACGTACGTGTAGATTTACGTACCTACAGATAACACTGATGTTAATATGTTATTTCAGATTACTTTGGCCATAAGCAGTACCTAAGATCTGCTCTCCAACTGGACTTCGACGTGAACCAGTTCATGTCTGAGACCGTAGCGCCTGCTTTGGGGATCTCCGGTGTAAGCTACGACGAGTGGCGGGAAGCTGCTATGCAAGCGTTGAAGGGCGTGTATATGGCACCGAAAACAGATTTGGGTAGGTGGCGATAGCAAGTAGGAAGTAGATAGCTACCTACGAAGTTCAGGAGTCTGGTGAGGCTTGCATGCTCCCAGAACTTTTGCTTTCAAATGATCTGCTCTGATCTGATCAAACTTTTGCTTATGTAATGCCCAGACAGTTTGATAAGGGTAAAACTTGGGGGTGAGGCTGACGCATAGTTCTTTAATGCTCAATTTGTACCCACTGTTTGTACCTCCTTCTTTTTTGCAGTGGAAGATATCCTGTCTAACACGAATCTCTCCGTTACTATCATCAACGGAAATCTGGACGCTGTATCAAACACGCCAGGTAGGTACCACTGTAGTGGATAAGGATCATTTTAGCTACAGAACAAATGTAAAAGTCAGATAAAATACAAGTACTTAGGTACAAAAATGAAGCAGTTTTATGTGCACCCAATACTGCCTCCGTGACCTGGCGGTCTGAACTTTGGAAGTCAAGTCAGGCAGGAACTGTTTGCTCTCTGATTCGAATCCTGGCGGGATACACACACAAAAAAAAATTCTACTCTACATGACTACTCAAATGAGCTTTACTTCAGTATAAAATAAGAATCATAAACTCTACCATGTTTTAGGTCAACTGGAATGGGTGAACAATCTGCAATGGAGTGGCCAGTCTGAGTTCGTCGACAGCTACCGACTGACGCTGATCGTCAATGGCCTGGTGGAAGGCTACTTCAGGGGAGCCAACTTCGGGACTGGCAGACTAACGTTCTACTGGATGAACGCTGCTGGAGTATCGGTAAGAGCCTTAATAAATTTTACCTATAGGCAGCTGATGTGGCAAAGTGCCGGGTTCAATTTTCGGTGGCAGTCAGGTTAGGATATTGCAGACTGAACTCTGACGAATACGCTGAACCACCTGATTGTCCGAAAAGCAAGCTGGTTCCGCGCTTCGAAGGGCACGTAAAGACGTCGGTCCCGATTGTTGTCTATGATTATTACCTACATAAATAGCGGTCGTCACACAATCATGTCAGAGGCCTGCCCCTTGTAGTAGACGGTTAAAGAACTCTCACATTAGGGTTCATCGGATCGTTGTACCTACGACTCGGTGTACCGCTCGAAAAGAAGACCTTTAGGAATAGTACAGACAATGTAGGTGTAGGTAGGCTACGGAATATGTCCTCTCCCGACTGGATGGACCGATGCAATAACTAGGGCGACTGGCAGTGATTGAACTGAATCTGCTGAATCGTGAAAACGGGTGATACCATAGAGACCATAAAATAAGCCTAATAGAGCCTAGTACCTAATATTCTGTATATCTTTTTCTTTTCAGGTACCTCTTGATAGTCCAGTTGCAGCGCGAAGAGTTATTCAACGTATCACCGGGATTTAAAACACCTAGAGTTAGTTTATTTAAACAAATTAAATGATTCTATAAGGATTATTTATTATTTTCTTTATAAAGTTTTTTCTCTCTCTCTCTCTCTCTCTAAAGTAGGTAGGTAGAGTTACAGATTACAGCAAGAGTTTTTTTATTATTTCACGCCCTCGTCGAAAGGACCACTCGCTGCATTCGCGGTCGTATGGTGCTCTCATTCTCACTCGAATTTACCACCAAGTTGGAAAGGGCCATACCGTGCTTATAATAATCAGCCATAATATCAGTCAGAAATATCGTGCACCATTGTTTAAACAATGATTTCAAAACCTGAGAACTACTCTGATTTTTATGATTTTTTCCTTTCCTGAGAAAACGCAATATTGTGACATAAATCACTCTGGAACTTTATCGGCATACCATGTTATCAACATCTACGTTTTATCTACGTTTTGCCATCCATCGAGACACAAACACTTTCAATACTTAGAAGGGAGCGCTATACAACTGGCGGCGAATGTAGCGAGTGACCTTCTAAACTATAAGCGTGGACAAAACAAAAGAAACTGTCAAACTTTAATACGTGGTGTAAGTGTAAATGGCTGTTATTGACAGCCGTTTACGCTATGCCTACCCCGCAAGGGATATGGGCGTGATGTATGTAGGGTAGTTGTTTTGACGAGGCTTCGTAGCATAAGAATAAATAATAACACTAATAATAACACTACCGTGTAGAAATGAAACTCCTTTGTCTGTGCCCCAAAAGCCGCGTTTTAAATACCTACTTCCCCCCTCAGCCCGTAACGCCCCGCGCGCTCCCGCACTGTAAGCCAGGGCTGTCACGTGCTAATAGTTTTATTCCAAACTAGCGGCCCGCCAAGCAGTTTCAAGACTTTCGGCGTAGTATGTTTACACACCTACGCGCCAGAGAATGAAAAATCGTGCAAATGCAATTATTTTGAAAGATTTGCGATGAAAAGGTATGAATTTGTTTGTTACCATAATCAGCTAACAATAACTTTACTACCTAAGGTAGGTAGGTATGTCGGTTTAAAAAATAGGTTAGGTACCGACTTGAGTAAAAACACAAACAGGAGAACACAAAACCAATTACGTATTAAGAATGGTAGTAGGTACCTATTTACTGTAACATCGTCATCATCAGTTACCTTGGCTCATCTATTGGCAAATTAAAAAAATGACATGCAGAGTCATCCTCGCATCACTTTTACAGCCATAAGCACCATAGTCATTCGGCAAGGCTAAACTTTTCCGAAAAAACAAAATTTGACCCGCGTGACGAACGCTTACGCGGCGAAGCGCACTCCCGGCCGAATTGAACTCTCTGAGACTGCCAGACGGTAGGCTAATATAATGACCTTGAGCGCGTCTGGAGCGGGAGTGTCGCCTCTATGTGTGTTTACTCTTATGCTTCGTAGTACAATCCGTCGGGCATTATCATGTTGGGCATTGTTGATTTCCAGAAAATGATTTGAGCTACTTTAGAACGTGTATATGACCTTTTGTTTCAATAACTTATTTAATCTAGCAACACTGTCTGTATCTGTCATTAATGCGTTTTCCTAAAAATATTTCTGCTATCATAGCAAATAAACGTGAAACAGAAAGTCATAGTTTCATAGAACATTGTCTCTTTCACTCTCAACTTTTAAGTCAACAAATATTTGAAAAAAATTACCAATGGCGAATTTTGTTGTTTACAGATTTCCATTCTTTCGGGATAATTTGTGAAACGATCAATATTATTGCAGGCTGATGTGTACTGAAATTAAAATCATTATCAGTGAAGTTCATTATACCGTGTTTATGGAGTGAATATTGTTCTGGCGCCTACCTGATTCTAGCCTCGATACAAGACGCTATACTTCGTCCAGTTTTTGTGAGAATCTTGAAATTTCCTCTGCAAAATGGCAGATATTCTGGATATATTAGACATAGACCAGCCGCAGCAGTCGGAGATAAATCGCGACACCATAATCCACGGCGACAAGAACAAAAAGAAGTATGTGACCGCGAAGGCCGTAAAAAGACCGGAAGGGATGCACAGGGAGGTCTTTGCACTTCTATACAATGATAACAATGATCTCCCGCCCTTGATACCTACAGATACAGGTGAGGAAATGAACTCTATATTGTGCGAATCGGTAGTATCTATCTACTGATGACAACTTATCTAGAGATTTAGTACACAGATAAAGACCTTTTTATTTAAAGACATGTGATAAATATAAATTATATTTCAATCCTCAGGTAAAGCTTATAAAGAGAAGAAAGCGAAGCTTGGTATGCGCAAAGTGCGCAAGTGGGTGTGGGCTCCGTTTACCAATCCTGCTCGGAAGGACAACGCTGTGTTCCACCATTGGAAAAGGGCTGGTGATGAGCCTAAAGAGTACCCTTTTGCACAGTTCAACAAGGTAAGAATAAGAAGGAATTTCTTTAGAAATAAGTGGTACCTATGTAGTACCATTTTGACCAGTCTGCCTCAGAAGGAGAGTTTGATCAATGTGAGTTGTTCTTCATACGAATGAACCACTACACTATTTTCAGACTTGTATGAATGTGGCAGTAAAATTCAAAAGTAACTTTCTTTTCTATTGGTTATTTGAAAACCAAAAGACTAACTGATTTTTTATGTTTTTCCACAGCAAATCTCAATACCATCCTACTCTGAGTCTGAATACAACCAGTACTTAAAGTCGGAAGACTGGAGCCAAGCAGAGACTGATCACCTGATAGATCTATGCCAACGGTTTGATCTTCGGTTCATAGTGATCCATGATCGATGGGACCGGGCTGCTTTCAGGGATCGCAGTGTTGAAGACTTGAAGGAGAGATATTATAATATCTGTGGTATTTTGAGCAAGGTAAGGCAATTTTACTAATAACTGAAGCATTATGTTTAACTGATGTACTGCGATCTTCGAAAATTTGGAAGTTTTCCAAAAATTGTATACAGGTAAGTGTTTTAAAATTTTGCATATGCTGCAACATCACATTAAACGTTTGCGGACGATCCGCGCGCGAAGTTCTCTTTACATCGCAACTCGCAATTTGTGGCGACGACGCAGATGAAGTGCGAGATTGCCAGTCCGCGCGGTCTTAGTGCGCGACGCAGTGTTTGCCTTAAACCAGATACACTACAAAAACTTATTTTAAGTTAAAAACTTTGATGAATTAATTTAAAAACTTTCCAGGTCAAAACAAATCCATGGTCCAACACTGTCACTGTAGTGAATGGTGAAAAGAGAATTTATCAATATGACGCTGAGCACGAGAGAAAGAGAAAGGAACAACTAAAACGCCTGTTTGACAGGACACAGGAACAGGTATGAAGCTTCAATAATACTTTACCAAGCCAGCTGGAATGGATGATCAAAATTCTGGTCTGGTTTTGTCATCTAGTCAATCAAGTCTTCAAATCTTCTTTTAGCATGGTGGATAATCATATTATTTTTCCAGATTGATGAAGAGCAAATGCTGCTAACTGAACTAAAGAAAATAGAAGCCAGAAAGCGTGAACGGGAGAGAAAGACTCAAGACCTACAGAAGCTGATCTCGCGAGCGGACTCCGGGAATACGTTCCCCGTGACTCAAGTGACCGCTGCGGAGGGGACCACCACACCGTCCACTAACGCGGCTAATATTGCGCGCAGGCAGGACAGGAAGTTGCACAAGAAGAAGATCTCGGCACAGCAGAGGCCTGTTCGAGCTGTGGAGAGTGTTGTGAGTACATTTAAAAGACATGCCTCCAAAGATTAAAATGTTGGCACTAAACGAAATATTTTTGATACCAGTTTTGGTCGCCTGGATTCTTTTGAAACAGAATCCCTTTCTTTACAAAGACCTTTATGAAAACTGGTAAAGTCCTCTAGTTTTTATTTACCGATGGAAATATTTCTGACCTCTTATGCAAAGTGTACCAGACCAAGACATTGTATAGGAGGCCCAAAAATGATTGTCATTTCGATATATGTTTGTTGGGGAAAGTTGTTCGGTTTCATGGCTGGTTCTCCACTTGAATTATTTGCAGTTTACTTTTTTATGTGGTGCCGGCTTAGAATAGAACTCCATATCTTTCCCGTGGGTGTCGTAAGAAGCTACTAAGGGTAATGAGAGTTTATGTGTATCGCAATTTTAGGCGACAGACTCTTCTGAATGAATCTCAATCTTGTCAGACGTGGTTCAAATGGCCGTTTTTTACTAGTCGTTTATGTTCTACCTGCCCCTCAAGAGATATAGGCGTGATATATGTAACTTTTTACACCTTATATTCCTAACATTTCATATACTTACTTATTTGCCCAGACGGTGGAGTGGTCCGGCATAAAGTTCCCGGAGTCGCGCGGCGCGGGCGTGTGGCTGCGCTCGCAGCGCATGAAGCTGCCCCCCGGCGTCGGACAGCGCAAGACCAAGGCCATAGAGCTCGAGCTACGCAATTTGAACATAGGTCAGTAACAGCACTGAACATGGGTCAGTAACAGCACTGAACATAGGTCAGTAACAGCACTGAACATAGGTCAGTAACAGCACTGAGTGACAGGCATCAAGGCGCGGGCGTGTGGCTGCGCTCGCAGCGCATGAAGCTGCCGCCCGGCGTCGGACAGCGCAAGACCAAGGCGATAGAGCTCGAACTGCGCAACCTGAACATAGGTCAGTAACAGCACTGAACATAGGTCAGTAACAACACTGAGTGACAGGCATCAAGGCGCGGGCGTGTGGCTGCGCTCGCAGCGCATGAAGCTGCCCCCGGGCGTCGGACAGCGCAAGACCAAGGCGATAGAGCTCGAACTGCGTAACCTGAACATAGGTCAGTAACAGCACTGAACATAGGTCAGTAACAACACTGAGTGACAGGCATCAAGGCGCGGGCGTGTGGCTGCGCTCGCAGCGCATGAAGCTGCCGCCCGGCGTCGGACAGCGCAAGACCAAGGCGATAGAGCTCGAACTGCGCAACCTGAACATAGGTCAGTAACAGCACTGAACATAGGTCAGTAACAACACTGAGTGACAGGCATCAAGGCGCGGGCGTGTGGCTGCGCTCGCAGCGCATGAAGCTGCCGCCCGGCGTCGGACAGCGCAAGACCAAGGCGATAGAGCTCGAACTGCGCAACCTGAACATAGGTCAGTAACAGCACTGAACATAGGTCAGTAACAACACTGAGTGACAGGCATCAAGGCGCGGGCGTGTGGCTGCGCTCGCAGCGCATGAAGCTGCCCCCGGGCGTCGGACAGCGCAAGACCAAGGCGATAGAGCTCGAACTGCGTAACCTGAACATAGGTCAGTAACAGCACTGAACATAGGTCAGTAACAACACTGAGTGACAGGCATCAAGGCGCGGGCGTGTGGCTGCGCTCGCAGCGCATGAAGCTGCCGCCCGGCGTTGGACAGCGCAAGACCAAGGCGATAGAGCTTGAACTACGCAATCTGAACATAGGTCAGTAACAGCACTGAACATAGGTCAGTAACAGCACTGAACATAGGTCAGTACAGTAACCAGCACTAAGTGACAGGCATCAAGGCGCCGGCGTGTGGCTGCGCTCGCAGCGCATGAAGCTGCCGCCCGGCGTCGGGCAGCGCAAGACCAAGGCGATTGAGCTCGAGCTGCGCAACCTGAACATAGGTCAGTAACAGCACTGAGTGACAGGCATCAAGGCGCGGGATGTGTGGCTGCGCTCGCAGCGCATGAAGCTGCCGCCCGGCGTCGGGCAGCGCAAGACCAAGGCAATAGAGCTTGAACTGCGCAATCTGAACATAGGTCAGTACAGAAACTACAACTCGAGCATAAATTTTATGAACCAAGGCTCAGCGTGTTCGTGGAGGCGTTGGAATCGACCCATCGTGTGAGCTTCACCTCGTTCGTGGTGCGAGTCCCGACTGCCCACCTGAGCATTGGCTGAGAGGAGTTGTTTTCCGTCGCTTTCGAAGAAGGCTACTACAGACGACTCCCGAATCTTATTAATTTAGCGATAGCGATATTATTAGTGTATTTAAGTTTGTTTTAATTGTATAGTCCTAGTTTATTATTATATTACTGTAAACAATTATCAGTTAGGTACTATTCTTAGTTTAGGAAACAGTTTAGCCTTGTAATTGTTATATATATCAGTATGTATATATATATAGAATTACCTATCTATTACTATTTAGAAATTAAATTCTATAGAATTGTGAGATTGAGTCGCTTAATTTGATCAAATTTATTGATTAATCACATGATTGATTGTGTCGGTCGATTGGCAACTCGTTGTGGTATGTTTACATTGTTTTTCTTTGACTTCCCAGAGCTGGCGCCGACGCCGACTGAGAGCGTGTGCAAGCACTTCAACGAGCTGCGCTCAGACCTCGCGCTTGCCGTCGACTTGCGGAATGCACTCGCTGCCTGCGAGTTTGAACTACAGGCGCTACGGCATCAGTACGAGGCACTCAACCCGGGACAGGTCAGTACTGCGGGGTCCATCAGGTAACCTCGCGCTAGCCGTCGACTTGAGGAATGCACTGGCAGCCTGCGAGTTTGAACTACAAGCGCTACGGCATCAGTACGAGGCGCTAAACCCGGGACAGGTCAGTACTGCAATGGCCATCAGGTAACCTCGCGCTGGCCGTGGACTTGAGAAATGCGCTCGCAGCCTGCGAGTTTGAACTACAGGCGCTACGGCATCAGTACGAGGCACTTAACCCGGGTCAGGTCAGTACTGCAGGGTTCGAGTTCGACCGAATCCCAGATTTGGGGAAAAGGGTTCACTAGTTTTCCGACAACATCACCTTCTCGAATCTTCGTGTAGCAATGCAGAAATGCAGGACATAGATATTTAGTGAAAACATTTATATTCATGTCCTAACTGGTCTTAAAAAAAATTGCCTTCAATTTGAAGCTGCATTGATTGTTCTTCCTTTTGTTTCAGACCCTTACCATCCCACCATCAATATGCAGCACCAGCACAGAAGCTTCTGTGTATGGAATGTTTTCCTCTGCCATGACCAATTTAATAGATTTTTGACGGGAATGCTCTGGGCATGCCTTAGTGTCAGTGGCATAGTGTTGGCCAGAGCAATGCAGACAAGTAGATAACTTCTCTGGAACCGAGCAGGTTTCTGCATCATGAGGTTTAGCGCACTTGTAGCATCTGTCCTTGGAACGGCATTGGGCTTTGACATGACCAAATCGGCAGCATTTATTGCATTGGATGGTTGGCATAGTGTATAAGGCAACTGGTAAAGATGTGTGATAGCAGTAAATTCTTTCGGGTAGTTTTTGTCCTATAAAAGTAACCACTACTGTTTGTGTGGGAACCCATTCTGTTCTACCTTCTTTGACCTCCTTTCTATTTAAACGCCTTGCTTTAATGACTTGGCAGTTTGCGATAGGAACATCTACTGCATCAACAAACTCTTTCAAAGTCCACTCAATTGGGATGTTTCGCACTATACCCATTCTAGTAATGTGGAAAGCTGGAATGACCGCTTTGTAATTGTTTTGAGCGAGGATAGGGTTCTCGATGAATGAGTTGGCTGATTTGGCATCGCAAAATTCAACTACCACGCGATTGCGACCTGTGGATTTAATACCATCTTTGGTAATCCCTTGAATGGAGTTCTTATGTAGAAACTGGGCAAATTTCAGAATACGAAGAGAGACGCCAGAGGCCTGGTCACTCTCCTCCTTGGAGACATGGACTATGTATGGGGAAACATCTGTGTCCGAGTATTTTAGTTTAGAAGACTCACCAAACTCGGGGACTGTGTAGGTATGCTGGGCCGAGGCAGCAGCAGGCATATTTGTTCCTCGTTTATTGACATGAGAAGGGTTATCTTCCATGAAACGTTTAGTAGAGGCTCTTTTAGCAATCAAGGACGGATCTAACATCTCATAACAGGTCAGTACTGCAGTGGTCATCAGGTCGGACCTCGCGCTAGCCGTCGACTTGAGGAATGCACTGGCAGCCTGCGAGTTTGAACTACAAGCGCTCAGACATCAGTACGAGGCGTTAAACCCGGGACAGGTCAGTACTGCAGTGGTCATCAGGTCGGACCTCGCGCTAGCCGTCGACTTGAGGAATGCACTGGCAGCCTGCGAGTTTGAACTACAAGCGCTCAGACATCAGTACGAGGCGCTAAACCCGGGACAGGTCAGTACTGCAATGGCCATCAGGTAACCTCGCGCTGGCCGTGGACTTGAGAAATGCGCTCGCAGCCTGCGAGTTTGAACTACAGGCGCTACGGCATCAGTACGAGGCACTTAACCCGGGTCAGGTCAGTACTGCAGGGTTCGAGTTCGACCGAATCCCAGATTTGGGGAAAAGGGTTCACTAGTTTTCCGACAACATCACATTCTCGAATCTTCGTGTAGCAATGCAGAAATGCAGGACATAGATATTTAGTGAAAACATTTATATTCATGTCCTAACTGGTCTTAAAAAAAATTGCCTTCAATTTGAAGCTGCATTGATTGTTCTTCCTTTTGTTTCAGACCCTTACCATCCCACCATCAATATGCAGCACCAGCACAGACAACGAGACCAAGCCAGTCGGGGAAATCATTGATGTAGTAGGCTCTCCTGGAGCACACAACACTACCATCTAGTATTGTTTACTTTTATATTGATGTGATTCTGATTATTATACTAAAATGATTAGGAACAAATATAGTAGTTTTAAGGATACATTTTGTTTTATTTGCAGTCTTTAGCACAGATAGTGGCAGCTATGGTAGCAGTATCAATAATTGCAAGCCATTATCTAGCATTAATGCCTAGAGCAAAATATAAAGCTTTCTTTGCGAAATATTTCTACTGGGAGTAACATCCAGTATGTTTTGTCTAGTATAGTTGAAAACCTAGAACACAGTGATTTAATTTATTAGCAGGGAGGATTGCCATACCAAATAAATAAAACATTTTATTTGTTTAAACTATTTATTACTTATTTACTAAATGGCACCTTTTGGTGCTCCATAAGCGTCAGGCATTCTTTCTATTGTGTATTTGTGGTCAGCCACATACATGATGGGTACACCCGGTATTTTCCGTATCCTTCTTTTCAAGTCTTTGTCATTAGTTGCTACAATATAACACTTGTGTTGGGTCACTCTTTGAACTATACAGTCGTCAGCATAAGTTCCCTTGTGAAGACAGGCTATTCTCTCAAAACGTGGATCCTTAATTATTCGTAAAGCTACTCTGTATTTGCGGCCGAGTTTCTCTAACTCGCCGAGAACGCAGTCTGTTATGTAGGGAATACATTTGGCATACAAGCAATCCATCATGTTCTGCACTATGTCGAGCTTGTTTTTTATTGAAAAATTAATGAAGTTCGTGTCGATAAGAACGTGGTACGGCGGTCCGAGCTGTGTGTTGTATTGGAAGAAGAGCGCAGAGCTCGCTTGAGGCACCTCACGAATCTTCATCTCGTGAGGATCAACTGGCTTTTTCTTTTTGGGTTCTGCTCTTTGAGACTCCTTTATTCGGCTATCACTTGGGCTTATAAGCTTCTTCATCTTGGCAAATTTCCTCTCAACGATTTTTCTGGTTTTCTTAGCTTTCCCCTGCAAAATAAATTTGCAATAATAAAAAGGACTGAGAAAAAAGTTAGACGATAAAACAAACTAGGACATAATCGTATTAACGAACTTACCATGATGGTGCGTGTATATCAAGTTTATTATTTGCTGACTTTCAGGTTTGTAACTATTTTAGAATAATTATTAATTCAAGAAATTGAAACAAAAACACAAAAATAACCTCTAAGTCTTTCATCCGAGCCTCTAACACAAAAACACACGTGGAGTCCTACCCGTGTATGCCAAAGTAAAGGACGTCGCTAGAATTGCCGTCACCGTACTTGGCTGCAAAATACTCTATGCAACGTGAAATGATTGGACATAGAGTACTGCCTGGGCCTCGTTTAATAAAACTGACAATCTGACAAAATTGTCAAAAACCTACAAATTTGTCGAATTGTCATGTTAAATTCGTTTAATAAAGGTGACAAATATGTCCAAAATCGACAGGTAAAATGGTGATAACTTGTCACGATTGTAAATGCGTTTAATAAAACTCTACAATTGTCAAAAACCATGGTCGAGACCACTGACAATTGTCAGTGACAAAATTGTTGCATTGTCGCGACATTTATGTCAGTTTCTGACATAATTGTCAGACTTGATTTTATGTAACAGAGAAAGGGATAGGTACACAATAAAATAATTGATACAATTATTTACTATGATAGTTGCGTCTGGGAATGGTCTCCCTCCATTCGCTCTCTGATTCGCGGCACGGCAAATGCAAAGTTTACTCTACTGTTCTTTGGCGGCCCCACAGTTGTATTTGTACTAATCATTCCTTATTATCAATCACTACTCTCATTGCTTAACGTAATTACCATTTTTGTGAAAGATTACTACTTTTATGTACCTTAATTTGATTGCGTGACATAGGGTATGGGCACCTGTCAATAAAATCCGATAATTCTACAAATTTGTCAATATGTCGCGACAATTTGCTGTTTAATAAAGCAAAATTGACAAGTTTTTCACGACAAATTGTCACTTGTCACCTGTCGCGGAAAAAGTTTTATTAAACAGAAAATTGTCAAATTGTCACGACAATCCGACATATTTGTAAATTTTCCACCATGACAATTTTGTCACCTGTAAGTTTTATTAAACAGAAACTTGTCAAATTGTCGGAATTGTCAACCATGACATAATTGTCGCATTGTCAGTTTTATTAAATAGGCCCCTGAACCGTCATATTTTGACAGCTCAATTTGACCGTTCGTAACGTCAAGGCTGCGCTTATTTTTGTTTAGTTAAAGCGTTTGATGTTTGAGATGTGAATGATGGTTTTACATCAATCAAACATCAATTTTAGATGGTTTAGATGTTTGCATGATGATTGATTATTCTCCCAGCAGATTTTTATTTTATCCAAAGCATCATTTAAAGCTATATCACGGCTGTTTGTGAGGATATTGACCAGATCTTAGCATTTTCTATCAGCTTTTACGAGAGCACTGCAAAGCTATTGATGAAACTGATGACAAGATTTAAGCCTTTTTTTAGTTTAGATTTTAGGTGAGCTCTGATCCTGAGCAAAACAGATGGGCGATGGTAATGGGTTATATGATGTGGAGGCTTCCCTAGTGGGACCGCTGACCGGCTGGCTGAATGGTAGTAACCTGATAGAAAAAAACGGTAGGTACCTACCTACATCGAGTAAGTAAGCACAACATCGAGTACACTGGGCAAGGCCTATGTCCAGCAACGGACTGCGACAGGTTGATGTACCTAATCATGATCTAATGCAGATGAACAAGCCCAGCAGGATAGCCACAATGCAGCCGTTAAGTAGGTACCTACCTACTTATCTCGATCGAAGAGATCATTTATTTACCTGTTTATCAACTGTAAGATCACCTTCGATTCAGCTCTGCAAATTATGGAAGTGTCCATAGGTAGGTAGGGTCAGGTAGGGATCGGTGACTCGGGCGAGTACATTGACTCACGCTTATATTTCGAAATAGGACAGCTATATCTATCTGTATTCTTAACATAATGGTAGCTCTTAACAACCAAACACATACAAACCAATCATTCATCCACTCCAGTACGGTTTGATTGTGAAAAAAATGTGCGTTTAGTTTTGCACCTCTAAAAATGCTTTTCAAGGTACCCCACATGTATTTTTATCGCTTAAGATTGAAAGATTTAGAAAAATGTAATTATTACGATCGAAAGTGGTGTTCAAATACTAAGTAATAAGCTAGATTTGCTAGCTCTTAGAGTAGCCTGGTAATATTTGTAGGCTAATTATTTCAAAATAGCGTTGGCGTCTACACTGGCTCAAATTTAAGTGGTACACAGTGACTCTAACATTTAGTACTGGCTCATCTCTCTATTTTTAGAAACATTAACAGACAATTGTAAAATATTTCTAATGGCAATAGTAATGATATGAAAAGAATACTTTGACAAATATAATTGATTAAAATGCATAGTTTCATTAAATATTATACTTCCACGACAGGGTTTCCAAGTCCATATAAACTGTTAGAGTCACTGTGTACCACAGGGGTTGAGTCAGCGTAGACAGGTACATGTACACAGCGACTCACATTTTTTTTTCTAGAAAATAATGTCTGGTGACCTATGTGTCATGTTATTGCAAAAAATTATAATGCGAAATGAAAGAGTATTAATCAATACATCCTAGATATGAATTTCAATTTGATACTTCAAAGTAATCTATAAAATTTTATTGATTGAAGAAATCCGAGTCACTGTAGCCTACCTGACCCTACTACTCCTTCCAACACTTGAAATGCAATAGTGGTCATCCATAGAATTTGGATTGGAACAACTTCCAAGGGAATAGACGGAGACCCGCTCAGGGATGATTATTAGGTAAGTACTATTTGAATAGAAGGGGTTGCTCCTAGTCAGACCAACAGCTACTGTGA
Source organism: Phthorimaea operculella (assembly GCA_024500475.1). Lineage (NCBI taxonomy): Eukaryota > Metazoa > Arthropoda > Insecta > Lepidoptera > Gelechiidae > Phthorimaea > Phthorimaea operculella. The sequence goes on from JANFCV010000195.1 coordinate 506,058, forward strand.
CCTTTTCAGATCTATAGGTATTGTGGCTGACCCTTTTGGTAATGACCTCATCCTTAAATTAACATGACCTTGATGTTGTACAAATTCATCCAGACTCCAGCACACACGGTTCGAGACAGTAGGTACCTACCTACTACCTACCTAATTTACCTAGACCTGACAGCATTTGTTGCTTGCAGGTCATGCGTTCAGTCAAAATTACCAAAATAGCAAGTGTATGTAGGGATAGGAAACTTACTTACTTCTTACTACCTTAACTAATTATTCACATGTGTTCCTGCTGTCTCCGATGAGCAGGGACAACAATACACATGTATAATTCAAAAACCTCAATTGGGACAACCAGACTTCATAATATCAATAGAACGAAACTACCATATGCTTCTTCGAAGACATCATAACTACTTACATTATGATAGCATTAATAGCAAATTATGGACAAAAGAAATTACAGAATGTTACCATATGGTTATTTATGTTATGAGTACGATAACATACTATGCAATGCAATAGAGAGTATAAGAATACTGGTGGAGATGATTATGTTAGGGCAGAGTTATGAAGGCTTTTGTAAACTATGCAGAGTTCTGGAGGAAACTAACATAATATGACATGATATCCTTATCAGAGATACGTCTCCTGCTTAAATGCTTTTTTAAAACAAAACATCTATTATACATTATTTTTTATTATTTTAATGTAGGTAATGAAGTTCAAGTTCATTATTATTTATTGCAAATCACAGACAAAATCTTAAAGATAGGTAACATTAATAGCAACTAGCTAATAGAGTTCTCATGTGACACCCCGAGGGGGCACAGCAATGTAGTAAAGGATATTTAGGTATATCCTTTCTACTTAACATACCATAACAGCCACAACAGTCCACTGCTGGACATGGGCCTCCCCCAATCGAGGGGTATTGCCATACTCACCACACTTGTCAGGCGGATTAGCGAGCACAGTGTAGGATGTAGCATTGACAGGGAACATTGCTGCCCATTCCCTTGATAATTATCCTTTAGTCGCTTTTTACGACACCCACGGGTAGAATTGGACTGATGCTATTCTAAGCCAACATCACACGACAAACCATTTAACATAGATAATTATTTCTAATTCGTCCTTCTACTTATAAATTCTTTTCATACATTTATGATGACCTAAAGTATTTAAATAACATTTTCTTCAAATTGCTTCATAGATGAACATCTTCTTTCTCGGCACCTGAGCTCATGGACAGGTGATCAGCTCCACTTGTCGAACAATTTCACCAAGGGTGATACATCTTATTTTTAGGTACAATGTTCTATTTATAAATCCTAGTAACGCCCTATATCTTGCCAATAAAACTGTCCTGCTTCATAAATTAAATAATGAGAAAATTGAAAAATTCATTAGCGACCGCCGGGACTTGAACCCGGACTGTGGATTGCCGTTCGGCTCAAGTCCGCGGTCGCTAATGAATTTTTCAATTTTCTCATTATTTAATTTATGAGAATATTATAGCGCTGTGAGTGCATTAAAAATTCCAATACACTGTCCTGCTTCTTTTTCCTTTGTGTAGGTGGATGGGATGCCTTCGGTACTTAGATAGTTGAACAGATCCTCTTATCTTAACGGTTCCATCTAATTCAAGTTAGAAGGACTGAATTCACTGGTGCTCCATGAGTGTCACCTCCTCTCCAAATATAAGTATAATACATCATTTGTAAATATTGTTTGCTTAATTTGTACTAAGAAGACTATTTCTATCTTAGTGTTCAATGCAGTGGTTTAGGATACTACCTGATTCACAGAAGAAGGGTACATGCAGGCAGTTCCATTAGTATGAACATCTGGTTTAAGTAAGAGTGTTGGTGCGAGTGAGAAAGTATGATCTGCTCAATAGTCGTGCAATTAGCCTTGTTCTAATATTGCAGCAGCCGAGGCAAAATATTTCTCATCAAGTTATAGATACTTCCTTCAGTTTCCACTTTATTATTATTATTATGAGTCAGTGTTGTCCCACTGCAGGGCAAAGGCCTATCTCCGCTTTTCCACGCCTCTCGGTCTAGTGCCAGGATCTGCCAGTCTTTTAGATATGCCCTAAGTTCATCGGTCCATCTTTTTCGGGGCCATCCACGTCGCCTCTGCAAATTGTTGGGTACCCATTCAGTTGTTATTTTAGCCCATAAAGCGTTTGGCATTCGGGTAACGTGGCCAGCCCAATCCCATTTCTGACAAGCAGCCTTCTGAGCCACATCCATGATTTTAGTTTGGGAACGCAGCACTGAGTTCCGGACTCGATCGATCAGTTTGACTCCAAGTATGCTGCGTTCCAATCTGCGTTGGCAAACCCCGAGCCTGGACTTCTGAATGTCAGTCAAAGACCAGTTTCCACTAGTCATAATAATATCATGTTCATGAGAAAAGACTTCCTGGAAATAAAAACAAAATTAACAGACTTAATGGGCAGAGACACATACAACACACAATAGTTGAATAGTTAGCCGAGAAGGAGCAGATAAGCTGCTTCTAGAAGGTCAGGAGGCCTACGAAAATTCTACTCTTGGACGGATTGCTTGCCCGAGTTCCCAAGGCTAAGTATTGGAGTCAGGACAGTGACTCGGCGACCTTCTGTCGCTCATTTGTTACCACTTACCACAATGAGTGAATCCATATTCAATTTACAGCTTATTTTACGGTAATCTATTAAATAATTTAATTTAACATTTTAACATTTCTTTTCCGCGAATGCTTAATAATGTTGCCCACTCTTTATTTCAAAATTATCAGATTTTGTTATATCGTACTATCTATGGGAAATTTTTAATGTTCGTTTAGTTCTTAGTACTGATGTGCCGTTCCCGGAAACATTCCCCAGCGCAGCGTGGAAATATTCCCAGTAACGTTCCCGGGCACATTCCCAAAAGTGGAAATATATGTGAAAGTTGTTTAAGAATCGTGTTAATCAGTAGGTACGATATTTTATGAAATTGATCACATTTTTGTATGAATCTTATTTACTATTTAATCACAGCAAATGATCAACGCGATTCTTAATTTCCCAATGTTACTGGGAAAATACCGGGAGCATTCCCGGAAACTTTCCCAAGAATATTCCTGGGAAAGTTAAAATATTTTTAATTTCTTTGGTTTTCATGGTTTTTGTGGGTGATTATCGTCGATCCCTTGATGTTGACTACCCCATCGGGAACGATGCCGTCGACCCCACATTGCTTACCTTTAAGAATTCTATTTTCTTGAATAAGGCAAAACCCGAGATTTTGGCAAAAGTATCATAATAAATTTAAACAGGGTTTTTAATTAAAATCCTAAACTTGTCTTAGCATCCGCAAACAAGGTACAAATACATTTCAGGAATATCGTACAAATTCAAAAAATATCCTTATTGAAATTGTCGTAAGATAGTAGCTAATTATTTTTCATCGTACCGAACCTCAAATTGTATAAATACGATAAATATTGTACGGCTGGCAACACCATCACAGATAGAACAAAATGGATGCGTTCCGTTCACAAAAAAAGGCACAGTTCCCCTCAATTTCCAGAAAACGAGATAGAGATATCGATTTCTTATGAGTAAGATAGAGACATACAAACTTCAATTAGCTGTTCATAGACAATCCACTTTCTTTTTCTTTCATCATTTTTTGTAATGTTGCTGTCGTTGAAAAACAAATAAAAGAATTCATAGATAAAAATTTTAAAAAAAACTGGCCATTCACAAATCGGGCTCACGCACGAAGGGTTCCGTCACAAAGTAAGTATTGGCTAGCGTGCTTATTATACTATGGGGAACTGTCAGGAATACTTTTTAGATCTATAGATAGCGCGTGGCGCGTTGCATAGATACTAAAAAGTCGGTGATGTAGGTACTACAAACTTTTTAGTTATAAACTTTTTGATTTATTAACACTATGGGCCAGTCAAAGAGTTTACATTGTAATAATACCTAAGAATTTGTGAATCATACATATAGGTAGGTAGGTACCTGTATGTGATTTAGGGCAGGGATCTTTGCGCCACTTTGTACATCTAGGGTTTCTTCAATGATAAACGGACTTACGGTATAATTATCCAGCGTTTTATTGCACTTCGGACACAAAAATATCACAGTTTTACATACATTTTAACAGAGCACAGTTACTTTACTTGTCGTTCATTCGATCACAATTTTCAGACTGACAAATACAAGATTACCCTACATTACATCGAAATACAGCTTGACCACGCTAAGTTGAACGATGAAAACAAAAGAGTAGCGATGCAGTTTTCGCGGAGCTAATCCGAAAATTGGTATACCGGTTTCATACCTCTTCTACCGATTGTAACACAAATTATTCAATTTACAAACAAAATAATAAAAAGAGATGTTTGGCATATAAATTGCATTATCCATGTCTTTACACTTATTATTATGCGAAAAAATAAAAGAATATTTTTCAATTGCATTTTCTAACCTGCGGTGTTTTGAAGTGAAATATTAGATGGACTAAATAACAATTTGGATTTACACAAATATATTCTTTGGTGAAAATATGAATCTTCCAAATCTACCGGTTTATTGTCTCAATAAACCGGTACCTACCGATTTACGATTTGGACAACGTTTTTGAAGATTTTGACATAATCTTAAGGCTCTTTTCCACTACTTCCATTAGCACCGGATATCGGATGTAGCCATCCGTAAAATATCGAAAATCCGGTCACCGCTATCCCACTTATCCGGTAAAAAACGGACAGTAAAGTTTCATTATTTCTACCTACGTTCTTGGAGAAAGTTGTTAAGTTTCCTCTGAAGAATTAAGAATCCTCTGACATGGTTCCAGAAACATCTGAAATGGTTCCAGATTTCCAGAAACCTCTGACATGGTTGCAGAGTCTCTTATATGGCTACAATGACCTCTGACAAGGTTGCAGAGGCCTCTGATATGGTTGCAGAGTCCTCTGATATGGTTGCAGAGTCCTCTGACATGGTTGCAGAGTCCTCTGACATGGTTACAGAGGCCTCTGATGTGGTGGCACAGGCCTAAAATACGTTTCCACAGAACCCGACCATTAAGTAAGGTTACTTAACTTAGAAATAGAATCATTCGAGATTTCGCATTCGGGGCACGCGCAATATTGTAAAGGAGAAACACTGTAAGTGCGTTTACAGTGTTATGGCTTTACTAAACATGGTTATATGCACATACAGTTTTTTTTTGTTTGTCTATTACTTCAATTGTATTCACTTTTATGATGAAATATTAAGTTGAGGGTATGTATTAGAGTCTAAATAATGTAATTAACCTTATAGAGCTAAAACACTGTATGTGACACTTACAGTGTTTTTACTTTACACGCTAGCGCTGCCGGGCGGGACGCGGCGTTGCTCAGGGGGCGCTGCGTCTTGATCTCTTCGATTCGCACCGACCACCAATATCGTTATAGAGCGGCACGGTGCGGACGCGCGGCTGCGTACAGTCCAATATGGATGACTTTATCGATAAGGGGAGACTGATAGATGAAGTGCGTTTCCGCGCATGTTTATGGGACGCTGCCGACGAGAACTATAAAAATCGTGACGCAAAAAATAAAGCATGGGAAGAAATTGGGTAAGAACTATTTGATACGAATGCGACCGTAATTTTACAATCGTTAACGCTCTGCCTACCCCAAAAGGGATGAAGGCGTGATGTGAGTGTGTGTGTAGTTGCCATGAAATTTAAAATAAGTAGATAGGTAGGTACTAGTAGGTACAACAATTCTTGCATCGGACTGTAGGTATACTGTACACTGGGCGCACCGCCCGCGAGCAGCCCGCAGCCGAGCAGCGCCGCCGGGCAGCGTTGCTGTAAAACCAGCCTTATTATCGCGCGTAAAGATTTAAATTTGTTGAATTGTTATGACGGAGTGCGTCTTCTGTACCTGTAGGTACTATTATGTATTCTGTGACAAAACAGAGAATATAGTTATGATGATATATAGATATAGATGGATATGATATTTCAGATACGGATAATGAAGAATTATAAAGCCCCGTTCACAGGTGCAACTTTCATGTGGCGCACTATTGTTCTCTGCCTGGGTGACAATCGGATTTCTCTCTCTATTCTATCCGAAGACAGTGAAAAGGATTTCCTACTGTCACGCGACAAAAAAGTCGCATTTTTAAACGGGCACTAAAACTGAGTTCAGATTTACATTTAAGAATATTTTGGATTATCCGTAAGTTTCTGTTACGGATATTGAATAAAAAAAATAACATAAACTAACATTTACATACTATTTATACACAAATTTACACAACTTTACATATAACTTAACTTACATACAACTTTTATATAACATTTACACAAATTTACATAACAGTCTCGGCATAGTCTCGGTCTCGTCTCTGCAAAAAGATTCCCGTTTTTACCCTGTGAGTAGGTACCCTACGGAACCCTAAGATGAAAACAAAATGTCAAGGTCACGTAAAACGTGAATGTTCGTTCTGAACAAATTTATTTCTGTTTTCTCTAAATTAATTGATAATCGTGTTTCTAAATGGTTTGGATTTTGACTTATCACCATATTTTACCATACTGTTCATTATATGTCCAACATAATACAGTATTTCTTGTTATTCTTCACTTACTGACGTTACAGGGCACTGATATAGTAGAAGGCGGTCGAAAAAATTCGCATACGGGTATATTGGGTCGCTGGACGACTCAAAGTCCCACACGAAAAGAAGAAGCACTTACATTGCAATAGCAAGCAATGTCTACATACCAATTAAAGTGATTACTTAGACAGCGGTTACCCAACTATGTCAGAGGCCTGTGACTTGTAGTAGGCGCTTCAAAACTAGACACGAGGATTCATCGGGTCGCTGGACGACTCGTTGTCCCTCCCGAAAAAAAGAAGTGAAAGTGAAACAGAACAATGGTAGAAGAGAAACAGGTGTGTAAACATTTCATATTAATGGTCTCCGGTAACTAACGATTTCTTTTTTATTGCTTATTCGTTTTATTTTGTAAGGCGCCGCTAACAGTAGGTACCTGCTCCAAAAAGTATACTCTGAACAGCATGGTCTAATAAGCGAATAAGTATTAGATATATTTTTAACTCTGTGCTCATCAGAATTTTCTGTAAGTTATGTGAAACTGTATATTAATTTCAAATTTGACGGGTCCACACCAAGCGAGGCTGCTTGGGTTCTCATTGCTTCGCACGGTAATTAACCAAAAAATTACTTAGCTCACCCAAGGCAATGCATGCTCGTGCTCAGACGAACATGAGGCCTGGCCAAAATCAAAGTGCCTCAGAAGTTTGCCTATTAATTTATTAGGCCTCCAAATTGGATCAAACTTGGCTCTCCGCGCGAGGCAATGAGCAGGTGAGCAGCTTCGGGCAATCTGGACGCGCCTATTCATTTAGGTTTAGATTAGAGTTTCAAGCAAGGCATTTGAAGTAAGTTTACCATCTCGTCTGCCGGGCAGAGTTTGCTCAATTCAAAGATCCTTTACTTCAAAGAAGAAAAAATGAAGCTGGACTAAGATATTGGTATTTTTATTTCAGATATCTTCATAAAGAGAAAGATGCCAGATGAACCCAGGGAATTAGGTGAAATGGTTCCTATGAGTAAAACTGATCACCGTCGCTGGTCTGCAAACTCTGCAGGCATCCCACCCTGCGGATGAAGATGCCTGATGGTCTCTTAGTCCATCAGCTATGGCTTGAATGTCACTTTCCGGCTCTGCAAACACCCACCCACCCTGCGGATGAAGATGCCAGATGGTCTTTTAGTTGATTATCCATTGGCTTGAATATCACTTGCCAGCTGGTCAAAATGTTGTATGGTGGATTAATGAATTAATTAATTAAGTTCTATCATGATGGAAATTCATCTGTACTAGTTAGAATACACAAAGATAGTGAATCTAAGCATCTAAATGGGCCGAACTTGGCTCGCCTGCCACCTGAGTGTATGCCGCGCCTATGCCCTGCCTCGGCAATTTGCTGCGCACAGTGTGGAGGCTATGATTATGAAGGTTAGGAAGATAGTGAACTAAGTTATTCAAAACTAAATAAGTAATACCTCTCAGAAATGTTTTATTTCATTCCTTACTAACTAATAGGAGATTTTTTACTGTTCAATTGTCACCTACAATATTTCATAACTCAACAGTCAACACTGGTGTCTAACATGTGAATATGGAGAGAAATATTTTGTTATTTATAGTCTCCAGCACTGATTGTCTCCAGTAACTCACTATTTCTTCTTATATTATGGATTATTTGTTTAGTTTGTAAGGTTACAGCTTCTGCCCCAAAAGTATACTCTGAACAGCATGGAATTAAAAGTTCCAAGCACGGCATTTGAAGTAAGTGTACTAACTCGTCTGCTGGGCAGAGATTGCTCAATTCAAACATCCTTTACTCAAAAGAAGAATGAATGAAGCTAGACTAAGATATTGGTATTCATATATCAGACATCTTCATAAAGAGAAAGATGCTAGTTGAGCCCGGGGAAGTAGTTCCTACGAGTAAAACTGATCACTGTTGTTGGTCTGCGAACTCTGCTGGCATCCTACCCTGTGGATGAAGATGCCTGATAGGTCTCTTATTCCATTATGCAGCTTGCTTTGTCTTGAATGTCACTTGCCGGGTTGTTAAAATGTTGTAAGGTGGATTAATCAAGCTTTATTATGATGGAGATTCATGTTTGAATACATAAAGATAGTGAATGAAGGGTCTTGCTAAATGATTCAAAAATAAATAAGTAATCACTCCAAAACATGTTTTATTTATTTTATTCCTTACTATAACTAGTGGTTAAGAGCTTTTTTACTTTTTAATTGTCACATTCAATAGGTATTTCCTAACTCAACACTGGTGTCTGTCTTATAAAGTTAGCTGCGACTCAAAGAATACAAACAAAACGAACACCTCAAAACACGTGCACTTAGGTAATTCACAGCAATTTCAAAGCTGCCACTGAAGCATCATTTTTTCTATTGTTTGGCACAATGATAATATAATAATAAATAAATATTCCTGGATGAGACACAGTCCAAAACAACCTATCACATCTCAAAACTCTTGAGTGTAGGTTACATAGGTTGCTACGGAACTATTCCATTGCTCAGCTACTTCGACTGCAATAAATGGAGCATCCTAATAAATAGGAACCTACGTACTTAGGGCTAGCTGGAGATCATTTCATCTCTTCATGACTTGGTATGGATGCAACCAATTTTTTATTCGTAGAGAGGGATGATTCTATTCGCTTTTCAGGTATAACCTTCAGGTAGGCATAACTTCGTTTGCCTATGAATGATTAGGTAGGTAGGAATGATGAGTTTTCTTAACATTGAGCCTCATCCAGTGCCATTCTCTATCTATTAGATTGATTATTTCTGGTTGGTAGCCCAGTTCACGGCACATCACCCACAATACCTACGTAAACACGTTTGGCTCTTAGGCTCTTGAGTTTTCTTGGCATGAGCCTTGTTATCCGGAGGTATTTGTATCAGATCTTCTGAAATTATTGATTGGTGGTCAACTCCAGTAGATCTCGCCGACTGGTGGTTTGTGGCCTATGGATATTCCTATGATGAAGAATTGAAGACCTGCATCCATTTTCAAGTCTTGATAATCGCACTGGGCGGTTCGCTGGCAGACCTGACGATTAGTAGGAGTAGTTAAGTTATATTCTGTGCTGTCGATACACTTTTTAAGTCACATTGAGGCTGAAGACCTTCATCTGCACATGGGTCAATCAGCTCAGGGGCCAGCAAGCCCTTCAGGCCTATTATTGGCCCTGGTGGTCCTGCTTGAGCGCCTGGGGCTAGATTGATGCCAATTGATGGAGTCTAAAAACTAAAAAAGAAACACACCAGTTCCGTAAGACTGCCCGGTCAAAAAAGGTTGCTGCCACTCTTTGATTACAAGAGATTTGCTCACAACGTACTTCATGTCGTTGACCGGTGTGAAGTTAGCAGAAAAAGTTATCAGAAAATGTATAACCCGACCAAATTGAGAAGGTCAAATTTAAAATTTTCTAAATTGACTCAAAATGCTCGGAAATGCCTCGAATGTGATGTAGGATGACTAGAAATACAACATTACATGCATTTTAATCACATTCAGCCAGTAAATCGGCCAAAATGCCTCAAAATCTACACCGTACTTTGGACGCGCAATACGCTCGTTTCCTGGGCTTATGGCTGCACTAAGGGTGCTTAAAACGTAACTAATAACACAGATATAGGCATGTCCAACGTAAAAATATTAATACAACGACAAAAAACGTTAATTAACCTAAATCTAGTAACTTTGAGAAAACCATAGACAACTAGCCTACAGCTCGTTCGATTTCTCCCAATTTCCTCGGCTTTGCATAAACCTGCCAAATGAAATAAGATATTTCTAGATTCTTCTCAGCAATATCTATCCAACGAGGTATAACTCAATAGGATTAAAACGGAAGAGCTATACAAAATAATGAGATAAGTAAAAATTTTCTGCTGAGCAGAAAATACCATAGATAGGTCAATGATCCCGACAATACGAAATATTAACAAATTATTTCCAGGTTTGCAATTTGCTTAAAATGAAGCTTTACTTATACAGAAATACTAATTATTTTCATAAACATGTTGATCCTACTTTGATTTGGGTAATTAATAAACTCTCCACGAAAATAAATCTCGCTGTTATAATATCTTAGTCACTTAGTCGCGCTAACCTAGCATGTTACGTAGTTGATGTGGTATTCACAGATCGACAATTATATAATCTATCAAATGGTATACTTCATACGGGATTAGAATCTTCAGGTTTGGCAAAATATTAGAATAAAACGATATTTTCTGTTCAACCGAAAATACCCATAGACAAACCGACCTCAGGACATTGCCCCTGACTCCACAAGAAATAAGATGACCGGGCCAAGGTTATTTCCAGCAATGTTGCCAACGTAAATAAAATTTTAAATATGGCGCCATAAGAAAATCGAAAGGCAGGTCAATGACCCCATATTTCGTAAATTTTAGGTATTCATTTTCTCAGCTCCACATGTAGATTCCAAAACGAATGTGGTATCAAAAGATTCGTCTTGTGAAAACCTTTCTAAAAAGGTATGACTCAACAGGCCTGATACGGTCAGGCTGTGTGATAACCTTGATTATAAGTTTTTTCTGTTGAAATTTGTTATGGTTATATCTCAGCTCCACATGTAGATTCCAAAACGAATGTGGTATCAAAAGATTCGTCTGATGAAAACCTTTCTAAAAAGGTATGACTCAACAGGCCTGATACGGTCAGGCTGTGTGATAACCTTGATTATAAGTATTTTCTGTTAAAATTTGTTATGCTCATATCTCAGCTCCACAAGTAGATTCCAAAACAAATGTGGTATCAAAAGATTCGTCTGGTGAAAACCTTTCTAAAAAAGTATGACTCAACAGGCCTGATACGGTCAGGCTATGTGATAACCTAAAATTTATGTTTTTCTGCTGAACTGTGTTATGCTCAATATCTCAGCTCCACATGTAGATTCCAAAACGAATGTGGTATCAAAAGATTCGTCTAGTGAAGACCTTTCCATAAAGGTATAACTCAAACGGCCTGATACGGTCAGGCTGTGTGATAACCTTGATTATAAGTTTTTTTCTGTTGAAATTTGTTATGCTCATATCTCAGCTGCGAAGTGAGGTTCCAAAGAGAATGTGGTGTCTAAAGATTCAACTAGTGACGACGATTCCAAAAGGTATGACTCAACAGGCTTGATACGGTCAGGCTATGTGATAACCTAAAATTTATATTTTTTCTGCTGAACTTTGTTATGCTCAATATCTCAGCTCCACATGTAGATTCCAAAACGAATGTGGTATCAAAAGATTCGTCATGTAAAAAACTTTCTAAAAAGGTATGACTCAACAGGCCCGATACGGTCAGGCTGTGTGATAACCTTGATTATAAGTTTTTCTGTTGAAATTTGTTATGGTTATATCTCAGCTCCACATGTAGATTCCAAAACGAATGTGGTATCAAAAGATTCGTCTGGTGAAAACCTTTCTAAAAAGGTATGACTCAACAGGCCTGATACGGTCAGGCTGTGTGATAACATTGATTATAAGTTTTTTTCTGTTGAAATTTGTTATGCTCATATCTCAGCTCCACATGTAGATTCCAATACGAATGTGGTATCAAAAGATTCGTCTGGTGAAGACCTTTCCAAAAAGGTATGACTCAACAGGCCTGATACGGTCAGGCTATGTGATAACCTAAAATTTATGTTTTTCAGCTGAACTTTGTTATGCTCAATATCTCAGCTCCACATGTAGATTCCAAAACGAATGTGGTATCAAAAGATTTGTCTGGTGAAGACCTTTCCAAAAAGGTATGACTCAACAGGCCTGATACAGTCAGGCTATGTGATAACCTAAAATTTATGTTTTTTCAGCTGAACTTTGTTATGCTCAATAGCTCAGCTCCACATGTAGATTCCAAAACGAATGTGGTACCTAAAGATTCGTCTGGTGAAGACCTTTCCAAAAAGGTATGACTCAACAGGCCTGATACGGTCAGGCTATGTGTTAACCTAAAATTTATGTTTTTTCAGCTGAACTTTGTTATGCTCAATATCTCAGCTCCACATGTAGATTCCAAAACGAATGTGGTATCTAAAGATTCGTCTAGTGAAGACCTTTCCAAAAAGGTATGACTCAACAGGCCTGATACGGACAGGCTATGTGATAACCTTGATTATAAGTTTTTTTCTGTTGAACTTTGTTATGCTCATATCTCAGCTCCACATGTAGATTTCAAAACGAATGTGAAATCAAAAGATTCGTCTGGTGAAAACCTTTCTAAAAAGGTATGACTCAACAGGCCTGATACGGTCAGGCTATGTGATAACCTAAAATTTATATTTTTTCTGCTGAACTTTGTTATGCTCAATATCTCAGCTCCACATGTAGATTCCAAAACGAATGAGGTATCAAAAGATTCGTCTAATGAAGACCTTTCCAAAAAAGTACGACTCAACAGGCCTGATACGGTTAGGCTATGTGATAACCTAAAATTTATGTTTTTTCAGCTGAACTTTGTTATGCTCAATATCTCAGCTCCACATGTAGATTCCAAAACAAATGTGGTATCAAAAGATTTGCTTGGTGAAGACCTTTCCGAAAAGGTATGACTCAACAGGCCTGATACGGTCAGGCTATGTGATAACCTTGATTATAAGTTTTTTTCTGTTGAACTTTGTTATGCTCATGTCTCAGCTCCACATGTAGATTCCAAAACGAATGTGGTATCAAAAGATTCATCTGGTGAATACCTTTCTAAAAAGGTATGACTCAACAGGCCTGATACGGTCAGGCTATGTGATAACCTAAATTTTATGTTTTTTCTGCTGAACTTTGTTATGCTCAATATCTCAGCTCCACATGTAGATTCTAAAACGAATGTGGTATCAAAAGATTCGTCTAATGAAGACCTTTCCAAAAAAGTATGACTCAACAGGCCTGATACGGTCAGGCTATGTGATAACCTAAAATTTATGTTTTTTCAGCTGAACTTTGTTGTGCTCAATATCTCAGCTCCACATGTAGATTCCAAAACAAATGTGGTATCAAAAGATTCGCCTGGTGAAGACCTTTCCAAAAAGGTATGACTCAACAGGCTTGATACGGTCAGGCTATGTGATAACCTTGATTATAAGTTTTTTTCTGTTGAACTTTGTTATGCTCATGTCTCAGCTCCACATGTAGATTCCAAAACGAATGTGGTATCAAAAGATTCGTCTGGTGAATACCTTTCTAAAAAGGTATGACTCAACAGGCCTGATACGGTCAGGCTATGTGATAACCTAAATTTTATGTTTTTTTCTGCTGAACTTTGTTATGCTCAATATCTCAGCTCCACATGTAGATTCCAAAACGAATGTGGTATCGAAAGATTCGCCTGGTGAAGAACTTTCCAAAAAGGTATGACTCAACAGGCCTGATACGGTCAGGCTATGTGATAACCTTGATTATGAGTTTTTTTCTGTTGAACTTTGTTATGCTCATATCTCAGCTCCACATGTAGATTCCAAAACGAATGAGGTATCAAAAGATTTGTTTGGTGAAAACCTTTCTAAAAAGGTATGACTCAACAGGCCTGATACGGTCAGGCTGTGTGACTACCTTGATTATAAGTTTATTTCTGTTGAAATTTGTTATGCTCATATCTCAGCTCCACATGTAGATGCTAAAACGAATAGGAAATCAAAAGATTCTTCTAATGAAGACCTTTCCAAAAAAGTATGACTCAACAGGCCTGATACGGTCAGGCTATGTGATAACCTAAAATTTATGTTTTTTCAGCTGAACTTTGTTATGCTCATATCTCAGCTCCACATGTAGATTCCAAAACGAATGTGGTATCAAAAGATTCGTCTAGTAAAGACCTTTCCATAAAGGTATGACTCAACAGGCCTGATACGGTCAGGCTATGTGATAACCTAAAATTTATGTTTTTTCTGCTGAACTTTGTTATGCTCATATCTCAGCTCCACATGTAGATTCCAAAACGAATGTGGTATCAAAAGATTCGTCTAGTGAAGACCTTTCCATAAAGGTATGACTCAACAGGCCTGATACGGTCAGGCTATGTGATAACCTAAAATTTATATTTTTTCTGCTGAACTTTGTTATGCTCAATATCTCAGCTCCACATGTAGATTCCAAAACGAATGTGGTATCAAAAGATTCGTCTAGTGAAGACCTTTCCAAAAAAGTATGATTTAACAGGCCTGATACGGTCAGGCTGTGTGATAACCTAAAATTTTTGTTTTTTCTGCTGAACTTTGTTATGCTCAATATCTCAGCTCCACATGTAGTTTCCAAAACGAATGTGGTATCAAAAGATTTGTCTAGTGAAGACCTTTCCACAAAGGTATGACTCAACAGGCCTGATTCGGTCAGGCTATGTGATAACCTAAAATTTATGTTTTTTCTGCTGCACTTTGTTATGCTCAATATCTCAGCTCCACATGTAGATTCCAAAACGAATGTGGTATCAAAAGATTTGTCTGGTGAATACCTTTCCAAAAAGGTATGACTCAACAGGCCTGATACGGTCAGGCTATGTGATTATCTTGATTATAAGTTTTTTTCTGTTGAACTTTGTTATGCTCATATCTCAGCTCCACATGTAGATTCTAAAACGAATGTGGTATCAAAAGATTCGTCTGGTGAAAACCTTTCTAAAAAGGTATGACTCAACAGGCCTGATACAGTCAGGCTGTGTGATAACCTTGATTATAAGTTTTTTTCTGTTGAAATTTGTTATGCTCATATCTCAGCTCCACATGTAGATTCCAAAACGAATGTGGTATCAAAAGATTCGCCTGGTGAAGACCTTTCCAAAAAGGTATGACTCAATAGGCCTGATACGGTCAGGCTATGTGATAACCTAAAATTTATATTTTTTCTGCTGAAGTTTGTTATGCTCAATATCTCAGCTCTACATGTAGATTCCAAAACGAATGCAAAATTTTTATTATTTCACCAAAAAAGTATCTACTAAAACAATATAAAATCAACTACGGTGGCAACCCAGGATATATACACCAATATCGTACAATAATGCATGTTAGTGCGCATTAACCTTTTGTCAGCCGGAGCCAGGATCCGATTTTGGGCATGGACTGTCTAAGCCAGGATCCGTGCCACTTCGATCTTGATTACTATTTATTGAAATTTGAACTGTTTCACTATAGAAATAAGGTCTAAATTTGTTTTATTTGAGGACCTAATGAATGAATGAACCATAAACAACACTCACTCACCCAATGACTCTTCAGACATTCATTCAGACACTCATTTCAAATCTGACCTGCTTGAAGTTGAATCTTAGTTGCATTTTCGAAAACAGTTTTAGATATGAATTATACTAAACACACCATATATTTCTTATTGAGAGGTTGTCTAGTTATTCTTGTGTGAAGTAAAATAAAAGAAACTACAAATAAAGTCATAATTATGTTATAAAAACCAACAAATATTACAGTGGGTGCAAAATGAAGTCAATGTTAGTGTTCAAGTGCTGATAAAAAATATACAAATGTTTTTCCTTTGGAATATAATAGAAATTGTTTATTAGTTATCAGACAATGTAATAAAATCGTTACTTTAGTGAAAATAAAACAAAAACCCATAATTTTCATTAATATTCGAAATCAAGTCGCTCGCGCGCTCTTGACGTCTTTTCTCTCGGCCCCGAAGGAAGCAATCTGGGAAACGCTGCGGCTGACAAAAGGTTAATGGGCAGTAGGTCTATAGCTACGTCTGTAGGCACCTTCATAGGCCGAAATATAAAAAATAATTTGGACCTCTCAGACAAATTGATTGATTTTGTATGGGAGCACCAAATACTTTTTTCATATTTCGACCTATGGCATATTCAATTAAGTATTATCTATGGTCGACCGTCGGCATTTTTTTAAGGCAAATGCATCGCTTTAAACAGCCAACGTAATAGGTGTCAATTCTACATGTGGAGCTGAGATATTGAGCATAACAAACTTCAGCAGAAAAATTATAAATTTTAGGTTATCACATAGCCTGACCGTATCAGGCCTGTTGAGTCATACCTTTTTGGAAAGGTCTTCACCAGACAAATCTTTAAATACCACATTCGTTTTGGAATCTACATGTGGAGCTAAGATATTGAGCTTAACAAAGTTCAGCTGAAAACACATAAATTTTAGGTTATCACATAGCCTGACTGTATCAGGCCTGTTGAGAAATACCTTTTTGGAAAGGTCTTCACCAGACGAATCTTTAGATACCACATTCGTTTTGGAATCTACATGTGGAGCTGAGATATTGAGAATAACAAAGTTCAGCAGAAAAAACATAAATTTTAGGTTATCACATAGCCTGACCGTATCAGGCCTATTGAGTCATACCTTTTTGGAAAGGTCTTCACTAGACGAATCTTTTGATACCACATTCGTTTTGGAATCTACATGTGGAGCTGAGATATTGAGCATAACAAAGTTCAGCAGAAAAAATATAAATTTTACGTTATCACATAGCCTGACCGTATCAGGCCTGTTAAGTCATACCTTTTTAGAAAGGTATTCACCAGACGAATCTTTTGATACCACATTAGTTTTGGAATCTACATGTGGAGCTGAGATATTGAGCATAACAAAGTTCAGCAGAATAAAACATTAATTTTAGGTTATCACATAGCCTGACCGTATCAGGCCTGTTGAGTCATACCTTTATGGAAAGGTCTTCACTAGACGAATCTTTTGATACCACATTCGTTTTGGAATCTACATGTGGAGCTGAGATATTGAGCATAACAAAGTTCAGCAGGAAAAACATAAATTTTAGGTTATCACATAGCCTGACCGTAAAAGGCCTGTTGAGTCATACCTTTATGGAAAGGTCTTCATTAGACAAATCTTTTGATACCACATTCGTTTTGGAATCTACATGTGGAGCTGAGATATGAGCATAACAAATTTCAACAGAAAAAATCTTATAATCAAGGTTATCACACAGCCTGACCGTATCAGGCCTGTTGAGTCATACCTTTTTAGAAAGGTTTTCACCAGACGAATCTTTTGATACCACATTCGTTTTGGAATCTACATGTGGAGCTGAGATATGAGCATAACAAAGTTCAACAGAAAAAAAACTTATAATCAAGGTTATCACATAGCCTGACCGTATCAGGCCTGTTGAGTCATACCTTTTTGGAAAGGTCTTCACCAGACAAATCTTTTGATACCACATTCGTTTTGAAATCTACATGTGGAGCTGAGATATTGAGCATAACAAAGTTCAGCCGAAAAAACATAAATTTTAGGTTTTCACATAGCCTGACTGTATCAGGCCTGTTGAGTCATACCTTTTTGGAAAGGTCTTCACCAGACAAATTTTTTGATACTACATTCGTTTTGGAATCTACATGTGGAGCTGAGATATGAGCATAACAAAGTTCAACAGAAAAAAACTTATAATCAAGGTTATCACACAGCCTGACCGTATCAGGCCTGTTGAGTCATACCTTTATCGAAAGGTCTTCACTAGACGAATCTTTTGATACCACATTCGTTTTGGAATCTACATGTGGAGCTGAGATATTGAGCATAACAAAGTTCAGCAGAAAAAATATAAATTTTAGGTTATCACATAGCCTGACCGTATCAGGCCTGTTAAGTCATACCTTTTTAGAAAGGTATTCACCAGACGAATCTTTTGATACCACATTCGTTTTGGAATCTACATGTGGAGCTGAGATATTGAGCATAACAAAGTTCAGCAGGAAAAACATAAATTTTAGGTTATCACATAGCCTGACCGTATCAGGCCTGTTGAGTCATACCTTTATGGAAAGGTCTTCACTAGACAAATCTTTTGATACCACATTCGTTTTGGAATCTACATGTGGAGCTGAGATATGAGCATAACAAATTTCAACAGAAAAAATCTTATAATCAAGGTTATCACACAGCCTGACCGTATCAGGCCTGTTGAGTCATACCTTTTTAGAAAGGTCTTCACTAGACGAATCTTTTGATACCACATTCGTTTTGGAATCTACATGTGGAGCTGAGATATGAGCATAACAAAGTTCAACAGAAAAAAAACTTATAATCAAGGTTATCACATAGCCTGACCGTATCAGGCCTGTTGAGTCATACCTTTTTGGAAAGGTCTTCACCAGACAAATCTTTTGATTCCACATTCGTTTTGGAATCTACATGTGGAGCTGAGATATTGAGCATAACAAAGTTCAGCCGAAAAAACATAAATTTTAGGTTATCACATAGCCTGACTGTATCAGGCCTGTTGAGTCATACTTTTTTGGAAAGGTCTTTACCAGACAAATTTTTTGATACTACATTCGTTTTGGAATCTACATGTGGAGCTGAGATATGAGCATAACAAAGTTCAAAAGAAAAAAACTTATAATCAAGGTTATCACACAGCCTGACCGTATCAGGCCTGTTGAGTCATACCTTTATGGAAAGGTCTTCACTAGACGAATCTTTTGATACCACATTCGTTTTGGAATCTACATGTGGAGCTGAGATATTGAGCTTAACAAAGTTCAGCTGAAAAAACATAAATTTTAGGTTATCACATAGCCTGACTGTATCAGGCCTGTTGAGTCATACCTTTATGGAAAGGTCTTCACCAGACGAATCTTTTGATACCACATTCGTTTTGGAATCTACATGTGGAGCTGAGATATGAGCATAACAAATTTCAACAGAAAAAAACTTATAATCAAGGTTATCACACAGCCTGACCGTATCAGGCCTGTTGAGTCATACCTTTTTAGAAAGGTTTTCATCAGACGAATCTTTTGATACCACATTCGTTTTGGAATCTACATGTGGAGCTGAGATATAACCATAACAAATTTCAACAGAAAAAACTTATAATCAAGGTTATCACACAGCCTGACCGTATCAGGCCTGTTGAGTCATACCTTTTTAGAAAGGTTTTCACAAGACGAATCTTTTGATACCACATTCGTTTTGGAATCTACATGTGGAGCTGAGAAAATGAGTACCTAAAGTTTACGAAATATGGGGTCATTGACCTGCCTTTCGATTTTCTTTTGGCGCCATATTTAAAATTTTATTTACGTTGGCAACATTGCTGGAAATAACCTTGGCCCGGTCATCTTATTTCTTGTGGAGTCAGGGGCAATGTCCTGAGGTCGGTTTGTCTATGGGTATTTTCGGTTGAACAGAAAATATCGTTTTATTCTAATATTTTGCCAAACCTGAAGATTCTAATCCCGTATGAAGTATACCATTTGATAGATTATGTAATTGTCGATCTGTGAATACCACATCAACTACGTAACATGCTAGGTTAGCGCGACTAAGTGACTAAGATATTATAACAGCGAGATTTATTTTCGTGGAGAGTTTATTAATTACCCAAATCAAAGTAGGATCAACATGTTTATGAAAATAATTAGTATTTCTGTATAAGTGAAGCTTCATTTTAAGCAAATTACAAACCTGGAAATAATTTGTTAATATTTCGTATTGTCGGGATCATTGACCTATCTATGGTATTTTCTGCTCAGCAGAAAATTTTACTTATCTCATTATTTTGTATAGCTCTTCCGTTTTAATCCTATTGAGTTATACCTCGTTGGATAGATATTGCTGAGAAGAATCTAGAAATATCTTATTTCATTTGGCAGGTTTATGCAAAGCCGAGGAAATTGGGAGAAATCGAACGAGCTGTAGGCTAGTTGTCTATGGTTTTCTCAAAGTTACTAGATTTAGGTTAATTAACGTTTTTTGTCGTTGTATTAATATTTTTACGTTGGACAGGCCTATATCTGTGTTATTAGTTACGTTTTAAGCACCCTTAGTGCAGCCATAAGCCCAGGAAACGAGCGTATTGCGCGCCCAAATTACGGTGTAGATTTTGATGTATTTTGGCCGATTTACGGGCGGAATGTGATCAAATTGCGTTAAATGTTGTATTTCTAGTCATCCTACATCACATTCGAGGCATTTCCGAGCGTTTTGAGACATTTTAGAAAATTTGAAATTTCGACCTTCTTAATTTGGTCGGGTTATAATTTTCTGATAACTTTTTCTGCTAACTTCACACCGGTATGTCGTTGTACTGTCAAACACCATATTGTTTGACATTACTTTGTCGCGCAGTCCGGTGCGGCAATTTACTTTAGCATACACGGCACGCGACCCACACGTGTGTCAAGGAAGTGTCTATATAGCGGGGCGCCCCGCTCGATAGTCATTTAGGCTATTCACCGGGGCGCCCTGCTGAATAGCGCTTTGTCTATGTATAGGCTATTGAGCGGGGCGCCCTGCTAAATAGCGCTTTGTCTGTGGTTTGGTTATAGACCGGGGCGCCGCTCCGCCGTTATTTCGACTCGTGTGTAGGTATCATGACAGCCGATGTGGCGCAGTGGTTAGTATGCCTGCCTGCCACGCAAAGGTTTCGGGTTCAATTCCCGGTGGGGTCACTCACAAAGTTGATAGTTCCCAATCTGGTTAGGACATTACAGGCTGAACGTCAGTTCTTTCTTTTGTCTATGGTGAATAGTTTTTTTTTTCTAAGTTTACCAGTCACACGACACGATTCACATTTTGAAGACCACCGAGATTGATTCGTGAATGGCAATCTTTATTTGTCTGTGGTCTACTTAAAAAAAATAATGTCACTCTAGACATTTTCATTTCACAATTTTCACACATTTCTTCATTGCGATTTCAGATAATTTGTTTTCGAAATGAGCTCGGCCCACTTATCCGCTAAGGAGCTCCTCAAACTAGGAGATGAGGATAGAGTCAAGCCGAAGCTGAACCAATATTGGCCCCATATCCTTGGAGTTGCCTTCGGAATAGGAACTGGCGTGATGATCAACTTTGGCACGAGACGACCTGTCTTTAGCGGTAATACATTACATAATAACAATAACAAAATGTGATATTCTTATGCAGAGTAGAGTTTCATGTAGTGTTCAATATTGTGTAGGTATTCAGAAGCACATAGCCGCCACGGCAGGTTGGACTGTAGCTCTAAACTACGCACAGAAAAAACGTGACGACTACTACGCCGAGAAGGACGCAGTTTTTAGGCATTATATTGAACTGCACCCAGAAGACTTCCCTGAACCAGGTACAAAAATCACACTCATTAATTAAAATAAATAAACAGTCACTGTTTGAGTGCACATAGCTTCATATTGATGATGAAAATAAATTGTTATTGTCTTTTCTGAATCCAAGCATTAATTTCTGTTATTTCTTTTCAGAGAGGAAGAAAATTGGTGAACTGTTTGAGCCCTGGATCCCCATTCGTTAAATGTAGTGTATAGGCATAAACAATTAGATGAAATCAAAGGAATTATGTTAATTTTGTGTTTTATTAAATAATTTAATTTAACACAAGTTGTCATTTCAAATCACACTAATTAGACAAAGGAAAAGTAGTTACCTCTAATGTAGTGATACTAGCTAGGTTACAGGACATGAAAGTTCAACATATTTTCAAACAATGCATCACAAGTCTTGTAAATGTGAATTTTACTTTGCATGATGTAGCACCTACCTATATCCAATGGGCATCAACACTATTGGTATAAAACCCATTAATTTTATCAAGAAAAGATTTGAAAAAGTAGCTACTTATGGATGCTCATATCCTTTATGCTGATGTGAATAGTGTTGTGCCAGCGCACTCATATACTCAAAAGCTTGACCGCATATAGTGCAACTTGAGTTTTCTATAATTTTGTTGGTATAATGCGGGTGATACAATTCCTTCACAACTTTCTGTTCATAAGGGAGCAAAGAATGGCCGCTAAGGTTTGTTATGGTATGTTCTGGCCTTGGAATGTTCTCGTGGGTGTGGTTAGGTATAGTGTGTTCTGTCCGTAGTCTGTTCTCGTGAGTTTTATCATTGACCAGGTGTGCTATGTGGTAGCTGTCTTTTACAGGGGCTGGTGGCAATGGGACTTCCTTGTCAACATCTATGTCAATGATGTCAATATTACTGCTGTTGTTGTAGGCTTCTGTTTGAGGCTTGGGCTGTGCTAGGACTTGGTGCTTCTTCAGTTTGTGTAGTTTCTGAAATTAAATATCAGGAAAATTATAGACTGAAAATGGCTTTCAAAAATAATGTAATACTTATTTTTGAAAGCCATAAAAATAGCAAATAATATAATGTTATTCAATATCTTTCTTACCAAATCCCTAGCATGTATGTAGGCTGAGCCACAAACATCACACTTGAAGTCCTTAACTCCTCTGTGCTTGCTCATATGGCGAGTCAATTCACTTGAAGTGATGAATGATTTGTTGCATAAAGAACAGACCTGCAAAATAATGTTTTATTTTCATATGAAGGGAAGACTGAGTGAAAACAGAAATATTTCATTGCAGTTCAGTGAAGTTGGGGTTTTTCTCTAACAGTTTCATACTTACATGATCCTTTTGTCCAGTATGAATTTTGAGATGTGCACTAAGGTTGCTTTGGGCTGAAAACCTTTTGCTGGAAATAAATAAAAATGTCAATAAAAATTAAACAAGGCATGTGTGATAGATAGACTGGCAATGAGTGGTTATTAGGGTAGCCCTAAGCCTCTGTGTGCCTCCCTCAAGGCGCCCAGCTTTGGAGACGTGAGGTATTTTAGTATGTTTGTCTACCTAAGAGCCCTAACAAAGTTCCGTCTTAAAATGGATGGTCTAGGATTTTCCAACTAACACAATTTATTGACCACTCTAAGATGGACGATTGTAAAAATAATAGAACCTACACTTACCTGCAAACTTCACATTGGAAAGGTTTGTCCCCAGTATGAACTCTAAGATGAATGGTAAGGTTGTATTTCTGTGTGAACCGGCGAGGGCAGTACATACAGCCAAAAGGCTTATCACCTGTGTGAGTCCTAAGAACAGAAACAAGGTATATATAAATTAAAACAGATAGAAAACTACTATGAATGACTCTTGTTTGTCAATACATAGTATAAAGTAAAGTCCCTTCCTGTGTCTGTATTTATGTTTCCTTATATCTTTAAACCCCTCAACAGATTTTGATGCGGTTTCTTTTAGAATATACTAGAGTCAGTTAAGGGGCAGGTTTTTAAATATTCTTTACCTCAAATTTTAAACCCCAAAGGGGTAAAAAAGGGGTTTTAAAAGTTTGTATGGAAAATCATTATTTTTAAATGCTATCTGTTTCAAAATTTGTTCAGGGATTTTCGATTTTTTACCCCTAAAGGGGTAAAAAAGGGGTAAAAAGTTTGTATGGATAATCATGATTTTTTAAATGCGATCTGTTTCAAAACTTGGTATTAGGTCAAACAACTAAAAAAATTGAGTATTTATGTGTTTCAGGGATTTTTGATTTATAACCCCTAAAGGGGTAAAAGATGGGTTGCAGCGGGTGAAACCGCTGACGGGCAGCTAGTTTAATAATAAAAAAACAACATTACATCTGCAATAATCATATACGAGGAGAATCTCATACAATCCGGTGACAAAAAATTCTATTCACATATAAAACGCCAAACATCAACTAAATCGAGCATACCATCTGTTTTACGAAACAAGCACGGACAACTGGTGACTGAAGCATTACAAATATCTGAGGTACTCGCTGATCAATTCGGAAGTGTTTATCAAAAAGAAGTTCCTGGTCCGCTTCCAACTCTTGACAACAATCTTCGTATCAAAGACTCCATCGCCGACATCACTTTTACTGAAGAAAAAGTCCTACAGATTATTAAAAATATGAAAACCGATTCTGCACCTGGACCTGATAACATTCCTGTGTTGCTCCTGCAGAAGTGCCATATTGCTAAATTCTTGGCCGATCTAATGCAATTATCGTATGACACTGGAATCCTCCCATCATCTTGGTTAACAGCCATAGTCACGCCGATTTTTAAGAAGGGAAGTAGACTCGACCCGGCGAACTATAGACCGATAAGCCTCACGAGTATACTATGTAAGATAATGGAAAAAATTATAGTGGAACATATCAGGAAATTCTTGTCACAACACAACATTATAGGCCAACAGCAACACGGGTTTTGCCCTCATCGCTCTACCGTGACAAACTTATTGACATGCCTTTCTTCTTGGACAGAAAGCTTCAATGAGGGGAAACCTGTGGATGTCATATATCTCGACTATGAGAAGGCGTTTGACAAGGTACCCATCTCCAGACTATTACAAAAGCTTGAATTGATAGGCATACGTGGAAATATATTACACTGGATCGAAGGCTTTTTGCGCGGCCGAACTTTTCAAGTGAGAGTGGGAGAGGTTTTATCTGAAGAAAGGGAAACTTTTAGTGGTGTTCCACAAGGATCAGTTTTGGGCCCAGTGCTATACATAATTTATACTTTTGACCTACCTCACTCTCTCCAAAGTAATGTCAGCATATTCGCAAATGACACGAAGCTTTTTGCAGATCCTTTGGTAGACTACGCAAAGCTCCAGAATGACCTAGACAAAATAGCGAGTTGGTCAAAAACCTGGCTTATTAATCTAAATGCTTCGAAATGCACTGTACTGCACATAGGCAAAAAGAATCCTAAACTGACTTACAACTTAAATGGAACCATCCTAAGCCCAGTCAAGACTCAGACAGATTTAGGAATTAGAATATCAGAAGACCTCAAGTGGGAAGAGCATATAACGGCGATATCAAAAAAGGCGAAGAGTTTTATATATGTGATACGTAAGGCCTTTGGTATACTGACACCTGATATGATGCTTAAAATATACAAGACATACGTAAGGCCACTGCTGGAGTATGCTTACCAAGTTTGGAGCCCATACTTTGCAAAAGACATTCAACTACTCGAAAAGGTCCAAAGAAGTTTCACCAAAGTCCCACGACAGCTCAAGAACAAATCTTATGAAGAGAGACTAGACAAATTGAAACTCACCACGCTAAAAGAGCGAAGAGAACGAGGTGACCTAATAGAAACCTTCAAAATTCTAAGTAACTATTATGACCTAAACGACATCCAAAACATGTTCCAGCAAGACCTAAATACCCGTTTAAGAGGACACACACTAAAACTAAAGAAAAGGCGCTCAAAGAATAATCCACATAAGCACTTCCTAACTAACAGGGTAGTTGATGCATGGAATAAGTTGCCTCAGGAAATCGTCTTAGCTTCATCCATCAACTCATTCAAAAACAAACTGGACAGTCACATAGCATCACAGAAAGGCAACCAGAACAATTGAAGAGCAAGATACAGGCATTATCAGTTGAAAAACTGCCTGCCTGATTAATAATAATAATAATAATTACTAACTGACAAAACCACACATTATAACAGGCCAGACATTACTTTTATAGACAAAGAAAATAAAACAGCTCAACTTATAGACATAGCCATTCCGAACACTCATAATCTGCAGCATACCATAGCTGAAAAACTGTCAAAATACATTGACCTTAAAAATGAAATAAAGCGAATGTGGAACCTTCAAAAAGTTACAATAATCCCCATAGTACTTTCATCCACTGGTGTTGTCCCTAAGCAAATGAAACAATCATTAGAGTCATTGGCTCTACCGAGCAACACAACAGCATTAATGCAAAAAGCTGTCATTTTAAATACATGCCGGATAGTTAGAAAATTTTTAGATACCGATGATACCCCTAATACTGAATTATTGAATAATAACGACATTAATCACAATGGTGCTCACTTGGCTTAGGCCCGTGTGCATCTAGATACCGGCAACAGTAGTAGCCGAGCCTAATAAAAGGAACAAGAAATAATAATAATAATGCAGTGGTCTTTAAAGAGTCCAATAGAATTTTAAAAAACTTTCTCAAAATACGATAGGTACCGAAAACAGCAGGTCAACCTGACTAATTATATTAGTTAGCTGGTATTAGCTATTAGTTACCTTACATGCATTTCCAACTGTGCCTGACACCGGAACTCTTTATTGCACTGGTAACAGGCATGTATCTGCTTCGGTTTGGGCTTTGGTCCTGTTTTCTGTTTCTCAGACTCTGGTTTCCTTCTGTAGTTGGAGCTGCTCTTCTTTGGTTGACTTAGCTTACATTTACTGAAATAGAAAAATAATAATTTAATTTAATCATGCATTTAATTTAAGTTTCTTTAAAACTATGGAGCTATAATAATATTTACCACTTCTTTATTATTGTTTGATGAGTAACCTGAAACAATACATAAAATAATCAAAACGGATACCTTTGTGCAACAGTCGGATGCCCAGATCTTATAGGCTAGGGTAATTAAATGATGATACAGTAAATTGATTTCTGTTTAACTTACTATTGGGTCAGTCATTACAGCAGCATCAACCGTTCTGAAAAATAACAAACAAAAATAAGGAAGACACTTTATCAGGAGAAATAAAAATACAGATGAAAAAACATGATGAATGAAACTTTAGGTCTTGTCAGCTGGATAACTCTTTACAAAAGGGTGTGATATCAGATCAATTAGGCTTACTTTTCGGGTATGGGCAAGCCGAGATACTGCCTCAAACGAATGTCGGAGCTCATACAGGTCTGCTTGAAGTGATAGGCGATTCCAAGTTTGATCATACAATTACTGCATATCTGCTTTGGCAGATTATCTTCTCTACTGATCTGCAAGTACATATAGGTGTAATAATAATAATTCTATGACAAAGAAGCACCAAAAAAGAAGAATAAAGTGTAATCTTTACCTTCGTATTGCAACAGTATTCAATCATATCACAGAGAGCTAAATTGAAGTTTTTGGCGAATATCGAAGAAAAGACTCCTTCCTCCAAGCAAATCCTACAAATTTTATCCATAGTTTCATTGATAATAGCTGCGTTTTAGTGAAAAAACCCGTTTTAAAAACACGAAACGAAAAGCAAGTAAACATAGAACCACAGACTACTCTATGACCACAGATCACTAAAATATATGTCCTTCTATGACTTTAGTCATCTGCTGTCAAATAAATAAGGATTTGTACAAACGGAGCTTGAAATCGTTTTAAAAATATTTATAAAATTGTCTATGGCGCGCTCTTGTGTTTCTGGCATCTGGCAACACCAGCCAGAAAAAAAACAGTTGTCATCTATCACGGGAAAGAGGAGGTTGTGCAAAGATTTGTTTTGAAAAATTATCGCAAATAACATAATAATTTAAAAAACCTAATTATGAATTAATTCCAATATCTATTCAGCTTCAATGGATGAGTGAAACAGGACATATATCGGCACATTTTATTTAATATCTTCAATAATGGGTCGCTACTTGTCTGACGAACAGCTGAAAGGTTTTGAAAAATACAAGGTAATACGATTTTACCTTAGGATTTTTATCTATGTGTGTTTGTTTATAGATAATTTTAGTTAAAGACCCCTCTTACTGTACCCCAGACACCCCAACTGAATTGATATTAGGTATGCCCAATACCTTTATCATAGGTACGTAGTTTCAAATACTATTGACAAAATACCGACTGAATGTTTTTCGTTTACAGTACAATTCGATCGACACAAGCATCCTCAGCAACTATGTAATGCACCCCTTCTGGAACTGGTGCGTCCAGGTGAGTTCATCTTATTTAAATAACATCATCACAATAGTAATTATATTGGTAAAGGTCTAAAAGGTCATTTTGTAAATAAATTCACTGACTTGACTTAGCATAGTAACCGATTTGCATTCCAATAACACTAATGATTAAAGCTGAGCAATGCACTCTTAGAATAATATGTGTAAATTAAATAACCTTTTCCCATTTATTTGAAGATTTAGATATCTTCAGATTTTGGCTATTTGTCAAAATAACATTTTCAGTTGTGAGTTGAAATAACATTGCTTCTAAAAAAGTATATATTAAGGCATCACCAATTTTAACATCTTTGCAGTTTTGTCCGGAATGGGTGGCTCCGAATGTGCTCACATTTTCCGGTTTCCTTCTGACCGTCCTCAACTTCCTATTGTTCTCGTACTACGACTACGGCTTCTACGCCGTCTCCGAGGACGACCCTGAACGGCAAATACCCAACTGGGTGTGGGCCGTCTCAGCCGTCAACCTGTTTGTTGCCTACACTTTAGGTGAGCATGTGGTTTCTAATACACTAATATTTTCCTTTTTGCTTCGTCCCATATATTTAGGAAGATGCCATGACATTGGGAAAGAACCCATATTAGATTACTGTACCAAAGAAAAAAATTGCCATAGGGTTGAAATACTGCCTGTGGTGGAAAATTTTGCAAGTTTTCAAAAAAGTTATACATTATAAAAAAGTTGGGAATTTAGGACTCTAGATGTCTTTAGTAGATTGAAAGACTGTTAATTTTGTGGTAGGCTAAGGGTAGGCTTTTTTAGGTGCACATGTAATTTATCTTTAAATGAAATATAATCAGGGACATTTCACATAATACTTAAGTTTTTATGACTTTCTGAGTTAACTTTAATTAACTGATTTCACTGGAACATGCATATAAAATAAGGGGTGAACCAACCATAAAATTGAACAACTTTCTCTAATGAACATAGTTAAAAATATAAATAAATAGGACCTCTCATATAAATATACCTACCAGCTAAGGAATGCAATCTCGCAAGTAAATTTAAGTCCCGGTATTTACGGGACTGGTCTTAATCCCGCGAGATCCCGGTATTTGCCGGATCCTGCATGCGGTATTTCGGCCAAAAAAATATGAAAAATATAAATTATTAGGTAGCATAACTCCTTCTTCTTTTCGTGTGGGTTACCGAGTCGTCCAAAGACCCGACATCTGAAAAACTACGAATTGTAGGTTAATTATGTTTTTTTCTAATATATCAAAAAATGCAAAAAAAGAGATGTGTCATTTAACATTGAAATTGAAAATAACTACCCGTTTTTTTTATGTATTTAATGTATCATCATTTAAACGGTGTCTAATGTTACAAATTATACGCCTTTACGTATGAATTGTCCAACATTTAATCCCGCTAGTCCCGCGCAGGATCCCATGGGCTTAAATGACGACCGGGATCAGTCCCGCAAAAATCATGCGGGATCCCGGTATTGCACTCCCTAGTACCAGCCGTGCGAGTTATTTTGTATGAGAGGTCCAAATAATTTTGATATTTTGACCTATTCCTTAGGAAAAGTTGTTTAGTTTCATGGGCTGATTCACCCCTAAAATATTTGTAGGTTCTTAGTTTTTTTACGTCTTATATGTTCTTTTGGTGTACCTACAACAAAAGCATAATTGAGTTATAAACAAGTAGCCTTTGTTATTCAGGGATAAGTCTACCATTATTGCTAAAACATGCACATACATATATACCTAACTTCTTATTATCTTGTCCATCTCATGCAAGTAAATGAATATACCTTAGATGCATTTAACAGTTAACTAAGCGCGACCTCGACTCGACACATTCATTATTATCCTATTTACTTAGTTCTTAGTGCATTGTTGATGTAGGTAAGCAAATTAATTGAAACCATATAAACTAACTAGCGACCCGCCCAGGGGTTTCACCCGCTGTTAACCGTTTTCCCTTGGGAATAAAACCTTTTTCCAATATTTTTGTACAGATACCTAAACATTCTTCTTGAATCTCGCTATCAAATTACCTACTTATAAAACCCTCATCGTTTTTGCGTACCTACCTACCTATGACTCTACTATTTTCAATATTTTTACGGCATCCGTTATCGATACTAATGGCACGCATTCAAATTAACACCCTGTATATTTACATAATTTATTAAGATACATACCTACTTGTTTCACATGACGTTATTTTTAGCGGATTGTGAATAAGTTGAATGACACAAACTCTGCAATGCTATCAGCCTAACGTATGAAACGTGGGTAACACGTGGAGATTACACTTCAAATGCCTACGTATTGTTGTGATCATGATCAAGGACAGTAACATTACGCATTAATTTACTGAATACACACGGACTTAGTACCTAATAATAAGCATCTATTTGTTTCGCCGTGTGGTGCCGACTTAGATAAGCATCACCGCAAATCACCCCATATCTATCCCGTGGGTGTCGTAAGAAGCGACCAAGGGATTCGACAAACGGTATGTATTACAGTTTTAAGGGACAGTCTGACAACCTGTTGTGATACACAGTCTTCCTGGTGGAAATGGCCGTTTGTTACAGCCGCTTACATTCTGCCTACCCCACATGGGATATAGACGTGATTGTATGCATGTACTTGTTCGTTTTTAAGCAGGCAAGGCAGCTGTGTAAATATCAAACCAATACTAATAATTATACTTAAATGGTAAGATCTTATTTCAGTACTCTATCAAAGACCTCCCTTCTGCGGGTCATTTCCTCAGTTAATTCTGGCTATTGCTGTTTCTTTCGCGTGATTTCCTGCTGCAATACGAATATTTCATGGTCCTGTTTTAAAATTGTATTTATTTATGGAATCCAACCCAATGCCACATTAAGCCCACATGATTACCTGTTTCTTAAATATCTTATAAAAAACGCGCGATGCCTCTCAAACTTTCTAATTCTCTTTAATGTTATTTTTATCTTTCGATTGCGAACTGTGATTGATAATGATAAGGTAGGTACTATTACCTAAGTACATAATACCATAACCAATCCTTATCAAAATGTTATAATAAAGTAATTAATCCAGGCTAAAATATAATTGTACCTATCTATCAGATGATGATGATACTTACCTACTTGCTTACTAGACTAGAACCATTCAAAAGCAAAATCATTATCGACAATATTAAATAACACAAATAAATAGGTCACTTGCTAAATAGGAAAGTATCGCATGGTCTGATTTGTACGTTTGGCGCCCTTATAGATGCCCTCTGTTATCATGCTTAGTGAGTGCTTCGTCGCGTTGTGATAAAGTCTTATAAAGTGAAGTAAGTGTGCCGGGCGATGGCGGAACGAGTTGCGACATCCATGTCTGATCGCCATTATTACACGTTATTTGCTTACTTTTATTTTTAATTATCGATTTTATTATTGTCTTTATAACACGAACGTCCATTACTGGACTACTAGAAAAGAAAGAAAAAATTGTTACCGAGTACACTAATCAATACTACACTACTACTACAACACCCACGACAGTCCACTGCTAGACATGTATCTTACCTCCCCTAATTGGTGGGTTTTGCCATACTCACCACGCTTAGCAGGCGGATATACAAGCGCAGTACAAGGTATCAGGGAACGCTGTTAACAGCCGGCATCCCGTGGTCGCTTTTTACTACACCCACGGGGAGAAATGGGTTGATGTCGGCATACGCCAACTCCTGGAGAATTGGACATATTTATGTTTTTAATCTACTTTAAGCTCTTGCATAGTATGGACCTATGGACCAAATGTGTCTTGCAACAGAAGGCTATCGAAGTTCTTTTACCGATTCAAATTTATTGACATTTCTTCACCGCAAGAAAACACCTTATTCCCAAAAAAGGGAACCATCAGATAATACCGCTGTCGAGCCACTAATAAAAACACTGATGTTTGTGTTTGAAGAACAGTGGTCGTATATTCCCAAAGGACCTTGAAATGAGATTGTAATTAGCTATTATATCTCTTCTAATAGGATTACCCACGTCAGGTAGGCAATTGATTTGCAAACAGAGACACATAAAAAATCAATGGGGCGTTTCCAGGCTCATTCTATCGGAAAACTGCCAATCTATCAGCAGACTGATAGGTATTTTATCAACATGTCGGAGATTCGGTCTTAATGGGGTATTTTTCCATAGCGTTTGATGGCGCGTAAGAGGTTTTAATACACTTTTTTTTTTTTTTTTTTACGTAGCCTGTATGGTGTCCCACTGCTGGGCAAAGGCCTCCCCTCGATTTCACGCCACTCATCCCGGTCTTGGGCTTCCGATTGCCAGTTCTGGAGAAAGGCTTCTATATCGTCGCGCCATCTTCTCCGAGGCCGCCCGCGACGACGACAACCATTTTGTGGTATCCATTTAGTGGCTAGAATAGCCCACCTGTCGGGATGCATTCGACAGACGTGTCCTGCCCAGTCCCACTTCAGCCGTGCGGACTTTTTGCCGACGTCTATGATGCCGGTCTTGGAGCGCAGGGTAGTGTTCCTAATACCGGTTAGCTATAGTTAGTATTCTTTGCTAATACGGTCGATCCTTTTAACACCTAGGATACTGCGCTCCATGGCACGTTGGCAAACCTTGAGTTTGGACTTTTGTGCCTCAGTCAGAGACCACGTTTGTGCGCCGTACGTGAGAACGGGCAGAATACACATGTCGACTAGTTTTCGCTTCAGTGTAAGCGGAAGGTCACCCTTCATCAGCTCTTTCATGGACCAGTAGCTCTTCCAGGCGTTCTGGATTCGTCTTTCGACCTCTTTGTCCTGCCTGTTGTCGAAGGATGCTATCTGGCCCAAGTAAGTGTACTCGTCGACATAATGTATTATCTGCCCGTCTACTTTCACATTGTGTTTGGTACTATTGCACATAAGTTGGGTCTTTGTCATGTTCATTTTGAGTCCAACCTCAAGGCTTGCCACACTTATCTCTTGCAGCATGGTTTCGAGTTCCGCGGCTGAAGTGGAGAACAGAACGATATCGTCTGCGAAGCGGAGGTTAGTTAGTTTTTTATCACCGATTTTAATGCCTTTGGATGACCACGATGACGAAAGCTTTTTAAATATTTCTTCCAATGCGGACGTGAAAAGTTTTGGTGAGAGGGGATCGCCCTGCTTGACACCACGGCGTATTTTAAATGAAGTTCCTGAAGTCTGCAATTGAATATTGGCTGTACTATTTTTGTATATAATTTTGAGGAGATTGATATAGATGGGTTTGATGTTTTGAGATTCTAAAGCTAAAAATATAGACGAATGGGTAACGCTGTCAAATGCCTTGGCATAATCTATAAAACCTAAGTAAAGGGGTTTATTGAACTCATTGAATTTTTCGATAATCTGGTTTAAGGTATGTAGGTGGTCGGTAGTGGCAAAACAAGGGCGAAAACCAGCTTGATCTGGTGGTTGGTGGCGATCTAGTTGGCCAGCAATCCGCCTTTCTATTATTTTGATAAAGACTTTGTATACATGAGAAATTAGACTTATGGGCCGGTAATTTCCTATGTCATTTTTGTCCCCCTTTTTATGGAGAAGAACGATAGTGGAGTGACAAAATGATTCTGGCATATTACCGGTTTGCAGTATCTGGTTGAATAGTTTTGTTAGTTGAGGCAGTAAAACCGGTTCACCTATTTTGAGTGCTTCAGTGGTGACTCCATCTCCACCTGGAGATTTGTTGTACTTCATACTTTTGATAGCAGTTTGTACTTCTCGTTCCGTAATGGGAGAGATGGAGTCATCACATGAGTATTCTATGGTATTGTCGTAAATGGTATTAGTTTAGTCAGAATATAGATTTTCATAGAAATTTGTACATATTTTGAGAATTTGGTCCCTATTGCGATGCCTGACGTTATTTTCATCGTTCATTGAAGTTATCCAATTAAAAAGTTTAATACACCTACGTATTTAAAATACACCGACGTCTACTTTCCTGAAAAACCTGATGTATTATAAATAGATTGCCTCCCACGATAAATTATGAGTGGAGCAATAGAAATCAAATTTATTCTTGGCTTTATAAGTAGAAAAAAATAAGTGTTTTTACCCGAATTATTTATCACCTGATTATTCCGAAGAGTTGACGATGGATTTAAGCTTTACCTACCTAATGTAGGTATTGGTGTCTTCCGTAGAGAGCCCGGCTTCGATTCCGATTATAAGAACAATGAAATTAAATATTTTGTGCTGATTTAAAGCTGCAGCAGCTTTGCGTGTTTCTAAATAGCATTTTAGTTCCTTTATATGCACCTACACACAAGCACAGTTGGGCAAAAAGTTATTCTACTTACTAATCATTTATTCGTCGGACGATTACTCTTACATAATTTATTGTCGCAACTCTACCTACAAGTAATTTGTGACCGACGTTTCTTGTTTTGCTCGATAGATGGCATCGACGGCAAGCAGGCGCGGCGCACAGGCACCAGCGGCCCGCTGGGGGAGCTGTTCGACCACGGGCTGGACTCGTACTCCGCCGTGCTCATACCCACCTGCCTCTACAGCATATTCGGCAGGTAGTGTGTGTATAGAGACTATAGAGTGACCAAGACGCAAGCAGGCGCGGCGCACAGGCACCAGCGGCCCGCTGGGGGAGCTGTTCGACCACGGGCTGGACTCGTACTCCGCCGTGCTCATACCCACCTGCCTCTACAGCATATTCGGCAGGTAGTGTGTGTATAGAGACTATAGAGTCACCAAGACGCAAGCAGGCGCGGCGCACAGGCACCAGCGGCCCGCTGGGGGAGCTGTTCGACCACGGGCTGGACTCGTACTCCGCCGTCCTCATTAGGGCTTTCGAATACCGGACTTTTTCAATACCGGTATTGAATACCGGATCATTTTCTTCAATACCGGGATCCCGGTATTACGGTATTAATGGAATGTTTTTCATAAAAAAGTTATGTTTTATGCAACTTTTATTACAAAGCAATAAGAAAATGTCTACTGTAGAAATAAAGTCACATTTCAATTGTCGAAAGTATTTTCGTATAAAAAAACTAGATGGCGCTGTTAGTTTCTAAAACGCGGTAACGAAATGTTTTCTGCGATGTGATAAAGGTGTCGGGTGCATAGTGTTCGCCACGCGGACACGTTCGCCTCGCGAAAACTTAGAACTTAAAAATTAAAAATTAGAAGGGGAAAACCGCCTAGTAGGTAGTAGTAGGTACCATGTGTGGGGTGTCGTTTGAAAGAAGAGCTCGAGCCGCGTTCGATGCTACAACACTTACGGCGATCGGATACCAGCGGTGTTTTTTTTTTTTCGTCGCGTCGATACATACAGTCAGTACAGTAGGTAAGTGAGGCCACCTAAAACTGGTCCCTCCTAGTGTTTGTATGGAAACACCAGTATTCAAACACAGATCCCAGTTTGGTTCGTTGAGATTGTTCCCAGTTTGGTTACGTCCATTTTAGCTTTGTAGCTCGATAATGGCCAAGAGCGTGTCGGCCACTTTACTAGGTAGAAAGTGGGTCGAATCTCTTCTGATGACACATGACCATTTTAGGACACAACTGTCACTTTTAATGACACATGTAAGTTTTTAGACCATTTGAGGACCCAAATGTCACTTTTAATGACACATGACCATTTTAGGACACAACTGTCACTTTTAAAGACACATGACCATTTAAGGACACAACTGTCAGTTTTAATGACACATGACAATTTTAGGACACAACTGTCACTTTTAATGACACATGTCACTTATAAGACCATTTTAGGACCCAAATGTCACTTTTGTGAAATAACTTCGGGCGAGTCGGACCGGCCGGACACACTTTAGAACCCAAATGTCACTTTGAACGACACATGTCATTAACCTAAACTCGAGCGAACTAACTTCGAGTGACCTGCTTGTTCCTGTCCAGTGTCCCTTGTGTGGCAAATTTGTCTGGAGTGGCACAAATTTGTCTAGTATGGCACAAATTTGTCTAATGTGGCACTAGACAAATTTGTGCCATCTCAGACAAATATTTGTCTTGTGTGGCACAAATTTGTCTGGAGTGGCACAAATGTGTCCAATGTGGCACTAGACAAATTTGTGCCATACTGGACAAATATTTGCCTTGTGTGGCACAAATTTGTCTGGAGTGGCACAAATTAGTCTAGTGTGGCACAAATTAGTCTAGTGTGGCACAAATTTGTCTAATGTGGCACAAAGTTGTCTAGTGTGGCACAAAGTTGTCTAGTGTGGCACAAATTTGTCTGGAGTGGCACAAATTTGTCTAGTATGGCAAAAATGTGTCTTGTGTGGCAAGACACATTTGTCCAAGAGCGTGTCGGGCACTCTAGTAGGTAGAAAGTGGGTAGAATAGTGCCAGAAGCGTGTCGGGCACTCTAGTAGGTAGAAAGTGGGTAGAATAGGCCAAGAGCGTGTCGGGCACTCTAGTAGGTAGAAAGTGGGTAGAATAGGCCAAGAGCGTGTCGGGCACTCTAGTAGGTAGAAAGTGGGTAGAATAGGCCAAGAGTGTGTCGGGCACTCTAGTAGGTAGAAAGTGGGTAGAATAGGCCAAGAGCGTGTCGGGCACTCTAGTAGGTAGAAAGTGGGTGGAATACCGGTATTAGATTTTTAATACCGGTACTGAAAAGAGGTCAAAAAAGTCCGTGATCCCGGTATTGGCCAATACCGGTATACCGGTATTGGAAGCCCTAGTCCTCATACCCACCTGCCTCTACAGCATATTCGGCAGGTAGTGTGTGTATAGAGACTATAGAGTGACCAAGACGCAAGCAGGCGCGGCGCACAGGCACCAGCGGCCCGCTGGGGGAGCTGTTCGACCACGGGCTGGACTCGTACTCCGCCGTGCTCATACCCACCTGCCTCTACAGCATATTCGGCAGGTAGTGTGTGTATAGAGACTATAGAGTGACCAAGACGCAAGCAGGCGCGGCGCACAGGCACCAGCGGCCCGCTGGGGGAGCTGTTCGACCACGGGCTGGACTCGTACTCCGCCGTGCTCATACCCACCTGCCTCTACAGCATATTCGGCAGGTAGTGTGTATAGAGACTATAGAGTGACCAAGACGCAAGCAGGCGCGGCGCACAGGCACCAGCGGCCCGCTGGGGAGCTGTTCGACCACGGGCTGGACTCGTACTCCGCCGTGCTCATACCCACCTGCCTCTACAGCATATTCGGCAGGTAGTGTGTATAGAGACTATAGAGTCACCAAGACGCAAGCAGGCGCGGCGCACAGGCACCAGCGGCCCGCTGGGGGAGCTGTTCGACCACGGGCTGGACTCGTACTCCGCCGTGCTCATACCCACCTGCCTCTACAGCATATTCGGCAGGTAGTGTGTGTATAGAGACTATAGAGTCACCAAGACGCAAGCAGGCGCGGCGCACAGGCACCAGCGGCCCGCTGGGGGAGCTGTTCGACCACGGGCTGGACTCGTACTCCGCCGTGCTCATACCCACCTGCCTCTACAGCATATTCGGCAGGTAGTGTGTGTATAGAGACTATAGAGTGACCAAGACGCAAGCAGGCGCGGCGCACAGGCACCAGCGGCCCGCTGGGGGAGCTGTTCGACCACGGACTGGACTCGTACTCGGCCGTGGTCATACCCACCTGCCTCTACAGCATATTCGGCAGGTAGTGTGTGTATAGAGCCACCGAATATCCATTCACCCTTGACCTTAAAATATTAAGTAATAGAGGTTAGGTGGTTAGGTTAGACCAGTCGTTTCGAACTTAGGTACCTAATACCGGTATTGAAAATAGGCCGTAAAAGCCCGGTGTTGACCGAAACTGGGATCCCGGTATTGGAAGCCCTACTACGGACTTCCGTACACGTAATAGATTTACTTCTAAGAAATTAAATAGAGCTCAGGAGTGAATACAAAGTTACTATAACAGCCACAATAAAGTCCACTGCTGAACATGGGCCTCCGCCTAGTAGAGGGGTAGGTATTTGCCATACTCACCACGCTTGGCAAGCTTGGCAGGCGGTTTGGTGAGCGCAATGTAAGATGTTGCAATGCTATTGTGAAATTGCAGGGATTGAACCCCTGGATGAATTTATCCCTTAGTCGTCTCTTACGACGCTCACGGGAAAGATATGGGGTGATGATGACATTCTAAGCCGGCATCACACGGCAAAATTAGTGACCATGTATTGTATTGTGCACATTGCAGAGACGAGCTGTCGCCGCTGCGCTACTTCTTCGTGATCTGGAACATCTTCATCAACTTCTACCTGACGCACTGGGAGAAGTACAACACGGGAGTCATGTTCCTGCCCTGGGGGTACGACTTCACCATGATTGTGAGTACCTTATCTATGTTTTAAATGCCTAGACTTGTGGCCCAACTGTAGCACCCACTAACACAGAAGAATTCGCCCCTTCTTCCGATCATTTATGCTTAATTTACAGAAGAATTCGCCCCTTCTTCCGATCATTTATGCTTACAATATCAGGTTGCTTCTTTCTTTTTCTGAATTTCTATGACGTACCTGGGTCAAACATACTTAGATACATTACTTACATTATATTAAACGTACACTACACTACATAGTATACAAAACGGCCGCCCACACCGAACGCTGATGACACTCGCTACTAGCCGGCTCGAAACGGTTCGACTTCTCGCGTAAACGACGGCTTGTAGATGTGTGTGTGAGTGTAGTGGCGATTCCTTGTAGCTGTCTCTCTGTATTGGGCGCCCGCAAAGCTAAATGCATTTTTTATCTACAGATAAGGAGAAAATGAAACATTTCAGGTTTTTTTTTAGATTTCTATTTCGCCTTTTTAAACTATGCCATGCAATCTGGTTAAACTTACTACGCCTGAATCAAATTCTAATCTCGAGATGAGAGTTCGTTTACCCAGAAATACGACGTTTCGATAACAGCGATTGCCATAGGTCGCAGGTCGTAGCTAGCTGCGTATCCGGCATTTGAGTAAGATGGGATACGTATTTCATTTTAGGTACCGTACCTACAGGTTCGAAACGGGACTATATTACTGAGACTTCGCTGTCTGTCTGTCCGTCTGTCATCAGGCTGTATCTCATAAACCGTAATAGTTACAAATGGCGTATTTTGGTTGCGATTGTTTAACAACAAATACTAAAAATTTACAAAACACGTGTTTTTTTGCTCGGTTTTGTCTATGATGGTTCGGAGGCTGTATCTCATGCACGGTAACAGTTAGACAGTTGAAATATTCACAGAACATGTGATGTAGCACTATTGTTGCTATTACAACAATTACTAGATAAGATACGCTGGCGCGAAAAATTTACTTACTGAAAGTAGATTGAAGTGACCCACAATTCAATCGATTTGTAAATTTTGGATTTGTAAATTTTAGAAAAGGAAGCCGATAGGAATCGGCATGTATAGACCCTATAGACCCTTCACCACTGTATATTTATGTATTGGTTCCCACGTTTGGTCCATGTCCATATCTGTGTAATAATTATCGATAATAGATATTTTGTGTCCTAAGTATTTTGAATAAATAATTTTGAATTTGAATTTTGTCAGGTTCGTGCATCCTCCTGCTGGTGACGTCAGTGGTGGGTCCCGGCGCTTGGCACACACTGCCGGGCGGTATACTGCCCAGCTTGTGTTCGAGCTGGTGCTGTACCTGTCAGCCATCGTCACCAGCCAGACAGTCATCCTGTACAACATCTACAAGTGAGTAGTGTCCAGCGCTGGCCGTGGCCGTGGACACACACCTGCCGGGCGGTATACTGCCCAGCTTGGTGTTCGAGCTGGTGCTGTACCTGTCAGCCATCGTCACCAGCCAGACAGTCATCCTGTACAACATCTACAAGTGAGTAGTGTCCAGCGCTGGCCGTGGCCGTGGACACACACCTGCCGGGCGGTATACTGCCCAGCTTGGTGTTCGAGCTGGTGCTGTACCTGTCAGCCATCGTCACCAGCCAGACAGTCATCCTGTACAACATCTACAAGTGAGTAGTGTCCAGCGCTGGCCGTGGCCGTGGACACACACCTGCCGGGCGGTATACTGCCCAGCTTGGTGTTCGAGCTGGTGCTGTACCTGTCAGCCATCGTCACCAGCCAGACAGTCATCCTGTACAACATCTACAAGTGAGTAGTGTCCAGCGCTGGCCGTGGCCGTGGACACACACCTGCCGGGCGGTATACTGCCCAGCTTGGTGTTCGAGCTGGTGCTGTACCTGTCAGCCATCGTCACCAGCCAGACAGTCATCCTGTACAACATCTACAAGTGAGTAGTGTCCAGCGCTGGCCGTGGCCGTGGACACACACCTGCCGGGCGGTATACTGCCCAGCTTGGTGTTCGAGCTGGTGCTGTACCTGTCAGCCATCGTCACCAGCCAGACAGTCATCCTGTACAACATCTACAAGTGAGTAGTGTCCAGCGCTGGCCGTGGCCGTGGACACACACCTGCCGGGCGGTATACTGCCCAGCTTGGTGTTCGAGCTGGTGCTGTACCTGTCAG
This sequence comes from Phthorimaea operculella, assembly GCA_024500475.1. Taxonomy (NCBI): domain Eukaryota; kingdom Metazoa; phylum Arthropoda; class Insecta; order Lepidoptera; family Gelechiidae; genus Phthorimaea; species Phthorimaea operculella. The sequence goes on from JANFCV010000195.1 coordinate 546,616, forward strand.
CCATCGTCACCAGCCAGACAGTCATCCTGTACAACATCTACAAGTGAGTAGTGTCCAGCGCTGGCCGTGGCCGTGGACACACACCTGCCGGGCGGTATACTGCCCAGCTTGGTGTTCGAGCTGGTGCTGTACCTGTCAGCCATCGTCACCAGCCAGACAGTCATCCTGTACAACATCTACAAGTGAGTAGTGTCCAGCGCTGGCCGTGGCCGTGGACACACACCTGCCGGGCGGTATACTGCCCAGCTTGGTGTTCGAGCTGGTGCTGTACCTGTCAGCCATCGTCACCAGCCAGACAGTCATCCTGTACAACATCTACAAGTGAGTAGTGTCCAGCGCTGGCCGTGGCCGTGGACACACACCTGCCGGGCGGTATACTGCCCAGCTTGGTGTTCGAGCTGGTGCTGTACCTGTCAGCCATCGTCACCAGCCAGACAGTCATCCTGTACAACATCTACAAGTGAGTAGTGTCCAGCGCTGTCCGTGGCCGTGACACACACCTGCCGGGCGGTATACTGCCCAGCTTGGTGTTCGAGCTGGTGCTGTACCTGTCAGCCATCGTCACCAGCCAGACAGTCATCCTGTACAACATCTACAAGTGAGTAGTGTCCAGCGCTGGCCGTGGCCGTGGACACACACCTGCCGGGCGGTATACTGCCCAGCTTGGTGTTCGAGCTGGTGCTGTACCTGTCAGCCATCGTCACCAGCCAGACAGTCATCCTGTACAACATCTACAAGTAAGTATTTTATCTTCTTTCGTGTTCTTCTTCTTCGTGCCGCCTGGTTCAAATTATATGTTGAGTTTTGACCAGTACTCAGCCACGGCTACAGAATTGGCTGTGACGTTGCAGAGGTCAGATAAGGTCCAGGTTTTCGTGAACACTGAGTCATCCAACCGTCCACTACTACGCCTCAGACATGGTTGTGTAACGACCGCCGTCAAAGTAATCTAATCAATCCTAGACAGGCCGGCAGGACCGGCGGTTTAACGTGTCCTCCGAAGCACAACATCATCTTACGGTACAGAAAGTTAGGTGGTCAATTAATAGTATAAACAACTTTCTAGACCTTAAAAATATTTAAACATCCATAGAAAATTACTGATGAAATCGTAATCTTTTATCCAATATTTCAACATTTATTCTTTAGATTATTCCATTATTATCACTAACATATCGTACATTTTCTGTGACGATTAGGTAAAATTTTCTCAATTTATAATTCCAGATCGTACCGCGACGGCACCGGCAAGATGCGTTCACTGTCCGAGGCCATTCGCCCCCTAGTGCCCCTGTTCATATTCTTCGCACTGAGTACGGCGTGGGCAGTCTACTCGCCCAATGACGTCATCAGCAGAGGCCCGCGGCTCTACTACATACTCACGGGGACCATCTTCTCCAATATCAATGTGAGTACGGTTCATATTGTTCGCTCTGAGTACGGCGTGGGCGGTGTACTCGCCCAATGACGTCATCAGCAGAGGCCCGCGGCTCTACTACATACTCACCGGGACCATCTTCTCCAATATCAATGTGAGTACGGTTCATATTGTTCGCTCTGAGTACGGCGTGGGCGGTGTACTCGCCCAATGACGTCATCAGCAGAGGCCCGCGGCTCTACTACATACTCACGGGGACCATCTTCTCCAATATCAATGTGAGTACGGTTCATATTGTTCGCTCTGAGTACGGCGTGGGCGGTGTACTCGCCCAATGACGTCATCAGCAGAGGCCCGCGGCTCTACTACATACTCACCGGGACCATCTTCTCCAATATCAATGTGAGTACGGTTCATATTGTTCGCTCTGAGTACGGCGTGGGCGGTGTACTCGCCCAATGACGTCATCAGCAGAGGCCCGCGGCTCTACTACATACTCACGGGGACCATCTTCTCCAATATCAATGTGAGTACGGTTCATATTGTTCGCTCTGAGTACGGCGTGGGCGGTGTACTCGCCCAATGACGTCATCAGCAGAGGCCCGCGGCTCTACTACATACTCACGGGGACCATCTTCTCCAATATCAATGTGAGTACGGTTCATATTGTTCGCTCTGAGTACGGCGTGGGCGGTGTACTCGCCCAATGACGTCATCAGCAGAGGCCCGCGGCTCTACTACATACTCACGGGGACCATCTTCTCAATATCAATGTGAGTACGGTTCATATTGTTCGCTCTGAGTACGGCGTGGGCGGTGTACTCGCCCAATGACGTCATCAGCAGAGGCCCGCGGCTCTACTACATACTCACGGGGACCATCTTCTCCAATATCAATGTGAGTACGGTTCATATTGTTCGCACTGAGTACGGCGTGGGCGGTGTACTCGCCCAATGACGTCATCAGCAGAGGCCCGCGGCTCTACTACATACCACGGGGACCATCTTCTCCAATATCAATGTGAGTACGGTTCATATTGTTCGCTCTGAGTACGGCGTGGGCGGTGTACTCGCCCAATGACGTCATCAGCAGAGGCCCGCGGCTCTACTACATACTCACGGGGACCATCTTCTCCAATATCAATGTGAGTACGGTTCATATTGTTCGCACTGAGTACGGCGTGGGCGGTGTACTCGCCCAATGACGTCATCAGCAGAGGCCCGCGGCTCTACTACATACTCACGGGGACCATCTTCTCCAATAGGTCAATGTGAGTACATGCTGTTTGAAGTGGTACCTAACATGTTAGTAAATAAAACACTTTTTACACTAGTTCCACTATTTATAATTAAAATGCTATTAAAGCGCGACCGGTTTCGTTACATCATCTTCAGGCAACCAGTGGAACTAGTGTAAAAAGTGTTTTATTTACTAACATACTATGGAGTTCCATCAAGCAATCACAACACAAAATGTATATCATGTGGTACCTAACGTTGAATCGACACACATAATAACACGCCTATACCTCTTGCGAGATAGACAGAGCGTAAGCAGCTGTAGCTAACATACACCACGTCTGACAAAAGTTTGAGAGTCATTCAGAAAACTGAGTATTGGTGACAAGTTGTCAGATTATAGAGGTAATTGCAATACACAATTAGTCGCTTCTTACGACACCCCCGGGAAAGATATGGGGTGATGCTATTCTAAGCCGGCAACCACACGGCATCGAATTTTATGGAGGTGGGTAATACGAATTAACGTAGCTTTGGCTAGGAGGGGGTCAAAAAAGGCCGTAAGGTATGTGTAAAACTTGTCTGAAAGATAATATCGTATTATATTTGTTGGCAGTGTCGCCTGATCGTCTCTCAGATGTCTGACACGCGCTGCGAGTGGTTCAACGGTCTGCTCATTCCTTACGCGAGCGTCGTACTCCTGGTGTTCTACTGTCGGGTGTCTCCCATGACTGAACTACTGCTGTTGGCAGCCCTGACCGCCGCCAGCACCGTCGCACATGTAACCTATGGAGCCGGGGTGGTGAGTGCAGTACAACAAACATATACTATAACAAACTGTCTGCTGTGTCAAATGCATAACATATAAAATTGAAGAAATTGAACTTCTATACATTATACCCATTACATGGAGAATTATACCGAACAGCATTAGTTTAGATTGTTTTAATATAAATATGAATTCTTATCATATGTCGTTTTTAATGTTTGTAAACATTTGTTTCAGGTGCAAGAGATGTGCGAGCATTTCAGGATAGATTGTTTCCATATCAAACCCAAACCAAAGATAAACTAAGCGAGAATCTCCGAGCAATATTACAATCATTTATTGATGTGTACCTATCTAATGGAATTTTTAATGCACTTACAGCGCAATATTATTCTCATAAATTGAAAATTAGATAAATGAAAAATTCACTAGCGACCGCCGGGACTTGTAGTAAGTTCTAAATTTTTTCTACAGATGTCACTGGATCGTCGCTTCAAGATGAGTATCAAGAGGTTGAAAGATTCACCAGGGTCCGCTAGGCGCCCGTAGCTCAGTTGGTAGAGCGGTGGAACGACAATCCACAGTCCCGGGTTCAAGTCTAGTGAATTATTCAATTTTCTCATTTTCAATTTATGATGTGTACCTGTGTACCTATTTGTGTAGTTACAATCGTTTGAATTAGTGTTGCAGCTCGATTATCCAGCAACACTAGTTTAAATACCTACATTTAAAATATATCGACAGTGCAGCTAGGTTAAATATAATATAGTACACATTATGATTTCGATTCTGATGTACGCATTTCACAAATAAACAACTTTAGAAAATCAATACTAAGAAGAGGGCTGCTTAGTTCCATTGATGTTCCCTAGTATAATTGGAATCAATAATCTATAGATGAATATATTTCTAGAATGCGTGCACAATAATCGACGCCATTATATAAGGTGTAAAAAATCAACTGCAAACATTTTATGTGGTAAACCAGCCTACACGAAAACACAATTAGACCTTTCATTGTACGAGAGCAAAGGAGAGGTACAAAATAATATTTCTTTTTCAACCTACCTAATCTATGAGGAAAAATTTTCAGTTTCATAGACTGGTGCAGCCCTTTAAATATTTGCAGCAGTTTTGTTTATATCCCGTATTTTTAACCTCAAATGAAACGTTTGTTATTACCTCTTTAAATCCATATTCAGTTCCATAGGGACACTTTCTCATCAGACTGATTGTTAACTAGAATAGGGACTATCTATGGTCCTTATAGGTTTATTTTTTTTATTAATTTACCATTTTAATAGGTATCCCTTTTTTATTAGGTATACTTAAACTATTTAAAAAATAGGCCTAGTGCGAGTCGGACTCGCTCACAAAGGGTTCCGTGCCGAAAACGTTATAAAAGTGACATTCGTTATATCGGAGCTCCTTGAAAGAAATATTACGTTTGTTTTTATAGCCGCAAAAATGCATTGAAAATTTATATTAGTCTAACTTTCTATTTCTATTCTATTACCGTTCATCATTCATCAGATATCTCCAAACCAACATAAATAAAATCAAGCAATTATAAACACTTTTTGTATGTGGTGAGCTCCCCTTAATGAAATGACAATTTGGGTATGGAACCCTAAAAAGGTCGCGATTTTTTTTAAACCTTTATTGTACATACACCTAGAATAACAAATTCCATACGTATTTTAAGTACCTAGTTATCACTTCTCTTCTGCACGAAAAATAGGCTCATGTAAACGTTGAGTTGCGGAAACCATTATTACTTGTCTTGCCTTTAAAATTACTGCTACTGTTATTTAAATAAACTATAATCGCCATATTAAGTTAAAAATCAAATGAGTGTAGGTACCTACATTGAAATACTTATGTGGAATAGCATATGAAATATGTGTAATAGCATTGTCATACGAAACATGATTAAAACCAATGTATATTTCAAACTACTCATACATAAACATAAGTCACAACATTAATGTAATACCCAGTGATGGTTCATATGTGGAGGCTGGCCTCAAATCTACTGATTTGCAATGTGGATTCCACATTATTTTCAAATAAATAATAAATATGCGTATTTATCAAAAACCTACCTAAGAAACTTAAATATTGTTTCCGTTTCGAACATTTTTGTCTTGAATTACGATACCTACTTTGGTAGATGTCTGTCTGCGTAAATGACCTTTTTGGAAGATGTTTTTGATACATACCCATACCTACCATACGTGTATGCACCTAAAATAATACTCCTAGTCATGTTTAGGGTGATAAATGGTGATTTGTATACCAAAATGTTTCTTGTGGATGGATGTAGTCAATTTAAAAAATTATGTAGTCACGTTCGATACATAACATCATATTTTTATAATTATTGTCTTCAAATTGTTGTTAGTTAAGGTTATAGGTGTACTGTGTAGTCTCAATAGGTGTTGTAGTTATAGAAAATTTAATGTTTTGGGGTCATAGTCTGTATTTGCTCTCTCTTGTCATATACCTAATGTAAAACTGTATGTAGTTAATAACTAGATGTCGATGTTCATTCAAAAGTGAGTACATAAAAATTCATATACTTTCATGAATAGGATATCGATGTTTACCTACTTATCTTTTCCAAATATTTTTAATTAATGTATTTTTTTATTTTATTGTAAGGAATAATTCCTTATTTATTGTGAAGCAGATAATATGTATTTGTTAATATGGGTACTATTATCAACAGCTTAAGTTACTATTTATGGGTCTAAAATTAGTTATTCTTATCAAATACATATAAGGTGACTGGTAATCACGAAAATTTATAAAATTTCGATCCTGTTGTCTGATACCACATTATAGGTAACTCAAAATGCTGCTAACTGTACCTACTTATTATTTTGTCTTCCATAGCTCAGTGGTCAGTGGTCTGAATTCTGAAGGTTGTGGGTTCAATTCCCAACCAACAAACATTCCAGATATCTTTTCATTGTTCTAAAAATACTGCTCAAATTGTACCTGTTGCTTTTTAACATTTTATTATTAGTTTTGTAATGTACTCATCAACATCATAATTTATTATTAATAATTAAATATGTTCATAAATAAATCAGGAAAGACCCAAATAAGTAGGGTGATGATTATGATTACTTTTGTCGCTTATTTATGGTTATTAAAAATGATCATTCATAAAGATTAGTTCTTTTATTCCTTTCAAAATGTTTATTACATGTGGTTCAATAAATAAAATGTGTATAAATGCAAGTTTTGTTTATGACAATATTTATTTATGATTTATTACCTGTCGCAACTCATTTTTCCAGCTTGTGTTATACATATAAACCTTGCTTTGAATCACTCTGTCTATTGCAAAAAACCACATTAAAATCTGTTGTGTGGTTTAGAAAAAACTACTTCATTTTATACTATGTTGTTGTAGAACTAGTTTTTCTAGAAACTCAATGTCGTTTAGAAAGGTGTGCCAATATTTTAGTACGTACAATGAGGGGGTGATATAGATAAAAAATCTTTATCATCAAATTGTTTATTTAGGTATTTTACTATTATTATTCGTGCAGATAACAAACAAAATACAAAAAAGCAACACATCTATATAATTTGCAGAACAGTTCCATAACCTTACACAAAAATTAATTCATTCAATTAACAATCACACTCACTCATTAAATACATTACAAAAATATTTTAGCAAGAGTTGCTAAGGGTTTCAGTTATTTCATCACTCAGTGATACTAACTTTCTCCACATTTCAGGGTTTAGACTGATGCCTTTTTTGCCTGGCAATAAGTTGCCATTTTTCTCATAATATTCCCTTATATCAATATAACATTTACCCTTGAATGTTCTCAGTTTAACTAGCTTATTATGGGCAAGTACCCATGTGGGCTCGCCATCATCTGACTGTGTGGCCATTTTGGCTTTCTTCTCTGGTGGCCCTTTTGAACCATCTTTGGACTTCGATTCTGGGGGATTTCTCTGCAACAATACATAGGTATTAGATAATTACAAACATACTTAGAATAGCATCACCCCATTTCTTTCCTGTGGGTGTCGTAAGAAGCGACTAAGGGACTCGATTGTTTCATGTGTATTACAACTTTAGGCGACAGGCTGACAACTGTCACTATAGTGATACACGATAATAGCTAAAACTGCCCTCAACTATTTGTCAGATGTGGCGATATTGACCGTATTTTTACGGCCGTTGCTCTGCCTACCTCGCAAGAGATACAGGCGTGATTTATGTATGTATGTATGTACTTTACCCCAAGTCCTAAAACTTGATAAAACAAATTAACACCAAGAACTTGACTCTGAAATTAAGAATCCAAGTGTAGTAAAGGTCTGAAGAATGGAGTACAAGTACCTAGATATGTAATGTTTACACAAAACGGTAAATTACACCAAATGTAGCGAGCGAAGTGGCGTCGTGGCAGTGTTCTTTGATGATAATTTCCTAACCTAAAATAGGTCTAGGTGACTTTTCGAGCACATGCAATGGATTAAATAAAAACCATGTAAAAAAAGGCAAGTTATATTAATATTTCAAAGTAGGTATCTAAAATTAACTCACATCTACAGGACCTTCATCACTATCGCTGCTACTACTGCTTGCTGCCTGCTTCTTATTCTTCGGCATTATTGAGTCTCTCTGCAAGCAATCAAAAGTTTATTAACGGTATTAAATAGAATTAATAAAAACTTGGATATTTCAACAGTTATTTGATTTTAATTACCAAATTACGAATTTATCTCACCGGCCAGCGTGACCACTTTTGAATCACACAATCTACCAAAAAAGTTGCTAAAATCTACCAAAATCTACCAACCCCAGTTTTAAATTCTACCAAAATTCTACCTTCCTTTCTTTCTTTAATTAGCCTGTTCTAACATTAATAATTATTTTTTTCAAGGTATTTGGTATGTAAATTAAAACATATTGAACAAAATTATGTATTTTACTCTGATTTATTTATTCTCATCATCCTTTCTAACATTTTTAAATAATGTTGCATATTTTTTCATAGCTTGAATCATTGATTCTTTTTGAAAAGTTGATTTTCGTAAGTCCGCAAACAAACAAAAACAAAACGAACGAATAAACTCCGCACTAACCAAATAACAGAGATAGCTAACGATTTCTTAACGTATGCAGAAAAGAGACCGGTATAGCACCGTATACAACAATAAGTTACGGGAAATCCCCGACTCAAGACTTCATAGTGATACAGTGTTGCTATTTTATTTTCTTTTTTGGCCTAGATACTTGCATTTTGGATTAAAATTTTCTAAAATACTGATTTTCTACTGAAATCTACTAAACGATACTGATTTTCTACTGAAAATACTACTAAATTGTCAGACTACTAAATAATCGTTCTCTTTGTCTCAAATCTACCAAAAAAGTAGAAATCTACTAAAAGTGGTCACACTGTCACCGGCGCTAGGTTCTTCGATTTCGAGATTTTCGTTCAGAAATTAGCCCGATGGACGTGTCATTTTGACAGTAAATGCAAAAAATCGTTTAAAAAATTATTTCTTGGTTTGACTACTAGCAAAACGGCTGAGTCACACTGAGGCCGGCGACTTATCGGTAGGTTCCTTTTACAAACGTGGAAAAGAAGTATGTATTTACTTGTATGTATGTACTTAGCTTTTGTTCTGGGAGAGCCGACTGCAGAATTTATGTCTATAAGCATCCGAATCAAAGAGCTGGCATCGGTTACCATAAAGATAACAGCCACAACAGTCCACTGCTGGACATGGGCCTCCCCCTATCGGGGGGTATTGCCATACTCACCACGCTTGGCAGGCGGATTGGCGAGCGCAGTGCATGATGTTGCATTGACAGGGAACGCTGCTGCCCATTCCCTGGATAAGTATCCCTTAGTCGCTTTTTACGACACCCACGGGTAGAATTGGGGTGATGCTATTCTAAGCCGGCATCACAAGGCATCGGTTTACCGTTGATAAATTACATAAGTAAAAAAAACTTGGTCTGCCAGTGCGCACTCTGCTGGATGTGCTTGGCAGACCGCTAAATCTTATCATCGCAGTGGCAGACCAAGTTTTTTTACATAATTTATCAATGGTAAACTGATGCGAGCACTTAGACATAAATTTTACAGATGAAAAATTATCAAAAAGTATCAATTATTTTCATCTTTCGGATAACAATCTGCAAAATTACGTCCGTAGAAAAACCTTTGCAAGTTTCCGACTCGTAGTGGTACATACAAAACAAACATACATAAGGTATATCACGCCTCTATCCCTTGCGGGGTAGGCAGAGCGTAAACGGCTGTAAAATCGGCCATTTACCTACTCGAATTTTGAGAGTCATTCAGAAGACTGAGTATCACCATAGTGACAGATTGTCATTGTCGCCTAAAATTACAATACACCAACTCTCAAATCCCTTAGTATATGGGGTGATGCTATTCCAAGCCGGCAAGAGCCGGTTTTACTATAGAATTGTATAAATTATTGGATTAGAAATGATTTCCCTGAATGTATCAAATTTCCTTCCTCCCAGCATATACTAGTACTAAGAATACGTAGAATTAATATTACCTAGGTAAAGCAACCGGGATCGATGGCTTAACGTGTCTTCCGAAACACGGAACCATCTTTCTGACGGGCTATCAAGTGGTTCATTCCGCAATATCCTAGGTACCCAAACCAGGAACCTCTGGATCCTGGACCCTTCAGATATGGAATCCGGTGCAGACTGTGGTAAGTACCTACTTACCCACCCACTGTACCTTAGGTATATCAAGTGAGCTTTCCGAGAAATAGAATCATGCATCAATTTTCGTACTAATCAGGGTTCCTTACGGTTTTCCGAAATCATAGTTAACAATAAATATTTTCTGATTTCCATCACAAAATTCCTAAGCGAACCCGGGACCTGCGGATGGCGTGCATGCTCGAAGCTCGCACGGCTGCACCACTGCGGCGCGAGATGTTTCGTCGTTTCTCGGAAGGCGTTTTCCTGCTTCGTCACAGCTGCGCGCGCGACGTCACCGGCGCGTCACACTCTCGCGCTTAAAACCGGCGCCCGCGACCGCCGCGAGCCCTAGTGCTGCGCCGGCGCTCCTTTAGACACCGTCTGAACTCACCTAAAAAAATCTATGATTTTTCATTGATTTGATTCAAGTGGCCTTTCGAATTTCGCGGCCCCACATTTTTAACGGTATAGGCGGTGTAGTGATCCGCGGTTAAAACTCTTACATTAGGGTTCATGGGGTCGTTCGTGTCACAAACGGGAAGATTAGATAGTCTTGCGGGAAAAGGCTGCCCTTTTTTTCAATTTTCCGGTGTAAGATGTGAAGTTTTTTGTGGTGGTGAATGAGCACTGTAAAGTGTACAAAAAGTGATAGAATAACAAGAATGATTTTGTAAGAAGATTCATTGTGTATCGAAAACACACAGATAGATGTAAATAAATAAGTGTCGTGTAAACAAGTGGCAGAGGATACTAGTAGCAGCCCTGGCGCCCCGCGATGCTTGCATGGAGGGTCGCCCCGCCGCTGCCGACGACGACGGGGATGACACCGTGCCTTCCGGTAATTTAATGATGTCCTAAAGGAACAATCCCTAGAGCGGTTTCGCACTACGTCCGATCCAGACCCGTGAAATATGTCCGTCTCCTTAAGTCCGATATTGGTTTACGGAGACTGACATAATGCACGGGTTCGGATCGGATTCGGACGTAGTGCCAAACCACTCTTATCAACAGCCGTGAGAAGTCCACTATTGGCTCTATGTCTATGATGCGTGAGGTAGGACAGAACTACCTCAGGCAACTCTTTATTTTGAGCCGACGGCTACCCACAAGCAACATCCAACCTTTATTTAGACGATATACTTACATAGGCAACATGTCGTCTTTTTACGCGTACATTATGGAACCTAAACCGTCCCTTTCTGTTTGTAAGAGCTAAGGGGTTAAGAAGGGGTTGCTCTTTAGAAGGTAAGTGTTGACTTTGCTAGCTTTGCTATGGATAAGTAATCAATCGTAATCAATCAATAAACAAGTGAACAAGAACAAGTGTTATTCGGTATGGGACAATTAATTAAAGATAATAGACTTTTGCAAAATTTAAATAATCTTCCATCATTGGGAACCTACATTAAAGTTTGATCGGATATTTTTTTACTAGGAACGTAAGTAGTAATAATAAACATAAGCAGTAGCAATAATATTACTATTACTAAGTAAGAGTAGAGTTACTTCACACTTCGAAATAAAATAAATAATTAAAAAAATTAAAAAACACGCCTGCGTTTGTGGGAAAAATTGATCTGAAAAGTAAAAAACAAGTTATAATTTGTGAAAAATTTAGACGAGATACTTGGCTTGGATTGTTCTTCTATTTGGAAAATTGACGATGTTTTTTATAGTATCAAAAACATTCTATAATATGAATAGTTATCTTTACCGTACATATAGGTTCAATATTATGTTTTTTTGTGACCAGACTTTACAATGCAAACGGGGGATAGTTTTCGAGATTGTAACGTGATTGTATGACAACAAACTATCCCCCGACTGCATTGTAAAGTCTGGTCACAAAAAAACATATTGAACCTATATGTAAGGTAAAGATTAGTTATCTTTACCGTACATATAGGTTCAATATTATGTTTGACCAGACTTTACAATGCAAACGGGGGATAGTTTTCGAGATTGTAACGTGATTGTATGACAACAAACTATCCCCCGACTGCATTGTAAAGTCTGGTCACAAAAAAACATATTGAACCTATATGTACGGTAAAGATAACTATTCATATTATAGAATGTTTTTGATACTATAAAAAACATCGTCAATTTTCCAAATAGAAGAACAATCCAAGCCAAGTATCTCGTCTAAATTTTTCACAAATTATAACTTGTTTTTTACTTTTCAGATCAATTTTTCCCACAAACGCAGGCGTGTTTTTTAATTTTTTTAATTATTTATTTTATTTACTACTTTTTAAATTATAACAAGCAAAAATTTGTTCGCTTCTTCTGTTTTTCTGTGGTCTCCGGTGTTGGTTCATCATACTAGTCATCATGTAAAAAAAACCGAACGCTACTATTATCACCCCCCTATGTAAGTTCTACAGTCATACTAGTCATCCTGTAAAAATCCGTGCTGATGTATCGTCTTCCTATGAGGGGGGTGCAAGCCCCCCTCAACCCCCCGATGTTGGTCCTACATTCATACAAGTCATCCTGTAAAAATCTGTGCTGATCTGTTGTCTCTCTATGAGGGGGGCAAGCCCCCCAACCCCTGATGTTGGTCCTACATTCATACCAGTCATCCTGTAAAAATCTGTGCTGATCTGTTGTCTTTCTATGAGGCAAGCCCCTCAACCCCTGATGTTGGTCTTACATTCATACCAGTCATCCTGTCAAAATCTGTGCTGATCTGTTGGCTCTTATGAGGCAAGCCCCCTCAACCCCTGATGTTGGTCTTACATTCATACCAGTCATCCTGTCAAAATCTGTGCTGATCTGTTGTCTTCTAGAGGCAAGCCCTCAACCCCTGATGTTGGTCCTACATTCATACCAGTCATCCTGTAAAAATCTGTGCTGATCTGTTGTCTTCTATGAGGCAAGCCCCCTCAACCCCTGATGTTGGTCTTACATTCATACCAGTCATCCTGTCAAAATCTGTGCTGATCTGTTGTCTCTCTATGAGGGGGGCAAGCCCCCCTCAACCCCCCGATGTTGGTCCTACATTGTCAAAATCTGTGCTGATCTGTTGTCTCTCAACCCCCCGATGTTGGTCCTACATTTATACCAGTCATCCTGTAAAAATCTGTGCTGATCTGTTGTCTGTCTATGAGGGGGGCAACCCCCCCTCAACCCCCCGATGATGTTGGTCCTACATTCATACCAGTCATCCTGTAAAAATCTGTGCTGATCTGTTGTCTGTCTATGAGGGGGGCAACCCCCCCTCAACCCCCCGATGTTGGTCCTACATTCATACCAGTCATCCTGTAAAAATCTGTGCTGATCTGTTGTCTGTCCTATGAGGCAAGCCCCTCAACCCCCCGATGTTGGTCTTACATTCATACCAGTCATCCTGTCAAAATCTGTGCTGATCTGTTGGCTCTCTATGAGGGGGGCAAGCCCCCCTCAACCCCCCGATGTTGGTCCTACATTCATACAAGTCATGCTGCCAAAATCTGTGCTGATCTGTTGTCTGTCTATAGGCAAGCCCCTCAACCCCCCGATGTTGGTCTTACATTCATACCAGTCATCCTGTAAAAATCTGTGCTGATCTGTTGTCTGTCTATCAGGAAGGCAATCTTCCCTTAATCCATGTGTTGGTGTTTAAAGCCCCTCAGGGTTGCCAGACGTACGAGAAATCTCGTAACATTACGAGATTTAGAGTGTGTGTACGAGATTCAAGATTATCACAAATCTCGTACCGTTTTTTACGAGATTTTAACAAGTCTTATTATAGACACTGTAAATGGTACATTTTTAGCTTCTGAAAGGCCCTAAAGGCCCAAATCATAAGGGTAATTGCGTAAATTTCGAAGCTTAAAATAAAATGTACGCTAGAATGACAGCTGAAAAGCTATACGGTAAAAAAATGATGATTTTACTACTATCCCTGATGTCGAATATAATAATAAAAAATATGATTTTATATTGTTTCGTTTTGAATTTAACAGCCCCAAGCGCAAAGAACATGATTATCAAAGTTATACAATGCAGTAAATGGCATAAAATTATAACGTTTCCTTAAGTTTCTTTAAATTTATGCTTTTACGAGATTTTTGTTGAAATTACGAGATTTTTAGCAACATTGGTACGAGAAAAAATAATAACCACCTGGCAACCCTGAAGCCCCTTCACATTACTGTGGTTTCACCCACGCAGTATTCTCGCGGTACAGGTGCAATACCGTCGCGGTATTTGTATCGATCAGGTTATCGATCGCTATCAGGTGCGGGACGTCCATGCAAATACCACGGCGGTATCGCAACGGTACCACGAGGAGAACACCGCGTACCGCGTACCGCAGCGATACCGCTGAAATGTGAACGGGTCTTAATGCCTACTAGTTGAACTGCCCATAACTGATTTAAACTACTTAAATGATAACAGATTTGGATTTTAAATGGGTTATTTTATTGACTACAAAGTCTAGACTACATACAACCAGCTCAGCTCATAAAGAAGTTGCGTTTAAAGTTGTTTAAAGTTTAAGTAATCAACATTTTCTTCATACCGACTTCCTTATTTTAATCAACACTCAAGTTTTTGCCGACCAGGGCCTGCGCTTTCATGTCTTACATTGGCAGTAGTAGTCTTTTGAAGAATACTTCACTTTACTATGAATAAAGTATCCCGGAGACAGCTGCTCTGCAATAAAATCATCATTGTTTGGTCAATGTAATAACAACCTACGTAATCTTCTAACAAACAATGTTGTTGAAGGAGGTTTATGCTCCTGTCAGTAGGTAATGCCCATAGCCATAGTCAGTAAGTGTCAGACATGACATGATGACATGACAGGTAAAACAAAAGTGATACACATCACTTGTATTGTGACACAGAAAAAGTTCTGTCAATGTTGTGCTTTATATTATAGTTTATCTCTGTTTATATTCTCGTCTATTTATTTTTACCATTCAATATTTCCACGCGTTTACTCTAGTAGTATGGTTCTCCATACTACTTTAGGTTATTAGGTCCCTTGTGAATTGGTGAATATAATTAGAAATATGCAGAGTACTGCGAGCATAACAAAGCTATGCGGTCAGTCAAACTATGCCTCATGGAGCTTCGCGATGGAGATGTTTCTCATCGACAACGACCTGTGGGACTGTGTTTTAGCCGAGGAAGGCTATGATTTAGAAGACGCAGCTACCAAAAAGCGTGATGCTAAAGCAAGGTCGAAAATATGTCTGATGATCTCGGAAAACATATTTCCGCTTGTCAGCTCGGCCAAAACCGCAAAGGAGACATGGGATGCATTGAAAAAGGCGTATGCCGATAGCGGCCTGCTACGCCGGCTCACTCTTCTACGGAAATTGTTTGGCCTCAAGCTAGAAGGATGTAACTCCATTGAAAATTATGTGACGGAAGTGCAATCTACCAACCAGGCCCTACAGGCCATCAAGTCTGGACTGGATGACGAGTTTCTCGCGGTAGTAATGCTTGCAGGATTGACGGAAGACTTCAACCCGCTAGTGATGGCTTTAGAACATTCAGCCAAAAAGCTTACGACTGAACTTGTCATCTCTGCTCTGTATAAGGAAGGGCAAAGGACGCGTACAGGTAACGCGACTGGAGACTCAGTTCTAGCTGCGGCGTCCAGGAGTTCCAGCAGCGGTGGTGGCGGTGGTAAGAATAAAATGATCTGCCATTTCTGCAATAAAGCAGGACATATGAAGTGGCAGTGCAAACTTTTGAAGAAGCAGCTATCTAAGAAAGACAGTGGTGCTTGTGATAGTAGGAATAGGAACGCTAATGCTAGGAGTGATACTGGTAATATAGCTACGACTAGTTTTTCCTTACTATCTAACGTCTGTAACAAGGATAATTGGGTTGTTGACTCTGGTGCGTCATCGCATATGACCGCATCCGGTGATCAATTGGTCGATGTTAAGGAAGAACATACGACGATCACCACAGCCAACAACCATAAGGTAGATTCTGATAGGAGAGGTACAGTTAAGCTTCTTGAACACGATGTTCAACTCGAGGAAGTGTTACATGTTCCTGACCTTTTAACTAACCTTTTATCCGTAGGTAAGGCGTGTGATAAAGGCTGCTGTGCAGTTTTCGACGACAAATGCTGTCGTATTGTTCTTAAACAAAATGTTATTGTTAAGGGCAAACCAATTTTGTCGGCAACGCGCAGGGACGGGTTATACTTAGTCGAATCAGGGTCCAAGGCGTTGGCTATTCCGGGTGAATCGGCAGCTACAGATGCGTATGAATTGTGGCATCGTCGGTTAGGGCACCTTTCCATGGAGCAAATGAAGAAGCTCAAAGGATTAGTCAGCGGGATGCAGTTCGGAAGCGTGAATAATACCCCGTGCGCGCCATGTCTTCAAGGGAAACAGGCAGTGAAGAAATTCCCACCGCGGAAGAATAAACGAGCCAAGGACATCTTGGAGCTGGTCCATTCAGACCTTATCGGCCCAATGGAGGTGGAGACTTGGGGCGGAAATCGATACTGTATCATTTTCGTAGACGACTTTTCAAGGAAAGTATTTGGCTGCCTGATAAAATCGAAGACAGAAGTATTGGATAACTTCAAGCTCTTTAAGGCTTTTGCTGAAAAGCAAACTGGTAAGCCTATAAAGCGCCTTCGGAGCGACAATGGAACCGAGTACATGAACGAGCCTTTCAAAAAGTTTTTGCAAGATAGCGGCATACATCACCAAACCACTATACCACATACCCCACAGCAGAATGGTATTGCTGAGCGGACAGTGCGCACCATCACTGAGAAAGCGAGGTGCATGTTGCAGGATAGTGGCTTAAGCAAGAGACATTGGGGTGACGCTATGCTATGCGCTATTTATCTAAAGAACCGATCGCCGACCATGGCCCTGACAAATAAAGTGCCAGAGGAAGCTTGGTCGAACGAGAAGGTGGATCTTTCCAACCTGCGGGTCTTTGGAAGCAAGGCTCATGTGCTAATAAAAAGTGGAAGGAAGAAGCTGGATCCCAAATCGGTCCCTATGACCTTTATAGGATACAGCGAAACGCAGAAGGGCTACCGCTTTGTGGACGTGAATAAACCACTGAAAGTTGTCGTTGCTCGTGACGTAGTCTTTGACGAGTCAACAATCCCTGCGGTCTCTCCTGTTAGGCCACTAGTGAATTATTCACCTGGTAGTGACCAAACAGTTGGAGGACAGGATAGGACAACCACAGCGGACATAGTTCCTTTACCGTATGATCCTGCTCCACAAGCTCAAGTTGAAGTTCCATTGATGCCTAGACCGAGTGACAGCACTGCTTCAGTTCAAATACCCTGCCAGTCTGGAGTACCGGTTGAACAACGTGAAGCAGTACGTGATGAAATTGAAGTCGGACAAGAGGACAGTGATATAGAGGAAAATGTTGCTAATGGTCCCCCCTACAGTTCCTGATGTTGAAGCTGAAGTACCAGAACCAGTGGACGATATTCCGGGTCCTGCAGAAACCAGACGCTATCCTTCGCGAAATAGACGACCTCGTATAGATGAGGACATGGTCTACAATTTTGCGACCTTGAGTACCGACGCTGATGGTGATCCCATTTCGGTCGAGGACGCTATGTCTCGCGGCGACAAGGATCTGTGGCGTAACGCGATGCAGGAAGAGTACGATTCCTTAATGGAAAATGGTACCTGGGAACTTGAAGATCGCACAGACAAGAAGAATGTAGTCAAGTGCAAGTGGGTCTTCAAGCTGAAAAGAGGAGCGGATGGCAAGGTGCAACGCTATAAGGCACGACTAGTGGCGAAAGGCTACTCTCAAGTGTACGGCCAAGATTACTTTGAAACCTTTGCGCCAGTCGTCAAAATGTCATCGATCCGCACCCTCATAGCCCTTGCAGCAGAAAAAGGCCTAGAAATAAGACATATTGATGTCACTACAGCCTTTTTGAACGGTGACCTCAAAGAGGACATATATATGGAACAACCCGAGTGTTTTATACAAAAAGGACAAGAGAGGAAGGTGTGCAAGCTGGTGAAATCCCTTTATGGATTAAAACAAAGCCCTAGATGTTGGAACGAAAAAATTCATAAACATCTACAGGACATTGGGTACACGTCCTCATCTTATGACCAGTGTGTGTATCTAAATAAAAACGCTAAACGCTTCATAGCTATAGCGCTATACGTGGACGACTTCTACATCTTTGCGGAAAAAGTCCAGGATGCACAGGCACTAATAAAAGATATTGCTAAGAGGTTTCGCATCAAAGACCTGGGAGAAGCGCGGGATTGCCTCGGTGTGCGCATTTCAAGAGACAGGCAGAAAGGCGAAATATACCTGAGTCAACGAAACTACGTTGAAAAACTATTGGAGAAATTCGGCATGCAAGACTGCAACTCGGCTAAAACGCCAATGGAGTGCAATCTGAAGTTAGAAAAGAGCGAGAAGCCTGTGAATAGCACGTTATACCAGGAAATGATCGGGTCCTTAATGTACCTGGCGTGCTACACGAGGCCTGATATTTCGTATGCAGTGTCGTATCTTAGTCAATTTAATGTATGCAATGGGAGCGTGCATTTTGCGGCCGTCAAACGGGTTCTACGGTACCTCAAGGGTACTGCCGATTACACCCTTCGGTATCGGAGGACGGGGAAGCCCCTAATAGCCTACGCCGATGCCGACTGGGGGGGAGATTCGGATGGGCACTCATTTACTGGGTATGCGCTCGTCCTTGCCGGTGCTGCCATTTCGTGGCAAGCTCGAAAGCAGCGGTCAGTAGCTTTAAGCACAATGGAAGCGGAATATGTTGCCATTTGTGAAGCTGCTAAAGAAGTACTGAGTGTGCAAGGACTCCTTACCGAACTGACTAACGAAAAGGTCACTGTAACCATTCATAGTGATAGCCAAAGCGCTAGTAAGTTAGTTTACAGTCAATCGATCGGGAAGAGGTCCAAGCATATTAACATTAAGTATCACTTTGTGAGAGAGCTGGCCCAAAACAATGTTATATGTATAAAATATTTGGACACAAGTGCTATGCCAGCTGATATGCTCACAAAAGGGCTTAGTCGCCCAAAGCTGATATCCTGTACTACGGTTATGGGATTATGGGGTGTTGAAGGAGGTTTATGCTCCTGTCAGTAGGTAATGCCCATAGCCATAGTCAGTAAGTGTCAGACATGACATGATGACATGACAGGTAAAACAAAAGTGATACACATCACTTGTATTGTGACACAGAAAAAGTTCTGTCAATGTTGTGCTTTATATTATAGTTTATCTCTGTTTATATTCTCGTCTATTTATTTTTACCATTCAATATTTCCACGAGTTTACTCTAGTAGTATGGTTCTCCATACTACTTTAAATGTAGCTATCAAAGTAGCTATGCAGAGAAACACCAGCAGTAGCTTGTATATGTAATGAAGTACCAGGCGCCTAAGATATATCTGCTGGCATTGCACATTGTGTATGAGCTATTTTTATGCCTGCTCATTAGCCATAAATATAATAATAAGTTTAACTAATTACCTGATACTGAGATGCCTTTGAATATTTACATGTTTTGCATTACAAAAGCATCAAGGCTGGACATCGGGATAAGAACTCTGTGCCATTCATAAAAACTATCAGCGTTATTTTATCTATTGGTTTGGAATGCTCGTTTTATTATTAATAAATTATTTTAAAGTATTTGTTTAAATTTATTTTATTTTCCAACAACAAACGTAAATATTTTGTATCAGTGACATAATTAGACATACTGCAACGTCAACTCAATCAATGACAGCGACATCAAACTTCAACAGATTGTGTGACATGAATTTTATAATAAGATTTGTTCAAAGAGTTTTATGTACGGTGGCTGCTATCCCTAATTAATAAAATTAGATAATTTTTCTAGTCATCCTAAGGTTTAAGACGACAAAACCCAGCCTATGACACTCAGGATGGTGTAAGGAATCTTCTCACACTACTCCCATTCAAATCTGTTCAGTAGTTATCGAGTTATAGTGGGTTATAGCATTGCACATATATACATACATACATACATACATGAACCCTGAAAACATTACACTCCTTTTTTTGGTTGGGCAGTCGTGTAAAAATGAAGCAGATCCATTTAGATCTAGGAAGTCATTAGATAGTTTTTGCAGATTGATATGTAAGTACATAACATATTCTAGTTCACATAAAAAGTAGGGTTATTTGCCGTTTTTAGACGAGCTTTAACTATAACCATAACAGCCACAGCATTATGGTGTGAAATATTCACCATGGTTTCCAGTCGTAGCGTATGGCTACGGTGACTACGACGTAGCCATTTGAGAGGTATTTATTCCAAACATCAAGTCAAATCAATAACCATCAGGTCACTGAGAACGGGAAGATATACCTAAAAGAATGTCACACTACTTAGTAGGTATATTGATTTAATCTCCTCTTCCTCTCCCACAGATCCTCAGAAATGGTCATCGGGCGACGTGGTGCGCGTGGTGCGGTATGTGTCCCGCACGTTCGCTGTGCGTGCGCCGCGCGGCCACCTGCTGCCCGACAGCGGGGCTGCGCTGCTGGCGGTCACGGAGGAACAGTGGCGGCAGGTGAGAGTTAGACCCACTACTATAGTTGAGAAGACTACGCGCTGCCTTCGCGGCCGTATGGCGGTCGTATGGCGCTCCCTTTCTTGGTGGTAAACCCATGTGAGAAAGGGAGCACTTCTCTTTCTCGACTATAACGCCATTCTTGAAAGCAGGCGCAGATGTTCAGAAATATAGCACGCAACCTCAACTCAACACACAGCCGAAGATGGCTTTGAACTGTTCAGTTCTTTTCATGCGTTTCATATAACAGTTTTATGAGATGGACTAGGTAGTCCATCAATAGGTACAAACGTTCAGAGTTCTAGAATTAATCCTGGATTCCTGAAATAGGTATTTTATCAGGCGTGACGAAAACTTTCGTTCTAATATGGCCGTTCAAGCTACGCCTAGGCGTGATTTATTTGTATCTTATCTTATGACTTGTTTCAAACTCCATTTACCTCCAGGTGTGCGAAGGAGACGAGCAGGCCGCGCGCATCTACCACGCGTACATCCGACACTCTTACGCGCAAGCCACCGGCGCGCCGCCGCCGCCGCCGCTCCCTGAGCACCAGCAGGATCTACCACCAGCACCACCGGCTGTAGAGTCCAACGCAGCAATACCTCCGCAGATATGTGAGTAGTAGGTATAGAGCCTCGTGCCACCGGCGCGCCGCCGCCGCCGCTGCCAGAGCACCAGCAAGATCTACCACCGCCGGCTACAGAGCCCCACGCAGCCATTCCGCCGCAGATATGTGAGTAGTAGGTATAGAGCCTCGTGTCGCCGGCTCGTAGCACCAGCAAGATCTACCAACACAGGCTGTAGAGTCCAACGCAGCCATTCCGCCGCAGATATGTGAGTAGTAGGTACTAGAGCCTCGTGTCGCCGGCTCGTAGCACCAGCAGGATCTGCCACCACCTGCTACAGTTTCAATTTCAATTTCAATTTATTCAATCTAAATAATACAAACACATTGTCATACAGGCGTACCCAAGGCGACAATGCACCTAAAACTTAACCTAATTTATAAATAAATAACATTTCCATCATTATTAAACATATTAAACTTGATTTTTACATAAGCTATTAAAGTCATTATTACAAATAAAATATTCATCATACCGTTATTAATAGTCATTATAAATTAAAACAAATATTCATTATAAGGTCAAACACTCTATTACCGCTTCCGTGAACCCTGCCAACGAGCATTGAAATATGTCTACTTTAATCGACACCTTGTTCATTATTTGTAACGCTATTGTTAAAGGTGCGTGTTTTAATACATTGGTCCTGCACTTTGGCACAGCGAAGACCCTACTACTCCGTGGGCCACGTCGTAGTCTCGTGTTTGGCACTATCAACCCGATCTCTTGTAAAATCGACGGATTAGTTATCATACCGCGGAAAACTTTAAAAATAAATGAAACCAGAGCTAGATTTCTACGCACTTCTAGTTTAATATAACCGACCATGCCTAGTAAAAATAGAGTGGGGTATATAATTGGATAAGAAGGGTAAACTCCATATTGTTTGTTATACATGTGCCTCAAAAACTTGTTTTGCATCTTTTCAATCATGTGGTTGTATTTCGCTTCTTGAGGGTTCCAAACAATTGAACATGTCTCTAGTTGGCTTCTTACAAGTGCGTTGTATAGTGTCTTTATTGCTAATATATTCTGGAACTCCTTTGTTTGCCTCAAAACGAATCCTATACAGAGCCCCACGCAGCCATTCCGCCGCAGATATGTGAGTAGTAGGTAATAGAGCCTCGTGTCACCGGCGCGCCGCCGCCGCCGCCGCTGCCCGAGCACCAACAGGACCTGCCACCACAGGCTGTAGAGTCCAACGCAGCCATTCCGCCGCAGATATGTGAGTAGTAGGTGATAGAGCCTTGTGTTACCGGCGCGCCGCCGCCGCTGCCCGAGCACCAACAGGACCTGCCACCACAGGCTGTAGAGTCCAACGCAGCCATTCCGCCGCAGATATGTGAGTAGTAGGTATAGAGCCTCGTGTCACCGGCGCGCCGCCGCCGCCGCCGCTCCCTGAGCACCAGCAGGATCTACCACCAGCACCGCCGGCTACAGAGCCCCACGCAGCCATTCCGTCGCAAATATGTGAGTAGTAGGTATAGAGCCTCGTGTCACCGGCGCGCCGCCGCCGCCGCCGCTCCCTGAGCACCAGCAGGATCTACCACCAGCACCGCCGGCTACAGAGCCCCACGCAGCCATTCCGTCGCAGATATGTGAGTAGTAGGTATAGAGCCTCGTGTCACCGGCGCGCCGCCGCCGCCGCCGCTCCCTGAGCACCAGCAGGATCTACCACCAGCACCGCCGGCTACAGAGCCCCACGCAGCCATTCCGTCGCAAATATGTGAGTAGTAGGTAGTAGAGCCTCGTGTCACCGGCGCGCCGCCGCCGCCGCCATTGCCAGAGCACCAGCAGGATCTACCACCACAGGCTGTAGAGTCCAACGCAGCCATTCCGCCGCAGATATGTGAGTAGTAGGTATAGAGCCTCGTGTCACCGCCACCGCTGCCTGAGCACCAGCAGGACCTACCACCACAGGCTGTAGAGTCCAACGCAGCCATTCCGCCGCAGATATGTGAGTAGTAGGTATAGAGCCTCGTGTCGCCGGCTCGTAGCACCAGCAAGATCTACCACCACAGGCTATAGAGTCCAACGCAGCCATTCCGCCGCAGATATGTGAGTAGTAGGTATAGAGCCTCGTGTCACCGGCGCGCCGCCGCCGCCGCCGCTGCCCGAGCACCAACAGGACCTGCCACCACAGGCTGTAGAGTCCAACGCAGCCATTCCGCCGCAGATATGTGAGTAGTAGGTATAGAGCCTCGTGTCACCGGCGCGCCGCCGCCGCCGCCGCTCCCTGAGCACCAGCAGGATCTACCACCAGCACCGCCGGCTACAGAGCCCCACGCAGCCATTCCGTCGCAAATATGTGAGTAGTAGGTAGTAGAGCCTCGTGTCACCGGCGCGCCGCCGCCGCCGCCATTGCCAGAGCACCAGCAGGATCTACCACCACAGGCTGTAGAGTCCAACGCAGCCATTCCGCCGCAGATATGTGAGTAGTAGGTATAGAGCCTTGTGTCACCGGCGCGCCGCCGCCGCCGCCATTGCCTGAGCACCAGCAGGAGCTCCCACCACAGGCTGGGGAGCCGAACGCAGCCATTCCGCCGCAGATATGTGAGTAGTAGGTATAGAGCCTCGTGCCACCGGCGCGCCGCCGCCGCCGCCGCTCCCTGAGCACCAGCAGGATCTACCACCACAGGCTGTAGAACCCAACGCAGCCATTCCGCCGCAGATATGTGAGTAGTAGGTATAGAGCCGCGTGTCACCGGCGCGCCGCCGCCGCCGCCGCTGCCTGAGCACCAGCAGGATCTACCACCACAGGCGGTAGAGTCCAACGCAGCCATTCCGCCGTAGATATGTGAGTAGTAGGTATAGAGCCTAGTGTCACCGGCGCGCCGCCGCCGCCGCCGCCGCTGCCAGAGCACCAGCAGGACCTACCACCACCACCGCCGGCTACAGAGCCTCATACAGCAATTCCGCCGCAAATATGTAAGTAGTAGGTATAGAGCCTCGTTTCACCGGCGCGCCGCCGCCGCCGCCGCTACCTGAACATCAACAAGAGCTACCACCACAGGCTGTAGAGTCCAACGCAGCCATTCCGCCGCAGATATGTGAGTAGTAGGTATAGAGCCTCGTGTCACCGGCGCGCCGCCGCCGCCGCCGCTGCCTGAGCACCAACAGGACCTACCACCAGCACCACCGGCTGTAGAGTCCAACGCAGCCATTCCGCCGCAGATATGTGAGTAGTAGGTGATAGAGCCTTGTGTTACCGGCGCGCCGCCGCCGCTACCTGAGCACCAGCAGGACCTACCACCACAGGCTGTAGAGACCAACGCAGCCATTCCGCCGCAGATATGTGAGTAGTAGGTAATAGAGCATTGTGTCACCGGCGCGCCGCCGCCGCCGCCGCTGCCTGAGCACCAACAAGAGCTCCCACCACGGGCTGTAGAGTCCAACGCAGCCATTTCACCGCAGATATGTGAGTAGTAGGTAATAGAGTCTCGTGTCACCGCCGCCGCTGCCTGAGCACCAACAAGAGCTGCCACCACAGGCTGTAGAGTCCAACGCAGCCATTCCGCCGCAGATATGTGAGTAGTAGGTAATATAGGCCTTTGAAATGGCCTCCTCATTTATAGTGAGGTGCAGATACATGATTTTTCTGATACGGACCTCCTTGGAGGAACGCTAGACTACTATCGGGACGGAAGATGCGTTGCTCGAAGCGGACCTCAAATGAGACCTAATTGACAAACGAGGCGATAGCTTTCATATTTTTACGACTGTTAAATTTCTGCCTACTCCACAAGGGATACAGGTGTGATATGTGTAAGTGTGTGTGTAGGGCCTTGCTCGAACCTTGTCACAGTTCTTTTAGATTGTTATTGTAGATTTTTATAATAGTAGCTGGCAAATGTGCGCTCGTTGAAGTCTTTTTGAAGTCATAAGTTGTTGACGCTCCTTTATAAGACATCAACGCGTGCCACGCATGGTTAGCATGGTATATAAGTGATCTGGGAGCATGCCTCGCGTGACTTCGATTATTGGTCATTGACTATTGATCTTTATGTCAATATCCTTGACTTGTTTTTATTATACTTTTGACCTGGGATTTGAGTTTTGTTTGACACGTCTGAAGTCTTCTCGGTGCGCATGCTGCGTTTACAGAACCAGAAATAAACTTCTTAAAACAAATAATTACCTATATTGGATGTTTTCCCTTTGGGCGCAGTATAACATCGATAGGTAGATGGATGAACAACAATCTGACATTTTTGTTTTATCTCTAGTCAAAGTCTTTTATACTTTCTACAACAAAAGTGAGGTAAAGAAAGTACAGTATCTAAGTCTAATACACTGTACGCATTGCATTGCGAATTCGTCATTGCATTGCACCGGGTTTTTCCAATGTCCGTAGTTTCGAACAGACCATTATGCATCATCTGTTTTACCGACTGTTCACGAATGCTCAGTCAGTTTTCATCTTTCTATATCTGTGGTTTTCATCAACAAGTCTTCTAAAACCTACTACTAAGATACTGGTGGTCTAAGTAGAGTCTTATAAGAACTTTATCATTATCAAAAATGGCGCCAAATCTGTTTTTATGAATGAAAGTGCGCGTACGCACGATCAATGAGTCACGCTGCCCCACCTCCCCCGCGCCCCGCGGCCTTCTCCGCCGGCCCATTCATCCCGCCGCCGCTATGAATCACGAGTTTCGTAGAAATCTTTAGAGCAATTGCGATCGAACGATTTTTGTTCAATTATAGATCAAAATTCAAATTATAATGGAATCTGCAGTCGGTACAGATACTCATTGATGAGATGACGCATTTTTCGATTAGTTTCATTCATGACATGGTCATGACATGACTCGAAGAAAAGAGCAGACGCCATGAAATAACTTTTGCAGTGCTAAAACACTACTGGCAAAGAATACTTATTAACAAACTATCTAGAGAAAAGTTAAAACTTAAGTTCATTATAATATGAGATTATTATTATAGAGATTATTATAATATGAGATATAAATAAAAGCATGGGATAGCTGTGGCGTACGCGTATCGTAGAGTTCGTCGATCGCTGCGCTATGCGCGCGCGGGTCGCGTCCTTCTTTTGTTTACTTTTTGCATTTCGCGGATAGCGCGGCCGGTCCGGTCTTCTTGTCCATTTTGCAACCATTTTCCTCATTGCCTGTAATTTGTACTTTACAATTATGTACGTCTACAGCTAGCTAACACCATGAGGTACCTATAAGTAGAGTAATATTTTCTTATACTTCACAGCCACAAACAAGTACATGTGTTATAAAACAAAAATCCCGACTGCGGTAATTTTAAAGTACTTAGTATTTTGCTGTAAAAATTCGCCATCTTTTATTTATAATTTTTTAATACAGTTAGTGTCACTCGCGCTGCTGAGACGAATCTAACGACACCTCATATGTCAAAATCCAACTATCCGTTTGGGCTGTAACGTGAAAAATAATTTTCTTGTCCACATACCTACATACTTACATACATACATACATACGTACTCTCGAAAAACATAACCCTCCTTCTGAGGCAGTCGGGTAAATAGAGAATCCGCCAATACTTGCCTACTTTGTTCGTGTCACAGGTCACAGCTCACAGCCCAATAAAATAGACTAATTTACGCTGAGTTCTTATCTGAACTTACAACATAGTTTCGACATCACCGAATTTCGAATAACGGAAGTGCGACTCTACCATCAGCAGACAGAACCAAACAAAACCATTTTCTTATTTAAAATCATCGTATTTCACCTGTATACATAGAGTAGAGCAATAATAGAATGCCAATATATCCAGACTAGTGATAAGATAAGTTCAGATTGAATCAATCAAAGGTCATTCCCAGGACATGTCCATTATCCGTTCCCGTTTATCGCAGAGTCCCCGGGGACGGAGGAAATCCCGGAACCGCCCCAAAACGAACCACTCGAGATCTAATCTGAGAGTAATGAATGAATGAGTCGATAGAAATCATCGCATTTACATCACTATCTCAAAGGGGTGTGTAAATGAAACAGATACAGAGAAAATCCAAATACACAAATATTATTTTGGAAGGGTTGCACTTGCTAGTAGGAAAGGAAGGTACCTTTTTTGGAAGGTAATTAAAATTGGCATTTCTACTATTTCATAAAAATTTACTTCTGGCCGTCGTCCGTCTTTCAAAAATCATGCCTATGCTATGCTATGCCATGACTAAATCAGAAGTACTTATAACCCAAAAATAATCATAGAATCCGAACAATTTTTCGTGACAAACGCTGGCTGGCATCTGCCGGGTATGCTGACTGAGTATTGAGACAATTATGCCGTGATTCACATAATACCATTATAGAGGAGATATTCGTGAGTAACGGTCTCTGGGCTCGAAGGGGGGTGGGGGGAAGGGGGCGCCGGATTCACCGGAACAGGTTCGGAAGCACGCGCCAAGAATGCGCGGAATCTGCGCGTGCGACGGCCGTGGGAAGCCGGGCCACGCGACCACAACGCATTTCTATGCCGTTTGTCATCTATACTTACCTAGAGATCAATCAAAAAAATATATTCTCCAAAATAAATGAACTACCGAGGCACCTACTAGAGTACCTACTACCCAATCCAGCAACCTCACCAATCGTAGAGCATTGGTCTCGAATAATTATTTCTTTGTATGTACCTATTTCTTTGCTCTATACCTACCTTCGACACTTAGTTTGAGCACAGATTTGAGTCACATCATTAGTAATGCATCGTTAGGTAACATCTTATTGAATTCTTTTTAGAAATATTGCAACAAGCTTAAACTGAACCGGATCATAGGTGCCTGCTTGCCTAAGTAACCGTTCAAAACGATGACTGTAGATCTGGCGAAAGTAGGTGAAGGGGATACTCGTAAGTCGTATCTCGTTCATAGGTCCGCGTTGGCCAATTCATCGCGGACCTGCTGTTTTTGCCGCCATTTCTCATCAGCTGACTGACTCACCGCCATCTTGCTCAAGTGTGCCAGATTCGCGCACTCACTCACTAGGTATTATTTTATTTCTCATCGCAGCTAAACTAACCGAAAAGTTAAATTGCGGAAGTGACTCAAATGTTTGCTCGGAACTGCGAATTAGTCAGAGTTCCGAATTGACTCACGGTAATGCTGCTATTTGCTAGGTACATCTGCGGATGTTGTAAAAATCTTAGCGCGATAGTGTTTGAGACTGATATCGTGCGTCACTTCACAAACAAGATACCTAGGTACCTAATAAAAAAGATAGCGCACGCTTGGCGCATGCCTACAATTAATTTGTTTCCTGTGTAGGTAGTTAATAAAATTAAGATTCTTGCCCAATTATGTTATCAATGTTATCATTCTCATATGTATCTTTATTTAACAATCAAAAGTAGGGACGTATAAAAGTTAACAACATTTAGGTACCTAAATAGAAAGTTAAAGTGTATCGTGACGTCACAATTTACACACAAATCTCATTTTCTAAAGTTTCAAATGTTTTTTTGTTTATATAACAACCACATTTGCGGTACCTGAGTCAAAAAGTACGTTTAGCTCACACGCTTTTTCATCTGATGTATCTACCTAACCTACCTACAAAAACATCGTGGGAGAGCGGCGCAGCGTCGTCGCCGGCGGCGCCTGGTGTGTCATACTCCATCGTGAATGAATTACCGGCGGATCGGAGCCATCACATCAAAGCATAGTTTCAATTTTATTACACACTTTTCTTTAACTGAGCCATTTCGCAGCGTAATGATAATGACTAATGCGATGAAGATTACAAGTCATTTAGCTCAACCTATCGAAAATCTAGAGGTTTCAATAAAATCGAAATTCTGGAACTCTGAGAAAATGTAGAGCCATCCTGCCATACGGAAGAGATAGACCATACGAATAAACGGCCGGATGGATAGAAAAGTAACTCTATAGGTATAAGGATCAAAGTACCTAATCCATAACAATCCTAGTCGGAATCCTTTAAAAGTCAAATTGACCAGTAATTTTTGCTTTAGACGATAAAACCATAATAAAACGTTACAAGTAATAAAAACACATAAACACGCACTCGAGACGTCGTAAAACAAATAATTTGCCGTGTGACCTTGAATGTCCTTTAATGCTTTATTTTATCTTGTTTTCAAGTCAATTTGACACAACCGACGCGACGGAAGGCGGCGCCCGCGCAGCTCAGAATATGCTTCATCCGTCCCATTGGCTTACTGAGGCTTATCGACACACCCACGAACGAGGTTCAATCCTTAGAAACAAATCGTTAACTTAATTTTTGTAGGTCTATTTTAAGGATATATAAATCAGTTGATAAATAAAAAAAAGAATTGAACACTTTTTGTTTTGCTTTTTGTCCAGTGCGCTGTGAAGGAGAAGACTTCAGTTTTACACAAAAAAGATGATGATTATGTTTAATTATTTACCACATTGTTAATTGTTCCTACAATAATTGTCCGCCTATCTGTTTATTTTATGTTTTCTATGTTAATGATGATCGGGTCAATCTTCAAAAGGCGCAATATTTGCGCAATTTTTTAATAGGGTAAAAAAATACGTTTAAATTGAAATTTTCGCGTAGGTAACGAGAGACTATAACCTAATGTATCACATGTGTGCAAGGCACGCTGATAGAACTAGGATTTAAGGATATACTGACACAAATAAATAAAGCTTAGTTACGGTAATGAAACTGTTACCTGGTAATGATTTATTAGGGTATGGTAATGAAATAAAAAACATAAATCAATAACTCTGTATGACACCACATCTCTGTTTAGTGGGGGGCATGCAACTCTGTCTAAGAAACCTCTTAAAGCCAAGGATGGACAACTCTTTTGTACAACTGAAGAACAGCTAGACAGATGGCACGAACATTGCAGTGTGGTTTACTCATACTTGCTGTTAGTGAAGAGGGCAGCAGTTTTAGAATGAATCCTGACGATTTGCTTGATAGACCTATGACCGCCTCAACTATACACTAAGTTGTTAAAACTATTGCCAACTTTAATCCGACAAAATCTTCTAGTTTTGACAACATTAACGTAGAGCTATTTATTGCACGCAGTGCGATCATCTGAAATATTGCATTGCACCCTTTCATAGCACGAATCTAGGAATGTGATGATCAAGCATCCACAAAATGGAAACAAGGGCTGTTGGTTAAAGTTCCGAAGAACGACAACTGGTGATGTATAACAATACTTTCTTCTGCTGCAAAGATTCTAGCTAAGAACCTGCTGGGCAGGATGTCACCTCACATAAAACGAACTGAACGTGCTGACCAAATAAACACGCTCCGGATACTGATAGAGCAATGCGTGGGACTGCAGTTTGAGGTGTACATAACTTCGTTGATTTTAAAAAAGCGTTTGACACCGTAACAAGGAGTGCGATGCGGGCAACGCTAAGAAGGAGGGGTTTACCACGAAAGACAGGTCAACACATGGTCAACATCATCAAAGCTTTCTGCATCCACAGCACCTGCAAGGTGGTTCACGAGCAGACCCGATAAAAATAATCGCAAAAGTCAAACAGTGATGTATTTACTTTCAATTTTCTATAGCAGCAATTTCGGGGCAGCACCATTACCAACAGTGCTGGCTCAGACGAGGACGTTGACGGCGGGACAGGATAAAGAAAGCCAAAGGTGTATGCGCTCAGTTAAAACCTGTTTGGAAAACAAACATCCTTACCCAACTTATCAAAATCTCACTCTTCGTCTCGCTCGAAAAGTCAGTGTTGTTGTACGGCTATGAGTAGTGAAAGGTAACTAAAACCTTGTCGAACAAAATCCAAGTTTTCGTAAATAAATCGTTGTGTTCATACTAGGTATCTACTGTGGTCCATACCCAGGCAGTCACCAGGCGCAGAGGAAATTGCTCACCGTAGATGGAGTTGGATTGGGCACACTCAACGCTAAAGCGACGACGACGACCTAGCCAAGATTGTCTTCATGTGGCAGCCAAGCGGGCAACGTCGACGTGGCAGACCTGTTGAAACCTGAACGCGTACAACACAAAGTGAGCTGAACGCAGTTGGAGCCTACTGGGACTTCAATATGGGGGAATGGAAGAGACTCTCCAGGGCCCTCTAAATAATCGGATTACCAACCACTGGAAGTCAACAAAAACACTACATTTAATTTATTCTAATTACTGGGAAATAAATATTTTACATGCACATTAACATCCAGAAAAGTTTTTGAGCATTAACTGCTGATACTTTTTTATCAATTCTAATAAAAGAAAAACGTAAAAAAGAGTTTCTCATCTCCGTCGTGGCAACGTCATTACCGTAGCCTCAAAAAGGTTACGGTAAAGACGGTAATGAAGGGCCTGGTAATGAAGAAATCAAATATATTTGAGAAAAACTCGCATCTTTCCCGCCTTTTCTCATAAAAGCTTTTATGGTTACCGAACACTACTTGAGAATAATGGTTATAAAGCAAACAATTAAAGATATAACATAAACTTAACTCAATAATTCAGGCCGTGTAATGAAGAATAAACTGGTTGAAACTCCAAATTACGCACTTCGATCTGATTTTGTCGCGAAAACGTAGACACATCCACACAGTACACAACGACCGCCGATCGATTGACTCGCGGCGAGAGAAATTACGGCGTTTTGCAGCGAGATCAAAGGAAATTACGACTACTTGAAACACAAATAAATCTGCACATGGTAATGAAGTTTTTGTCGTGACAAAAGTTAAGATGACAAAAACTATATGTCTTCGTATTCCAAATTATGAATAAAAATATAGATTTGAAAGCTTAATGATTTAGAACTTAGGTACCCTGTAGCAAGTGATGTTCTCCGCGCACATTTTGGAAATATACTTTTTTTTTGTCGGTTCTGATCAGAGAACAGGTCATGGTAATGAATTTTTGGTACTAAAAAAAATTATATCTACCTAATCTACTATCCTTTTGTTGTAATTGTTTTTGCGCTATACTAAATAGGTTCAGGCTCTCCAAATAAGGTAGAAATTTTAGCTCTGCGAGTAATCAATGTGTGCATTTTCTTTCGGAAATTGAAAATAATCATGCTTTGAAGATTGACCCGATCATACTCTCTATTGAAATACATATACAAGGAAGCGATCACTCCTTGTTAATAAAATTAAGGTTTGGTTATATATACACAAACGAATGTGTGATTACCAATTTAAAAGTCGCTATGAACTTCTGACACGTTACGTAATACCCGACCAGAAATTGGCTGTTTCTCGGAACTTCAAATAGCTGGCGCCACCCACCACCAGCTTAATTTAACGTGGCTGCGCCGGCGCCGTTCTTGACGCTTCTCGTTAGACGCCATTTTCAGAGGAATCGATTAATTTATCTTGTATCAAAATCGTTATTTCAAAGTCGATATCAAAGGTTTTAAGCCGCAACCGAAGCATATCGACTTAAGTGTTCTTGGAATCGGAATAAGCAAAAAATAGAAAGCTGCGATGGACACTGTTAAAGACTAAACTTGTCTTTTCTAAGATATTTCAAAAATGGTTTTCCCACTAACTCCAATGCGTCGTGCATTTACCTGCAAATGCAACTGGATGTATGATAGGTTTGTTAATCATTGTCGGTACTAACCTTAAGTATCTACTGACCTAATGTTTCTTTTGACTGCCGGAAAGGAACTCACTTGTTTAAAGTTAAAACGCCTGTTTGATGAATAAATATGACATGATATAACATTACATTTTTTTGCCTGAGTTGTCATATTCATGTTCCATACAAATAAATCGCAAGTTGAAAAGCGGGTTTTCTTATCGTAATTTGACCTCAAAGATTTTCCACTGAAAATTCCGTGTTTATATAAATACTCAGATACCTAGTTCCGATCCGACTAACGAAGAAAACTTATATCTCTCTCCCTCTATCATTACCCTCCATAGAAGAATATTTTATTTCTCTAAAGGGATTATCCGGCGTATTCCGGAGTCAAGGGTGGTATTGCGGCAGAGATTAGACGACTCTCATAATAACCGACACTTCCACTGTGACGATCCACTTCCCGCCCGGCGCCCGCCCCTTCATGACGGGGGAAAATTATTATCCTTGATATGAAGTTGTGCACATTGTGATTTGTTGGGAATAAATGTCCATTTCGCTGTTTTTTCGGATTTTCCAAAGTAAGTACACTCCTGACGCTTGCCTGACATCACATCACATCCTTCTTCTTCTTCTCTTGTCGGTGGAGTAACCGCCAGTTATCTCAGTCTTTCGCCTATTCCTTGACCTCCTTATGCGACATGACCATTAATTTCTCCTTCACTTGGTCGAAATAACTTCTTCTTGGTATTCCTCTCCCTCTCCTTCCTGCGATCTTGCCCTCAATAATAGTCCTGAATAACTGGCCATGTCGTATAAGATGTCCCAACATGATACCTCTTCTTTTTTCTATTGTTTTAAGTAACGATTTTTTGTTGCACAAGTCGTAGCACTTCTTCGTTGGTCTTTCTTTCTGTCCAGCTTATCCGTTCCATCCTACGCCAACACCACATTTCGAAGGCTTCTAACCGTTCCCTGTCTCTTTGTGTCATTGTCCAGGTTTTTAGTAGTGTTTTCTTTCCGTTGAAAGCTTTCTTCGCCATAGCTATTCTTGCTTTTATATCTGGTGTACATCTGGAGTCGTTAGTAATTATGCTGCCTAGATATTTGAATGTTTTGACCTCTTCCAGTGGCGTGTTATTTAGGCTGATCGGTCTAATATGTTGCGGATGTTTAGATGTGACTAAGGATTTGGATTTGTTGATGTTTATTTTTAGGCCATATTCACTAAATGTTTGATCCATATAGTTTTTCTTATCACATCAGCGAGTTTGATTGATATAGACGTTTGACCTAGGTTTGATCCAAGCAGGGATTGTGTATTGATGATGTGTCTAGGTACATGATGAGACGAGTTGTGCAAAATTGTAGATAGAATACATACAAAACAGCTTAGTCTTTTATATTTTTTAGGTATATCTAGGCTGGCCGTGTGATGCCGGCTTGGCCGTGTGATGCCGGCTTAGAATAGCATCACCCCATTTCTTTCCTGTGGGTGTCGTAAGAAGCGACTAAAGGACTCGAGGGTATCATGTGTAATGCAATTTTAGGCGACAGGCTGACAACCTGTCACTATAGCGATACACGACAATAGCTAAAACGGCCCTCAAATATGTGTCAGACGTGGCGATAACGACCGTACTTTTACGGTCGTTGACGCTCTGCCTACCCCGCAAGGGATAAAGGCGTGATGTATGTATGTATGTATGTATCTAGGCTGTTACGTAATGCTTTTTATCAGTTTGATAGCAACATGCAATAACTTGACTTAGCCTATTCGTGTAGACTAAGTTTAGGAGTCTTGATAGAACAACCGAAAGATGTGCAAAGGATATACCTAAGTAGGTAGATAAATGAAATAAGTTTACGAGGGTTTGGAACGGGATTACATCTTCATAGTTGACTTCCTCTATATTAATTTACCTCGACGACAAGCTAAATCCGTCAGAGGGCGCTTGTCTAATATTAGCAAGTCAATGAGTGGCTCAGTGCGTCGTCCGACCCCGGCTCACCCGCTGAGAGGAGTTCGGGGGCAGACTGTACACAGGCCCCTCTTCTCCACTGGGCACAATGGGCACGTGCCCAGGGCCCCGCAATCGATTGGGGCCCCCTACTCGATTACCAAACCACAGATAACATATGACCAGTAATATGAATAATTTTCTATAAAAAATTAAACGAAGAGATCCGGAGTATTGGCAACACTGCCCGACTTCACGAACGGCGGCGGGAATTCTCCGACTCGACTATCGGCGGCGGCGGGAATTCCCCTGTATTTATCTGTGTCATTTGTTTCATCGTTTCGTTAGTCGTCGTTTCTGACTGTGCTCTGTGAAATACTTTTTAATAAATCGTTGTTTGCCTGTTTTGTTATAAAATGTCAAAAAGGTCGTATCCTAGTGGATCTGACAAAAGGAAAAAAGCTGCACACCAGAAGGAAGTCATAGAAAAGTTTTCGAAATTAACACCATATTTTTCTACCGAAGAGTATTCTGTAAGTAAAAGTAGCAATCGAACAATATTTTCTCCAAATAATGAGCTGTGCCAATCAGAATTAACGCCAGTTTCTACCAATTTTAGAAAAGAGACAGGACAAGAAGGCGACCTTCCCTACGTCGAACGTGAAACAACATCGAGGGCTTTACTAACAAAGCCAACTTTATCAGTTGATCAGCAACTGCTTTCCAAACCTGACGACATATCACACGACCCAGCTGATTATTTTCATGAAAATTTTACAGAAAAATATCGCGATATTTTGATTCATAAGGGACCTGAATATTTTCAAAATAAAGATTCGGATTTTTCTGAGACATCCAGAACCTTAAAAAAAAGATGGCGAAAGATCAGTAGGTACTAGATATTTTAACAACGCAATATTTATTCGCAATGAAAACGTTGTAAGAAAATGGTTGCTGTATTCGCCTTCAAAAAAATCTTACTTACTTAGTTACTTCGCTGACTCAACGACCCAAAGTGGATCTTGGCCTCCGACACAAGGTTTCGCCATTCTTCCCTGTTCTGAGCTGCTTGTCGCCAATCAGCCATTTGAAGCGCTCCCAGGTCTTTTTGGACTTCGTCAATCCAGCGATACTTAGGACGCCCAACTGGACGTTGTCCATGCGGTTGACCCAGGTATGCTCTCTTGGCCGCACGATCCTCCCCCATTCTCTCGACATGTCCAAGCCAGCGAAGTCGGGCAGATTTAATTTCCCCGATGATGTTAGGTTCGGGTATCAGCTGCTCCATCTCCAAGGTTTTCTTTATTCTCCACGTGCCATCCTCTCTTTGGGTGGGTCCCAGAATTTTCCTGAAGATCTTTCTTTCAGCCACTAAAAGCTTGTTCTCCTCCTTCAAAGTCAACGTCCAAGCTTCGCATGACGCATCCGTACATCAAGATCGGTCTTATAATCAAAAAAATCAGTATATTGTTTTTCATGTTGCTTATTTATAACGGCCGCAAAATACGGTCTACGAGTGTAAAGTGAAAATTGTGCTACGAGTAGGTATATATTATGGTCTTGGGGCCCCATCATGCTAATGTGCCCAGGGCCTCTAATGGGTGAAAGACGGCCCTGACTGTACAGATACAGAGACCTTGCCACAAAAGAACGCAGACGTCCAAATAATAGGTATCAACTACCTACCTATACAGCTTCTTACAAAATTATGTTAGTTAACATCATCATTCTGCCTGCCCTTATCTCAAATCCGTTGGGTTGACGCAACATGTTTTGTTAGAGCATAACATAATGTAAGAGTAGCAAAAGGGTTTGGCAATGTTCTATGACTGGCCATTGTAGGATTAGAGATACTTATTCAGCCGACGTCAAAAACTCTAGGTACGCCTTTTACGAAACACCCTGAGTGGACTAGAGTTGGCAGTATTCTTAGCTGCTTCCACAAGGTGTGCTTCTTGGCATGAGGTACATTATTTTAGTTGATCGCGGGACTACCTTCGTGGCAGAGATGGGCAAAAATTATTCGCCGAATAAATTGCCCGGCTAATAAATTTTTGATGTGTAGGTAAGTTAATTGAACAAGGACTAAAATGCAAGTTTTTTATATTCTTTATTTACAAGATACTTGTGTAGGTACTCTCAATTTCATCCAAAAGTTTTTTTATGGGTCATTGCCATTTGTCTATATTTTACTGACCTGACAGCCGATGTGGCGCAGTGGTTAGTAGGTATGACTGCCTGCCACGCAGAAAGGTTCCGGGTTCAATTCCCGGTGAGGTCACTCACAAAGTTGATATTTATCACTTTGTGAATGTATTCCCAGTCTGGTTAGGACATTGCAGGCTGAACCACGCGATTGTCCGAAAAGTAAGATGTTTCCGTGCTTCGGATAGGCACGTTAAGCCGTCGGTCCCGGTTGCTGTCTATAATGGCGGTCGTTACACAACCATATCAGAGGCCTGCTACTTGTAGTAGGCGGTTGAAAAACTTTGACACCAGGGTTCATCGGGTCGTTGAACGACTCGTTGTCCCTGGACTGGTGAGACTCGTGAAAAATTCATTCGCCGGGAAATTTATTCGGCGAATAATTTTTGCCCATCTCTGCTTCGTGGCGCGGTCTCTGCCGTCGCGACGGGGCGCGGGGGTGAGGCGGTCGCGCCCTCTGACATCAGGGCTTACAGGAGTGAAGCTCGCGCCGGGGACTCGCTTTATTGCCCATACATTTCTGAGGTACATTATTTTAGTAGATCGCGGGGCTACCTTCGTGGCGCGGTCTCTGCCGACGCGAGACGGGGCGCGGGGTGAGGCGGTCGCGCCCTCTGACATCAGGGCTTACAGGAGTGAAGCTCGCGGCGGGGACTCGCTTTATTGCCCATACATTTCTGAGGTACATTATTTTAGTTGATCGCGGGACTACCTTCGTGGCGCGGTCTCTACCGACGCGACGGGGCGCGGGGGTGAGGCGGTCAGAGATGGGCGGTGGGTATATACCCAATCTACCCATTTGGGTATATACCTGGGTAATTGGGTATTTACCGGGTAAATACCCATATGTACCCAAATAGGTGGGTAGATTGAAAAGTAATATTTTTTTCGTAATTCTCATTATTTTTTATTTTAACCATGACGGTTCGTTAGATAATATAAATACTATGATTGATAATATATAGAGAGCCTTGTACGAGCAGGCGGAGTTAAGTTATAGGGAGAAAAGGGTAAATTTGTATATTTTCATATTTTGACCTATGTTCCTTAGGAAAAGTTGTTCGATTTTATGGGCTGGTTTATTTTTTCAAATATTTGCAGTTATTTTTTTTACAACTTTTACGCGTGAACTTGACGGTTTGCCTAAAACTTTGCGAGCATGCTCGGACCATGAAACTGAACAACTTTTTCTATGGAGGCCATGATGGCAAACGAGAAAAATTTTTCGACTTCCCATACATTTTTATCTACCCACCTATTTGGGTACATACGGGTATTTACCGGGTACGTACGGGTATTTACCGGGTAGTTGGGTAAATACCCGGGTACGTGCCCATCTCTAGGCGGTCGCGCCCTCTGACGTCAGAGCTTACAGGAGTGAAGCTCGCGGCGGGGACTCGCTTTATTGCCCATACATTTCTGAGGTACATTATTTTAGTTGATCGCGGGACTACCTTCGTGGCGCGGTCTCTAGCTACGCGACGGGGCGCGGGGGTGAGGCGGTCGCGCCCTCTGACGTCAGAGCTTACAGGAGTGAAGCTCGCGGCGGGGAATCGCTTTATTGCCCATACATTTCTGAGGTACATTATTTTAGTTGATCGCGGGCCTACCTTCGTGGCGCGGTCTATCCCGACGCGACGGGGCGCGGGGGTGAGGCGGTCGCGCCCTCTGACATCAGGGCTTACAGGAGTGAAGCTCGCGGCGGGGCTCCGCTTTATTGCCCATACATTTCAACAGGAGGGTGAAAGGGCAAGTCTCGCGACCATAGTGCAGAAGTGATAGTATTGAAGACCTAGAGTTTGGTTGGTTAGGTACCTACCTATATTATTTTTAGTTTTATGAGCTCAAATCCGTTAAATGTAATTTCCAGTCAATAATACCACACGCTTGCACTCAAAAAATTTGCCCAAAATAGACAAAAACTAGTTTAAGTACTAAAAATATAACTTTCTATCGACAATTTCTTCCGTAGGTATAAAACATCTTTTTGCGTTTTCGACAT
The DNA here is from genome assembly GCA_024500475.1 of Phthorimaea operculella. Classification (NCBI taxonomy): domain Eukaryota; kingdom Metazoa; phylum Arthropoda; class Insecta; order Lepidoptera; family Gelechiidae; genus Phthorimaea; species Phthorimaea operculella. The sequence continues at coordinate 585,596 of JANFCV010000195.1, forward strand.
ACTTTAATTCTCTGCAAAATCCGTCAGTTTAATTGGTTTCACCCAATTTTTGATCTCACGCCCACAACCTGTGCGGTATGTGCTCTCTCCACGTACCGACCTCATGGCCACATGTCCAGCCCGCGAGGACCGGTCTCATTCCTCACTTCGGTCCCACCAGACGCTGGTGAATCATAGCTTGGAATGCGGACCTCGTCCAACTGAGATACATCACATAATCACATTCTACTGCTTTCAGGAGCTTTCTTTCTCAACTGGCAGAAGAATTTTAAACCTTTTTACCCGACTACCTCAGAAGGGTTATGTATTTCGAGAGTAGTTAAGTATGTAGGTATGTATCCAGATATTAGTTTTCACGGGCTACAGTCCTATCGGCTGTCCGGATCTTAACATTTGAGGTGCGGTTAGATTTTTCTCAGTAGCGCGAGTGACAATGGTCTCTATTCTACAGGTTAGCCATTTTAAATCTCTAAAGTTAAAATCACTAAGTTAAAATGGTTAAAATTAGCAATTTTAAGTTGTGCTATTCCACGAAAGCCCAGTTTTAGAAAATTAAACAGAGGTTTTTGACAGGACTATAATTTGATTTTGACGTTGTTAAATTCAGTGTTGCAATTTAAAAAAAAAGATAAATTTTAGTAATAAATGAAAAAATCTGTAACTGGTAAAAATATTTTTATTTTCGGTGACACTCAAAATCCTTCTGTACCACCTTTGGTTCCACCACTTAAGAACCTAACAACCCGGCCCTCTAGAACATTCTGACTAGGTGCTAATTTAAAACGTTCTGACCCGGTGCCACTCTATTACCTTTAAATCTGTTGCCACTCTTAAACTTTACTTTCCGGGACACTCTAAAGCCTCCCTATCAAATTGTTTCACTCTTCGGCTATACTACCGGGTGACACTCTAAAACCTCCCGATTAAATTGTTTTCACTCTTAAACTTTCCTACCCAGTGACACTTTAAATCCTGATCACCTTTTTCCACTCTTGAACTTTCTAATGTGACCAATAATTACACAAATCACTCCAAAACCCCACCCAATTTGTGATGTTCTGACAGTATTATTTTTAAGAGGACCTTTTAGTGGCCGCTAAGATTAGCGATCTTAGCAGTTTTAAATTTTAAAATGCTTAAATTTGTGCGCCGTGGAATAGCACTAATCGGCTAAAGCTAAGTTTAGCGCTGTCACTTAATTTTAAGTATTTTAGAGATTATAATGCTGTCATTTGAATTTGACAGTTACGTGTAGAATAGCAAACGGTTATAGAAATGTCAATTTGGCCTTAGCGATTTTAGTAGCGCACAAGGAATTGGATCTATTAGATCAGCGCTAAACTTAGCTTTAGCCGATTAGTGCTATTCCACGGCGCACAAATTTAAGCATTTTAAAAATTTAAAACTGCTAAGATCGCTAATCTTAGCGGCCACTAAAAAGGTCCCTCTTAAAAAATAATACTGTCAGAACATCTCAAAATGGGTGGGGTTTTGGAGTGATTTGTGTAATTATTGGTCACATCAGAAAGTTCAAGAGTGGAAAAAAGGTGATCGGGATTTAAAGTGTCACCGGGTACGAAAGTTTAAGAGTGAAAACAATTTAATCGGGAGGTTTTAGAGTGTCACCCGGTAGTATAGCCGAAGAGTGGAAACAATTTGATAGGGAGGCTTTAGAGTGTCCCCGGAAAGTAAAGTTTAAGAGTGGCAACATATTTAAAGGTAATAGAGTGGCACCGGGTCAGAACCTTTTTAATTAGCACCTAGTCAGAATGTTCTAGAGTGGGGCCGGGTTGTTAGGTTCTTAAGTGGTGGAACCAAAGGTGGTACAGAAGGATTTTGAGTGTCACCGAAAATAAAAATATTTTTACCAGTTACAGATTTTTTCATTTATTACTAAAATTTATCTTTTTTTTTAAATTGCAACACTGAATTTAATAACTTCAAAATCAAATTATAGTCCTGTCAAAAACCTCTGTTTAATTGTCTAAAACAGGGCTTTTTTGGAATAGCACAACTTAAAATTGCTAATTTTAACCATTTTAACTTAGTGATTTTAACTTTGGAGATTTAAAATGGCTAACCTGTAGAATAGAGACCATTGGCTATATTAAAACTTCATAAATTCAAGATGGCGGATTTTTATTGCAAAATACAACTTTGAAATTACCGCAGGCGGGTTTTTGTTTTTAATGCATCTGCAGGTATATGAGAAATCGGATTGCTCTTGACTTTAGTCTCATCCGGAAGACACCTACTAAAACTATAAAATTGCAGATCTGAAAAGATTGCTGTTTGTTTGATGCTTTCGCGTTTCGAAAGCGTTTGGTCCGATTTGGTGGACCGGTAACCATAGCGTATCATGATTTAATACGAATGAAGATAAATACCACTTGACCCTGAAATTATGTTTTGAGTCTTATGAATCATCAATCCAAATTATCGTCCGTATCTGTCTGAGGTAACCGCAAAGCGACGATGCGAGAATGCAGAATCACTTCACTAACGCAACGTTGGCTGGCGTATTTCCCAGCTCGTTTATAATGTAGATAGGCACCTGTATTATGCCTGATAGCTATACTAAGAAAACCGCCGGGTCCTCTCGCGTGATGTAGGTGGAGCTACGATCGCTCCACCCACCGGAAACCCCGCCTCGGAGCGATTCGCGTGAGGCTGCAGAATGCCCTAAGTTACAAGCTTTTCGCGATCGATGATGGAGGCGCATAAAAGAGCGCTAGCTATGTTCTTAGTTTACAAGTGTCCACAACCATAGCGACCGACAGCTTTAAATATATTAATTAAAAAAAATATGACGCTGATAAAGCCCTTTAAAAAAATTATAGAAGTGTTTCTCATGAAAATTTCTATACAAAAACCTTACGATCCACCGGAGGATTCGACTTCTGACCTGACACATATATTTGATATCCCAGTTTGGTAAGGACATTGCAGGCAGAACCACCTATTTGTCCATTCCAATAATGGGGCCACATAATGACGAGGCGCTTCTGGTTATGAGTGGATTACCTACTGTTTCCAAGAACTCATACTCAGTCCATTCCACAGTCTCCATCTTTTATGATTTATAACCGCCAGTGTCGAAATGAGATACCTATTATAATAATACCAAATCTAATTCTCTGTTGCCTCATAAGTTGCACCACATGTGGTGCTGCAGCCTTCGAGAGTTGGTTGTTTCCCAGAACTCCAGTCAGCACTGGGTGACGATTTATAGCTGACATTATACTTGTGTATGATAGGTACCACTCCCACCTTCTGGCAGTGGTATTAGATATTTGACTTCGCTGCTGCCTCATGCATGAGTTGTATCACTTGTGCCTCACTGGTGGAAGTGAGTTACCATTCGTTTCCAAGAACTCTAGTCTCCACTGACTGTAGATCTGTTAGCTGGAGCCACGTAACCGCCGCCATTGCCAAAATGAGATTACTTATTTATGTTACCACAGTCGGGTTGTATGTAGACTGCTGTTGAATTCGCTCTCAGCTTATGAGTTGCACCACATGTGCCGCACTGACGGGAGTGGGTTACCATTCATTTCCAAGAACTCCAGTTTCCACTGTCTGTAGATTTATAGCTAGTAACACGTACCCACTTTTGGCAGTATGAACTTAGTTCACATACCTATTTGAATTCGCTGTTGCCTCTTGAAATATACCACATGTGCTGTCCTGGCGGGAGTGGGTTACTGTTTCCAAGAACTTCAGTGCACTCCACAGTCACCACTGACTGGGTGACGATTCATAGCTCGCGACACGTAACCGCCATTGTCGAGATGCGATACTTATTTATGGTACCTCCGTCTGTCTGGTAGTTAATTGTGAGAAACCAACCGAATTAGACCACGACATTACGCATACTTAGCGGGGGTATTTGGCGGCTTTTAGAACTGGCAGATTTATTTTTAAAGACCGATAAAGTATCAATAATTTGCAAAATTGTGGGACCTTCTGGGAATTACAGTCTTCGGGTTGGACCTTTTCATTTATAAGGTTAGCCGATGGGTTTCGCGGAGCAGCCCACCAATTCTCTACTTAGGGACCAATTTATTATCTAGACACACGGCAGTGTGTCCGCCAAGTTCGAGCAAAAAAAGCGACACACCGGCCGTGGGTTATATTACACGAACCATTTCGGGCCAAGTTCGACCCACCTATAACTCAAAATCTATTTTATCTACGCATATGAAATTTCTAGTATCTGTCGAGATCTACTTACTTATCTAAAATACAAAACATCACTTCTTTTATAGGCGAAGCATTCCAATATTATCGAACTTGGCAGCCTTTCACATTTATGTTTTGGGTGGGATTATTATTACCGGATCCATAAAATAAATCAATAAAAATGTGTGATTCACGCTTTTTGAGTATTATATTTAGGTACCTATATATAATACTCTTTATTTAATGATCTCATTAAGGAGCACCGGAGCACACACTGACAAATATGGCTGGCTAAAAATCGAAAAGAGAGATTTCTCTCAATGATGTGACTAATTATGATATGACCCTAATACCTACGATCACACAAGTTCCCAACCCCACATTTTCACTATCTCCCGTCTCGTCGTTTAAGCTGCGGCGGGCGGGTCGGCACTCCGCATGCATTATGCATGGACAGCGGATCAACCTATCGTTTATCTACTTTTATTATTTCATTAACTTTTTCATTTTGTGAATCAGGATTTTAGAGGATTAGGTGAAGATTAGGTGCAGGTATTAGTTGAGCACTTATTTATTAGGATAATTTTCATAATTATGTTCAATTTCAGAAGATTGAAACAAAATTACATCCAAGAAATTGTATGAAATCAAATCATTGACATTAAGACTGATTCTTTCAGTTCGTTCAAATCGGACAGATTTCGAAGAATATTTTTTTTGTCCCCGTTTTGACGTAGTTTATGAATGAGAGTAATCGTATACGTCCTATGAAAATGTTACCGGGAAAGGCGTTCATGGAAAAGCCTTAATTTTCATGGAAAGTGATGGAATGTAATGAGCGCTTGGAAGGTAATGAAATATGGAGAGAGTGTAATGATTGATATTAGGAAGGTAATGAAAAATTGAGAAAGTGTAATGATTGTATTTGGAAAGTAATGAAATATACTGAGAGTTGATATGGGTTTGCTATGAATTTTTAGTATTTGTTAGGATTTTTTGCAAGAGTTTTTTAATTTATGTAGTTTTTAGATATTTGACAGTGTTCACGCTTAACCAACCAATAAAAAGTGAATTAGGGTCCTGGAGAAGGAAAACTTCACACACAAACCCGGAACGGGGTCTCCATCAGGCGCGAGTGAGTGGTAATAAATCGTGTGGCAGACTCCTGCAGCCGACCTGGCTCCGCACGTATCGACCCATCGTTCCTGTGGAGTCAGCCAGCAAGGCCGAGAGGGTGGCGCAGGTTCTCCATAATTGCGTCCCAGGCAACGCAGTGTCTGTGGAGAGCGTGCAAAATGCCGCTCCCGTATCGGCTTGTACAGCCGTGAGGAGTCTAGCCTGAAACACTGAATGAATCGTCTGACACAGACGTATGAGGCCAATGATGATGGTGAATGGTTATAAGGGCTGTTTTCCGCAACTAGACGTCTTCATGCGCCTATTTTGCGTGAAGGGTGGGAGCCCACTACTCGAGCCATCATAGTTCCCCTTGGATGATCAGCAACCGTACCAAATCACCGTGTGCCTAGAGGATTGACTCCGGATTTCCGAGGTACTTTTCCGGGTGTGTTGCCACCTCTTTGCAGTGTAGCACCACTTGGGTAGCTGTTTCTTCTTCTTCCATGCATGCTCTGCACAGACGACCTGCAGTAATACATTAGACTGAAAGGTGCTTGATAAAGTGATCGTGACGATGATGCTGGTTGTCATGCGAAGTTGGGGTTTTTTCAGTCTGAGCAACTTCTTGGATAGGTGACTGGACAGTGTTGGCATGGCCTCTCTGGCCTGCCTACAGTCTTCTATCCCGGTCCAGTATGTGATGTGCTCGTTTTTAGTGCGTTCTCTCAGCAGGGAGCGGAATTTACTTGCTGGAATGGGTAAAATCGGTCCCGACCCATAGGATATAGGGGATACCGATGTATCCGATCCCCTTCTGGCTAGTTTATCCGCTGCATCGTTAACTCAAAAGCCGCTGTGTCCTTTGATCTATTGTAGAGTTACGTGGTTGTGTTTACGTACCTCCATCAGGCGTTGGTGGCTTTCGTAGATTAGCCCTGATGTAATTGTGTGACTGTTCAGTGCTTACAGTATCGACGTGCTGTATAAGATTATACGAATGAAGTGCAACCTTTACTTCCCTGGCAGCAATGGCAATAGTAGAGTTTTAAAATTTTTTGTCTTACTGCAGCCGCAACTGCCTCCAGCTTGACATACAGGTGAAGCGGCGGTAGATCCAGCATGGCTTCTAAGGCTGCAGTTGGAGTCTTCCTCATATCTTCCGTGATCGCCATGCAGGCTTACCTTTGGAACTTTTGTAGTTTGTTGATACCTGTCACGATCTTGCACCTTGTCCACCATACGAGTGCACCGTAGCACACCATCGGATGCATTACCATCATGTACAGCCACAGAATATTTTTCAGCGAGAGCCCCATTTCTTGCCGATCATCCTGCGGCACTGCCAGAAAGCGATGCAAGCTTTGTTCAGTTTGTTTTAATTTGTGGTCAAGGTCCTAGGGTTATCCCTAGATACTTGATCTCGTTTGTAAGCTGTAGTCTCGTCCCTAACTGTTATGGTAGGTAGTAGTAGCCCAAAACCCGTTACAGCGTGAATATAACTGATTCAGTTTTTGTGGGATTGACTGAAAGGGCGTACCTGGTGCAGCAGCGTTCCACTATGCGTAGCGCCGCTTGTGTGAGGTCGTAGACTGTACTGGTAAACTTACCGGTTTACCGGTTATAAGTAGTCGTCAGCGTATCCTATAGTGAAAAAAAGTTTGCGTCAAGTACTCGAGTTCCGTGATAAGGCTGTTTATTACCATGTTTCACAGTAGTGGTGAGATAACTCCTCCCTATGGGCAGCCTCTTGCCATTATAGCTGTTTGATTTTTACCTGCAAATCTGACACTGCGTTTGCGTTTGATTGTGATCCATTCCGTCAGAAAGTTGTTCACCTCGTGGATGTAGAGGGCTTCGCCAATGCTGGTGAAGTTCGTTTTGTCGAAGGCCCAAGCACCTCTCAGTCATAGGTGTTAGTTACTGGCATTCCTCTGTGCAGAGCCTGTATGGAAGAAGAAGAAACAGCTGCCCACGTGCTGCTACACTGCAAAGAGGTGGTAACGTACAGCGCAAAGCACCTCGGAAACCCGAGGTCAGTTCCTGAGGCACTCAGTGATTTGGTAGGGTTGCTGAGCTTCCTCGGGGAACTAGGATGGCTGGAGTAGTGAACCCTCACCCTTCATGCAAAATAGGCGCATGTAGACGTCGAGTTGCGGAAAACAGCCCGTTTAACCATTACCAATGGATAAAATGAAATGAGACTATACGCGAAAAGACCAAAGTAACTTACAAAGTCTGAAAGTGCAGCAAATTGAAGTGGCAGTAGGCTGAACACATCTGTCGAAGAACCGAAGTGTGCCCAGCGTGTTCTGACACCTGCACGTTGGCGGACTTGTGGAACGCTTCCGACGAAGCTATCCGCGTCGCCACATACACAAATATCTGCTGTCGACTCGCCAGAAGAAGAAATGGGTTCTCGAGTGGAAGCGACACCTTGGAAAACGTAGCATTGGACGCCCTCCGGCTAGATGGACGGACCAATGACATAAAAACAAGCTACTGGTTGCCACTGGATGGCGAAAACGGCCCACTTCAACACTTGTTACAAAAAACATCATTACTTTCCAAAACAGCTTCATTCATTTCCACGTAAAATTTTGAGGAAATGGAAGGTAATGAAGCGGAGAGGAATGAAGTTTGAGCAGTTTTTCTAAGATATTTCTGTTTCTAGTTAAAAAAAGAAGACAAAGAATACAACCTAGTATAACATCCCTGTATACTACAAATTAAAGTCAAAACCTTAATTTTATCTCAATCACTTACTTGTCAAATAATTGGAGTATAATGAACACTCACCTGTGACAAACGTCATCTCCGCACGAAAGAACGTAAATTTTTTGCACTTCTAAACTATACACGTCCACTCGGCTCGGCAGTGGGGGCGACTGAAGTGCGCGTGAGTAGTGATCGATTTGTTAGGTTGCTAATAAGGGTATGAAACCAATTATTCTTAATTTCAATCTTCGTGGAAATGAATGACGTTTTTCGTTTGACAAAACTTTTCAGTCGATTCTTTCTAGGTTGCACATTATTTAAAAATACTATATTAAATACTGACAATCTACATGTATTTTCAAAGTACTTCACTGCAAAAAAATAATCCTTCTACATAAGAAAATCCAAGAAATAATTAAAACTTTTTCGTGGTACCGTTTGGACACGGAGGGTAATGAAGATTTGGGAAGTTCTTGTTCAGAACTTTTTTAAATTGTTGTATCTAATGCAAATATAATAAATGCATCATTTAGTTTACTTTATAAGTAAACATATTCAATCAAAATATTTAGCTTAATGTCAATATTAGTACCAAATTATGATCCGGACAGTGATTTGAACGAACTGAAAGAATCACTCTTAAATTGTAAGCTGACAACTGTAATGTATGTATCTGTCTATCAAGCAATTTATGTCAAAAATAAATGAATGAATGTAGGTAGGTATAGTGCGTTTCATCTTTTAGTTCCTATGCCGTCATGTTGGTAGTATTGGAAATTTGTATGTAAAAATATACGGCGCCAAAAAATTACATACAAATTTCCAATGCTACCAACATGACGCCATAGGAACTATAAGATGAAACGCACTTTAGTTGGTATTTTATTTTTCCAAAACCTTCTCTGATTATAAAACTTCGGAGGAATGAAAAGGATGAGTATAATAAATTCAATATCTTGGCCATTCCAAGTCCTAATCCCCAGCTAAGCTGCGATCTTAGTGAATCATAATGACACCCTTGATCCTTGTCGCGTGTCGTAAGTCGTATGTGGGGGTCTCAGCCTCTCAGGGCGGGGAGGTCCCGAGTCCCGAGCCCCCGAGCCTCCAAACCGCGACCTAGTGCGTCACTTCCGCCGCGCGCCGCCGCCGCTTCCGGTCGCGCTTCCGGTTACTAAATTGAACACTAGATTTTCCAAAATTTCGTCATTTTATCCGCGGGAATTTATTTCAAGTTAATTTCAACCTCTACAGTTCCTAAAAGAAGTGCAATTTTTGCTGTTTTTATGTGAAGCCAAAATGCACAATGTTGCGTTGCGAGATAATAGATATAGATAGTGTTGTGTGAGTGTCTGCGATGCTGTGGCTGACTCCGTCGGAACACCGGCGCATACATCACTTCTACCACCACGGTCAGTTGCCTCAAGATTTGGTGTATATTCACAGATACTCGATGATGAGCATAAAATCGTGCAGAAAGTACACATACCAGCATACTCCACTCATTGAGAGACGCGGTTGATAATAAGAATACCTACCGGACAATGCTGAGCTACGACATTGCTACGCCGTAGCAAAGTACCTATGAAATTGAAAATGAGATTATTTTGTAATTTCTAGCGACCGCCGCCGGGACTTGATACTGTGAGTGCATTAAAAATCCCAACACAGTACCTATGAAACTTAAAAAATGTCTATTTCCATTTCTATTTTCTTCAAAATCGAGTGAGAAATTAGTAACTACTTATTCAATTTATTGTCCGTCGGCAACAAAAGCGCGTGAATATTTTCCCGTCGGTAAAAATCCCAGTTTGCGCTGAATGACGCTGATGTACAAATACAAAACATTTAATTTAATTTCAAACCAATTCAATCCAAAAATGCCCATGCTTTGGGCCACTAAAATTTACGATATAGTTTTCATTTACTTTGGCCATACTTGTATGCTAGAATGTAGCATTTCCTCTTCAATTAATTAATCGGAGGGAATAGTCTACTCATACATAAAGACCATATTTATATATCAAGAAAATACTTTTTCGAGCTGGAGTTATCAGTTTAAGATTTGGGTTTTTCACTCATGATTCTTTTAAAAATGTAATGGTGTCGTGTAGGGTCACCTGTCCAACGTTGAAACACTATTTTTTTGAACCCTCATAACTCTGCTGTTTTTGAAGATACAAAAAAATTAATTACGCCTGGGGATAGTTTATTTAATTGGGAACATATTTTTTTATCGATTTTTGCATTACTTCTAAACTTTATGTTACACATATTATTTTATGAAAAAAGAGATTTGTTTCAAAGTGTACACATAGGTACTTGTATTCAATGAAACAACAAAATTTTAATAATGAAACGAGGATAATCAACACTGAAACGGGGACAATCAACATTGAAACGGAGGAAATAAACAGTGAAACGGGATCATCAACAATGAAACAACATTGTTTAACTTGTTTTTAGTTTACTTTTTCAAATTATTTATGACAGTAGACCAGCCAATAATCATGTTATGTAATATTCTTAACCGAACTTCAAAAAAATATCGCAATTAATTGGCATGTTTCACTGTAGACACGCCTGATTTTACAATGAAACGCAATTGGACACATTGATATCTACACTATTTCATTGTTTAATTTCTATCTTTGTTTCAATGTTGACCACAACCGTTATTTTATTTAAAATGTAAAAAAATGCAATTCAAAATAAACGATTTGTAATGAAACATAGGTCGTTAGATACTATAAAATATAGGTACATAATGCGATACAATATCAACAAGTAGAGAATTTTTTTTTTTTAATATAATAATAAGTGATACAAACTTGAAAAAAATGATTGGTTTTTGGGCAAAAAATTGAAAAATGCTTGTGGAGACGTTGTTGTCTCTTAATGGAGCGCCTGGTAAACTGGAGGCGTGCGGCGGGGTCCTGTGCGCTATTTCTTACTCCCTACTGCACTACCAGGCAATGTCGCGTTTTGAGATATCGCTAAGTTTCATTGTACCCGACTGTTTCAACGTTGGACAGGTGACCCTACAGCAAAAGCGACCTCTTTATTTTGACCGTTTATACCTTTTAGCGGCCAGTTTGGGTCGAAGTCTACCTCGCGTTGCCATTAACTACAACTAAATCAATGGCAAATTCACGTGCCCACACTGTGCTCGGGAGTTTACTGTCAAAATCGGCTAGAATAGCCACCTAAGGCTGCGGCGCATCAGCGCCGACTTGATCAGGAGTAGAAGTGCTCGCCATGGCCGGAATTAGCCGGAGATTTCTTCATCAACATAATTTTTAATTTTTGCTACAATGATGTGTTTGTTCCAGACCCGTACTTGGCTCTGAGCGGCTGCGCGCGCGGCAATGGCGCGACAGGAACAGGGGCCGCATCCGGGGGACAGGTCCAGCTGTGGCAGTTCCTGTTGGAGGAACTGGCTGCCGGGGCGCCAGGGATCTGCTGGGAGGTACATAACAGATGGTTGTCATACTTACAAAAACTTAACTGTCTTGATTTATTAAAATGGTTTGATGACAACAAAATATGTAAGCAGGTCGTTCTGTTCATGTTTTGTTTTTTATCAAATACTTACACACACTTTTTCCTATGCTGAAGTATTTTTCTTAAGTTAGGTAGGTAGGTAATATTGGTAGAAAATATGAAATAACAAAAATATACAGCCCGCTAAAATAATAACTACTGCAAATGCCACGCCGTCGTAGCATATAGCTACAAGATGCAATATGCACTATTTAAAACGATGTATAAGATATTAAATACCGCGTGATGCCGGCTAAGGGATTTGAGAGTTGATGTGTATTGCAATTTTCAGCGACGCGACAGGCTGACCTATCACTATGGTGATGCACAGTCTTCTGAATGATTTTCAAACTTTTGTTAGACGTGGTATAAATGGCGGTTTTTACAGTCTTTGCGCTCTGCTTACAGGCGTGATTTATTTATGACTAGCTGGTGCCCGCGAACTTCGTCTCGCCAAGGGATGCTTTTGTGCCAACAGGCCCTCCAGAGCTGACGAAAGTTATCATCACTTATCTATCACCGATGTTGATTGAGATATTTGTGCGAAACCATTCTAAACATCAAAATACATCGCTAAGTTTTGTAGTGATAGATGCACGCACGATCTACGGCAGATGAAACGGATGTTACGTTACGATTGAGCCTACCATCGGTTCACACTACAGGTAGAATGACTTCTTTGCACCGCCTCACATAAGGTGGGGAGGGGTCATCTGCTCTCCAAATTTTTCTGCGCCATGGTCTTCTGTTTGGGGTTGTCGAGTAGGTATACGCAACCGTATTAACAATACAATTAGTACAACTCCATTCTAAAATACCGAAAAAAATAAACAGAAAGTAATTACTTACTACACTAACAAAAAAAAGTAATGCATAATAAATTTTCTTTAAATAAGAAAAATTGCCTTATGTACCTACTTACTAACACTGCAAAATATGAATCACAAAAGAAGGTACTACACAGGTAGTCGTGACAATAATACTCACTAATTCAGCTCTACATATTTTAATCAATAAATAATACTTACTGCGTTTATATTTACATTATTAATGTACTAAGTATACAGTAATAAACTTAGTCTGGCAAGCGCTCACTAAAAACTCAGAAGAGACCAACTTGCTGTCTCTTGGACTGGATCGTCATGAAGCTTTCCTAAGAAGAAAGGTCCTCTTGTTCCATGGGGTCGCTGAAATCAAGGATGAAAGGTTAGCTGAGGTTATTTCAAAAGTAATAGGTGACAAAATGCAGCTGTCTGAAATTATAAGCCTGCCAAAGCTAGGTTCCTCTACATCGCAGACGCGTCCAGTACTCGTTAGGTTCTACATACTCTTTGAGCTTGTAAGTATTATTTAATTTCAGCAATGCAGATCTTTTCTTTCTTTCCCATAGTCAATTCATTAAACTCTAAAAAAGTTTCCTTCGCTTGATAAACACTAAAGACTCATAATACGAAGCATCATTTCTTCACATATACCTACTCATACACACTCACACAACATACACATCATCATAACATTGGCCTCATACGTCTGTGTCAGACGATTTATTCAGTGTCTGAGGCAAGATTTTTCATGGCTGTATAAGCCGATGCGGGAGCGGCATGGCTTTTTGCACGCTCTTTACAGACACTGCGTTGCCTTGGACGCAATTATGGAAAACGCAGGGCTGCCCAGCTGCGCCACCCTCTCGGCCTTCCTGGCTGACTCCACAGGAACGACGCGACGGGTCGATACGTGCGGAGCCAGGTCGGCTGCAGAAGTCTGCAGCGCGATTTATTACCAGTCACTCGTGGAGTCGTTTTTGTATAGAGTTTTCCTTCTCAGCCTTTCCTTCCAGGACCCTGATCAGCTTGGGTCGGATTTATCCCTCGGTCGCCTCTTACGACCCTCATAGGAAGAGAGGGGGTGGTGCTATTCCACTCTGCCGGCACCACACGGCTAAAACATACACAATAAGCAAAAAAATACGTTTCTTTACATTAGCTTACCCATGATATTATGTTCATTTAATACTGTGTTAAACTCTGTTATTGGCTATTGAAATTTTTAAGGTGTATTTGTAATAACTTGGTTATTATTATATGTGCTGTTGAGTTTAAGAAATAAACCAATTAAATTATTTATTTATTATTATTATGGTTTAGGGTGATTCTGGCCAAATTCTGGCAATGAATGTCAAAACTGATGTCTTTACGGTCTGTCAAAATCAAACAAAAACAATAAAAAATGGAGGTTTCAAGAAGAGGTTTCTACTTTTTGACAGCCGATGGACTGGGGTAAATGATGTTCACAGTATATTTTAATCGTATTTCACGTAGGAATAAGCGTTTTTCCCGCGGTAAAAAGTATCCTAGGTGTTGACCAGGGCTAGTAGCTACACACCACAAAGAGTCTCATGTACACACGTACTATATTTTCGAAGATTATCGCGAACAAATGATTTGGGGTAAAATATTTTTCAATAGATGTCGCTTTTCTATGAAGATGAGGTTTTCTAAAACGCGGTATAGAGGTGTTTTCTGAAATCTATAAATGTACCCCTGTACCCCGAACAGTTACGATTTTATTAGATGTATAGATATAGATGTATGTATTTAGAACTTGGACTAAAAACTTTGCTCATGTTTTCGTCCATCAGGGTCCCCCTTCCGACGGGGAGTTCCGCCTGTCAGACCCGGACGAGGTGGCGCGGCGCTGGGGCCGGCGGAAACAGAAGCCCAACATGAACTACGACAAGCTGTCACGCGCGCTGCGATACTACTACGACAAGAGCATCATGAGCAAGGTTTGTGTCTCATGCAAGGTTTGTCCCTCATGCTTGTACCAGGGACCCCTAGTGATGATGGGTT